>CM065926.1:29662651-30275151 GCA_033439105.1 Magallana nippona
CCTGGGTTTGCCTACCCATTTTACCAAGACTCTATAAAATGAAAATTTATGATTTACTCCGCAAATGGTTGCGACACAAAATTTTGAGCCAGTGTGAGCCCTGTTTTCCCATGCATTATTTTCTATTTTACACATATAATATTTGGGTTATTTTTTGTCAAATAACATGATTTCACCAATGTAAAAGGATTAAATCTTCCTTGCCCCAAAGATTCAGCAATTATAATTGTCCTGTAGCTCACTAACTACACTAAAGCAATTTCTGTCACTCATTATTTACAAGCAAATCCAAAACATTATAATTATGCAAAGGAACCTCTAAAACATTGAAAATCAGCTGAAATTGGCCCCCAAAAATATAACAGATTCCACAGTATTACATTTTTAAACATATCATTATATTATCTTCAAGAGTGAAAAATAACAACCTCTTCCGTGAACTTTTTGAACTGAGACAGCTGATTGTGGCATTCATACAGAGGCTTGCCGTGGTTGTATATACAGTAGATGAGGACCCCAAGGGAGAACATATTGCTAGCCTCACAACAGCTGAGGGTCAGGCAGTACTCCTGAGCCATTAGTCCAGACACGTCTGAGTCATGGGGTTGAGTCATGGGGGGTTGGTCGGGGTTCCACTCGTGACATGGAAACGTGGTCTAAAAAGGGAAGAAAACAATTAAATCCATATACCAATATATTTGTGTGATTTGTGAGAGTAATAATTTTTAAAAATATTAGGTAAAAAAAGTTTGCAGATGATATATGCTTAATATGGGGTACCTAGTTGTATCTTATATTTTCCATCTATTTAATATATTATTTTTTGAAGAGCAAATGTTGGACTAATGATTTTCTATATACATGTACATAATTGTGTTCAAATGGACATTCCTTTTTCCTCTGAGTTTTCATTATTGGAATAGTACATGTATTTCTACATTCAAGTTAATAAGATATATACACATTCACAAAATTCTCTTTTGCACCAAATTCTCTTTTGAATTTTTTTTTACATTTATCTTATTTCAGTATTAAAAATAAATGCGTGTTCAATCTATTGTGTCTCTTACAGCCTGATCCTGCTGGCTAATGAAATCAAAGCCAGCTAACTTCCAGGTGCCATATTTGTTGACAATGATACTGGATGGACAAACATTATTGTGCATCATTTTGGCATCTTTGTACAGATATCCCAATCCCTCTGCTACCTGTTATATTTGGAGCAAAATATATTTCAGTTGATAATATCCTTATATAAATAAGCATGCATACTAGTACTGTACTTTTTTTCATAAATAACTGAAGGTACTCTTGGAAAACACTGGCTATCTTTTTTCAATTAAACTTGATAATCTAATATGTCAATTAAACCTGAAGTTTATTAAATTTTCAAAACTGACTATGAATTGCATAAACAAAGATCAAAAACTTTGAGAGGTAGAAGCTTGAGCCATCGAGTGTTACCTGCAGTATATTATTTCACTTATTCCTCTTAAATTGTTATAATGTTTAATAAAGATTATTATAATATCATATTTTTCCCAAACATATGATTGGTCAATTGCTGTCACATGACCGTGCTATAAATTGTGTTATAAACCTTACTATACTAAAAATAGAAAATTTATAAACCTCACTATACTGAAAATATTTCATGACAAAATATCGGTTTTGGCATGTGCAAAATTGTGACGTCATAAGAGCAAATTCAACGCCAATACATTCAAACAAAATATTTTTCTGTTTTACTCTTGAAGGGAATTAATTTTTGATTTATCATAACAAAACAATTATAGCCTTTTGATATCGGTTAATACATGGTTTTATAGACCTGATGATAGTATATCAACCTCAGACTTTGTCCTTGGTCGATATTCTCTCCTCAGGTCTATAAAACCATGTATTGACCTCATCAAAAGGCTATAATTGTATAATACAACATTTGTCATTTAAAATTCTCCAGTAGATTTTTGTACAGATAAATGATCACATCACATCAATTAACTTGTATTCTGTCAGCTCAGAGGGCACTGGTGTCGGAACATTGGTGTGGTACCCCAAAATATTGACCAGACTGACAAACACAGGCTCTGTTGCAAAGGCAAGTGCCTCTCTGTAATTTCAAACAATTTCTAATATGGTAAGTAACAGACAATTCTGGCTGAACGTAACTTCTGCATATTGTATTTTCTGTCATGTAAAAATGACCCCAAAGAAATCGTAAAAATTTCTGTAAATCATCATGAAAATAACTGGATAAATATAATAATCATACTATACTATACTTAATGGGAAATGTTCATTTGAAACATTTCCCATTATAAATCTCTGTAAGAAATTTGTTTTCGTTCCTGTGAATTTTTATGAATGAAAAAGTGTCAATAAAAATATCTTAGATATTTTCCCTTTTATCGATTTCAACTGTATTTCTTTCACAGGTATGTGTATTTTCATTAAAAATCATCAAAAAGTGATGGAAGCAATAACTTGGGACAGACTATATAGCAGAAAATTGCAGAATCGTTCCGAAACGATTTTGGAGAAAATTAATGAAGTTGCATTGAAAATAACAGTCAAATTAATCATAACAAAACTTTTTGAGAATGTAAATACCTTTCATCTAACAATTTGATATATATAATGGAAGAATTCAACACTTTCTCACCAACGTTTTTCACTCGCTTCAAATTTACACACCATGTTGACATTCGGAACTCTCGGGATTTTTCATAGTAAATGTACTGAGTTAGAGTTATCTCCCGTATGCTCTTTGCTACAGAGACAATATAGGGGTACTACTAAACCGAGAACTCTAGAGAACGCACGATAACTCTAGAGAACCCTAGCGATTTTTTAATATTTATAAGTTTTGCATTAATATGATGAAAATTGTTGTATTTTAGTTAAACTATATATTTGAATTATTTGGTTTTAAGTAAATTTCACACACAAATTATTCTAAAGACCTCGATCCCGAGCAGTTTACACAAGCATTACTCTTTTTGGAGGTAGATATTGCATATTGCCAAACCATTGAATTGGTAAATGGGAAATTACAAACCTACAAACAGAGACCGGGCCACGGATACAACGTGCATGCAAAAATAAACTTTTTTAAAAAAATTATGAACCAGGAGAAAAAGAAAATAAAAGTCAGATAACAACAAGGTACAAAAGAAAAATAATACTGTATTTACACTTTACACTTTTTAAAACACAAATTACATTTTACAGACTGATCAATTTTCTCCAAAAGTAAAGAACGGTTTTAGGGGGAAGCAATTTTAAAGTCTATGTATTTTGTAAGAATTTTTTTAAACTTAGAAATATTATATAATTCTCTCTCTCTCTCTCTCTCTCTCTCTCTCTCTCTCTCTCTCTCTCTCTCTCTCTCATTCTTTGATGTTAGTTGATAACTGTCAAAATATCACTAGGCTGACAATGATGCAAGGTATGTGTAATTCTTGCTGAGCTTGCCACAACGGTAACACCGTAAAACATGTTATCTACACTCTCTTAAGAAATATAATGTGAACTTTTTGCATGGAATCAAATATTTCTTTGCCTTTAGTTTATGTTTCCACAATACCAGAGACATATATAACATATAGTAGTACAAGGTTAGCTTTTTAAAAAGCTAAGAAAGTCAGCCAGCGGAATAATAATTTTCAGGTCAAAAGTGGATACACTATCTGTTGAAATACATAAATCATATATAATTTCCAAAACAATCAAAACCTGCGGGTGTACAATTAGTTTGTACACTTATTTCATAACTGTATGTGAGGAGACAAGTGTGTAGCAGTTTATCCTTTATAAAGTACAGCAACTGTGCATGCTGTATTATTAAAATGTAACTTTGCAAAGATTGCTCTCTGAAATATAGGTCCCTCGTCGAAAACCACTGTTATTATATATCCTCTCCATTTGCATTTGCAGTTTCATCCTAACTTAATTAGTCAGCCCCCGGACTGACTAATTAACGTTATACGTCCCTGACAATATCACATTTGCATGGATATACTCAGAAACGATAATACAAATACGTGTAAATTTTCGTTGGAAATTTGCTATATATTCTGTTCATGTATATTTATTTCTTATGAAAGAAATTATAAAACTAGAGCAAAGCTCGTTGCAAAGCAACGAGTGGGTCTTCTGTTAATGTCAAAAGTAAAGCTAGAAGTTCCACTAAGAAGCAGAGTTCATTTAAGCAATGAATGCTTATTTTGGGATGTCGTCGGTCCTATAACACACCAGGCCGTGCAGACAAATTGAATACCGCGCGTTAGCGTGTGCTAACCCACACAAACCCTTGACATAAGTCGCTATTTAAAAGTCGGGCTCACGCTCAACAATACGTAATAATTCTAAAAATAAAATGTCCAATGAAATAACTCCTTTTGAAACGTAGTTTGGTTTGAGCATAAGGATGGCAGACCTCGAACGAAAAATTTGCGAAAAATTCAATATTAATTGTCTCACTGAAAATCAAAAGCTCGCGATATCAAGTTTAATAGATAATCAGGATGTATTATAATTGGCACTAAGCACATTTGACGTACGTATGGTGACTTTCTATCGTTTTCCAAAGGTATGCAACGTATTTATAACTTCAGAGAGCTGTTCTAACACAGTGAACGATCTAAAAAAAATTAATCAGCGATATTTCTTTAGGTTATTATCCATACAAATGCGACAAGAAGATCGAGAACTTGCTATTTTCTAGGATCAACATGTGCGCAGTGGCATTTGTTTACATCGTTTCTGATATGAATGAGAACCACATTCTGATTGGCTCCAAATTGAGACTTGGAACCAATAAAATACGACGGCCTGAGCCTGACTTTTAAATAGCGACTTATGTCAAGGGTTTGTGTGGAGTTCCGTAATCACAAAACCTTGACATTGTGAAGATGGTTTAAGTACGATTTAACAATTATCGAATTATTTTAGGTACGAGTTTATTTAACTTTGAACTTAACACTATTTTCTTAACCAAGAATGCAGAATCAAAATTTCCAGAAAAATCAATTTTTAAACCCCAGTATCTCTGTAATGCATCGTCCGATTCTAAAACGGATTTCAGTTTTAAATTAAGCTTCATAGGCTCTTTTCATTTCTCTATTATTAATAACAAATTCTCGCTCAGCGCTCAGAAAAGAGTTATTTAAAAAGACTTTGTAGCCCTCCTGGCCCCTAATTTGAGGGGCCAGTCCTTTTTTATATCAAATAAAAGGTCTTGTGAATATAAACATATTTTGTTCAACAAGTGTTCACGAATTGTTAACGTTCTAGAGATATCTGAACAACTGTGTTTTAGGGGCCGACCCTTAAACTCCTTACTGGGGCTACCACCAACAAAATTCTAGGTATCATATTGTTAAAAACATTATTCTGAGCAACTTTTGTTCTACAATGCTTTTAAAAATATTTCTCCTTTTCTAGATATTAATGATCAGAATTTTGGACTTCTGGCCCCTTGAAACCCCTAATTACGTAACAAATGACTTAGGTATGGCACTGTGTAGATAAACAGCCGTACAATGAACATTTATGCTTCTATAATTAATAAAAATTATTGTTCAGTAAAGAGTTATTATAAAAAGACTTTAGAGCCCTCTTGACCCCTAATTTGAGGGACCAGCCCCTTTTTTTGATATCAAATGAAAGCATATGTAAATTGAAACAACTTGAAAGCCCGTGTAAATTGAAACAACATTTACAATACATGTCTTAACAAAATATTTATACATCAAAAGATATAATAGAAAATGTGCGAAAATTTTGTTGCAAATTTTGGTGCCAATTTTCGAGCTCAGGCAAGCTTTAACGCATTGCGTGTATTCTATATTAGAATATACTTAGGATCATCTACAATCATTCATATTTAATGCCTGAAAGTTTTGCTTTTTTATTATGATAAGTTTCGGAGGAGTTGCGTGGACAAAATCACCAGTAAAAAATCACAAAATCATAAAAATCTCAAACTGGAAGTGACGTCATTAGCTCAACATTTATTAATCTCGAGTAATAACTATGACTAATAAGTCCTGAAAATTTGGTGCAAATCGGTCGATTAGTTTTTGAGAAATAACACTCTAAAAAAGTCAGAAAAAGAATAATAATAGAGAAGAAGAATCCTAAGACAAGAGGCCCATGGGCCACATCGCTCACCTGAGCAACAACAGACATAATAAAATCAGCTTTATAGAGTCATATACAAAATATCTGAACAATGTCGTATAATAGATCCTGTATAAAAAAAAAATTCCCCTGCATACTCTTATGTTTATCATTGACCCCCTTTGTAACAGGATGATTTTACAGTCATATCACACATTGAGCATTGCAGTTCTCGAGAAGATGATCAGACCTAAACAACTGTTTATATATGGACTACAATGTATAAACCTACATCAAACTTTAAACCCCTTTTGAGGATCCAAGAATTGTCCAGGGGCCAGAGTCTAAACAATTTTAAAGAATCAAAAATATGTCAAAATGCTTGCATATAAGTAAAACCATATATAAAAACCATTTGAATTTTTGTGAACAATTTAAATGTTTTCCTTTGAAAAATTGGACCCCCCCCCCCCCCCCCATGTGGCCCAACCCTACTCTTTTAATTAATAAATTTAACCTGGAAATATTTTTTAAGTCATATAAATTTTTTATTCAAACTTTCGGCTTTTAGAAAGACTTAATAAGGTACACCTGACCTTATCACATGAAACTAAGAGGAATTTATTAAAAGACTTTGCAGAATTCTCTAATTTTCAAATCATAGAGAAGGAAAAATCAATGAGAAGGAAAAATCAATGGTGATAATCTTGATATCTACGACACAACAAATGATATTCAAATGTATAATAAAAATAGGGATTATCACTTTTTTGCATCAAATTTTGTCTTTGACCGGATTAAAACTGAGAATTTGGATAACACTAAAAGTTTGAAAGATATTGGAAACATCACTTGGAAAGACTTTGTTCCAACCTCTGATGAAGACCTTGTATATAAGAAGTATTTACAAATTTTACTTGGCAGAATCATAAGTATGTATGCATCAAAATTCGAATGGATGAAGTCTGTTCTTCCACAGCATATTGAACATGTTCAAGATGATGCTATGTCTCAAAAGTCTGAAGTCTGTTGGATGCCAGTTCTAATGAAGAATGAGGCATGTTACTCTGATTGCATTCAGGTTATGAAGTCCTATGAAAAACAAATTTTGCAATGATATACAAAAGGTGGAAGAGGTGAGAAATTCATCATCAGTCATCAATTCTAATGTATTTGATTTAATTCTTATAAGTTTTCCAAAATTAAATTTAACACAAATTTTAAATATATATTCTTTTAAATATATATTCTTGGGAGAGAATTATTTAATAAGCTTATTTACTAGTATACTTGAGCTAAGTATGAGGGTTCGGTTCCCTCCCTAGGCATAAATGGTTATTAAGCTGGTGCAAAGTGGGCAGATAGCCTAGTGGCCCCGCTTAGCTCAAGTTATATATTGGAGGTGACCAACTGACAAGAGTCAAGTTGCAGGGGGCAAAGGCATGTCAAGATGGTGCACTGACAGCTGCAGATAGATTGGAGCATATGGAACCAATTATTGTGGAAATGTTTCATACATTACAAGATCTGTTGGGGGTAGAAAAATATCTTATGAAATTTGGTTAATATGGTTTTTTTTCTAACAATTAATACATTCTTTTAATATGCCAGTTTTCTAGTATCATTTTCTTGGAAATTTAGAAAATGTACAAGAGGTTTTACAAGACCAGCAGTGGCAGGAACAAAGGAACATTGTTTGACTTGAAACTCATCTTAGAGAGAAGCAATGTCAATGGAAATGTCAAAAGTCGATTTGAGGTATATCAGTAATTAGCGAATTAAAATCCTAAAGTTTATTTGCTGTTGACAGTGTCCAACAATGTGTTAAATTTTAATAATGTAATTTCAAATGTTACTTTGAGTTGAGTATACAAAACAACTTTGTTTTACAACATATTGTTCTTCTTTGACATACCAGTACATGAAGTAATCTATTTTAGGCTCATGAAGATATTGTTCTGACAGTTGGAAATGCCTACCTCTTATCATTTATCATGAACAAATTTGGTATGGAGACATTGGATGCAGAACCTCAACATCCCCTTCTGAAGAACAGAAATATTAAGTTCATGCACAACAAGTATAAGGAGGAAGTTTTTCACACTGTCATGGGTGAAATAGTTGAGGACCTCGTCTGTACATTTCCAAAACTGGTAAATACCAGTATAGTACTCATACTTTTGTTACAGTCAGGAAACATTGGGGTGCCTTAGAATTAAAACGATACCAAAGTTAACATATCTAATTTTAATAATAGTTTGACTATAAATAATTTCACTGAGATAATTTATTGGGTTCAAATGATACTGTACTTTAGTAAGGTATATAAATATAGTAACACATACATGTATCAAACAAAATTTATTTGACAGGTTAAATTAAGATGTTAGTATATGATATAGATGACTCGTATTTAAACATATTTAATATCTCCTTTCAGGAGCCCAAGGAATCACTGAATGTAGAAATCTTCAATTCACAATTTACTGTGAATAGTACTGTTGAAGAAGGGAAAATGCTCAAGTTTGAGTTAGTCATCAACAATCAAAAGGTTCTTTTCAATGTTTCCTTGGAGGAGGCACAGCAAGGAGTTAATATTGAATTTTTTTAAAATTTTTTTTAAATTTTTTTTTTTTAATATTTTTATTGGCATTTATTTTCAAACAATAATATGTTAAACAAATACACTTACTACATAATCAGTCACATAACTATATAGGATTTTGATAATATTAGTGAACGTTGACATTTTCATACTGAATATTTGACGATATATTGTTTTTAATAGAAAAAATTTATATATAATCATTTTATAATCATCAATTTAATCATTAACAAAAAGATAATGTACAGGTTTCAGAATTGTTCAAATATTCATCTCACAGTACAATAAATATATTGCCTATGCTAACATGTAAGGCCACCATTCCCTTACTACAAGTCTCTAATGCCCCCATGTTAGCAAAACAGCGACCACACCTGATATGTGGAACTGTTGGCACTTTATTTATATGATAAACAGATATACAGAAAAAAATATATATACAATATACATTAAGAATAAATTATGTATCGATTTACCTATTACACAGTATATGATTTACAAATTGTTTCCAATACGTTTTATAATGTTTGCAAAACTCCTTTGTGACAATGATTTGTAAACCTCAGAGAAAAAATTTAGTATATATTTTATATGATTACATATTTCTTGTGGTTTTTTCTCTTTGTTTTCAATTCTACAATACATTTTGTACTTATATATTTTACAGGCAATCAAAGAAATTAAACTGTTGAGAAATAATGTTTTGTCATTTTTTTCAAAATAGAAGCCTATTACAACTGTTTTCCACGATACATCAAAGTTTAAATATTTTTGAACGGTGCCCCATATTTGACTTACATTTTTACATTGTAGAATGAGATGTTCATTGTTTTCCTTTACATCTTTACAAAACATGCGCATATCATTTTCAACAATTTTCCATCTTTTCATCATTACTCTGTTACATAATAGATTGTTTAGTAGTCTATAATTAAAGTCAGACATATTATTATCTTTTATGGCTAAGATTTTTTGTTCATAAATAGATTTCCATGATCCCTTAAAAAATTTCAAAAACATTTTCAAAGCAAAATTGATGCAATGGTGGTACAAATTGCTTTTGACGAAAAATGTCATAGATTAGCCTTGAGTCAATATCACAGATGTATACATGGTTTTTAAAACACAGGTCAAAAGACACTTTTCCAAAAACAATGTTTTCATGTTGAATATTTAAACAATCATATTTTTCAAAACATTTTAAAAATATCATTTTTATAATCATATATTCACAAATCCAATTTCTTTTACAGACTAGTTGGTCACTAAACCATTCTGCAGGTTTCAAACCATGTTCATTTACAATATCGTTTAAGTACTTAATACCACTTTTCAACCACTCTTTAAAAAATAGTGGTTTATTTTTTAACATAAAATTTTTATTACACCATAGCGGTTCCTTTAATACTTGCATTTAGACTCGTGTCTGTTTTAATTTTTTTTACATTTGTTAAAAAAGACAAATATTTCTTTGTAAAACAAGGGAAAATGTTCTATCATTTGATAATCATTTAAATTTGTTACATTAGTTTTACAGAGATACTCAAAATCAAAATGTTTTTCTTTACAAAGACTGTCTACAAATATAGATAAGGAACTGTTTTTTTCTGGAAATGTGATTTATCCAGGAAACTTTTATTGATTTAAGTTTCATAAGTATATCAACAGTACCTATGCCGCCATCTTGGATTCTCCCTATCTGAGTATTAATATTAGTTAATATTGAATTAAGCATGTTGAATCGAAGGATTCCAGTCAGAATTTCTATCAATGAAAAGGACAGAGATGATTTACAAATTTATTTTATTCAATTTCTTCAATGATACTTTGTTATTTTGACATTCAAGGATGCAATCAAGGAGGGAGACTCAGAGAGAACAAATATAACATTGAAGTTTTGCATCCCTATATTTTTCAGCCACTCAATCTAATCAACGTATCTTGAAGAGTGTGTAGACTATATTCTAAAAACTTAAGTTCTGCTCATAGAAAAACTAGCTATGGAAGTCAGGTATGGCTCGTTTGTGAATTTGACTGGTCATAAAGGAGAAAACAAGGCTGCAGATCTTCAAAAAGAGAACGAAGTTCTTGTCCTTAAAGAACTGATACTTGGACTAGGGTCCAACAAAACTGAAAAAGCCATTGATACCATCACAAAAGCAGCACCTGTTATCCAGGATATTGTTGATAACTTTGATAAAAGGTCCAATATTTCCCACAGAAATACACATCACAGAAAACGCTCATCAGAAGGAGATATTAAGTGTATTTTAAAAGTTATTGTTCCGTTAGAGATCTGGGATTACACAGAAGGGCGGACACTAGAAAGTTTTAAGAAAATTAAGAAATCTCCGTTTGATTTTGAAAGATGCCAGTTTAAAGAAGTAATAAGCAGAAAAATTCAAAGAGGAGGAAATATCTGTTCTAGAAAGCAGTGATGAGGAATCGGACCAAGAGTTGAGCTGTCTAGCAAGTAAGCATTTTACATGGTTCAATTTTAATGGGAAATTTATTCACAACATTTATTGGACTGCATGTACTTTACAGTAGAAATTTAAGTTCTACTTGTATACCTTACAGTTTGAACAGCAGTTCTCTCTCTTACCAGGAAAAATGAAATTTTCAAAACCAAAGTAGTTAACCAACATAAAGTCTTAAACATTTTTTTTTCAGTACAATACATTCTTATCTCCTCTGTCATTCCCTTTTGGCTTTTGGCAATGTCATTTATGTCCGGCACGTCCTATTTCTTGCAAATATTTCTCTAGATTTGTTGGCGGTCTGCAATGAATGATACGTTTGACACTTGGTGCATTCAATCCCATGCCTAGAGCAAATGTCGCCAGAATTAACCTGAGCTTTGGGTTGGTTTTGGTCAGTTCTTGAATTATGATTTGTTTCATCGACTCGGGATAATCCTTATGAAACCGTCCAAAGATCCTATTTTGAGGGATTTTTTCACCATCATTAGCATTATCCTGAAGCTCATACATGAGAAAATGAAAAAAGTATCCCATTGCTTCTAGATTTTCAATGTACATGATGGTTACTGGGAATGCAAGCATTTTTTCCTTCAGTTCCAGTGCAAATATGATTAAATCATCATATTTCTCAAATTTTTTAATATTGGGTAGTCTGTTTCTAATTTCCAAGAAAATGTTTGGTCTGTCCACATTTTTAGCAATCACAACTGGCCCCTTTAAATTCATTACCTTGGAAAGAGTTTCAGTGGCACCGACAGTTGCTGTTGCTGTTAGGAGTTATTTTTTTTAAAAAGTATGAAAAAAAAGTTTTTTGAAACAAAGTAGATATAAATCAATGATCATTAAATATTATCATTTTATCTTTAAAAAAGAAAAACATATACATGGAATACATGGCTACGTGGGGCCACTAGGCTGTTTGCCCTCTTTGCACCAGCTTATAATTAAAACTGCCTAGGGAGGGAATCGAACCCTCTTACGTAGCAAATATGTTTTAGATGATCTCCATTATTTACAACCACTCCCATCTGAACACATGTCTTACTTGATTGTTCTTATGCATATACATTAGTACTAGTAAGTCTCAACTAGACAAGAGTCCTTGAAAGTTTTCTTTATTTCCAACAACATAGTTTTTTCCTTTACCATGTTTACTGTATAAATGTAATAGCCCTGCAAATCAAAGGAGTCTGGGGTTTCAAGCTCCCACCCCTCTAGATCTGGACATGACGAGATCCCAAATAAATACTATATATTCTATTCTTTATCTTACCATTTAGAAACCATGTGGACTTCATCAATAACAGTAGCTCCTACGATATCCTGGTACAATTTGGATCGCAGCAGTCTGGAAAACTTAGTTTTAATGAAAGCCTCTGGATGAGAATATATTAAGATGAATTCTCCATTTGCCAGTTGTTCGAATGGAACATCTGATTCCAGACATTCTGAACTCATGATATCTATTTCCTCTTCATCATCAATACTTTTTTCATATATTATACCATGTGTATCTTGAAACAGGGACATATATATACTTATAAAGTATGGTGTATAATACACACCACCCAAAGTTGGCCAAAAAATGACAAATATAAACAATATACATGTACAGGTAGGTTAACAGGAGAATGTGACAGAAGTGTACATATGATATCAACATCTAATTTGCTTTAAGTAAATCTCGACTTATTTTCAAGCTAAAGTGAATAAATTTACCCAAATTACATAGTTCTTTTACATTTTCAACATTAAAAAGCTGCAAAAGTTTAGACATTGAAGGCTTTTTCCAATAATAAGGCTTAATGTATTTTTTGCAATAGCCTTCATATATAGGACATACTAAAATAAAATGAAATTCGTCTTCAATAGAATTTGAACATAGAAAACAATTTCTATTGTGTCTTTCAATATTATAAAATCGACCTGTTTCTATTGCTAATTGATGCAAAGACAACCTGAATCTTGAAATACACTTTTGATATTTGACTGGAATGGATTTCCTTAAATAAAATTGTAAATCATGGGTTGCAATTAAGTATTTGAAAAAAGAACATTTACTAGAGTTATCTAGTTGAGAAAAAATATTCTGTGTAGCTTGGTCAAATGTACGTTGTTTGACAACAATGAGATCTGCAGCTGTTAATTTTTGTTTTTCCCACAATTCAAACATACCCAGATTGCATAAAAAATCTTTAACATGAAACAACCAGTTTTTTGCATTATGTTTTTCGACACTGTCATATAGTGTATAATAGCAATGTCGAATAATACAATTATTACGGTACAGAATTTTTTTCCAGAACTTAACTATGCTAAACATTCTTTGGAACAGCAGAGGAAAGCGTCCTAATTCAGAATAAACTGCTACATTACAAGTTGACCTTTTAACACCCAAGATATGTTTACAGAAATCAAGATGAAGTCTATCAATATTGAGTGCTTTGAGTGAACCCCATACCTCAGAGGCAATCAAACAATGATAGCAAAGTATTATGATTAAAATACATGTTTCTAATACTTTTTTTCAATATAAATAATGCCTTTCTACCTTGCTCAGTAAGTTGTTTCTCAGCTATAGAGAATTTATTATTGTAGTAAAAAATAATGCCTAGATATACAAACTGATCTGCAATTTCAAGTGGTTTACCATAAATATACCATTTTTCGCATTCTTTTACCCTTCCACCTTTTCTAAAAACAACAATCTTTGACTTGTCAACATTAATGTGTAATTTCCATGTGGAACAATAATATGTTAATTGATCCAATAGAGATTGAAGTCCAGCAATTGTATTTGAATAAATCACCATATCATCAGCGTACATAAGAAGGAAAAGATTCAGTGATGAAATTTCAAATGGTACACATCCAGAATTTAGAAAATTAATTTCAAAATCATTAACATACAAATTGAATAGAATGGGTGCAAGTACTTCACCTTGCATTAAACCAAGATTGCTGTTGCAAAAAATCACTCAAAAATCCATCAGAAGTCACACATGCTTTAACATTTTTATATAACCCTTTTAAAACACATAGAAGTTTTCCTTGGATACCAATTTTGGACAATTTCATTCAAAGTTTAGACTTATCAACAGAGTCAAATGCTTTTTTGAAGTCAATAAAGGAACAGTAAAGTCTTTTGTTATTTGCCAATGATGAAGTAATTAAAGTATGTAGAGCAAAAATTGCATCACTTGTTCCACATTTAGATTTAAAACCAAATTGTGCATCAGTAACGACATTATTTTCATCTGACCATGTAATAAGTCTGTTGTTTAATACAGAAGTAAAAAGTTTAAACATGTTGCTAACAAGGCTGATTCCTCTATAGTTATTAGGATCAGATTTATCTCCCTTTTTAAAAATAGGCACAATAATAGAAGAAGACCAAGATTCAGGGAAGAACCCTGTTTGTAGTATACAATTAAAAAGTCTATGTAGGATAGGCAACAGATATTCTTCAAATTCAATGAAATATTCATAAAGTAAACAGCCATCACCATGTGATTTACCTTTTTTTAATTTCTTAATAGCTACCTTAATTTCTTCAACATCAATATCCTTATCTAGTTCTTCAAAATACAATCCTCAGCATCGTTGGATATATCATTATTAATAGCAGCATTGCTTTGTGAAATTAATTTAAAATGATCAAAAAACTCACTAAGTAGCAAATTAGATTTAAAATTAGATTTTCGTTTGAATTTTGCAAAAAATTGCTTGGGATTATTTTTCTTAAGAATTTCTAATCTTTGGCTTTCATGTAATAAATACTGTCTTTTACATTTAGCTTCACAAAGCTTATATGTGTGTATTTTGCATACCAATTCTTGATGATTATCAACACTTTTACAAAAATTGAATTTACGTAATGCAACAATATAATCTTTATACAGGGATTTTAATTTATAATCAAACCATGGTTTATCACTTGTAGATAAATATAATTCATGTACATTATCTTGCTTTGTTTGTTTTCTTCTAATACTACAACCACTGGTATTGAATTTCTTGATTTCAAAAAACGGATCTACAATATCATGAAACACTTCATTAAATTTGCTAATACATAAATCCATGTCCACTTGATGAAATAAGATGAGATGAAATAGCTTTTATATTAATTCAATCTTTCAATCTGCGTTGATTTAAGATAATAGATTCTGTGCACGCTCCGAGGTGTTCCACTTTCCATGATGAACATTTACTTTGAGTGTATTCATGCGAGTCCGCCAGCTTTTGGCATGGGTGATTGTTCATACTGATGTGCAGTTCTATATGTGTAGTGGTGCATGGTCAGAAAAAGCATTAAAATTGCAGACGAAAAATTCATGAAAAGAATCAAATATATGTACAGGTGATAGTAAATAATCAATTGTACTGAGTCCACGTGACCCATTGAAAGAAAAATCATTTGCGTAACCACCTTTGTGTCTTTCATTCACAATACGAAGACCTGTGGTCTTACACAATGACAATAGTTTTGTACCGTATTCATTATGACCAGTGTCAGGGTTCATTCTTACAGGTAAATTGCTATCAGCTGAATATGTAAACAGACTATCTAAAACATCATCATGTAATGAGTCATTTTCAATAAAGTCTGGCAATGATTGCGTTCTGCTATTAAAGTCTCCAAAAACAAAAACATCACCTTGATTCAGATAATTACACAAAAAATTTTCTAATTCACTAAAGATATCACAATTTAAGCTTTTTAAAAATATGGAATTCGCAGGGGGTAGATATGTAAATGCACAATAAATATCGCATTTATAAACACAAAGAGATTTGTCAATTTTTAACCAGATAATCATATCATATAAAGAATCAATAACAGACACATATTTATCATATATATCTTTTATCAAAATAATTGTTCCTCCTCCTTGGACGGATCTAGAATCTCTGTGGAATATGTGTGTTTTATAGCCTTTCACATCCACGGAGTAGTCTTTATGAATCCAGCATTCTGATAGGCATATAATGTCATATGTACACAGGAAGCACTTTAACGGTCCCCACTTGTTCTCAAAACCACCATTAATATTCTATCCAATAATTTTAAGGGAATTTTCATTCTCCGGACCTCTTCACCTCAACTGGGATCCCTTACGGTTCGGTAATGGCATTGTTCCCTGGTCCTGTCTGCAGAGTCGCCCATCAATGAAGAGTTTGTCTTTTACAAAAACTGTTTTTCTGTTGTTGGCCTTTGCTTGCTTCAGCACAGGAAGTAGTTGTTTTCTTCTTCTTTTCTAGAGTCAAAGTATCACCAATAAAAACCCACACAAGCCATTTTTATCGTAATGAAATCCAGCACAATTAATTATTTGATCATCGTTATCATTGTAAAGCGTACAATGTGAAAAAGAAAATAGTATATCGTCATTATCAAGTCGTACAATTGATCAATGTACTTTAGCAGTGTCGTCGTTTAACTGTATAACTGGACACAAAGTAATCCCATTAAATAAAATCATAATAATTGCAAATCTTAATGCACTTGAAAACACCCTGTAAAGTCCGACACAAGACAGGTGCATGCTTTTGACACCGGAAATTGTTAAACAAACATTGACCACACGCCGAGTCAACAGGTGGCTGCTTACGTAATGGCGAATACACTAGCAATAACTTGTTTGATGCAAGGAATAGTGGCGAAAGAGGACAAATATTTCAATACATGGAAATAAAACTAAGAACAAGATATTTCTAACACAGTAAGGTTAGTACACACTCATACAACTTGCATAACATGCGATATCGGCAGTCATACTCCCGCGGTATTAAGAATCACGGCCTGAAAAAATGGGGTAAAATTTTGGTCCTATGTACAACACGCACCCCCCACTTTTGATCAAATTTTGGCTGAATAAAAGTGTGTCATTTAGGCTTGTCCACAGATTATTCCAACTTTATACAGGAGGGTTAACATTATATCTCTAAACTAACCCTTACAGCATTAAAATAATTAAAGTAAATAAAGGTACCTTAATCTTTACCAACTTTATTTTTCACTAAAATTGACAGTAGGTCAATTGAAAATATCTCAAAATTTTTCAATGATTTTTAATTATTTCCCTTTGTAAAAGGTTGTGGTCTTTAATTTTCACAATTTAAATCCCCTTTGCCTAAGGGTGCTTTGTGCCAAGTTTGGTTGAAATTGGCCAAGTGGTTCAGGAGAAGATGTTGAAAATGTGAAAAGTTTACGGACGGACGGACGGACGGACGGACGGACGACAGACAAAATGTGATCAGAAAAGCTCACTTGAGCTTTCAGCTCAGGTGAGCTAAAAAGTAATGATTCTCATATCTTTTGCTCTCAAATACTTGACAGGTTCTCTAAGTAAATATGTAGCCAGCAGTGGATATACTGAAAAATTTCAATATGATGGTAGGCAGGTTTGAGATCAAATGTGAAAATAAAATCCCCCTTTTTTAACACTCCTTGGCTATCGAAGCATCTTCATAACTGTATTTAAATTTAAGCCAATGTGGATTTATATGTCTGCAGTCAAGAACAAAGCGTGGATTACCGTTTCTGTTTTTTGCAACACCAGTGGATTTACAACTTTGGGAATATTACTGACCTTTGAAACACACCCTTTTCATTACAAATTTTCCAATTCTTTTGTCACAAATTCTTTGTCGTTCAGAAATTTTTGACAATTTTTTATCAACTTTTGCATTCATTTCAATTTCAAATTCGCCCAAAACCGAAGTACAATTTTTACTTATCTTATTTTCATCTTTTCTTGGGCGGTCTCTGCTCCAATGACCTTTGGCACCACAGTCATAACATCTGCCTGGTTTGCTTGTAGAAGTTTTTTCATCCGTTTCCATGCGAGAGACGGTCTCTGCTACTGGCCTCTTATAGTATAGCGGAAATCTGCAAGGTCTTCGTCTTGAAAATCTGTCTTCTCTGGCCTTCTTTTCCGCTCTCATTTGGGCTCGGCACATTTTCTTTTCTTTGTCCGAATCTACCGCAATCGGATTTGATTCATATTCTTTTACAACTTTCCACCCTAACTGAGAAGAAGTTCAATACCTTCCGTGATGCTTGATTTGGCTGATTCGACATTCTCTTCCTTGATCGTGGTCCAATTAAGATGCTCATTTGCTTCTTTCAACTTGGATAGCACTCGTGCCTCGTGTTTGTACATGTATTGGTTTTCGTTGCCTTTCTTATGAAAAATGTAATGCTCGTTAAAATTCTCTTCAATCCTGTAAAGTTGCGAATTCGAGATTTGCTGAATATTTTGCTGGATATTTAAATGTTTTGAATCTATCATGGTCTGTAAACTGTTCAGCAAATCTCCTTGCTGTCGCTTTACTGCCATATTAACTTCTTCCGCGATAGTTTTAGTTAACTCCACTCTCCTACTGTACATCATACAAAATTTGACTTGCTCATGTAGAGCGTGTGCTAGAAATTGAACTTCGAAATCAAACAATTCTACTCAAACATGTCATTACCAAAACTCTTATTTCATTGGCTATTACTAAGTATACAAACATTACTAAATATACGAAATGGAACTTCCGTTTCGGCGCAACAAATTGTTTACAACTATCTCTCGCTATACTAACTCAAACATGTCATTACCAAAACTCTTATTTCATTGGCTATTACTAAGTATACAAACATTACTAAATATACGAAATGGAACTTCCGTTTCGGCGCAACAAATTGTTTACAACTATCTCTCGCTATACTAACGTAACGCGAGAAATTAAAATTTACGTTACCGTTCATACTGTACCATATGTGGAAAATCGCATGAGTTGAACAGACTGTTTTTCATCACAAAAAGCAAACGTAGATCCACAGGAAAATTCAGGTTGACACAACGTGTAATCCATTAGATGTTTTATATCATATCTTCACTTATTTGCTTACAATAATTCAGTACTGAAAATCTTTGAAACATCGTCACCAGCTCCGTAAAATGAAGAAGTGAGGTTTGTTTATATAAATGTAAAACTGTAAAATGGCGACTCGATCTGCACGTGAATTTTACAATCCGAGGTCGATTAGCGTGTTTGACAGAAAATCAATGCCAAGTAAAGCGTCAACATCAGTAGTAAATATTGTCTGATGAATATTGAGGTACATATAATAAAATTAATGTTTCTAAAGACTGAGTGAGTTACAAAATAAGGTTAACGTTTGTGCCGTAAATTTCAAGTTTTGTGTATGTTTGAAAACACATGCACACTCGTAGAAGTGTGTCATTTATCGGTTGAAGTTCAATAAAATGCAATTTATGTAATATTCATTGTCAGTATCCGTTGTGAATTCTTTGGAATACGCTACAACAAAATAAATACTGCCTCAACTACAACTGATGCATTGAAAATGATTGAATTTATCGATGAAGCAATATGCTGAAAAATGAAATGGGGAACCTGTTTAAACTGTGTTTTTGACAATTATTTACACTATAAAAAACAAGAAGCAATTATTGTGAGAACTTTTAGTCAATTATTGCAGTGATTTAATTTTTACAACCCTGATACACAGTTAAACGACATGGTACAGGTAAGAGTGGACAGGTACTAAAACGGCCCATGAAAATGCTTGTTTCATAAACTGCAACTCGCAATTCAAATTGTTAACCTAATGCATCCTATAGTGTCCTAACTCAACACATCAGTCCATCGGTCACAGCGTGTACACCCATGCTGGATTTGCGATAATAAATATTCCCTATAAACAAGAAAGTTGGATATGTTTATCAGTTTATCTGTTACCTTCTGTACACGGAACACAATGATCTCGTCTGGGTGAGGGCTGACAGACATGGCAGAGATGCCGGTGATTGGGATCCCGAATTTGACCATCATGCTGTAGTGCTCCACCAAAACCAGGTTCTGAGAGCTCATCACCAGGAGCTGTTCTACTGCCTGAAAAAATACAACCAGGCACCAGTTACTTCTTAATGTCTGATATCAATAATCAATCACCAGTAACTGTTCTACTGCCAGACAGTGAAAATCAATCCTCACTAACTGTTCTACTGTCTGATAGTGAAAACCAATCATTAGTTTATAACTGTTCTACTGTCTGACAGTGAAAATCAACCACCAGTAACTGCTTTACTGTCTGACGGTGAACATCAATCAACAGTAATTGTTCTACTATCTGACAGTGAAAACCAATTACCAGAAACTGTTTCTATGTCTTACAATGAAAATCCATCACCAATTCACTGTACCTTTCCATTAGCACGATGAATTTTCTGCACCACATCTGCAAACACATTATGACTATCCTGGGGCATTTGGCTTTGTAACTTTTTCCATTTTGGATTGGCTAGTAGGTTTTGATAGTCTCCCTTGAAAGGCATTGGTACACTATATAATGGAAACAAATATACCAATATTGAAGTGATGTATCTTTTGTTACTGGTGGTACTTACATACTAGTACCACCAAAAGCTATAAATTAAAACTAAGCAATGTTACCTGATATTATGAGCATTCTACACTGAAGAACATTTAGGTTTCATGAACATTAAAAATAAAACAAACTAAACTTTAATTTAAAAGAGTAGTGGTACTTAGACTTAACATCAACTGTAAAAGCAAACATGAAGTCAATGCAAAACCACTCTGTAAAATGTCTTACGTTCTAGCATAACCCTCCTTTTTATCTTTGAAGCTGGTATTGAGGCTCTTCCATTAATTTAATTTACATGTAACATAACAATAAAACAGGGATTTTGGAATATAAATCACATTTGCAAACAATACAGGAGGTTAAAAAATGTAAATATAAGCATCAAATCATTATATTTTTAAAATATATAGTCTGATAACTGCAACGGTTTGTGCAAACAAATTTTCATAACCTGCTAATGCACATTACTGAATTTGTGCGCACATAAAGTTGCAGTTATCAGACAATATCTTTCAAGAAGTAATGATTCAATGCTTAAAAATATGGTAAAATTTGACAGTGCAGCAATTGTTTCATATAATAAGTAATAAAATTATCTCCCGAAGAAAACCCCACCAAATGATATCAATTCACCCTACAAAAGAGCAGTACCTTGATTATCATGAAAAGGTGAATTAAACCATGTGCAATATTTGTATATCTTACCCTCCAGGCATGGTACAGGACTTTCAGTTGGTCAGAGGCCACCTGAAACCTCCGTGGACATGCCGGCCACTCAGTATCAATAGGAGACAGACTAGGGAGTTTGGCTCTTAAATCCAGCAGGTACTTCTTTCGCTGTAAAAAAAGATTTCGACAACAATTAAAAAAGTTAAATTTGAGAATGTGGATGAATTAGAAAGTTTGCTCAAATCATCAGCTTTGATGATATATTCTGTGAGTGTTTGATAGTTGATAGTAATTAACATTTTCAACCAACGTACATGTACCATAATGAATGACTGAATTTGCAATTTTTGTAACCTGGTGAAAAATAATATTTCATCCAACCAACATTTCTTCCCCATATATACAAGACAACATGATTTAATTGTCACTGTACTTGATACTTTTTTCACCTTGAAATGGACATTCTATCAAAATTAAAACTACATCTTAATTCTGTCTTCATAAAAATGATCAATTATTTAATCTGTCATAATAACCATGTTTACAGTTCTCACCTGATTGGTTGAGACGGCTGTTCCGCATAACCCCAAAGGTTTTATTAGTAATGTTTGTTTACAAGTACATCGATCGCAGACTATCGATCGGAATCGAATGCAGATGATATATTTTTCGATGAATGAAATACACACTTAAATTATTTATGAATTTTTTTTTTATTAAGTTAGATTAATGAATTCAATAATCAACGTATTAATTTGTTTTTTTTATTTGGACAAACAAGCAGTGAATATGTGTTGGGGAAGGGTCTTGGAACAGCAGCGATTAGCTCTTTGAAATAAACATTAAAGGGAATACACTTCGCTCTAAAGGACACTAACCATGTTATCAATGTTTTTTTTTTTTTTTATATAGAGCTAGTTTTTAAGTTATAAACTCATTATCGACTCGAGTTTGGTATGTGTTTAAGATCTGATAATTTATTGATGACGTTCGTGGTATATTGGAGAATAATGATGAACAAAAACGAACAACACATTTTGAATATCCAGATATAGCTACAGTTCTGCAGCTAATCCAGATACACTTTCAGCGAATCCACATGCGCTAAATAAAAACCCCAGAAAATATGATATAATAGATAAATAAAGGATATATAGCAAACACATAATAAATTTTCCCCCAACCTTTAAATAAATCAAAGTAATTTAAGCTGTCGAGAAACTAACTAGAAAACATGTTTAAAAAATGCAGGGACAAAGATAGTCAAATTTGAGGCCTATGTTTCCACAATTTTAAGGTATTATTAAAATAATGCACAAGTGTTTATTTTCAAAAAGAGAAACATTTATTCCTTTTTGCACCGGCATTTTATCGCGTATTTGCCGATATTACTTTTTCAGTATCTTTATAGTTCTGAAGCAAGTTTAAAATAAATAGCTGTTTCTGAAATTCACAAGCAATATGATGATGAATTATTTCCCTAATTTTTTTTCTCTTTTATTAGTTATCAACACTTCTTATAAAATTACCGGTGAAAAAAAATCAGCTTTGACTGCCTCACTGTTATTCCAAAAAAAAAAAATGAGGACAGTTTAAAAGAAAGAAATCTATCTAAAATGCCTTCTTATTTTTATAAGTTTAATTAAACAATAAAATGCTCTCTTTGGTGATTCATCCGGGATATGAAGGTGGCGACACTGCAGAAAAAAATACACAACCCGCATTAGCGGGTTATGTAATTTTTTTCTGCAATGATCGCTACCTTTATTACCCACATGAATCATCAAAGAAAGCATTTTATTGTTTATATTTACATCCTTTTTTTCTCAAATTAATAAATTGATTGTTAATAGTAAGTAAAATTCACTACATAACTTTTAATGTAGATCAGTACGTTGTTAGCTAAAAGCTAAATTTCTCCTATGGGAATTTGAGTCTGACTTCATCATGATTATTTTATGCAGTCCGTGATTTTTCTTAGGTCGCTGTAGGTTTTGACCTACTAGTATCCATAAATGGGACATGTAAATTTCAGTCCTGTCTGTTTCTATAGAGCTATGAATTAACTTTCCGTAAGAAATAGAGGAAATAATACTCGGTATATGTAAATTTTTTTACATAATTACTTCTATTTCTTACGAAAATTGATTATAATTCACAGCTGTATAGAAACAGACAGGACTGAAATCTACACAATCCAGTTGTAACCAGTTTATCGATCGGTCCGTCGAAACCATCAGCAACCTAAGAAAAATCACAGGCTGCACGAAATTATCATGATGATGCCAGACTCAAATTCCCATATAAGACGCGCTTTGGCTATTTCCTTTAGTCTAACGCACTGGTGTACATTATAAACAATTTAGTTCCTTTTACTTACTTTTGACGATCAATTCAATTGATTAATTTATTATAAGAAATATGTAAATATAAACAAAAAATGTTTCTTTAGTGATACATCCGGGTTATGAGGGTAGCGATCATTGCAGAACGCAGGTTTTGTTGATATTTTCGGCATTGATCGCTACCTTTTGCTAATGTTCATTGTTTAAATTTACTCGTGCACACTAAATTAAGTGTATCAAATACGACAGACCAACAAAAGCCACCCCACCAGCTGAAACAACACTTCTATTCAATCAAGTCATCGCCTACATGTATGCATGCATGCTTTAGATTTTTTTAAGAACTCTCCAATAATCTGTTCAAGCTCGCCCATTCTATGCACAAAATGTTCACAATGTTTATTTTTGGAATATTTTCATAACAGTTAAAGTGACGGTCACAACTTCTTTAGATTGGTGAATTGAGTTTCACTCATCAATTGTTTCTACATCACTGTATTACATGAATTGTGACGGTATTATATTTTTGGAGGGTTTTTTTAACAACATTTAAATCGCTTTGTTAGTTATCACGTACCGTTGTTTTTTTCCTGATTTTTATAAACCATATTTTTTTTTTCAAAATGCATGATTACATATAATTTCAATAAAATTTCTGCTTTAATTATATTCATTTTTTGCACTAAATTATATTACAAGTGCTGATAGACGTAGCTTATACTCAGTGAGTATTACGTTTTTACATTACATGATTGAATACATCAATATTTATCTCCCTCTCCCCTCTCTCAATCTCAATCTCTCTCTTTCTCTCTCTCTCTCTCTGATTGAATACAAATATCGGCCAAGTATTTATTTTTTTAAATGTGAAAAATTAAAAAGTAGTCGTTTATGGAGTACATACAGTTGCATAAGATATTCCGAACTTTTATACAATCTTTCGATTCTCGGAATTTTATTTAATGCTGTACATTGTAACAAACACCCATAAATCATTGACTGTCAATATCAGCAAAATTTGGTTTGTTGCATAAAAAAGGAAAAGATGAAAAATAGCATACAGGCAGAAAAATTGTACGTCCATGCATATTAATTATAATTGTAAATGTCTTACATGTAGTGTTCATATTCATCGATAAACATGAAAGTTGTTTTTTGATAAAACAGCTATTTTATTGACTTGATATCGAAAATATAAGAGCGTAATACTGCATTTGCAAACCTGTTGAAGGAATTATCATGTACGTTACTGATTTGAGATGAATATTATTACATAAAAATGCTATAAAACTGTGAAAATGTGGGGAATTTTTAAGCATGTTATGACTGACTAAGAATCTAGTCATACAATTTTTGTGTACGTAAAATAGCTCAAAAAGTCACACACCATGTGGAATTGCGCTGTCAAATTTCATAAAAGAACAAAATATGTTGCGTTCAAATAATCACAAGTATTTCATTCTTACAGTTATATAGTTTAAGATCGTTTCATTAAAGGCATTAAGAATAAGATTTTTCAATGAAATCAAATGCGAAGTATCGTACTAGTAGTACATTTTTACAATGTGAAAATATTTCTCAAACTCTTCGAATCCTTTGGTTACATGCGTTTTGATACATTAAATAATTTTAAAAGTTGATCGCAAATTCTTTGGTAACAGAATCATCCGAGAATTTATTTTGTATGTTGGCAGTAGCACTATAATTGATCATACATAACTGCTTCGCTCGTGTCCCTACCAACTCATGTGAAAAGTATAGAAACTTCTCCTGTGAGGTGAACTTCCAAACTTACAGATTAAAGAAAATCTTTTGAATTATTTTACTTCTATTGTTTCACATTAATTACATGCGAAGATAACTTAGATTTGAAAAAAAAAAATAATGTTGCATTGATGCGGTATGTCTCAGCCTTCAACCCCTCTAATGAACAACGCGTATGCAGCACTGTATGTTTTTTTACTTTTCAAAGGACTATATGCGTTATAAAGTGTTTTTATGCCCCAAAATTCAAAGTTGTGAATAAAGCTTTAGAAATTTGTAAAAAAAATGTTTATATATATCTAGTTCGAGTTTATAAAGATGAATTGTCTAATCGATGTCATAACATATGATATTTTAAAAATGGACTAATATAACAAAAATTACGTATTTTAGCCAAAAATTGGGTATTTTCCAACCATTTTTTGAAAAGGAAACATCAGGCGCATGCTTGCTCCAACACCATTTTTTGATATAATATGCCAAATAATATGAACAATAAAATATGAAAAAATGGTTTTGGAGCAACATTGCGCTCTATACCTCCTACTTTTGAATATGAAGAAAAACTGAAGAATTTTTCATGCTTTTGAGAAAATGCGGGAAATGGCCCATTACCATGACGTCATAGAAGCATGAGGAATGATCAATGTTGTAAAACGTTTAGATTTCTGTAACTAGCATATTCAGGTTTATGTTTTATCAAAATATCTATATGATATGATGTTTTTTCAAATTTAAAAAAAATTGGGGCAGAAACTAGACCTTATCGAATATGGTTCTTTGATCGCTGTATCATACATGTAATGCTTATGCAAATGAAAGCTGTAGAACTTTACTCATAATACTTTATAAATCATTGTCGGAAATCCCCGACCAGTCTCGCAGTCAATTATACGCAAAAGGTAAGCGTGTGCTAGACTGGCGGGTGGTTTCCGTCGTTTTCTGAGCATTGTGACGTCAAAAGATATGGGCCCTTTTCTCGTGACGGCAGTCATATTATTTATATAATACTTCAAAGTCCATGATTTGGACAAATCATACATATACACAAAAGATTTAATCAAAATGAATTTTAAGACTTCATTAAAAAGTTTTCTTGAAGGAAACAAACTTAAACTCTATATTCATTAAGATATCATCAGTCAATGCAATTGTGAGACATATCAGACCACATAGAGTTTATTTCATCCCAACTTTTCTTCCTAGATTTAAAATTCAACCAGCATTATCTCTAATACACGATTACCCAGCATTCCCCCTGACATTTACCCAGTATCCTCTGAACCGAGCACTGATGATGATTTGGCTTCTCCTCATCAGTAGATAGAGGGTCTTCTGTTTCCAACCCTTGTACACACTGGATTTTTGTCGCCAAAACATGCATGTGCTGTCTGCGCTTTTCCTCCATGTCAAATAACTACAACAAGTTAAAGAATTACTCTTCATTGAGAAACAATATTTTCCATAATGCATTATCATGGTAATTGATTAATTCTCTTAGTATGAGTCTATTAATTTATGTTAAGTCATTGTATTGACCTCAAAACAGCAATAATTACATAAAGTAGTTCGAAATGTTAAGGAAATAGAGATTTCATTAATTTAGTTCAGCAAATTCAAAGTTACATGAACATTTCAAGGAAAAAGTAAAAAATCTATTGACTTACAGTTTTAGGATTTCGAATGAATAGTTTGGTTTTGCCGAAGGCATATTCGTCTTGTGGGACTCCTTGGGCCTCCAGGAGAATTTTGACACCCTCCTGGGGCTTCCCTCCCCACCGTGGCCAGGTGGGGCCCGCTAACATCTTGTAACGATACAGGAACTGGAAGTAGACCTGTCGGAAGGCATAGCCAGCTCGCTTCACATGAACATTTTCCATAAGGCTGAAAAAAATGAATACAATGTACATTAATATTTTTTTTTTCAGATTCTAGATCCTTATCACAATGAGGAAAAAAAATTCCTTAAACCTTACCCTAAATATCTGACTTGAAATCTGACTAGATTTTCATCAAAGTTGTCTGCTGCTTTCAAATTGTTTGGCTGAAAAAAACAGACACAATTCAATAGACTGTTTATAATTATTGCACATACATGTAATACAAGTAAGTTTTGGTTATCTGTGTTTTTATATTTCAGTCCAGCTTGACAAATAATATATTCTATTCAATTTTGGAAAAAACTATTCAATTTTTTCATCATGTGAATCTCTTACATATTAATACACATATTGCTGTTTCATCATTATTCTTTAACGTCAATTCTTTTGGATTTGATTGTTTAGGTGATCCAAACAATTAAATACTCAACAAAGTAAGAAACTTGAACAAAAATTTAGCCTATATTTTCCATGACATAACACATCCTCAAACCCTAAAGTTGACAAAATCCATTAATTGATGTTCACGACTATGAATGACACAATTTTTTTTTTCAACTATTTCCTACACACTGTAATTGATATACATGTACATTCAGGAAAAAAGACAAACCTTGACACATCTGATGTAGTTTGGATTCTTAGAAAGCAAATTCTTCCTCAGTTCTGTTACAGATATCTGTAAATAACAAACACAAAATTGTAAGTAGTTTAATCGAACAAACAACCCATCTAAAATTTCAAGAACTAACAAGAGGCCGATGGGCCACACCGCTCACCTGAGCAACAATAAACATAATAAAATCAGCTTTATGGAGCCGTATACAACATATCTGAACAATGTAGTATAATAGATCCTGTATTAAAAAAAAATCCTCTATAAAAAAAATCCTCTGCATATTCTTATGTTTATCATTGAATCCCTTTGTAACAGGATGGTTTTACAGTCATATCACATATCAGAATTGCAGTTCTCTTAAACAACTGTTCATATATGGATTATAAACCTACATCAAACTTTGAACCCCTTGTGAGGCCCAAGAATTGTCCAGGGGCCAGAGTCCAAACAATTTTCCCCTGGGGATCATGATTTAAACAAACTTGAATCTACCCTAACCAAGGATGCTTCCACACAAGTTTCAGCTTTTCTGGCCAAACAGTTTCTGAGACAAAGATTTTTCATTATATATTCCCATGTAAAAATTTGACCCCCACTCCCCCCATTGTGGCCCCATCCTACCCCTGGGGATCATGATTTGAAGAAATTTGAATCTACCCTACCTGAGAATGCTTCCACACAAGTTACAGCTTTTCGCCAGATCGGTTTCTGAGAAGAATATATTCAAAAAATTTTCTCTATATATTCCGATGTGAAAATTCGACTCCCCACTGTGGCCCCATCCTACTCCTGTTTTTTTTTTTTGAAAAATACCAACAAATTTTCAATGATTTTGAATTATCTCCCCTTGAAAGAGGGCGTAGCCCTTCCTTTCAACAAACTTTGGTGGAAATTGGCCCAGTTGTTCTGGAGAAGAAGTCGAAAATGTAAAAAGTTTATGGACAGACAGACGGACGCCAGACAAAAAGTGATCAGAAAACCTCACTTGAGCTTTCAGCTCAGGTGAGCTAAAAACCTGTGTGTGTTCCTGTACGTGCTACTAAGTAAAAGCTAGAAGGCACTCACAATGTATTGTGGTGTTTATAGAGGTAGCAAGGAGATACATGTACAAGGTGATGGTTACCTTATATTGAGACCCTGCTGTGGCAGGTCTTTTTAGGGACTTCTCTGAGGGATTTCCTGTGAAGACAAGCAGAATATTACATTAGATTCAACAGATATACATGAAGGATATTCTTTAACAGAGAGACATAGAACATCCTTGGAAAACCACTGTTGGTCCCGCTTTTCTTTTCGATGATGGGCATAAACTGATAAGTTTTCTCTTGATAGACATAGATTAAGAAGTCATATTCTTGAAAGATTTTCTACTCAGTGGAACAAAAAAATTATAATTCCATGCATATATAAAAACATAATGATATCAATGTAGTACATGTATACAGTTTATGTATACAACATAATATATTACAATAAGACCAACAAAATGAATACATAATTCTGGAAGCTTAATTACCTTCAGTAAATAGTCCTTTCATGAGACAGCATTTACATTGGTACATAGCTTGAGACAAATGACGGAACAGCAAGACGTTGTTCTTGCCAGAAATCCATCTACTTTGTAGGTCACCTGTCAAAAAAATTAAAACTTACCCATAACATTGGATACATAGTATCGAAAGTAAATTATCATGCATGTATTAAACTAAAGGACTCTAAAATTATGGAAATTATGCAAAGTCAACCATTAGGTTTATTTTTAAGTCATTTGAACCTCTCCCCCTTTCATTTGCAATTTATTTTTTCAGAAAAACCCCCAGAAAAATCTCATTGGTGACTAAATGACTAGCCAAACTTATTTGAAGCAGCAAAGAAAGTAAGGAGCCAGAAAAGTGACATATAAATTACACTTCCAGCGTAATGCTCGAGTCGGAATGTGCCATGACTGAGCGTCTTGTCATTCTGACACTTTTTGAGGGCCTTGCTCTCGTAGTGGGGGTGGTTCTGACATGCCTGGTTGAGCTTCTCCAGGAAGGTCAGGTTGATGGGGTTCCCCGGCCTCAGGCATTCCTTGTCCAGCAGTGCCAGGATACCAATGTTAGACTGAAAACAGATTCACATACAGCCTACTTAGAATAGCATACACAGAGCAGCCAGGGCTGCATTTTACAAAACAACTGATAGCAAAGTTGTATTTTTCCATCTTATGGATTGATTCTACATAACAAAATTTTTTATTCCTAATGATCTTAATTTCTGTTAGTTCATTTTATTGGTTTTAAATTAAATTGTCTGGCAGCAGATGAATAAAATTAGAATTCATAAATTTGGTTCACTGCAATGATGTCAAACTGAATTTGACGTAATTACTGTTGAAATGACATTCCTAGGATCTTTTGCATTAATTTAGAAAAAAGAATATATTGATATTAATTAGGTTAAAGCATGTATAAACAAGAGGCCCATGGGCTACATCGCTCACCTGAGCAATGATAGACATAATAGAATCAGCTTTATGGAGTCATATACAAAATATCTGAACAATGTCGTATAATATATCCTGTATATAAAAAATTCCTCTGCATATTCTTATGTATATCATTGACCCCTTTTGTATAAGGATGATTTTACAGTCATATTACATATTGAGCATTGCAGTTCTCAAAGTTCATATATGGATTATAAACCTAGATCAAACTTTGACCCCCTTGTGAATCAACTGATTGCGTATAAGTAAAACCATATATAATAACATTTGAGTTTTTGTGGATAATTTAAATGTTTTCCTTTGTAAAATTGGAACCCAACCCCCATGTGGCCAAACCCTAGTCCTGAAGATTATGACAAATTTTACTTTTCTAATATTAAACATTTCTAATTACATGTATCTCCCTTTGTAAAAGGGTGTGGTCCCTTAATTCACCTTAACTTTGAATCCCCTTTGCCTAAGGGTGCTTTGTGCCAAGTTTAGTTGAAATTGGCCAAGTGCTTCTGGAGAAAGTATTGAAAATGTGAAAAGTTTATGACCAGACAGACAGACAGACGAAAGACAAAATGTGATCAGAAAAGCTCAGTTGAGCTTTCAGCTCAGGTGAGCTAAAAACCTGAAATCAATTATGACGTCAAAATTTTGACGTTATAGCTGAAATAAAGGGTAGTTGGTGTTACGTCACAATGAAAATCTGTGAGTTATCTCCCTGTAACCGCAAACCTTACCTTAAAAATGGAGAATTAAAATCAACATAATTATCTAAATTGACAATTGTGAAGAAAAATATGTTTCATAAAAAAGAAAGAGTTTAAAAGAAGTATGCATATTTTTATGTCCCTTGTTTTTATTTTTCTCACTTTATGCTCATTTGATAATACACATAACTATCAAAGAAAACCAACTGAAATCAATTGAATGAAAAAAGTCTACAAATTCTTCACCAAAATTCTTCCCTCTTTTTAATTGGAGAAAATGGCACTTTTGTTAATAAATATCATATTAAGATTTATTCAAATATGGGGAAAATCTGACATCGTTTATCAGCTCAGGTATTCTTGATACACCTCAAACAATATTTAATATGACATTTTATTTTTAAGTTATAATACCCTGATTTACTGTAGATTCCTAATTAAACGCGAGGAATTAAAATCCACGTAAAATCACCAGAAGAACATCTTGCGGATTTTAAAATCTCCCTTGTATTTTTCAAACAGATGTAAACTACCGGTAAATGAAACATTGAAAAAAATTTGGCATTCATGATTTTATATTCTCATGATCTGATGCAAAAAGTTTGAATCGTAGAATTAAGTACTCGCGTAAAATAAGGAATCTACACTATCTAGAATAAATAATATTTACTTTAATTTTCTTGTTGCTCAAAACTTTTTTAGATGTCTAGCAAAAAGTTGTGATAACTCACAATGACCACAACAGATTATGATCAATTAAGCCCTGGTAAGTTGAAAAAATAACCCATTTATAGACTTACACAATAGACTAACCTCATGGCTGCAGGAACCAGCCCTGTCCATAACTTCTGCATCATTGAAGACTTGGAGAGTTCAAACTGCTGCACAATACCTGCAAATAACGATCATCTCTCACTACAAGTTTTACTACACTATAACCAATCTTTTGAAATCTTTATGCCACAGTGGAAAGACCTATTGATTTTGGTCTTCAGTGTTCATTGCTTTCAGGTTGAAAACTTGGAGAAATTTCTGTTAATGATTTTAAGGAGTATCTTTATCTGTACTCAGGGGATACCTCATTTAATATGAAAAATTAAAAAAAAAAAAGTTCAGAGAGATGCAAAAAAATTTAAGACACCGGTACTGGTAAACAGTAGAATTCTCTCTTGTTATACCCTCGTACCCACATTAAACACCAAAGAATACATTTTAGATTAATAAAGGACTATATATGATACGAGTCAAATTTGGGCCCCAGAATTTGCCATTTTTCAAAGTGTTTCAAATACATTAAATTGTTATGTTATTTTTATGAAGGGTTGATATAAGATATATTTTCCACCTTTTTATTTGATTTATTTGCACTCACTGGCAGTGTGTATAGATAGATAGATAGATAGATAGATAGATAGATAGATACATCCATCTCTTATGAAAATATTTTGTTTCTTCAAGCATGCACTCAATATTTTCCGAAAGAAAAACTGCATAAAAACAAGCCGTTTCATGCTAAATATGCGAAAATGGCTGGAAAAGGTTAACTTTATGATGTCATATTTCTAAATTGTGGGCACTTGAATCAAAATGGAAATTATGAAAAAATTTACATGTATATCTGTTCAAAGAAAACAAAGAATGACTAAAATGATGATGTTCATTTTAAGGGGCTGTTTTAGGCTCATATCATATATTGTCCGTCTGCATTGTAGCCATGGTGATAAACAAAGATTACTGTAGTTTTATTACATCCTTCCATCACATTTTGTGTTAAGTTCTTAAATGATAAATAAAATTCACCAATAAACAGTTTTAAAATTAAGAATATAGGACAATCCTAGATAAAAAGTTGGCCTTTTGAACCATGAGCTGTCTAAATTGTTTCAATTTCATAGCTGACTACCTTGAATATTGAGGGGAGGCATTTTGATCAGGAGGACGCTCCCCTCATTGCTACTGAGAGCAAACAGGGCCTGGCCCTCCGTGTTCTGAGAGGAAGCAGCCGCCTGGATCTGTGACGAGAAATTCCCACCATGGTTCAACAAATATTTACTCCAGTGACTCTCCAAGTCTGATGCATAGTTGAAGATTGATGGCAACGGTTGACTGCTCTGGGTGTATCCCATGTTCTAAAATTAAAATGGATCATACTGTTATATTTACATTCGGTGTATATTTCCCCTTATGTTTCCATTGGAAATATATGGCGTTCAATTTCCTGTGAATACACTTAGCCTTTTCATGCGCCATGAGCACAAATATAAACATCATCGTGCGTTTTGAGTATATTTATTATAATTGTAAGATTAAACTAGATGCTGTCATTAGATAGTAATACCCGCACAAGTGTTTGCCTCTAAATAACATTCTCTTGTACCGGTTTTAGTCAAAAAGAAGGCCACATGCAATTTCTGGTACTTTTTTAAAAATTATGATTTTCATAAATGATGAGATCACATCCCATAATAAATATATTACCTGCCAGACCCCCCCCCCAAAAAAAAAAAATTCATTTATGTAGTAAAATTACCAAAACTAAACCTTGGGTTACAATCCCCCCCCCCCCCCCCCCCCCCCCCCCCAAACACAATTATTACTCTGAACCCAACACCCCCCCCCCCCCCCCAACCCCCACTACCCATGGATACCTGGTAAATAAAAATCAGAATATTTTTATAACAATGAAAGCATGTACATGTAATTGCAATAAAGAATATTGTAAACAGTGCAAAATAAATGTCATATTGCGCAATGATTTTCACTGCAGGACTGCTTTAACGATTTTAAAAGGTGGTATCAGACACATGTCGATATTTATGTGGATAAAAGTGCGTTATTTTATATTATATGTAGTTATATGATAAAATAACTTTCACTATTTTAGAATTCAAAAATTTTACAATGAATATTTGGGCAAAAAAATAAATTTTAAATTTTTTTGGAAACTTAAGGTAAAAATAAGATAAGCCCCAGCAGGATTCAAACTCTCTACTTACAGACACATTGTTAACGCTCTAACCCATTGCACTATGCTGTTAGGTAACATTATTTTAGGGGAAAATATTATATTTTATACTTTATTTTTTTCGTTCAATAAGGAGTACATCACAATATGTAGGTGTCCCATACCACCTTAAAGCTGAAAATTGTGCTTTTAAATTACATGATTAATTACCTAATAAAATTGTGCAAGGGGTTTTAAAGAATAAAGTTGTGAAAATACATGCAATATGTTACAAGTAAATGATCTTTGTCTCAAGTTACATATACAACACAGGTCTACGGTTGCATTAGCAGGTACTAGTTTTACCCAGCTCTTTGGTTAGATGGGTTTCATGTGGTGTACATGCATATGTGTTTTCGATATGCAGAATAGAATTAATTATCATGAATAAATGTTTCTTTTGTGGTGATCAGCTAAAGGAATTCATATTGTGCTCTTATTGGATTATCATTATGCTGTGACCAATATAGGTAAGTATATACATGTAGTATCACAATATTATGAGACACCGGTATACAAAACAGTTAAGTTTTACTTTCACTTTCTAAAATGTGATCTCCCTTTGTAACGTTTTGTACTAAATTTGGGTATTAAATATCATGTTTATATGAGTTATAATAGGGAGGAAGGGGAAGGGGCCTTAACCGTTCCCCATCCCCAGGATGTGTGGATTAGATATACATTTCTAGTGAGAATGAAGGCATGCTGCAGCTTTTTTTTCCCCATCAAACCCCCTTCCCCATCATCATACACCAGTAATAGAAAAAGAGTTAATGACTGTAATTTTCTTTTATTTTTGATTAATTTGTTCATCATTTTGAAAATATAGACATTTCTAAATACATGTATTACATATTATCGATATTTTTTGAAGATTGATTTTGTAACTATTAACAACTTATTTAGGGCCCCACTCTGCAGATGCCCTATAGTTATCAGTATGTCCAATTCCGCTGATCATGTCAAGATATATTTAAGACAAATTGGCCCTTGCCTCTTGGGTCATTCCCCCTAATCCCCCCCCCCAAGAGTTGCTTTTAAACCATCCCCCCCACCCCCTCCTCTGAAATAGGGATGGGGGGGATAAACCATATTCATTCTTGCTCCTTGTGTCATTGCACATCAATTGGTACATGTTTATAGGTTATAACCCCTTTGAGATGCCCAGTGACTTTCCAGAGTTAGAACTAATCAAGTAACCTTCTTATTCATATGTAGTGTAGTTCCTAGCCCTAGCCCAATGATGACCCTGCTTTGTTTTTTACAGCAAGGTTTTTGTTGACTGACTTTATAATTTCCACAATTATATATATATAACATTTTGTTTATCTTTAAGATTAAAATGCAATTTCCAAAATCTCTATGTACATCTGACATCATACAGAAAAAAAACAATCAAGAAATGATTTTGCTACTGTAAAAATGTGAGAAGAGACTCTGAATCTCCCCACCCACCTGCCCCCCGAAAATATGAATAGTCAAATATTTTTAAAATATCCTCAAAATCATCGAAATCCCCGCTCCTAAACCATATATATTTTTGTTTCTTGAACCATGACCATGTCAAGGCAAATCTTTTTGTGGTATTAGTAGGTCATGGCATCTGGGGGTCACCCTAACCCCACCCCACCCTCCCAAAATCAGAAATGATCAAATAACTTGAAAAAAATGCTTGTGATCCCCACCCCTAAAGCATATATATTCTTCCTCCTTATGCATCTTAGGGTACGTTATCTCAATCACAGGAGATAAGAGGAGGTCCAGGAATTAGGTTTTTTATGGGACGGAACATCATTTTGCAGATAGCAGAATCCTCAGAATCAAATTTATATTTTTAAAACCTTATTGCATATCTATAGCTCAGCCCCTGTTATATCCCTATAGATGATGTGGCTATTCATTAAATCATGAGAGGAGTTCTGGGAAGAAGGTTTTTTTCAGGAGTGATAAACGTCAATTTTTAGTTACTATTTGACTCCCTGGATGAAATTAAAATTTTTAAAACCTTATTGCATGACTATATGACAGCCCCTATCATACCCCAAGATATGATGTGGCTATTCATTAAATCATGAGAGGAGTTCTGGGAAGTAGTTTTTTTCAGGAGTGATAAACGTCAATTTTCAGCTATTATTTGACTCCCTGGATGAAATTTAAATTTTTTAAACCTTATTGCACATCTATAGGACAGTCCCTATCATATCTCAAGAGATGACATAGCTACTGCATAAATTGTAAGAAGAGTTCTGGGAACCATATTTTTTTTGACAAAAAAACATCATTTTTTGATGCCCACAGACCCCCGTGATAAAAACAAAAATTCTGAAACATGATTACACGTCAACATGACACCCCGAATCATATTCTAGAAGATTATTTGGCTACTGCAAAAAGAAATTGACATTTTTCGAAACCAGGCTTTTTGTAAAAAAACGTCATTTTTCAGCCATTTAATGACCCCCAGGAAAAAATTGAAATTTCCGAAAACTTATTGCGCATCTATAGGACACCCCTAAACATATTCCAAGAGATGAGTTGTCTACTATTGAAAATGTAAAAGGAGTTCGAGGGAGAAGGGTTTTTGTCAAAAAACGTCATTTTTTACCAATTATTTGACCCCCAGGACTACCAAAGAATTTTTGAAACTTTTTTACAAAACAGCATGACACCCCAAATCATACTCCAAGAGTTCAGTTTGCTGGTTTATAAGATGTAAGAGCAGTTTGAGAAAGTAAAACGTGACAGACGGACGGACGGACGGACAGGCAGACAGAACAGGGTAACAACAATATACCCGAACTTTCTTTAGAAAGTGCGGGTATAATGAAACGTTCAAATTTACATAACCAATTTGATATGTACTTATGAAAAATAATCATTAAATCATATCTAATCGTTAATAAAAAAGATCTTTCTCTACAAAGTCTCTGGCACTAGAACTAAATAACATGTTAATATTGCTGTTCCATGTATGTTTCATATCCCTGACTAAGAGAGCATATATAAAGGCTTTAAAGCGACGATACACATATACTTCATACAAATAAACATCGATATGAATATAAATACAGTAAAACACGCTTATAGCGAACTTACAATGAATTGACGCTTATAGTGAAGTGATATTCATTCCCCGTGTGTTTTAAACATATTGTGAATCTAAGGGATATAACGAATCACGTTTATAACGCAGTAAAATTGACCGTCCCTTCAAGGACCAACCTAAAGAGCAACTTGGGTTAAATAGTTGCTTTTTGATCGGTAACTTCGCCGGAATTTCCTCCGAAAGAGAAGTTGAAGTCGCCCTGTATTCTGAGTTCACAATCGTGTAAATTAACCCCAAAGGCAATAAAATGATAAAATTAACTAATTCTAAAGACGTTTTCACAGCCTCAGTTAAAGCTCGTTTCAAAATACCGTCGATTTTCCCACTTAATGACAGTCTTGTTTTCGTCAGCAGCTCGCTAAAGCCAGACGCCCGTTGCTTCGCCGGCATCAAAGACATGCCGCCGAAACACTGACGCAGTACGACCACATTAGAGCTGGCCGGGTCGCTTTGCTGGCATCAGAGAAGTGCCGCCATCTGTACAATTATTATGCATGTTAAACTGTTTAGTATTAATACACATAGGTACATGCATGCATATATACATGCGTTTACTGACAAATTCTGTATATATATTGTTTTCCTGAAGACTGTATTTACATGTTTGAATCGTATCGATACATTTACTTCCTTAGCTCGCTCTCTCTCTCTCTCAAGTCACGAGCGATGAATGTCTTAACTTCGCCTACTACAATCTGACTGGACAAGAGTCAGTCAACATTTTTCATCAGCGTAGCCCAGAAAAATGTCGATACTAAGTAAGTGCACTCTAAATAGCACAATAAGCTGCAACTGTAACGACATCAATTATTCAGTGTGCTAAAAATTTAAACAAAAACCAAGGAATCTTTTTAAAATCCGATGAAACCCTGCTTCGCTCATCTTCATGTCTAGTCCGAAATATCTTATGTTTCCCTGGATTTTGTGACGATTTTGTTATTTTACATGCCAGTCTGAAATATTGACGTTTTCCTGGCTTTTTTTTTAACGATTTTGATATACATGCCAGGAAAACATCAGAACCGGCGCCATTAAGAAAACTGGAAATGTTTCACTCACAACCAATTAATGAAAACAATGATTTTACTGCCCACTAATATCGCTTTTACGGGTCCTTACATTCCATAAACAGGCTGTTGAACACATTCGTTCGAACAGCTGAGATTTAATTGTTTTGATTTCGTGCATTTTTTAAATCTCGCGAGAATATAAGTCAACAACACTAATGTTAATCAGTGTGATTATCAAATTGTGCAGTAAAATTATATTCTAAGCTGTATTATTGAGTTTAAATATATATATCTATTTAAAACCGCCGCTTCCAGCTGGACCTGCAGTACTATATTTTTAATGCAGTTGCACTGTTTCAACCGCATGCGTTTGTTGTGGCGGTGGCATGTCTTTGATGCTGGCGAAGCGACCGGCCGACTGAGTTTAGCGAGCTGCTGACGTAAACACCAAGTGGGAAAATTGACGGTATTTTGAAACAAAGTCTAGCCCTGTTGTGATTAATAACTCGAGTCTGTCTTATCTTTAGTGGTTATAAATACGGGTGATGTTGCACATACTGTGCAACCCATGTTTATTACTTTTAGTGTTGATATTATAATTAGTTTGTAACTTGTAATTAGTTAATAACTCTGCCAAATTAATGCTAAAATAATCATAAAATCGTTTGTTTACAGTTATCTTAAAAAAAAGGTCTTCTACCTAACGGTTGTAATTGGGTCAAAGGGTTGGACTAATACCGCCAAAGTACACATAAATACAGAGACTGATTTTATTTGTTATTTAGTTAACACAATTACAAAACATTTCATCTATAAAATGTATCAATACATCAAATAAATTAGATCTAATAACTTGCATAAGTTTTTTAATTTTTTAGATGTTGTTTTATTTTTTATTGAATTGCTTCTAATTTAATTTAAATTATTAAAGTTTGAATCTGTGTATATCATCATTAGCGTTATGCCGTTGTCAAGTAATAAAAGTCTCCCTGATTTCTCAAACTTCTCCCTATTTTTCTGTTAGGAAGAAGTGAAGTCTCCCTAAAATTTTGCTCTAGGTTGGTCCCTGGTCCCTGGCAGTTTGTTATAAGCGTGTTTTACTGTATAAGCAATGAATGCTTATTTTTGGATGTCGTCGGTCCTACAACACACCAATGCAGTGCAGACAAATTATCATACTGCATTAACGCACGGTATTCAATTTGTCTGCACCACCTTGTGTGTTATAGGACCGACGACATCCAAAAATAAGCATTCAATACTTAAATGCATTACATCTTACACATTTCAAAATGATTTCAAATATTGAACAACTGGAATTTTTTACTGCTGTTCATTTATACTTCATTGGAAAACCGACTGTTTAAATTTTTTATGCATTATCCTTTTTTACAAACTTCATTTATTTTTACTTAACTCTAGAAGATTCTACCTTTCAATCTCATTTATTTTTTAATGCTGTGAATATTTGTGCATTTAAAGTCTTAAATGTTGAAAAAATAAGTAAATCTTAGCAGCATTTTAAAAATACTGTTAGACTGTAGTTCAAACATAAATTATTGAGCAACACAGAGTAGAATTAAATTCAAGCCTAATTCAAGACATTGCACTGTTAACCCTGCCCATCCCATAATTTTTTGTTAAATGAACTGAAAAGATTCTTAAAGTCTCACATAAGGAATTAACTTCACTATATGTTACTATATAGCTTTAATAATGTTAATTGATTAACTATACTCTCAGCATATAATTCATGAAAGAGAAATTACAGTTAAATGCTTCAAGAAAAAATTTTGATCAGAAAAATAACGCCTTATGCGGCTTCTAAGAGAGATAATTGATAGTAAACATACCTACCCTCATATACACGTGGGTTTCACATGTTGACAAACAGACTCAGCACCATCCAGGAAGTTGCATCATGCGCATCTAAAAAATAGTTCCATTGAAATCAGTGTGACAATTCCACTAAAGTAACAATTTTCCTAGCCACTGAGTCCAAAATCAATACTGTAGGCCTAAAATAAGGTGCCAAAAAAGGAAGAAAGAAAAGAAATTGTCTCTATATATATGGAACTACAATTGACTAAGTTCAGTTTGATTGGCTATTTCCTTGCGTAAGACCTTTAAGACAACTAAAAGTTCATGAAATTTAATGAAATTTGCCGAAAATGTCTAGTAGTTATCTATCTCTCATGCTAGTGTATGAAAACCTACTTTTGACCCTAAGGGATTTAAAAGTAGGAGATAACTCTTCTTAACAGATTGCTGAATTCTGGAGTAAATTTCTGTTAAAATTCATCTACAGTGCATGATTTCAAAACTCAATAAAATTTAAGCATTGATTTGTTGAGAAAAGAACTTTGAATGAAATGAAACCTGAAATGTTAGAGTTTATGTGTATTTGCTTTAAAAAAAATTCAACTCTAATTAAAGGACATTAATTAACTAAGAAACAGGAAGTTCGCTTAAATATTAGAATTAATTAGCAAAAAGTTGTTTATTTTAATTCCAAGACAAAGACAGAGACAGGAAAAAATGGTGCCAGAAGAGTCTTCAATAATGTACCTTGGAGCTTTGATAACGCTGGTCTCTGATTAATGGCTAGTGATTAAGATAAGAGGTTCTTAAGCAATGGGGGGTGATGAGGCTTTTCGATCAGTCATCAAAGATGGGGTTCCTCTTAGAAGACATGGCAGCTCTAAAATATATAAACAGTATGAAAGTTTACAATACTTAAAAATTTGCACCACACACAACATCATATTCTTAGAAAAAGTCTACAAGTGTACAGTTCAATATAAATCATGCCAAAGAAAGGACCAAAGTGGCTGCATCAACATCAGTACAAAAAAGGAAGCATTCCTCACAACAAGGGCCAAAAAAGTACAGGGACCACCAGCCCAGTCCAGTGTCTATGTCCTATAAGAAGGCTGAGTAAAGAAGAGTTTCAGGACATTGTACAGCAGCAGAAGAATGGAATATTCACAGTTACCGATGCTGAGCGTAGAAGCAGTCAAATGAAGATTTTGTGACCCGGGCCGAGTGAAGTGCAGCCGGTAGACTCCTACATGGATGCAGAGTCACCGAACCCCAATTCCAAACTTTACAAAGTACTCCATCAAGAGAAAACTGCTAAACTATGGAACCATGCATTTAAAGAGCACTCACAGAAATTCCCGGACTGTGACGGTTCACTGGACTGGAACCAGCATGGGGAGGAAAGGCGAGGCCTGGCATGGATCCTTTCCATTCGATGTAAGAAGTGCCATTACGCCAGTCACCGTGAAAAGCTGTACGATGAAGTCAGTCGATCAGGAAGGGAACGAAGAGCCGCACAGCTTAATGTGGCCATGGCTGTCGGCCACTTGGGTACCAGCCTTACAACAGAGGGTATGCGTGGTATGCTTCTTGGCGCAAACATCGAACCAGCATCAGCTACCAACATTCATCAGACCTGAAACAAAGTAGGCAAAATCATCACTGATGTGAACAAAAGCAGCATGAAGAAAATAAGGCAGGACATTCAAGAGCTTAACGAGATATGCGGACTTGCCAATACACCTATAAGAGCAGAAGGAGATGCCCGGTATAACAATGCCACCTTCAGTGCGATCGGGAAAACACCATTCCAAGCTGCCACACAAGTGACATACACTTTAAGTGAAAATGTTACCAAGAAGAAGAATGTTGTGGCAGTGTTTTGTGGCAATAAACTGTGCAAGAAAGGCACCCATCTTAGGGCCAAGGGAAAGGAAGTTACCTGCCCAGGACATGAAGACTGCACTGCAACCATTCCTCCAGAGACCACCATTGGAGATGAAAAGAGATGGGTTGCGGAATGAGTCGATGAGCTGCAAAGTGATGACCGTCCACTCGTCATTTCCCATTTCACCAGTGATGGAGACAGTGCCGCTGCTTCCGGTGCATCTGAAAAGCAAGGGCATATGATTGAAAACCTCAAAGACCTGCGCCACTTCTTTGACTCTCAAAGAAAACAGACTGCTAAGGCTCCATTCAGCAGTCACATGTTTCCTGGAAAAACAAAAGCTATGAGAGAATCCATGCAGAGAAGATTTGCCCTGGACCTGAAGCTTAGATGCAGGACCGAGTACAAAAACTGCTACAAACACTACTCCGGAGACTTACCTTTGATGAAACGGGCCATGTCAACTGCTGTTGGTTCCATCATCAGCTGCTACCAAGGACAGTGCGGAAAGTCCTGCCAACTTCATTCCTTCTCCTGTCGCGGACTGAAAAACAACAAGTGGAACTCTTCAGTGTTGCCCCGTAACTTTGAATTAAGCATGACAGAAGAAGACAGATGCTTGTTAAAAGACTGTATAAATTTGACTTTGGGACCTAATAATCTTGATAGAATTAAATATCACACTTGTACACAAAAATCTGAATCTGTGAATAGGGCATACTTAAAATCAAATCCAAAATGTATTAGTAGTAGTAGAAATTTTGAAAGTAGAATACATAAAGTTGTGCACTCACTCAATCGGGGTCATGGAAATTCAACATTGGAACTTTGTGAATCTGTAGGGTCACCTGTTGTAAAAGGAAGTAGAGTGGTCCATCATCTAAAACAACAGCAAAATAGGCAAAATTACTTGAAAAAGAAACAAAAACAATTAAAATATAAATGTCAAAGAAAATTCTACAGATCTTAAAGAGATCAGCTCTATGATAAAAAGTCTAAAGACACTTATAGTAAATCACTAACAGATCCAAAATTAAACAGGAAGTAGCTAAGTGTGAAGGGGGGGGGAGTCATCATGGGTGGGTGGGGTAGGGGGTGTATGTAGTTAACATGTATGAAATGTTCGTTATATTATACCTATCATGTGAATTTTGTATTACATTTAACGATGGCTATGTTTTAATAATGTGCACTGAATGTATGGTAATGTGTGAATGATGAGCATGTGTAAAATGTGACATGTCCTTTTATGAGGGACTCTGTTCATGTAAATATGTTATATTTTTCATTGTTTATCTTATTAAAATGATTTCAAACAATTATCTTGATTTTCTTACCTGTCTGATGTACACAACAAAGAGGACATAGACGATTGGTAGAAATACAGGTATACAGGTGTCAGATTTCACCGTTGATGACAAGACAGCATCCCGCATTGTTTATCTGCCATTGTTGATCTTTAACAAAGGAGACAACTCCTGAAATTAGAAAAAATGCAGTTTAAATAAAAGTTACATGTTTCTCTTAAGGTCTCACATAAGGAATTAATTTCACTATATGTTACTATATAGCTTTAATTAAGTTAATTGATTAACTATACTCTCAGCATATTCATGAAAGAGAAATTACAGTTAAATGCTTCAAGAAAAAATTTTGATCAGAAAAATAACGCCTTATGCGGCTTCTAAGAGAGATAATTGATAGTAAACATACCTACCCTCAAATACACGTGGGTTTCACATGTTGACAAACAGACTCAGCACCATCCAGGAAGTTGCATCATGCGCATCTAAAAAATAGTTCCATTGAAATCAGTGTGACAATTCCACTAAAGTAACAATTTTCCTAGCCAACGAGTCCAAAATCAATACTGTAGGCCTAAAATAAGGTGCCAAAAAAGGAAGAAAGAAAAGAAATTGTCTCTATATATATGGAACTACAATTGACTAAGTTCAGTTTGATTGGCTATTTCCTTGCATAAGACCTTTAAATGTATAAATATAATAGTATAAACATTATAATGTAATTCAAACATATTATGGAAATGCAGACTTAGACATCCTTAAAAAAAATGTTTGTTTCGAATTGCGGCCCGGAGGTTTCTAGACCCAGGAAGGAGGGAGGGAATTTTTTTTTTATTTTTCGTTTGTACTGCATGTGGTTGCATCACCCGTATTTATAACCCCTAATGATAAGACAGACTCGAGTTAACAGGAGTTAACTGAGGCTGTAAAAACATCTTTAGAAGTAGATTATTAACATTTTATTGCCTTTTGGGTTAATTTACACGATTGTGAACTCAGAACACAGGACGACTTCTTCTTTTCTTTCGGAGGAAATTCCGGCAAAGTTACCGATCAAAAAGAAAGTATTTCGCCCAGGTCACCCCCTAGGTTAGTCCTTGGGTTGTAGTTAAATTACGGTAATTTGTAGAATTTATGTCTATTAGGAAATAGTGCTTTTATTTCTATTCAATTTACGGATGTCGTAAAATGTGATTCTGACAAGGCTATTCAGTCTGTTGTTAAAAATAATGCTTGCATGCGTCCTGCGGTTTGTACTGGGCATGATACATGTATATGCCACAAGTGATATTTCACACTTTTTTAAAAAAAATTCTTTATTCTATATGAATTATTTTACCTTTATTACAGAAAAATGATGTGCACATTTATTTTTTTTTCACATGACCAGTCGGGCTAGTACACAGACATTTTACCTCGACAGGACTTTACTAGACTCAGTCGGTCAGATGTGCCTTAGTGTCAAATTCTGGAATGTGGAAAATTATGAAAGAGCAACAATGTAGATATTTGACACAATCATGTTAAAATCAAAATACAATGCAATATTTTGTTTCAGTTGTTACAAAGCGTATACAAGGGACGAATTCAATCCTTTAACTCGGTTCGTGGAACATCTGTCACTTTAACGATATAACATTTTATAATTGTCGTTATAATTAATGAGCAAAAGAAGGTGGACTATGTTATCATGGCATTATGAAAGTTTTAGGGTATCTATCATAAAAGAAATCAAACTGCACTGTGTTAAATCTGCGCTCGGTCTAAAGGTCACACCGTTTACATATTAAAGTGAAACTTCAAAGGCAAATAATACCGGTTCACTAACCACTATAAAATGATGAATTTTCGTCAAAATGAAAAGAACAAAAGTACACCACCAGCACTATGTTGATTTTGCACAATATGTCTCTCCTTCCATTTAGATCCCGAATTCGAGGGAACAACGACTTCTCTAAATTAACTAATTCTTGAGTTTTCCGCCATGAGGATGACATAGAACCTCGAGCCCGACTGAAACTAATTAATAGCCCCTCTTGAAAGTTTACGCTTAAGATTTAAAAAAAAAAAAACGTCGTAGGCGGCATTTCAAATATCATAAGTCTTTATAATCTAGATCCTGCTTATGACCTGATATTCTTAATTCATATTACCAAAGCGCAGTGTGGAATTCAAGTGGATGGCCAACAAAATTAACCATCAGATATACCTTAATTTTTTAGATACGATTTGTTAAGCTATAAACCATTATTTAGTCAAGAAAAAGACTTTAGAGGGCGTTTTCTTTACAACAGGAGCCGTGTTACGGCTATACCTTAGTTCGACAGACTATGTTCCCAAACCAAACTTGGATTAATGACATGACTTATATAAAGAGGAAAATCGCCTTTTCCTATTATTTGGCCTACACTATAGCGCTTTTGCAAACATCAGCTATTTTCAGTATTATACAATATTTAGTTAAAATATATTCAAAGAAACACAAATTACACAATTGCCATGTTAAAGGGAACTTAATTATCTTACACGACATCATTAAAATCTTCAGGTTTTGTAAGGAATGTATAGGAAAATTGTTATTATGCAATAAAAAGTTGGATATATTACTATTTGAACCATTTCAAACCAAAGAAATCTGATTAAAATTATGTTATATGGGTATTGTAGTAAACGTTTACACTGAATTGATTTTGGTTTAACGTGGTATTCGTACTGAAAATTAGACAAATATTTCAATTAGTGACATATATTTTCTAATACATATATACATGTATATAACCATATATATTGGAAAGACATCCAATTAAAGTGTTATATGCGTGGCCTAGTGGTAACGCAAAGGTCCTTTTGATTTTGCGATCACTGGATCGATTCCATCAAGCAGCTATGGTAAATATGGGTTTTTTTTTTCACTTTAAGAATGAGAAGAAAAGCGATTTAAATTACATGTATCTAATCTGATGGATTTTTTTTAAAAATCTCTTGTTTAATTCTGAGTATGAGCACACCTAATATAAACAGATCTTTTCAATAACACTATACAACACATTATATATATATATATATATATATATATATATATATATATATATATATATATATATATATACACACATACACACACTCTATTTATACTTATATTCATTCTATTTGGCTGGAAGTTATCACGGTTCAGAATATCAACTGTCTTCAGACACGCAGTTCTATATATTCATTTCTCGGTGCAGGTTTCCTGAATTTATGACAGGTAATGCTACAGGTAGCTGCTGTATCTATTTTTAGTAACAGGAACTTTCCGTTCAAACACGTTCAAACACGGGTGTAGGCGAAATTATGGGAAAAGGCACTACACCTCTTTCCCAAGGGTGAGTAAGGTGGCTTTCCATTTCCCTCTAGCTGTCTCGTGTATTCTGCCTTGGCTTGCAGATAGTATAGCCAAACTCAATAAAGGTGCCTGATGATATTTATTGAATCATAGTGGTAAAATATATATAAATTTAACATTTCCTTGCAATAATTGACATCAGTGTTCAAAGCAGTCATCAATAAATTAAACAGTAATTTTTAAAATTGCATATGTATATCACTATTTAAACATAAATGTAAAATAAATGTAAAAAATTGTACATAAAAGCAACAAATACTTATTATGAAATTTAGTAATAATCTAAAGATAAAAAGGTTCAAATCAAATATAATGTCCAAATTATAAAGTTTTAACACAAATGAGTTTCATAGAAAATTTTTACAACAGTATGTTTCTTTCAATATAATGGTCGATTATAACAGTAACAGTATTCCATTATTTTTAGAGAGAATGAGTAATTCATATTTTGTTTTTGTTTCAGTATTTTACCACTATGATACACTGTACAAAAAACAAAGCACCTTTATTAATGTGTTTGAATGGGTACTCTGGGTCAGTTGAAACCCAGGTACTAATGGTCTGGAGTTTATAGCACTTGCTTCTGCTAAGAATGTAACAAGGGTTTCGTGTGTCAACTTCTTCACTGTGTCTATAATCAACAGTGCATCTAGGATCTGTCTTGTAAGGTCTATTATCCTCTCCCAAGCACCACCCATGTGGGATGAGTATGGTGGGTTGAAGATCCATGCTGTTCTGTTGCCGAGAAGAAACTTTTTGACAGGTCCATCTTCCACGTTTATAGCGTTGATTCCAAGGCTTTCTGTTGAGCCCACGAAATTTGTGCCACAATCTGATCTAAACTCTTTAACACTGCTTTCATGTATAGCGACAAATCTCCAAAGTGCATTAAAGAAGGATGAGGAACTCATCTCTTCGACGACTTCAATGTGAACAGCTTGCGACGAGAGACATGAAATCATTACAGCCCAGCGTTTTGCACGAGCCAGTCCTCCTCAAGTTCGATGTGCAAAATTTCCCAGAGTTCGAAGGTATCCACTCCAACACTTGAGAACAGAGGTCCAGGCGTGAATTGATGTTCTGGTTTTCTCCTCATTTTTCTGCAAGTCACACAGCTTTATATCACTGTGATCTTCTCACACTTTAAAGCAGTGAAACATTTGCTGAATATCGGACATAACTCCAATGTTATCAAGTCTGAACCACATCAAAACACCAAGTAGACTATTCGTCAGGTCAGGGCCAGATAGTAACACGTTCAATGACACCCCATTACACTGAGCTGAGGAGTTAAACACCATTCTGACTTGATCAGGTTTCTTCTGATGGTTTATGCTGAAGATTGGTAAGAACCAGAACTCTTCATCTTCCTTTAGTGGTGGTGCTAGTTCTGCATGTTCTGCATTCAGAATGCGCTTCATAAAAGTTACTGCATGTTCACACTTGACTGGGTTCTTTCTAAGGTTAGCATCTAAAATGATGGCTCTTCTTAGTGCTTGTTGTCTATTATCTGGAAGTTTGCATCAAGGTTCTCGGAACGATAATGGTGCAACCCACTGTCCGCTTTTGTCACGACAAAACTCCTTATCCATAATTGCTAGAAATTCTTTATCTTCCACAGACAGCCCTGGCTTGTCATCATCATGAGATGTCTGGAAAATATTCTGTCTGATTGGTTCATTTCGTTTTTGGATGTTTGAAGACTGCATCACATTGTATCTATTTCGGTAGATTCTCCTTGACAATGATATTGTTTGGACAAGGGGTAGATAAGGTAGTTCTTCCATCAGACATAACTGCAACTTTGCTTGCCACTACAACATCTGGTCTGTGAGTTCTTCCAAGACAAACTTCTCCTACAATAACGCATCCAAGATGAAGTTTCTGAGTGTATGGAGCGTTAGGAGATCCAATATGTTGCTCAAGTACATGATGTGCATCACCAAGGTCACGTCCAATCAAAAGAAGAATGTTGATTCCTGAATCTAGTGGCATCAGGTGATCGCCTAAGTCCTGTAGATGGATATATTTATCTGCTACCTCTGGGGTTGGTATCTCACCTCTGTTGTCAGGAATTTCATCACATTCGATGAATGTTGGGAGGTTAAATTGACAGCTTCCATCAAGGGCTTTTAATCCATTGACTCTTCTTCCGCTACAAGTAGATTGTCCGCTGCATGAAAACACTGATTCACTCTGCATGAATATTGAAAAAGTCAAATAATTGGGATCTAACGAGTGTTCGATTGCTCTGTTTGTCTATGACTGCGTACACCTTGATAGTGTGCTCACAATTGCCCGAAGGATATACACGAACAGTTTTCTCCCTGCCGTCAGTGAATCCAGGGTTATTGTTTGCATGACTTTATCCCATCTAACTTTAGGCTCAGAATTTCTCTGATCAATATGCATAGCTGTAGGATGACGAGAGCTTCCACATTAAATTCACATTTTATGGTTGCTGTACAATTTCTCGATAAATGTTTGGATTCACAGCATTTTTAACAGAAATCCATTTCTCGTAGGAGATCTTTCCTCTCTTGTAAAGGTTTAGTTTGGAAGGATCTACAATTATACAATGAATGGTTGGCCTTGGGAATAGGACATCTTGGTTGTCGTTCTTGTTTGATTCCATCATCTGTTGTTAGTTCGGTTTTTTGACTGTGAACAGGAAAAGTTGGTTTTGTTTGTTAGTTCTTTTCTCTGTTGTTGATGTCAGAGTTCTTTTCTCTGTTGTTGATGTCAGAGTTCTTTTCTCTGTTGTTGATGTCAGAGATCCTTCAGTTTGGAAAGCTGGATCATTTTTCTCAATGCTGAGTTCTCAGATGGATTTCACAATGAAGCTGAATGACCGAAATGGGACACAATAGTATCTCTTATGCTTGGACGCTTGAAAACACCCACTTCTCTTGTAGACCTTGAGGTAACTTGCTGATGATAGGATTGAAACCAGAGGATGAGTCATAGTAAACATAGGTAATCACAGATTATAAAGCTCACCGAGACGAGGCATCACCTGTATGAGACCACCTTTATCATATTATATGAAAATCATAGTTAATGATCTTGGATATTCATGGATACTATTTTGACACAATATTGTATATCACATGTTAAAAAATTGCATGATAATCATATGTTCATTTCATACAGTATTATAAGAAACAATGTTTATCAATACAATGATATAAAATATGATATTGCATCCTATCATACTTACAATATATATCATATAATACAATATTATACTGTAATAAATAATGATGCAATATGATATTGTAACATATGATATGACATTATATCGTGTTATACATTATTGTATTTGATCACATAATGCAATATCATAATCTTATATATGATACAATATAGAATTATATGATACAGTATCATATCACATAATACATCACAATATTGTAACATATGATATCATATTGTATAATATAGTATGAAATTGTATTGTATGATTATCATATTGTATCATATTTGATACATAATATGATATTGTATCATATGATACAATATAATTTGACACACCATTGTATTATATCATATGATACAATATCATGTGATATAGTAATATATTATGTAATACAATATCCTATTATACAATATCGCATCATATGATACAATATTATATATTACAATATCATATAATACAATTTCATGTGATATAATGATATATTATATAAACCAATATCATATTATACAATATTATATCATATGATACGATATTATATATATAATGCAATATCATATGAAACAATATCATGTGATAAAATAATATATAATACAATATGATATTATACAATATTGTATCATTATATATAATACTATACATAACAATATCATGATACAATAGCATATCATAATGTACAAAAAATTGATACAATATCATATCGCATCATTTACAATATATTATATGATATAATATTGTATCATATAAAACAAAAGTGTATCATATCATACAATACTATATCATAGGAATCATGTTATATCATTTAACAACAAACGCATCTATCAAGCAGGTTTGAGTGAGGTAGGAGATTTTTTTAGCATCCTTGATAATGGAGATCAGGCTCTGCATATGAAGCTTCTTCTGCGATTCATTTATATGATAGTAAAATCAATTAAGCAAGTTTGAAATAGTACTATTATCTATAAAACATGTAACCTGTTCCTAACAAGAGGCCCATGGGCCACATCGCTAACCTGAGTAACTGTACTAGACTTAATAAAATCAACTTTATGAAGTCATATCCAAAATATTGGGACAATGAATGAGTGAAAATAGATTCTGTATTAAAAGATTTTCAAAATTTTCTCCAGATATTCTAATGTTGAGCCCCTTTTGTAACTGGATGATTTCATAGTTATAATCACATATTGAGCATTGCCATTCTCAAAAAGATCTTAAACAACTGTTCATATAAATAATAGACCTACATCAAAACTTTGAACCCCTTGTGTGGCCCAAGAATTATCCAGGGCCACAGTCTAAACAACTGAGAATCAACAAATGTCAATATGTTTGCATATTAGTAATACTATATACTATATATTTTTGAGAATGATCAAATTTATTTTCTATGTAAATATTTGACCTCCCCATCCCAAATTATAGTCTCATCCTTTTTTTATTTGATTTTTAAAGATTTTTGTCTATATATATTACACTACCTGAAGATGCTTCCAATCAAGTAACAGCTTTTCTACTTAAGAAGATATTTAGGGTCTTCCGTTTCCAACGGAAGACCCTCTTGTTATTCTTCGGTTTCTTTTTAGGGTCTTCCGTTTCCAACGGAAGACCCTCTTGTTATTCTTCGGTTTCTTTTTAAGGTCTTCTGTCTTCAGCGGAAGACCTTACTGTTTTTCTAATGTTTCTCATTCTTCTATATTATTATTAATGTCTTCCGTTTCCAACGGAAGACCTTATTGTTATTGCTTTGTTTCTTTTTCCCTATTATTATTCTTGTTTTTTTTTTCTTACGCATTTTTGTGCAGGCGATTTCTCAGAGATGGCTCAATCAACTTTCACGAAACTTTCAGATCTGATAGGTGTTCATTCAAACTTAATACATATTTTTTTATTTTGATGACGTCACTTCCGTTTTAGAGTTTTTGACGTTTAAGCGATTTTTAAAGGGTCAGCTTGTCCTGGAAACTCCTCCTAAACCATAAAAGATAGCAAGTTCAAACTTTCAGGGATTATAGACAAGGGATTGTAGATGTGTCATTAGGCATTCATTTTTGTCTGGCTCAAAAGGCGTTAAAGCTCGCCTGGACCTGAAAATTGAGAATAAAAAAAGTCTCGATTTTTCGTGGTTTTCTTTGTTTATCTCTTTTCTTAAAAATATTTTGTTAAGACATGTAATGCAAATAAAGTTTATATTTACAAGAGCGTTTGTTTGGTATCAAGAAATAAGGGCTGGCCCCCCAAATTAGGGGCTGAGAGGGATCTAAAGTCTTTCATTCATAGCACTCTACTGAGGAATATTTTGTAATACATTATAGAAGCAAAAATGTTTATCTTGCAGTAATGTACCTAATCAACATAATGATTTTGTCATGTGTTGCGTAATTAGGGGTTTTAAGGGGCCAGAAGTCCAAAACTTCTATCAATATTAACTCAAAAAATATAATTATTTTGAAAAGGAATATCAAGAAGAAGATGCTTAAAATAACGTTTATAATAATAATCAACCATCAAAATTTAGTTAACTGGCCCCGATAAGGAGAGAAGGGGTTGGCCCCTAAAACGTTCTTTCCCAAATTGCCCAAGAACGGTAACCAATTTCTAAACACTTGTTTAACAAAATGTGTTTAATATCCAAAGACCTTTCATTTGAAATCAAGAAAAAAAAAGGGCTGGTCCTTCAAATTAGGGGCCAAAAGGGCTCTTACCTTTTTCTTCCATAGCACTTTATTGGTAAATATTTTGTAACATGTTATAGAAACAAAAATGTTCATCGTACAGTTATTTAACCATACATGATAAAAACTTTCTCACGCATTACGTAATAAGGGCTTTTAAGGGGCCAGAAGTCCAAAACTTGTGATCACTCATATCTCAAAAAGGACAAATATTTTGAAAAGCAACATAGAGAAGAGGATGCTTAGAATGATGTTTTAAATAATATTCAACCATTAAAATTTCGTTAAAGGGCCCCCATAAGATGATAAGGGGTCAGCCCCTTAAACGTTCTTTCCCAATTAGCTCAAGAACGATAACGAATTTTTAAACACATGTTGTACAAAATGTATTAAGTATCAATAAACCTTTCATTTGATATCAAGAAAAAAGGGCTGATCCCTCAAATTAGGGGCAAAAAGGGCTCTAAATTCTTGCTTCCAGAGCGCTTTACTGAGAAATATTTTGTAATATGTTATATAGGCAAAAATGTACATCGTACAGTTGTTTAACCATACAGAATAAAAACTTTCTCATGCATTACGTAATTAGGGGTTTTAAAGGGGCCAGAAATCCGAAACTTCTATCGCTTATATCTCAAAAAGAATAAATATTTTGAAAAGCAATAAAGAGAAGAAGATGGTTAGAATGATGTTCTGAACAACATTCAGCCATATAAATTTTAATAAATGGTCCCGATAAGGAGATAAGGGGTCGGCCCCTAAAACGTTTTTTTTTCCATATACATGTATGCCAAGAACAGTAACAAATTTCTAAACACTTGTTGAGCAAGATGTGTTTAGAATCCAAAGACCCTGAATTTGAAAGGGGCTTGCACCTTAAATTAGGGGCCAATAGAGGTCTCAAACTTTTGACCCCCAGCTCTTACTATTGATACTAAATAACCTCTGACCATCTGAATGAAGGCTGTGTCCCATTTTAGATCAGGTTTTGTTGTCGAATATTAAAGTCAAGGTTTTATTTCACACTGTAAAAATCGAAAGGAAGACCTCTTCGTTGCTCGCAACGAGATCCTGTCTAGTTAAGGTCTTCCATTTCCAACGGAAGACCTTATTGATTCAGATCTAATAGATATTGATATGAACTTAATATACATTTTTTTTATTTTGATGACGTCATTTCTGTTCTTGAGATAATGGCGTTTTAGCGATTTTCAGAGGGTCGGCTTGTCCAGGGATCTCCTCCTAAACAGTAAAAGATATTGAGTTTAAACTTTCAGGGATTGTAGACAAGAGATTGTAGATATGCTATTTGGCATTCATATTTGTCATGCTCAAAAAGCGTTAAAGCTCGCCTGGTCCCGAAAATTGAGACTAAAAAAAACGTCATAATTTTTCATGTGATTTTCTTTGTTTATCTCTTTTCTGAAAAATATTTTGTTAAGACATGTAATGTAAAAAAAAAAAGTTAATATCTACGAGACCCTTTGTTTAATATCAAGAAAAAGGGGCTGGCCCCTACAATTAGGGATCCAGAGGGGTCTAAAGTCTATTATCTATAGCTCTTTACTGGGGAATATTTTGTAATAGAAGCAAAAATGTTTATTTGACTGTTATGTACCCATACAATATAATAATTTTCTCATGTGTTACGTAATTAAGGGTTTTTAGGGGTCGGAATATCAAAAATTTAATCACCTATATCTCGTAAAGGAAAAATATTTTGATAAGCAGTATAGAAGAAAATATGCTCATAATGATCTACTGAAGAATATTCAATCATCAAAATTCCGTTAAACGGCCCCGATGAGTAGATAAGGGGTCGGCCCCTAAAACGTTCTTTTTCAGATATATCAAGAACAGTAAGTTTTTTACAACACTTGTTGAACAAAATGTGTTTAGTTTTAAATGACCTTTCGTTCAATACCAGGAAAAAGGGGCTGGTCCCTAAAATTAGGGAACCAGAGGGATCTAAAGTCTTTTGTTTATAGCTCTCTACTGGGGAATATTTTGTAATAGATCATGAAGCAAAAATGTTCATCTTACTGTTATATACCCATACAATATAATAATTTTCTCATGTGTTACGTAATTAGGGGTTTTAGGGGTCAGAATATCAAAAATCTGATCACCTATATCTCGTAAAGGAAAAATATCTTGATAAGCAGTATAAAAGAAAAGATGCTCATAATGATCTACTGAAGAATATTCAATCATCAAAATTCAGTTAAACCGTCCCGATAAGGAAATTAGGGGTTGGCCCCTAAAATTTCTTTCTCAGATATCTCAAGAACAGTAACAAATTTTTAAAAACTTGTTGAACAAAATGTGTTTAGTTTTAAATGGCCTTTCGTTCAATACAAAGAAAAAGGGGCTGACCCCTAAAATTAGGGAACAAGAGAGGTCTAAAGTATTTTATTTATAGTTATTAATTGGGGAATATTTTGTAATAGATCATAGAAGCAAAAAATGTTTATCTTACTGTTATGTACCCGTACAACATATTATTTTTTTCATGTGTTACGTAATTAGGGATTTTAGGGGTCATAATATCAAAACTTTGATAACCTATATCTCGTAAAGGAAAAGTATCTTGATAAGAAGTATAGATGCTCATAATGATCTACTGAACAATATTCATTCAAAAAAATTCATTTAAACAGCCCAAATAAGTAGATAAGGGGTTGGCAACTAAAACCTTCTTTCTCAGATATCTCAAGAACAGTAACAATTTTCTAAACACTTATTGACAGAATGTGTTTAGTTTTAAATGGCCTTTCGTTCAATACCAAGAAAAAGGGGCTGGTCCCTAAAATTAGGGAACCAGAGAGGTCTAAAGTATTTTATTTATAGCTATTTACTGGGGAGTATTTTGTAATAGATCAAAGAAGCAAAAATGTTCATCTTACTGTTATATACCCTTACAACATAATATTTTCTCATGTGTTACGTAATTAGGGGTTTTTAGGGGATCAGAATATTAAAATTTTCATCACCTTTATCTCGTAAAGGAAAAATATTTTGATCAGCAGTATAGAAGAAAAGATGCTCATAATAATCTACTGAACAATAAACGAATCAAAATTTCGTTTTACGGCCCCAATACGGAGATACAGGGTCGGCCCCTAAAACTTTCTTTCTCAGATATCTCAAGAACAGTAACGAATGTCTGAACACTTGATGAACAAAATGTGTTTAGCTTTAAATATTCTTTCATTTAATACCAAGAAAAAGGGTTTAGCCCATAAAATTGGGGACTAAGAGGGTTCTAAATCTATTCCAGATATCTTAAGAATGGAAACAAATTCCTAAACACTTGTTGAACAATATTTGTTTAGAATTATAAAACCATTTATTTAATATGAAGAAAAAGGGGATAGCCCCTCAAATTAGGAACCAAGTGGGATCTAAATGTGTCTAGCCAAAGCCCTTACACCTGAAATAAAATTGTATCTGGCCCTTAGAATGAAGACCCCTTTATTCTATTTTCAAATCGTGTGTAGCTGTTAAAAAGCAAAGTCAAGGTCATACATATATCTCAAGTTCTAAAATCGGACGGAAGACCTCCTCGTTGCTCGCAACGAGATCGTGTCTAGTTATTATTCTTCTTGGTAGACACCCTTAATATCTCCGCCATTTCTCCATCGATTTTAATCATTTTTACACGGATGATGTCTTAGGTGAATGTCTCTTTGCACATAACTTCCTGTTTGAAAATTCATCTCCGCTTCTGAATTATCTCTCTTTTTCATGTATTTTGGGACATGATTTTGTCCATGCATCTCCTCAAAAACCGTAATAGTTAAAGACTTGAAATTTATATGCAAGATAGAGTGGTTATGGTAGATTTGCATGCTTGTTTTAGATTTGACTAGAAGTCATTGTCCTGGAAGCTCGCCTGAACCTGAAAATGTTGATGTTAACTTTTTTGACAGTTTTTGGGAAATTTGAGATTTGATCACGAATATCTTTCTTGTCATAAATATTTTGTTAATATATGTAGAAATTAAAAGTTTATATAAACAGGACCTTTCAACTGGCACCAAGCAAAAGGGGCTGACCCCTCATATTAGGGGCCCAGAAGGGTCTAAAGTCTTTTATCTATATCTCTTTAATAAGAAACATTTTGTAATGTGTTATAGAAGCAAAAATGTTAATCTTCTAGCTCTTTATCTACGTATGTTAAAAGTTTTCGGATATGTTACATAATTAGGGGTTTTAAGGGGATAGAAGTTTAAATATTTTGAAAAGCATTATATAAGAGAAGATGGTTAGAATAGTGTTCGTAATAAAATTTAACCACCAAAGTTTCGTCAAATGGACCCTACAGGGAGATAAAGGGTCAGCCCCTAAAGCAATCTTTTTCCAAAATCTCAAGAACGGTAACAAATTTCTAAACACTTAATGAACAAAATGTGTTTAAAATAATAAGACCTTTCAGTTGATATCAAGAAAAAGGGGCTGAAAAAAAAAACAAAAAAAAGATGAAAAAAGATAAAGAAATAGAAGAAAATAGTCTGTTCAGAATCAAGAGATCTTTTCTTTTTACAAATCATTTAGCTGGTAAATAGCAAAATAAAGGTCATGCATGTATCTCAACTTCTAAAATTGGACGGAAGACCTCCTCGTTGCTCACAACGAGATCCTGTCTAGGTATTATTATTATTATACTTTTGATTCCGCGTTCTTGGTTTGAAAAATAGTGTTAAGTTCAAAAATAATTCGATAATTTGTTAAGTCGTTCTTAAACATATTCAGATTTTTTTGTTAAGTCGTTCTTGAAATTGTGAAGGTTTTTGTTAATTCGCACTTGAAATCATTCGGATTTTGTTAAGTCGTACAAGAATTATTCGATTTTTTAATTTTTTTTGTTTTAGTTTCTCTTGTTATTGGTTTATGAACTCTGCTTCTTACAGGAACTTCTAACTTTACTCTCGACATTAACGGAAGACCCACTCGTTGCTTTTTCTAGTTATTAGTATACTTTTTCTTTTCTTTTTCTGTCTTCTTTTCGGCCTCATAACTCAAAAAGTTTTCAATCGATTTAAAAAAACTTTTAGAGATTGTTTGAAATTAGCGTCACTCAAAGATGTTAAAGTTTCAATGACAATGTCACTTCCGTTTTGACGTCACGTCATTTTTAAAATTTTTAAAAAGTCATTTTTCCGGGGCTTTTCTCAAAGAAACTTAAAGATAGAGGCTTGAAATTTTCCATGGTTATACATTTGTCATTTTACCTCTGTAATAAGGCTGGAAATGAAAATCCGTCATTTAAGGTCGAAATCGGAAGTGAATTAAATTTTTCGAAAATTTGAATTTTTCGATCAAATTAAAAAAGGATACTTGTTTTGTAGAACGTTTCAAGCTGAATCTAATACTGAAAGCCGTTTTAAAATCGAACCATGCATTACAGAGATATTGGGGTTAAAAATTGATTTTTCCGGAAATTTTGATTACGCGTTGTTGGTTTAAAAAATAGCGTAAAGCTCAAAGTGAAATTAACTCTACCAAAAATAATTGTTAAGTCGTACTTGAACACATTCGGATTTTTTTGTGTTAAATCGTTCTTGAAATCAGAAAGGGTTTTGTTAAGTCGTACTTAAAATCATTCGGATTTTGTTAAGTCGTATCAAGAATTATTCCATTTTTTAATCTTTTTGTTTTAGTTACTCTTGTTATTGGTTTAAGAACTCTGTTCCTTACAGGAACTTCTAGCTTACTCTCAACATTAACGGAAGATCCACTTGTTGCTTTGCAACGAGCTTTGCTCTAGTTCTCTTTACATTCCAATGTAAAAATTCGACCCCCCATGGTGGCCTCATCCTACCACCGGGGATCATGGTTTGAACAAACTAGAATATACACTACCTGAGCGTTCTTTCACTCAAGTTAAAGCTTTTCTGGGCAATTGGTTTTTGAGAAGAAAATTTTTAAAGATTTTTCTCTATATATTCCTATGTAAAATTTGTTCCCCAATGGTGGCCCCTCCCTATCCGCGGGGAACATGGCTTGAACAAACTAAAATCTACACTACCTGAGGATGCTTCAACACAAGTTACAGCTTTTCTGGACAATTGGTTTTTGAATAGAATATTTTTAAAGCTTTTTCTCTACATATTCCTATGTAAAAATTCAACCCCTGCAGTGGCCCCACCATACCCCTGGGGATCATAATTTGAAGAAACTTGAATCTACACTACCTGAGGGTGCTTTCACATAAGTTAAAGCGTTTCTAGCCGATTGGTTTTTGAGAAGAAGATTTTTAATTATTTTTCTCTATATATTCCTATGTAAAAATGTGTCCCCAAATGGTGGCCCCACCATACCCCCCAAAGATCATGGCTTAAACAAACTAGAATCTACACTACCTGAGGATGCTTCAACACAAGTTACAGCTTTTCTGGCCAATTGGTTTTTGAGAAGAAGATTTTTAAAGATTTCTCTCTCTATATTCCTATGTAAAAATTTGACCCCCAATTGTGGCCCCACAGTACCCCCGGGGATCATGGTTTGAAGAAACTTGAATCTACATTGTCTGAGGATGCTTCCACACAAGTTACAGCTTTTCTGGACAATTAGTTTTTGAGAAGATTTTTAAAGATTTTTCTCTATATATTTCTATGTAAAAATTCGACCGACCCCCCCCCCCCCCCCCCCCCCATTGTGGCCCCATCCTACCCCCGAGGATCATGGTTTTAACAAATTTAAATCTACACTACCTGAGGATTCTTTCACACAAGTTACAGCTTTTCTGGCTGATTGGTTTTTGAGAAGTAGATTTTTTAAAGATACCAACACATTTTTAATAAATCTTAATTATCTCCCTTTGATAAAGGGCGTGGCCCCTCATTTTAACAAACTTAAATCCCCTTTACCTAAGGATGCTTTGTATTAAGTTTGGTTGAAATCAGCCCAGTGGTTCTGGAGAAGAAGTCGAAAATGTTAAAAGTTTACATACGGACGGACAGACAGACAGACAGACGCCGGACAAAAAGTGATCAGAAAAGCTCACTTGAGCTTTCAGCTCAAGTGAGCTAAAAACTAAACCTCCAGCATCCCAAACCTATGGCTCAGATTCAGCATTCATGCCTGTCTGGTGCATCATTATCATAAGACTCACCGCCCATGCAAGTTTGGTGAAGTTAGGACCAGTAATAACTAAGATATAATCATCAGAGGGCACCTGCTCCAAAAACTTTAACCAGCTTCAAAAACCTTAACCTCCTCCCGCATCCGAGACCTATGGCTCAGATTCAGCATTCAAGCCTGTCAGGTGCATCAGTATCATAAGACCACCATCCATGCAAGTTTGGTGAAGTTAGAAACAGTAATAATTAAGATATAATCATCAGAGGGCAACTGCTCCAAAAACTTTAATGAGCTCTAAAAACCTTAACCTCCTCCAGCATCCAAAACATATGGCTCAGATTCAGCATCCAAGCCTGTCAGGTGCATCAGTATCATAAGACTCACCGCCCATGCAAGTTTGGTGAAGTTAGGAACAATAATAATTAAGATATAATAATCAGAGGGCAACTGCTCCAAAAACTTTAACGAGCTCTAAAAACCTTAACCTCCTCCAGCATCCAAAACATATGGCTCAGATTCAGCATTCAAGCCTGTCTTGTGCATCAGTATCATAAGATGCACCATCCAAGTTTGCAAGTTTGGTGAAGTTAGGACCAGTAGTATCTTAGAAATAGCTATCAAAGGGCACCTGCACCAAAAACTTTAACCAGCTCCAAAAACCTTAACCTCCTCCAGCATCTGAAATTCATGGCCCAGATTCAGCATCCAAGTCTTTCAAGTCCATAAGTAGGTCCAGATGCATCATCCATGCAAGTTTGGTGATGATAGGACAAGTTATAACTTAGATACAGGACCTGCAACAAAAACTTGAACCAGGTCCACGCCGATGCCAGGGGTATAGCATAAGCTCCCCCCGACTTTGTCTTGGTGAGCTAAAAAAAAAGTGTAATGGTTTTTTCTATAATTCCCATGCAGGTTTTGCAAATTTTCCAGTCACAAAAAGAAAAAGAAGAGAAGAAAGTAGACATCCATAAAATGTCTCTCCTGCATGTAATGTTACTGAAAATGGTTCCATCATGCCCAGTGAGGGTTCAACCTCAGTGGACGATTTTACACAAATTTCAATTTCCCCGTTTAATTAGGAATCTACATTAATCAAAATTTCCTCTGGTGGAGTATTTTTTATTTCATAAAACCTGATACATGTACTATGATTAAAAATATCGGACCATTGATTTTTTATAATGTGGTCATTATACAATGAATTAAATTTGTTGCTAATTACGAATTAGCATCCTTGTCTCTTACTAAGTATCTACGGAGCAGCGTCCATGCATGCAAGTTTTGTGGAGTATAAGTACTAGTAATATCTCTAACACAGCAGCAATCTTTTTTAACATTATGGTTTTTCTAATCTTTATGATGACAATCATTATATATTTTGCAATAATTTTAAGTTTCCAGATCAAAATAGGTAATACTCAACCTGACCAACTCAGAGTCTCATTAGAAGAAATAACAACCTCCACAAGAATTTGAATGCAAAAAGAATTTGTAAGAACAATTTGTCAAACAAATGCTTGTGGGGGCAACCTACAACCAAAACAAAGCATGGCAAAAATTTAAACACAATTACCAAGATACCGTATATCTGATTATTTTCCAATAATATAACTTCCACATTTTTTTTCAGAATCACAGAATGAAATAATGAACGCAGAAATTAATTGCTAATAGAATCTTTTTAAATCATAAAAAAATTACTGGTGCAACAATTCTTTTTCTTTTCCAGATATATGGCATCATCAATGCATTTTATTGTAAACAATGAAGTACACTCATTATCAAGTAATGTTTATACATCCACTTGTCACACAAATCTTTGAATGTATTATTTCCTCACTGCAAGTATTTTTTCATCTTGAGTGCTCTCAAACTCTTTGGATGCAGTATAGTCCATCGTTGGCCCCCCTTTATGTTGCTCTCCTCAATCTCTTTGTGTTGACATCCTTTGGATGCAGTAGTCTATCGTTGGCTCCCCTTTAAATAGCTCTCCTCCTACTCTTTGTGTTTACATCCTTTGGATTCAATAGTCCATCATTGTCCCCTCTTTATGTTGCCCTCCTCCAACTCTTTGTGTTGACATCCTTTGGATACATTATAGTCCATCATTGCTCTCCTTCAACTCTTTGTGTTGACATCCTTTGGATGCAGTAGTTCCATCTTGGCCCCCTTTACAATGCCCTCCTCAAACTCTTTGTGTTGACATCCTTTGAATGCAGTAGTCCATCGTTGGCCACCCTTTATGTTTATCCTCCTCCAACTCTTTGTGTTGACATCCCTTGGATGCAGTAGATCATTGCTGGCCTCCTTTTTGTTGCCCCCGACAACTCTTTGCGTTAACATCACTTGGATGCAATAGTTGCATCGTTGGCCCCCTTTTCATTGTCCTCCTCAAACTCTTCGTCTCAACATCCTTTGAATGCCGTAGTCCATCATTGGCCCCCCCTTTATGTTTATCTTTCTCCAACACTTTGTGTTGACACCCCTTGGATGCAGTGGTTCATTGTTTGCCCCCTTTGTGTGGATGCTGTAGAACATTTTTTGATCCCTGTTGATATTGTCTTCCTCAAACTCATTTGAATATTTACCGGAAAGTAGAAATTGAGATTAGGTTAGAACATGAAATTTAAACCAAGTCCACAAGGGGTGATTACTACTAGCCCTAACCTAAATTCTATTTCACTAACCAGAGGCTCATGAATAGAATTCCCTAACCAAGATGGGCGGGGCGGAGCGGGGCGGGGCGGGGCGGGGCGGGGCGGGGCGGGGTGGGGTGGGGTGGGGGGGGAGGGGGAGGGTGAGGGGAAAAAATATAAAGAAAAACATACTGACCAAAAATAGCTGGAATCCAACGTTGAAGATGGTGATGTTGATCAGCGTCGACTTCAATCCATGGCTGCTGCTCTTCTCAGACTTCATCCTGTCGGCTTAATATTCAGATGCTCCAGCCGCTGCCACCGGTGTGGAATCCAATATTCGCCGGTAAGTAGAAATTGAGAATAGATTAGAAACATGAATACAATTTAAGACATGAGACAAAATTCAAAACACCATGTTCCCCATTTAGTCGCCTCTTACGAACAAGCATGGAGCGGTGCTGAGGACTTATTCTTTGATACCCACCCCAGTCCTCAGGGGTGGGGGAGCTGGAATCCAACATCGAGGATGGCGATGTTGATCTGCGTCGACTCCAACGAATGGCTGCTGCTCTTCTTAGACTTCAACCTGACGGTTTCATATTCAAATGCTGCGCAACCACTGCCGTGGGGCAGCATAGAATATTTACCGGAGAGTAGAAATTGAGAATAAGTTAGAACATGAATTTTAAACATGATATCTGTGAGCCAATGCTCACTAGTAATACCCCCGCTCTGATTTGAATATGCAAAATCAACAAAGTTGGCATTTAAAAGGAAGTTAGCTTCCGATTGGTACAAAAATAGATCCCACGTTATGGCGTGCCAAAACAAATAGTGTTAAAATTTCAAGCATCTGCGATAAATAGTTGCTGAGATATCTTAGACGAAAATTTGTTTGAAAATTTTGGCTAAAAATAAACAAAGCCATCATTTAAAAGGAAGTTGATGTCCAATTGGTACAAAAATATATCCCACGATATGGCGTGCCTAAACAAAAAGTGTGATAAAATTTCAAGCATCTGCGATAAATAGTTGCTGAGAAATCTTTGACGAAAATTTGTTTGAAAATTTTGGCTAAAAATAAACAAAGTCATCATTTAACAGGAAGTTGACATCTGATTGGTACAAAAATATATCCCACGATATGGGTTGCTTTAACAAATAGTGTGTTAAAATTTCGAGCATCTGCGATAAATAGTTGCTGAGAAAAATGCGACAGAAATTTTGTGACGGACAGACAGGCAGACACACAAGGGTAAACCAGTAAACCCCCCTTCTCCTTCTCGGAGCGGGGGTATAACAAAGTCCACAGAAGGTGATTACTACTAGCCCTAACCTAAATTCTATTTCACTAACCAGAGGCTCATGAATAGAATTCCCTAACCAAGATGGGTGGAGGGCGGGGCGGGACGGGGCGGGCGGGGCGGGGCGGGGGGGGGGGGGGAGGGGGAGGGGAAAAAATATAAAGAAAAACATACTGACCAAAAATAGCTGGAATCCAACGTTGAAGATGGTGATGTTGATCAGCGTCGACTTCAATCCATGGCTGCTGCTCTTCTCGGACTTCATCCTGTCGGCTTAATATTCAGATGCTCCAGCCGCTGCCACCGGTGTGGAATCCAATATTCGCCGGTAAGTAGAAATTGAGAATAGATTAGAAACATGAATACAATTTAAGACATGAGACAAAATTCAAAACACCATGTTCCCCATTTAGTCGCCTCTTACGAACAAGCATGGAGCGGTGCTGAGGACTTATTCTTTGATACCCACCCCAGTCCTCAGGGGTGGGGGAGCTGGAATCCAACATCGAGGATGGCGATGTTGATCTGCGTCGACTTCAACGAATGGCTGCTGCTCTTCTTAGACATCAACCTGACGGTTTCATATTCAAATGCTGCGCAACCACTGCCGTGGGGCAGCATAGAATATTTACCGGAGAGTAGAAATTGAGAATAGGTTAGAACATGAATTTTAAACATGATATCTGTGAGCCAATGCTCACTAGTAATACCCCCGCTCTGATTTGAATATGCAAAATCAACAAAGTTGGCATTTAAAAGGAAGTTAGCTTCCGATTGGTACAAAAATAGATCCCACGTTATGGCGTGCCAAAACAAATAGTGTTAAAATTTCAAGCATCTGCGATAAATAGTTGCTGAGATATCTTAGACGAAAATTTGTTTGAAAATTTTGGCTAAAAATAAACAAAGCCATCATTTAAAAGGAAGTTGATGTCCAATTGGTACAAAAATATATCCCACGATATGGCGTGCCTAAACAAAAAGTGTGATAAAATTTCAAGCATCTGCGATAAATAGTTGCTGAGAAATCTTTGACGAAAATTTGTTTGAAAATTTTGGCTAAAAATAAACAAAGTCGTCATTTAAAAGGAAGTTGACATCTGATTGGTACAAAAATATTTCCCACGATATGGGTTGCCTTAACAAATAGTGTGTTAAAATTTCGAGCATCTGCGATAAATAGTTGCTGAGAAAAATGCGACAGAAATTTTGTGACGGACAGACAGGCAGACACACAAGGGTAAACCAGTAAACCCCCCTTCTCCTTCTCGGAGCAGGGGTATAACAAAGTCCACAGAAGGTGATTACTACTAGCCCTAACCTAAATTCTATTTCACTAACCAGAGGCTCATGAATAGAATTCCCTAACCAAGATGGGAGGAGGGCGGGGCGGGGCGGGTGGGCGGGAGGGGCGGGGCGGGGCGGGGCGGGGGGGGGGGGGAGGGGGAGGGGAAAAAATATAAAGAAAAACATACTGACCAAAAATAGCTGGAATCCAACGTTGAAGATGATGATGTTGATCAGCGTCGACTTCAATCCATGGCTGCTGCTCTTCTCGGACTTCATCCTGTCGGCTTAATATTCAGATGCTCCAGCCGCTGCCACCGGTGTGGAATCCAATATTCGCCGGTAAGTAGAAATTGAGAATAGATTAGAAACATGAATACAATTTAAGACATGAGACAAAATTCAAAACACCATGTTCCCCATTTAGTCGCCTCTTACGAACAAGCATGGAGCGGTGCTGAGGACTTATTCTTTGATACCCACCCCAGTCCTCAGGGGTGGGGGAGCTGGAATCCAACATCGAGGATGGCGATGTTGATCTGCGTCGACTTCAACGAATGGCTGCTGCTCTTCTTAGACATCAACCTGACGGTTTCATATTCAAATGCTGCGCAACCACTGCCGTGGGGCAGCATAGAATATTTACCGGAGAGTAGAAATTGAGAATAGGTTAGAACATGAATTTTAAACATGATATCTGTGAGCCAATGCTCACTAGTAATACCCCCACTCTGATTTGAATATGCAAAATAAACAAAGTTGGCATTTAAAAGGAAGTTAGCTTCCGATTGGTACAAAAATAGATCCCACGTTATGGCGTGCCAAAACAAATAGTGTTCAAATTTCAAGCATCTGCGATAAATAGTTGCTGAGATATCTTAGACGAAAATTTGTTTGAAAATTTTGGCTAAAAATAAACAAAGCCATCATTTAAAAGGAAGTTGATGTCCAATTGGTACAAAAATATATCCCACGATATGGCGTGCCTAAACAAAAAGTGTGATAAAATTTCAAGCATCTGCGATAAATAGTTGCTGAGAAATCTTTGACGAAAATTTGTTTGAAAATTTTGGCTAAAAATAAACAAAGTCGTCATTTAAAAGGAAGTTGACATCTGATTGGTACAAAAATATTTCCCACGATATGGGTTGCCTTAACAAATAGTGTGTTAAAATTTCGAGCATCTGCGATAAATAGTTGCTGAGAAAAATGCGACAGAAATTTTGTGACGGACAGACAGGCAGACACACAAGGGTAAACCAGTAAACCCCCCCTTCTCCTTCTCGGAGCAGGGGTATAACAAAGTCCACAGATGGTGATTACTACTAGCCCTAACCTAAATTCTATTTCACTAACCAGAGGCTCATGAATAGAATTCCCTAACCAAGATGGGAGGAGGGCGGGGCGGGGCGGGTGGGCGGGGCAGGGCGGGGCGGGGGGGGGGGGAGGGGGAGGGGAAAAAATATAAAGAAAAACATACTGACCAAAAATAGCTGGAATCCAACGTTGAAGATGGTGATGTTGATCAGCGTCGACTTCAATCCATGGCTGCTGCTCTTCTCGGACTTCATCCTGTCGGCTTAATATTCAGATGCTCCAGCCGCTGCCACCGGTGTGGAATCCAATATTCGCCGGTAAGTAGAAATTGAGAATAGATTAGAAACATGAATACAATTTAAGACATGAGACAAAATTCAAAACACCATGTTCCCCATTTAGTCGCCTCTTACGAACAAGCATGGAGCGGTGCTGAGGACTTATTCTTTGATACCCACCCCAGTCCTCAGGGGTGGGGGAGCTGGAATCCAACATCGAGGATGGCGATGTTGATCTGCGTCGACTTCAACGAATGGCTGCTGCTCTTCTTAGACATCAACCTGACGGTTTCATATTCAAATGCTGCGCAACCACTGCCGCGGGGCAGCAAAGAATATTTACCGGAGAGTAGAAATTGAGAATAGGTTAGAACATGAATTTTAAACATGATATCTGTGAGCCAATGCTCACTAGTAATACCCCCGCTCTGATTTGAATATGCAAAATAAACAAAGTTGGCATTTAAAAGGAAGTTAGCTTCCGATTGGTACAAAAATAGATCCCACGTTATGGTGTGCCAAAACAAAATAGTGTTAAAATTTCAAGCATCTGCGATAAATAGTTGCTGAGATATCTTAGACGAAAATTTGTTTGAAAATTTTGGCTAAAAATAAACAAAGTCATCATTTAAAAGGAAGTTGATGTCCAATTGGTACAAAAATATTTCCCACGATATGGCGTGCCTAAACAAAAAGTGTGATAAAATTTCAAGCATCTGCGATAAATAGTTGCTGAGAAATCTTTGACGAAAATTTGTTTGAAAATTTTGGCTAAAAATAAACAAAGTCGTCATTTAACAGGAAGTTGACATCTGATTGGTACAAAAATATTTCCCACGATATGGGTTGCCTTAACAAATAGTGTGTTAAAATTTCGAGCATCTGCGATAAATAGTTGCTGAGAAAAATGCGACAGAAATTTTGTGACGGACAGACAGGCAGACACACAAGGGTAAACCAGTAAACCCCCCTTCTCCTTCTCGGAGCAGGGGTATAACAAAGTCCAAAGATGGTGATTACTACTAGCCCTAACCTAAATTCTATTTCACTAACCAGAGGCTCATGAATAGAATTCCCTAACCAAGATGGGAGGAGGGCGGGGTGGGGCGGGGCGGGTGGGCGGGAGGGGCGGGGCGGGGCGGGGCGGGGGGGGGGGGGAAGGGGGAGGGGAAAAAATATAAAGAAAAACATACTGACCAAAAATAGCTGGAATCCAACGTTGAAGATGGTGATGTTGATCAGCGTCGACTTCAATCCATGGCTGCTGCTCTTCTCGGACTTCATCCTGTCGGCTTAATATTCAGATGCTCCAGCCGCTGCCACCGGTGTGGAATCCAATATTCGCCGGTAAGTAGAAATTGAGAATAGATTAGAAACATGAATACAATTTAAGACATGAGACAAAATTCAAAACACCATGTTCCCCATTTAGTCGCCTCTTACGAACAAGCATGGAGCGGTGCTGAGGACTTATTCTTTGATACCCACCCCAGTCCTCAGGGGTGGGGGAGCTGGAATCCAACATCGAGGATGGCGATGTTGATCTGCGTCGACTCCAACGAATGGCTGCTGCTCTTCTTAGACTTCAACCTGACGGTTTCATATTCAAATGCTGCGCAACCACTGCCGTGGGGCAGCATAGAATATTTACCGGAGAGTAGAAATTGAGAATAGGTTAGAACATGAATTTTAAACATGATATTTGTGAGCCAATGCTCACTAGTAATACCCCCGCTCTGATTTGAATATGCAAAATCAACAAAGTTGGCATTTAAAAGGAAGTTAGCTTCCGATTGGTACAAAAATAGATCCCACGTTATGGCCTGCCAAAACAAATAGTGTTAAAATTTCAAGCATCTGCGATAAATAGTTGCTGAGATATCTTAGACGAAAATTTGTTTGAAAATTTTGGCTAAAAATAAACAAAGTCATCATTTAAAAGGAAGTTGATGTCCAATTGGTACAAAAATATTTCCCACGATATGGCGTGCCTTAACAAAAAGTGTGATAAAATTTCAAGCATCTGCGATGAATAGTTGCTGAGAAATCTTTGACGAAAATTTGTTTGAAAAATTTGGCTAAAAATAAACAAAGTCATCATTTAACAGGAAGTTGACATCTGATTGGTACAAAAATACATCCCACGATATGGGTTGCCTTAACAAATAGTGTGTTAAAATTTCGAGCATCTGCGATAAATAGTTGCTGAGAAAAATGCGACAGAAATTTTGTGACGGACAGACAGGCAGACACACAAGGGTAAACCAGTAAACCCCCCTTCTCCTTCTCAGAGCAGGGGTATAACAAAGTCCACAGATGGTGATTACTACTAGCCCTAACCTAAATTCTATTTCACTAACCAGAGGCTCATGAATAGAATTCCCTAACCAAGATGGGAGGAGGGCGGGGCGGGGTGGGGCGGGGCGGGTGGGCGGGAGGGGCGGGGCGGGGCGGGGCGGGGGGGGAGGGGGAGGGGAAAAAATATAAAGAAAAACATACTGACCAAAAATAGCTGGAATCCAACGTTGAAGATGGTGATGTTGATCAGCGTCATCTTCAATCCATGGCTGCTGCTCTTCTCGGACCTCATCCTGTCGGCTTAATATTCAGATGCTCCAGCCGCTGCCACCGGTGTGGAATCCAATATTCGCCGGTAAGTAGAAATTGAGAATAGATTAGAAACATGAATACAATTTAAGACATGAGACAAAATTCAAAACACCATGTTCCCCATTTAGTCGCCTCTTACGAACAAGCATGGAGCGGTGCTGAGGACTTATTCTTTGATACCCACCCCAGTCCTCAGGGGTGGGGGAGCTGGAATCCAACATCGAGGATGGCGATGTTGATCTGCGTCGACTCCAACGAATGTCTGCTGCTTTTCTTAGACATCAACCTGACGGTTTCATATTCAAATGCTGCGCAACCACTGCCGCGGGGCAGCAAAGAATATTTACCGGAGAGTAGAAATTGAGAATAGGTTAGAACATGAATTTTAAACATGATATCTGTGAGCCAATGCTCACTAGTAATACCCCCGCTCTGATTTGAATATGCAAAATAAACAAAGTTGGCATTTAAAAGGAAGTTAGCTTCCGATTGGTACAAAAATAGATCCCACGTTATGGCGTGCCAAAACAAATAGTGTTAAAATTTCAAGCATCTGCGATAAATAGTTGCTGAGATATCTTAGACGAAAATTTGTTTGAAAATTTTGGCTAAAAATAAACAAAGTCATCATTTAAAAGGAAGTTGATGTCCAATTGGTACAGAAATATATCCCACGATATGGCGTGCCTTAACAAAAAGTGTGATAAAATTTCAAGCATCTGCGATAAATAGTTGCTGAGAAATCTTTGACGAAAATTTGTTTGAAAATTTTGGCTAAAAATAAACAAAGTCATCATTTAACAGGAAGTTGACATCTGATTGGTACAAAAATACATCCCACGATATGGGTTGCCTTAACAAATAGTGTGTTAAAATTTCGAGCATCTGCGATAAATAGTTGCTGAGAAAAATGCGACAGAAATTTTGTTACGGACAGACAGGCAGACACACAAGGGTAAACCAGTAAACCCCCCTTCTCCTTCTCGGAGCGGAGGTATAACAAAGTCCACAGAAGGTGATTACTACTAGCCCTAACCTAAATTCTATTTCACTAACCAGAGGCTCATGAATAGAATTCCCTAACCAAGATGGGAGGAGGGCGGGGCGGGGCGGGGTGGGTGGGCGGGAGGGGCGGGGCGGGGCGGGGCGGGGGGGGGAGGGGGAGGGGAAAAAATATAAAGAAAAACATACTGACCAAAAATAGCTGGAATCCAACGTTGAAGATGGTGATGTTGATCAGCGTCGACTTCAATCCATGGCTGCTGCTCTTCTCGGACCTCATCCTGTCGGCTTAATATTCAGATGCTCCAGCCGCTGCCACCGGTGTGGAATCCAATATTCGCCGGTAAGTAGAAATTGAGAATAGATTAGAAACATGAATACAATTTAAGACATGAAACAAAATTCAAAACACCATGTTCCCCATTTAGTCGCCTCTTACGAACAAGCATGGAGCGGTGCTGAGGACTTATTCTTTGATACCCACCCCAGTCCTCAGGGGTGGGGGAGCTGGAATCCAACATCGAGGATGGCGATGTTGATCTGCGTCGACTTCAACGAATGGCTGCTGCTCTTCTTAGACATCAACCTGACGGTTTCATATTCAAATGCTGCGCAACCACTGCCGCGGGGCAGCAAAGAATATTTACCGGAGAGTAGAAATTGAGAATAGGTTAGAACATGAATTTTAAACATGATATCTGGGAGCCAATGCTCACTAGTAATATCCCCGCTCTGATTTGAATAAGCAAAATAAACAAAGTTGGCATTTAAAAGGAAGTTAGCATCCGATTGGTACAAAAATAGATCCCACGTTATGGCGTGCCAAAACAAATAGTGTTAAAATTTCAAGCATCTGCGATAAATAGTTGCTGAGATATCTTAGATGAAAATTTGTTTGAAAATTTTGGCTAAAAATAAACAAAGTCATCATTTAAAAGGAAGTTGATGTCCAATTGGTACAAAAATACATCCCACGATATGGGTTGCCTTAACAAATGGTGTGTTAAAATTTCTTCGAGCATCTGCGATGAATAGTTGCTGAGAAAAATGCGACAGAAATTTTATTACGGACAGACAAAAGGACAGACAGACAGACACACAAGGGTAAAACAGTAACCCCCTTCTCCTTCGGAGCGGGGGTATAACAAAGCCCACAGGGGGTGATTACTACTTGCCCTAACCTAAATTCTCTTTCACTAACTAGAGGGTCATGAATAGAATTCCCTAACCAAGATAGGAGGGGGGTGGGGCGGGGCGGGGCGGGGCGGGGCGGGGGGGGGGAGGGGAGAGGGGGAGGGGAAAAGGAAAAAATATAAAGAAAAACATACTGACCAAAAATAGCTGGAATCCAACGCTGAAGATGGCAATGTTGATCAGCGTCGACTTCAACCCATGGCTGCTGCTCTTCTTAGCTGGTTTCTCATACTTCATCCTGTCGGCTTCATAATCAGATGCTCCAGCCGCTGCCACTGGGACAGCATCCCATATTTGCCTGTAAGTAAAAATTGAGAATAGATTGGAAACACGAATACAATTTAAGACATAATTAAGAGACGAAATTCAAACACCATGTTGCCCATTTAGTCGCCTCTTACTTACAAGTTTTTTAAATTTTGACTTAAATATTACTTTTATATTCACTACATGTATTAAACCTCATACTATATTAAAATCTTAATTGAATAATAGTTCAAACTATAAATATTTGTTTGATTTCTTCACATAATCAATTTCCATGCCAAATTTTATCATCATTTCTGTTTTGGGCCCCATATTATAAAACAAAATGGCATGTGACATGGGTCACAAATAAAATAGATGAATAGTTTAAGACTCCCCATCTTTATATCTAAATGGTTTTCGGATGATTGACATTACTTTTAGTTCAGGTGCCAACCTCCTTAAGCCAAAGTCTTTATTTTTAAGGTCAGACAAGACCTATCTTCTATTTTTCTAATTATACCCCCGCAAACAAAGTTGAGGGGGATATATTGGTTTCACCCTGTCTGTCTGTCTGTAGACTGTAGAATTTTTCACTACTGCATGGAAAAGTTTGAAATTTGTACATGTTAAACACCATCTGAAGATGTGCACCTGCAATTCTTATTAAGATCAGACAAGATTTAATGATTTTATGATAGTTTTCATTTTCCTTATCGTATACATTGTATATTGATGTTGAAAAGTAAGGGAGGTAATCCTTACAGATTTTATTAATTACTCTGACTAAAATATATTTACATAAATACATCCAGATTGAGGGTTTTTGTCTGTATTTCTCAACCAATTTTATGTTTTATAAGTATTCTATCAACTGACAATGAAAATTTTTTGTTTGTCAATAATAAATTCTTAGGAGCTGATAAGAACATCAAAGACAAGTGTGGCTGAATTCATTTGTCCCAAGCAAGAGGGCCATTATCTGAGCCATGGTTCAGATGAAGCATGTGATTAGGGAAAATTGATAATCTGTAAAATGGGCAGTTGTTTTGGGGTTATTTTAATACTATTTCATATGAACCAAAAGTTTCTATCATTATAAGGAAAAAAATTATATCATTAATTAAGAATTTAACTATTTTTAAAATCTGTTTAAATTTATTAGTCAAGCAAATTGATGAAGTGACCCTATAGGGCATTAATGTAAATGAAATTTAAAATTATTGATATGATTGTAGTGTTTTGGCAATTTTAAAATTGTTTGTAATATTAAATTCTCCTTTTTACATATTTCTAATAGTAAGCTTATTACAATAATGTTTTGGAAGTTTATCCAAGATTAACAAGCTCATCAAAGAAAATAAGAGTCCTATGGGATCAATTTTCTGATATGGAGTTGCATGTACCATAGGAGAAAGTGAATAAAATTTGAAACAACTAATTGCATCTGTCAAGACTCTAATATTAGAAACATCCACAGAAGAGCATTGCTTGGCTATTTTGATTTACTGTAAAGGGGTGTGTGTGGGGGGGGGGGGGGGGTATTGTCACTTTGTTGTTTTTTCTTAAAAACAATTAAATTTAAAAAAAATATCACCGGATACAGAAATTTATAAATGTATTACATATGTATTTACAGTGAATTTCTGACAATTTTGATTTTTTTCTTTGTTTACTAAATTTCTTTTTACAATTCTAGAATTCTTTTTATTTATGTGTTGCATTCCTTTATTATTCAATTCAATTATTTGTCCCATTTGAAATTAGCCTTACGTGGGTATTAGTCCCATTTGGACAGTTCTAGGTGTTTTTTTCCCTATTTCCACAATGTGAATATTTCCATTACATAATTCCATAATTATATATCATGTTATATGATATTTTTCTATTTGTTTATAAAGTTTCAATGAAAAACATATACTATGACTTTATTTATATGCATTCAATTGCATTTTGCATTCTATTATTATAGGAAAAAGCAAAATATTCTAACTCAAAATAGCCTGTTAATGTAGGCTGAACTTTTGGGCCTTAACAAGTTTAAATGCAAATAAATAAGGAATAATCTTTCATGGAAAATTATCCAAAAAGCAGTGAAGCAGGCAAGTAGCATCAAAAGGGGGGGGGGGGGGGCAGGGAGCCTCTCGCAACATAATTTTTTTTTAATTTACTAATTAAAATTTAAATAATCATGGAGCCCCCCCCCCCCCCCCCCACTTTTTTGGGAGCATGTAATAAATAGAAGTGAAAATAAGGATGTTATACGATATAACATAACTTGGGGCAGTTACTCTCACTGATTACGTCAATCGAATAGTACTTATAAAAATATGTGCATTTTCTCGGGCATGCGCACCCACTGGTTTTGTGAAACTTGTACACATCTTATATGTGAAGCGGAAGCTCAGGCCCAATCGCAACTTCTCGGGCCTTTCCGGGACATAGCTCGGAAAAACACGTTTTATTTCGCTTGTCGGATGCGCCCGATGGCGATTACAAAGTAGATATTTATTCCAATTCAAATTCTGATGTTTTGGGGCCTTTTTGCCGATATTTGATATATTACGCTTTTAAAAAAAGTTTCGATTGGAAATATTAAGTTACATGTAGGTACAATGTCTTTAATAGCTAAAACAAAAACAAATCTAGTTTAACGCCCCCCCCCCCCCCCCCCCCCCCCTGCGGACCTCATTGAATTCGCCGCCCCAATATGTAATATCCTCCTGAATACGGGAACACTATTCCATCTTTTCATACTAATGTCAGACAAGGTCGATCTTTTAAGGGGGTGGTGGCAAATTTAACAGTGTTAATTTAATTACATTAGCTGCAGATAAGATGTGCTTCTCATTTATTAAAAAAAAAATTGAAAACAATACATATATCAATAATATTAGAGAAAGAATTAGTTAACATTTATGCATACCTGATGTACAAAGTTTTAAAACAATGAGGACTTTCTTCGGCGGGAACTTCTGCGACTTTGCAATTGTTACCTTCACCGGGTCAATGCACAGAAGAAAGTGCGCTTCAATTATTGGTCACGTGGTCGGTGAAATTGACTGTGAGGTGAGTTAATATCAGTCAATGACAATGAAGGTCATGAACTTTGATTAACATATATACCTTTATTATAAAAATTCACACTAAGACCAATAGCGTAGATGGCCCTGTGGTTGAGCACTGGATCATAAATCCTGTGATTCCCGATTCTAATCACAGATCCCTCACTATTATTTTTCCTCCCACTCCCCCTTATTTAAAAAGTGATGATTCTGTCGAATATTAATAATCTTTTTGGTTTCTGCTGTAGAATTTTCATTAATTTTCATTAATTCAAATGCAGAGTATATAAAATTTGCAGTTTGTCTTGGAAAATTACAAATGAGAGTTTGAAATAGGTTGTCTTGAGATAAATATGTAATATTTGGAAAATTAACATTTTGATAAAGTTCACTTCTGATATTGTTATATAGAGTACATTTTAGAAGAAAGTGGAGTTCGTCCTCTATATTTATATATAAATATAAGTGATAAGGAATTATCGAGCTTTATTGGATTTGATCACGCCCCGACCAAAATTATCACCTCATAATACTCAAAGAATGATTTCTTATTCCTTAATTAAAAATGTATAATGTTGAGAGAGAGAGAGAGAGAGAGAGAGAGAGAGAGAGAGAGAGAGAGAGAGAGAGAGAGAGAGAGAGAGAGAGATCTCCTTACATGGACAGTTTACATATATAATTTTACAACCAATGCGAAGAAGGAATTAGGACTAATGAAAAAGCTCAAGTTTAAACTTAACCGCAAATTATCATCATTGTTGTATACTTCATCTAGGCTTCGGTTAGAATGTACATCTGATGGGGAGGATTTTCTTCTGTTAGAAAAAAAATACAATTGGTTGCAGCAAGAATAGTCACTGGTCTTATAAAATTTTGCTTTTAAGGAATTACTTTATTTTGAAACTGTGTAGGATACATTATGTAATAGAAGGAAAGCATCTAGATTAAAAACAATGGCTGACCGAAATTATTTACCTACCTATGTTACGGATATTTTTTCAAATAAGCGTTTTAATTCATCTAATTATCACACTATAATGCACAGAATTATTGTACATTGTATACCAAAATGTCTACAATCCTAGGAATCTTTATTTGATCATACTTTACTAGTATACATGAATGGAATCCACTTCCATTGGATGTTCGTCAAATCGACTTCATTCGTTAAAAGAAACACCCCTGGGAATGTTATTGTCATTTAAATTTAGACCACGTGGTTTTATTTGACCCTCTCAGTTTCACAGTAAAAATATTGCCTCGAGGTTATAGTCTATATCCTATAACCTAGGTCTATATCCTATAACATAGGTACATATAGTCAAATATAAAATCTAGACATGTATTGATTTTAAACTTTATCTTCATTAATTGGTAGATAAAATGAGTTCTAAAAATAAATGTGACAATAGAAAATATAACTATTTTTTTATGTTGCAACAATTAACATGCTTAGTAGCGATCCCCCTAAAAATTAGTTGTCGATCCGCGCCTGACCTAGTAATAGCATCAATAGTGAAACAGACTATACTATTTTATGCAGAATGTTCCTTGACAGTGGCTCGATATACTATGTTTTTACATAAAACAGACGCCCTTTCTTTTTTTAAAAAGCATGGTATTGCACACCAAAGCATCAAACATTGCTATGATTTTATCAAGCAACCCAATGTTTATATATTCAACCACGTGTAGAGTGTTGAACACGAACGATAACTCTGTTCTGAATATTATCGTTTAGTTTTAAAAAAAACCGCTAGATGATGAAATAAGACAAAGATCTTAATAGATTTTCATGTTTTTACATATATCAAAGTAAGATATGATACGTAAAACGACCAGTACTTACGTATTTTGAGAATATTATCCGAACACTCATACTTCCGCTCAAAATTTCACATGAACTGAACAAATCTCGGTAAAGTCTCATGAACTTTCATTCGGACACCTCTGGATTTATTACATATTTGGCAACGATAAAGAAAACATTCCGAACACATTCGCAGGGGTGAGAAAGGTCATGTGGAAAACCTGAAGATATTTATCACGATTTATCAAATGTGTTAATGCTTTGTTTAACGAAATATTTCAAATTCTAAATTCAAATATTTGTAAACATTCATGTTTAAATACTTTGGGATGACAGTCAATTAAGTATTAGAGAAACATGTACATGTAAAAATCATTTATTTTCAGAAGTTCATAGCTACTTTAAATATAGTGAAAGATTTGCCCAGTCTAAAATTACATGTACATGTTTACGATGCTAACGCGGGTTTAAGTATTTTTCTGCAATACCGCAACCTTCATATCCCGCTTGAATCATAAATAAAGCATTTTATTGTTTGGATGCACTCAGTTCATATAAGAATTAGAATCCGCATGCAGTTGTCAAATACATTAATATCACAATATGCTTCATCCACGCAAGTTTGGTTAATATTTGTAAGAACTTCCATCACAGGGACCCTTTAACCTGCTCAAAAGCCTTCTAAAAGCATTAGTATCAAGAAGATGCCTCTACCACCCAAACATGTTCCATGACCAGCACGATATGGCCATCCAAAGATATCTGCACCAGAATCTTTAACCTGCTCCAGCATCTGAAAACACTGGCTCAAGACTTAATATTCAATTATGTCGAGACCATGCATGTATCTATCAAAACATGGATCTACAATCTACATGGGACCAGTAATAACCTCATATAATTGCCACCACATTACACCTGCACCAAATATACTCCAGTCTACGGCTAGCGTCTAAAATTAATGTTTCAGATTTTGCAACCAAGTCTGTTTAGTCCTTAATTATCCCCAGAGAGACTATTTAAGCAAATTTGGTCATGTTAAGATCAGTAATAACTTAGAAATGGGATTATGCTCCCAGAAGGTCCTTGATTGGTAAAATATGGTTGAATATAACATTACATAACTATATCATGTATATATTTATTGTCATGAAGAGTATACAAAATACAATACAGTGAGTCAAATCTAGTAGCTGTACCCGTATATCGGGTAGTGTTAAAAAATAAAATGCCCATTCACTCAATAAGAACATTATAATGATCAGCTAGACAGTACAGAAACAGCCGAGAAATAAAAACAAATGTAAAATGTAGATCATTGAAACCTACTTTTGATCAAAACATCACATTCTAAGTTCTAAGATGGATCAACTGAAAAAAAAAAACGGTACATGTTTTTGCAGTTTAAGACTATAATTATCGTTTCGAATCAGAAATTAGGGAGAGTAGTTCTAGAGAAAAGCAATAGAATAACCTCGAGGGCAAACATAAAGTAAAAATGTAAAAATAAAAAAAAATTACACTATAATATTAATGCTTTCTTTTGGCGTTTCATGCGGGTGTGAAGGTAGTAACATTGCAGAAGAAAAAAACATCATTTTTTCTGCAATGCTAGCTAAAACTACAAAGTTCATCTGAAACACCAAAGAAAGCATTTTACTGTTTATGTTTACAACTATCTCTGAATCGTTTAATGAATTATCCATAAAAAAAAGTTACTAAAATACTAAATTACCGGTAGCTATATTGTCGATGAGAAAGTTACACAGAAGGAACAGCTGATTCTCCATCGGTGAAGGCTACCACAGTAATTACAACTACTTGGAAGTCTGTGATCAGCCCGCGTGCAAGTCTGCATCCAAAACTTTTCCTCTCTGTGTCTGTCCAGTGAGGATTATGGTCAATAACCACTAGCTTTACTCCCATGTCTACCAATTTGTGTTACTTGATATTTTGTTGGTGCGACCCATAATGGAACTAGTAGATTTGTCCGTGTCGGTGCTGAACTTGCACAAACTTCCGTTAGTACACCACTCTTATTTCTTGAGGAACTCTACCTTTTTTCTGTGTACATGTATTGCAAAAGGGTTTATTGGTTATCTCATCAATTGCAGATTGCATTGTGAGGGCTTTGTAGCCTCGAACACACAGATGGAATTTTAATGTCTTGCTGTTCTTTAGAAATCAGATTCGTCAAATTTTGGTAGTTTACCCTAAAGGAATACTTTAAGGAATTGGGAGGGTGGCAGCTAGATATGAGAATCAGCGGGTTTAATATGCATCGATACTGAACTTTGTATGGTTATCTTCCACATATTTAGTTTACAATTTTTTTGTTGATAATGGTAAATTTGGCGAGTTTAGATCATCTAAAAAAATTGATAGTCGTTTCAAAGTGAGGCATTTGCCTCCATTGCGCTACGGCCGTGGTATCAAGGATAAACAATATTGGACAAGGAATTATGATGAAAGGCGAAACGTAGCTTAATGTGACCTTCTTTTTAGTAAAGATATCGTAAAGAAGGAAGATTCCCCAACTTACAAAGTATGATGGCCCTAAGCCTGATTATATTACAGATATATTTGACTATGAATAAACAGATAAATACCAAAAGTAGCTCACTGTGTACTAGTTTTTCATTGAAACCCTTAAATATGAACACAAAAAGAGTTTTTTTATTTATTTTCACAGATAATTCTTTTATTTAAATAAAAAGATGTCGTATTGGCATTACTAGCCATAATTCATTAGAGATTAATAATATGTATTTATTGAGAGCAAATTTTAAACTCTATACACTGTCTTCAATGAAATTATAAAAGTATGTCGAATTTTGTATAAGTTTTCATTTCTATCCTAACAAAACATCTTTTTATCAGTTTATATAAGAAAATAAAAAATGTAATTTAACTCTCACATAATATTTCATTGAAAAACATGTATTTAAACCTTGATTTGATTGAACAATGTATTAATATCTCCAATATGTTGAATTTGCTGAAAATGTGTTATAAAAAGGGGAGTACAAGTATACATGTACATAATATTTATATTCTACTGTGTTTTTCCATTATATTCGGTGATCTTTAAATGCCTCTAAATGCAACCCAATCACTGCGTATAAATTTACATGTAATTTACATAAAGTAGTTTCTAAACATTGATTTCTATATTATCGGTTTAAAAATATGATTCATACATGTTGTTAACACCGTGTTCTACAATCATTCAACAATAAAGTTGATTCTATTGTTAATAGCAAAATTTCAAGAGTTATTTTTCATGGATTATATTTTCAAGGCTCATCTCAACAGTCTATGTGAAAACCAGTTTTATAAACAGCTGTTCTTGCTGTTACAAATTTACTCCCTCTGTGATCTCCAGTTTATACCAATTTATTTAATAAAGTAATACATTTCATCAATAAGGGAATGTAATTATAAGCATTAATTGATTTATTTTTGACGTCGTCGTGACAATAACTGCCGTAAGTTGAGCAGACAAATTGTATTGTTATATTCAGTAGTATTCTCACTATATAGCTCTATATAGACGAATAGTCAATAATTGTAATATTAGCTCGTCCGAAAAATATTGACCGGTCAACATTTTTTTAATATTGACCGGCTAGGAATAATATCTAGAGAATATTCCCTCTATTCAATATATAGCTTCTGATTCGTTGATTCGTAAACGGTGACGTCAATAAGTCTTCGCGACTCCAAAACAAGGTGACGTCATAATGAGCAGTCATTAAAGGCACGGACGCGCAATGCGACGGTTTGCTATCATAACGGATATAAGGATTTGCGAATTATTATTATTTACTCTGCATTTAGAAATGAAAATTCCCAAGTTGCCCCCAGTTTAGATGATGACGGTCAATTTACAACTGAGGAAGCTTCAGCAGCTGGTTCAGGGGAGGACGCTTCCCACCAGGATAGAGAACATGAGAACCAACCTGAAGAGGTCATCAATGATGATGAACCAGAGGATGATGTCAACAATGATGATGATGAGAATATCATCAATGATGATGTTGACAGTACTGATAATGACATCAATGAATCTGATGATTCCGAGGATGAAATGCCTTCCATGGAAAATGACAATACACCTATTCCAGCCCCAAAAAGATCTACCAGACAAAGAAAAATGCCAGCATGGACAAAGGAGTTTGTCATCATGAACCAAACAAAACCAGATTGGCTGCAAAGAGCAGTATTTGTGAAAGGATTGATGAATGAGGGTTCACTACGAGACATTGACCAAAGTAGATGCCAGATGGTTTTACTTAACATTGTGTCTGCTTCTACATGTTCTAATACATGAATTTTTAAATTGTAAATATATGTATTTCATGCCGTGATACTTTTCAGATATATGCAGCTTCCCAGTTGAATGACGTGGAAGTCATTCTGCGACCGGGGGGGGGGGGGGGGGGGGGGGGGGGTTAAGAATATGAAAAATGTTGATTTAAATAAATAAATAAAGTTATTGTAATTAAAATACATCTAAACCAGTATACACAGAGTAAATTTAGATCCACCCTTTTTTGTACATAAATCCTAAGGGCAGCGCTTGATCATGGTTTGGTCAGTTGATATTTGTGATCTTGGTTTTCATTGGCTGTTTGTGTCAGGTTGAATTTGGTTGGACATTGACCAGAGCAGACCTATATTTTACATATTGACTTACAATTAAATTCTGGACCAGAACTTGCTATTTTCTGAGTCGATGTCAATGTCAATTATATTATCAATTATATTATTATAATATTATCTCACCAAGCATCCAGTGTCATGAGCCTATTCCCATAGAATGGGCTTATATGAATATGAATATAGTAAAGTCACTGTGTCGCAAATAAATTCATTATTATAAAGAACCTATACAGGCATCTTTGTTATCGTTCAATGAAACTGTAACAAAAATCAGGTACAACATCTGTAATCTAATTTCTATGGTCGTCGGATTATAACTAGAGACCGTTTGATGCCGACGATATTTTGGAAATAGACTTTGCGCAAAATTGAATTTGTGAATTCTAAGTTGAGCTGAGAAAAATACAGTTTTCTATAATCATTTGTTTAATTTTTGGTTTGTTTCTTCATATTGACTGTGTTTTCGGGCAACATTGATTATATTAGCCCCCTTGGGACGAACATATTGCCCTCTGCTTCGCTCGGGCAATATTTCGTCCCTCGGGGCTAATATAATCAATGTTACCCTGAACCCCAGTCAATATTTGTATGATATTTACATTTGTAAATATGCATCCTTATATGAACCTATAGAATAACAAAAACGTTCAATTCTGTGTGAATTTTTTCATGACGTCACAATGACTATCAGACGCGATTATCGCTTGCATTGTATCAAACGTAAAAACACGAATATTTACATTCTACTGTGTTTTTCCATTGAATTCTGTGATCTTGGAATGCCTCTAAATGCAACAACCTAATCACTGCGTATGAATTTACATGTAATTTACATAAGTAGTTCCCAAATATTGATTTCTATGTTATCAGTTAAAAAATATATTTCATACATGTTGTTAAAACACTATGTTCTACACTTATGCATTAATAAAATTGATTTTATTGTAAAAGCAAAATTTCAAGAGTTATTTTTCATGGATTATATTTTCATGCTCATCTCAACAGTCTATGTGATAAACAGTTTAAATCGGTTCTAAAAACAGCTGTTCTTGCTGTTTCTAATTTACTCCCTCCGTGATCTGCAATTTATACCCATTTATTTTAATAGAATAATTGATTTCATCAAAAAGGGAATGTAAATATAAGCATTAAGGTAGAGACGGATAGCAATCACGTGATTGACAGATTTCGCTAATTAGCACGAGCCGTTTTTCCGGATTTCTGAATGCCGTCAGATAAATATCTCCGTTTACACATTATTGTCTATCGTAACAAAATGGCCGACGGGCAGACGATTCAGAGTCGAAACAAATACCACGAATAAAAGGCAAGTTTGCAAGTCGTATAAAATCATGGCGGTCATCTAGGTTAAAACATATGAACAAGAAAAGGGATGTAGGTGAAATACAGAACGACCATGACTACTTCTTTGACGAAAATGCCGCCTGTCCACTGGCCCCGTCGCCGGTCGATGTGCCTTACGTTGCTTTGCATATGGATGTCGAAGACCACGATTCAGGAGATGTCAGATGGTATGATGGAAGAAGAATTGTGGAAATTAAACATCTAGCCGATCAACTGTATTCAAGATATGGACTCGGCAGCGTGTTTAGCATTATCTGCAAGAATGACTTGTGTTGCCATACGAATCAGGTGTCTACTGGAAAAAGGAACAGCAAAGGTGCTTTTGACATAAACACCAAAGTAGCCATCGGTTAGTATTCAGAATCTGGTCATTATTTTTCACCATCATCCTTTGATCGTATGATTTCAAAGATTCTCTTCAATTAATTGGGGCACATGCATACTTCATACATACAAGTACATAGATTTATGGGTCCATACTTTTACAGACATGATTCATTCTGAAATGGGTCCATCTCATGTTGTTAGCTTTTTAAGTGCATGCAACATCCCATCAATAGACCCAAGTACAATCAAGAAGAAAGAAGAAGAAATTTATCCTTCTTTTGAAAGACAGGCATCAGAGTCATGCAATAATGCATTAGCTGAGGAGTGTGAAGCTGTTGAGCCAGATAAGCTTGAGTGCAGTTTTGATGCTGGGTGGCAAACAAGGGGATCTGGGTGGCAGTACAGTAGTAACTCAGGTATGTGATAAACCAAGGCTTCTGTTATATGTTATATATGAATTAGATACAAGATAGTTAACACTATAGGGCTAGCTATTACATGTATAAGTGACAGTGAGATAATGCTTCATGTAAGATATTCATGTCATTGAACAACAACTATATTCTTCAATATGTACATTTACTTCACCTGTGAGAAGCGTTGTCATGATCATATACAATAACATGTGTATATTTTATATTAAATTGTATTAATCATAATAAAAAAATGTTGACATTCTGATTTTAGTACCTTAAAAATATGTATATTTTTGCACTTGAGGATGATATAAAACTAAGCCCCCCCTTTCCCTTTTGACATCACATTTATGACATGAATAGAAAAATTTGAATAAATCTTTCTGTGATGCACAAAATTATTTATTTACTTTCTATAATTTTAATTTCATGTACATTTGATTAAGAAATTATATGTCATTGTTCTAGTGAATGGCAATCATAGAATTGCATGCATTGATGAAATGGTGCATACTCATGTGATTGCATTTTAGGACATGCTAGTCTTGTTGGAGTGCAAACTGGTAAAATCTTTGACTTTAATGTGAGGAATAAGAAGTGCAGCACCTGTCAATATTACTCTGGAAGGAATGAAACTGTCCCTAACCACAAATGTAACTCAAACTGGAGAGGTAATTACACATATTTACCTTCCACATAGTACATATTTTGTTTGCAAAGTGAGTGGAAAGCACACTATAACACAGACTGAAAGATGACAAAGATTAAATGAGCTTTATTTTAACACAAAAAACATAGAACACCACTGAAGTGATGATGGTTGTTGCTTCTGCAGTGACTCTTTCATTTATTTGAACTTACCCTAAGTGTGGTACATTAATTTTGCAATGTGCAATAATCTGTATATCAATATTTAAATGGGTTGTTTAAAATTTCTTAAAATCATAGAACATATTGACTATTGAGATAAAATTTGAAACATTCTACTGTTAAATTTATTAGGCTCCAGCAAGGCCATGGAACCACCAGACATGGCCTTAGCCATGTTGAGGAATCTTCGGACCCATGGATATGAGGTAAATGCACTTCATGGAGACAGTGACTCGACAACAATGGCCAGATTAAAACCAGAGTTTAAGGATTTACAGAAGAAAAATGACAAGAATCACTTTAAGAAAAATCTCTCAAAGGACTTCTACAAACTTATTAAGACTCATAAAGAACTGAAGACAGCAGGAGTTATTCCATATTTGACTTGTTGCTATATGTTGCTATATGTACCCAATCTCCAGTAAGTGTACTACACCAGAGGAACTTGCCAATAAGTTGGGAGTTATTGTGCCCCATCTGTATGGAGACCATAGTCATTGCCATTCAGCAACATGGTGTACAGATCACAAATCACCATCAACTTACAGGTAAGATTATTTATATTTTATAAAAAAAAATTCAAAAATTTATGTTGCATAAATGTAATATTACTAAGATATGGAATTCCATATACGACAGCAAACTGTCAGCTGCCAACTGCTTACTGCTTACTGCCAATTGCTTGTAGATGTTCTTGTCTCAGAAATAAAGGACGCACTTGATTTAGCTTAACTTGTTGTAAAAATTTTGTGTTGTATATCAAGTGCACTTAAATTGTGTAGTGTACATAGAGCAGGGAAGTTAAGAATAAATTTGTCGGAAAAGGATGCAGTTCTAATCGACAATTTTGATGTTCCGCGACAATCGGAAGATTTTTTTTATTAAAATGCAATAAAATAAAAACATTTCAAATTTAATGGCTTTCATACAAAATACAACTTATATGCGACGTCTTATCCGTCATAGTACTTAAAATTATTTGTCAATTTCCAATCATAACATTCGTCCGCCATCTTGGTTTCAGGGCGACACCCAACAACACATGCCCGACTCGGTATAGAAAAGTGTACACCTGGTGTACACATAAACAGTACACCACTGCACTTGATTTACAAAAGTGTACACGGTGCATGTACATGTACACCTTTTTAGAAAATCAAGCGCGCCCAATGGCATTAGTGGAAGACAGTTTAATTAATGTTTCTGACTATATTCTGATCTTGCAAAGAAACAGGTCTGGTGTCTAATTTGAGTCTTTATGTTAACCATTTTGAACATGCATCTCTTTTCAATTTTGTTATATCCGTTTTGAAAACGTCGTTATTTATATGATCATTGCGAGGAACATTAGATATTCTTTACATTGTCTACGGACTTTTCCGTTTTTTTCCAATTACAACAAAGAGCACACGGCGGGTGTGACCGGTCAGCAGAGGATGCTCACTCCTCCTAGGCACCTGATCCTAACCTCTATCTTTTTGGAGGTCCGTGTTGCCCTGCTTTGAATTTGTATTTCATTTCATGGATTTTTGAGATGGTTGACGGTTTGTTATTGTCATTATTTTCATTATGATGGTCAATCTGTGATTTTATAATACAACATAATTTAAACAGCCGATATCTTAGTATATCAGAAATGTGATGATTATGACATGAATACACTATATGCTATGATTCATTGACAGAGGTTCATTAAAATGTTAGTTTTTCTCACTGTTTTTGTTGTAATTTGAAATCCTGATTTGCATTGCTTTGTACGCGATATTATTACTAGTTCTAGTATCCTCTTGCGCAACTTGCTGCAAAGAATTTGCGCTGAACGCCAATATTATCCATGGCTCTCAATCATGTTTTGATCACCTTGGTGTGAACATATTAAATTAAAACTATACAGTGTTGTGGTGTGTATAACATTTATGATTTTATTTTTACAGAAATTATGTTACTTCGTTAAACACTAAAAAACGTTATAAGGTTCCCAAAAAGTTCCATAGCCTTGTGTAACATGCTTGGGATCAATAGATTTAGATGCAACATCATTTCTAAAGCAATTTCAGAAAACCAGTTAGATGAGTCCATTACAAAATATTTTCATAAGCCTGAATATTTTCAAACATATCAAGAATGTCATATCGCCCAGCCAAATACTTCTGGCCAGGTTTCTATAAAAAAAGGATGGACGACCCGATGGACAAAGTGTGTTTTGTTATCTAATTCTATGATTATTCCATGTGTCCATCACTCTTTCAAGGTCATTCTGGATGACAGGAATGAAACAAAATCTCAGACATTCTATATGGATAGAATCAGACAAATCAAGAACTCCACTAAATCTCATGTCTTCCAAAAGTGGTAATCATGACACAATTTCCTGTCCCTGCATCTACTCTTAAAATAAGTGGAATAAGCCCTGTCTTTCTGATAGCTGCTGAATAATAGCTGTAAAGCACGTTTAGGTTGTTGTTTGCTCTACACCAAACAAGGTTTCTCGACCATCCATCGATTGCAGCATGTATACAAATGCCAAAAGGGTTCAGCTTGTCATAGCCGTCACAGTACCACATATGATTTGGTCCTCGCACCGAATACATTCTCCTGGACAATTTCCCAGTCTTTCAAGATTCTAGTTCGTAAGGGTTTAAGACTTTCATAAGCATATATTTCATTGGACGTATCCCAATTATATGTCCAGATCCTGATGCCATTTCTGTTTAGTAAGCATGTATTATTTCTTCTATAGGATATTCATTTTCCCGACGCTTTAGTCCAAGTGTTCCCATCACTCTTTGAACATGTTGATAACTTTTAATAAAAATAAATTGACATTCTTACTGGTCATTTATATATTCTTTTTCTCGAACAAATAATTAGTTTACTGCTATATGCACAATTATAAATAATGAGAATGACACTATCAGAGAGAGGGATAGAGAGAAAAGAGACAGACAGACAAAACATACCTTATATTCAGAGAATGCTTGCTACCCAAAACAGCAGTAATCTCCAGTACTGTGTACCCTTTTTTGAAATACGTATCAATCAATCCCTCCATCCTCAAATAAATGTCTGCACATGCGCTTAACCTAATAAAGAGGTAAAGAAAGCAGTTGGCAGTAAGCAGTTGGCAATAAGAAGTAAGCAGTTGGCAGCTGAAAGTTGGCTGTCGTATATGGAATTCCATACTAAGATGTATATTTATTTAAATATCGTAAACCCATGGCTAGTGAAGATGTTTAAATACAGGAATGTAAATATTAAGACAAAGAAAACAAAATTAGTTCAAAGGTTGATAAATGTTTCTGTAAAGATATCTTAAAATTATTCTAAAGAAACATGTACCGACAGTGGTGTGCCATACCAATGAATATTTAATCAATGTGTACATCTTTGTTATTTAAGATACAAGCACCTACCTCAAGGCAAACCACTTCACAATGAAGCTTTAAGAAATGAGTTGAATGAGACCACTAAAAGGTTGCAGAAAAGGACATCAGAGTTGATATGCATGGGCTCAACTCAAGCAAATGAAAACTTCAATAATATTGTTGCGAGTAAAGCACCTAAGAATGGGTATGACAATCTGGGGATTAGTCTAAATGTCACTACTGGTTCGAAGCATTGTCATAGTGATTTTACTCTCTTTTAAGGATTTCAAACTTTATTGAAATAAACATATACTGTATGTCAAAATTTTTTGTACAGGTCTTACGGAAACACATGCTCTTTGGCCAATCGAGTATCAGCTGCACTTTTACAAAAGAATATTGGATTTATGTATGTCAGTAAGGTATCTAAATCATTAATTTTCTTTAAGGTTAAATTGTTTGAAATGCATAGGTACACAAGTTGATAAGCAGTCTTAGGCATTTTGCTTTGTAGCTGAATTGTTGCTTGTTCAAATCCTCATGGCTGCTTGATTTATTTTGTATAGACCTCTCTTTCTCTCTCTCTCTCTCTCCTTTCTCTTTCAGTTAGCAAGTAATTTCATTTATTTCACCATAAAATTACACCTCATATTGTATATATACAATTTACAGATCAATGAAGATGCAATGCTATCACCAGGAAAAGTAACAAAGATAAAAGGAATGGTTATGGACAAAAGAAAGATGTGGCATAAAAGACAGAACTCAAAAATGCAGACGCCTGCAGTTAAAGGTACGTACATGAAAATCTGAAAATATGAATATTATTTTTAAAACATAAGTTATCAAAGATTTCTGATTACAGAGCTCATGCAAGATGAGGCATCTTAATGAGACCACCATTATTATATTAAACCAAAAACATAGTTATTGATCTATATTACAATATTGTGCTGTATGGTATGATACAATATCATAATATGTCAAATGAACAATATAATACTGTATGCTACAATATAATATCATAAAATACCAAATGTATTATAATATATTATACAATATGATATTGTATTTTATTATATGATATACAATATAGTATTGTATAATATGATACAATATTATACAATTATAGCCTTTTGATAAGGTAAATACATGGTTTATAAACCTGATGAGAGAATATGGGCCGAGGACAAAGTTCGAGGTTGATATTCTCTCATCAGGTCTATATAAAACCATGGATTGACTGATATTAAAAGGCTGTAATTGTTTTTTTATAATCAATCATAAACCGATTCTCCTCAAGAGTATAACACTTAATTTTGCTTCATTTGATTTCCTTTTGTGATATTTACAATGTCGCACATGCCAAAACCAGTATTTTGTTATGAAAATCTATTTTTAGTATATTAAGGTTTATAAAATTCCTATTTTTAGTATAGTAAGGTTTTAACAAAATCTATATATTACTTTTCAGAAAAAGAATTTCCAACAGGAGACAGTGAAGACTGTAAAGGAGGGACAGACATATCAGACCAATGCAAGTGCTACAACGTCTCCAGACATTGAATCGATTCCATCCATAGCAACTCTCTCCAAGACGACAACATTTGTTGTTTTCGACATTGAAGCAACAGGACTGTCACGGTCCTCGGACATTGCACAGCTTTCTGCATATGATGGCAAAGATTCCTTTAATGTTTACATTGATCCGCGTCAGCCAATAGGTCAAAAAGCATCTGATATCACAGGGCTGTTTTACTGTTTCCAAAAGAATCAAATGTATCATTATGGAGAAGAGATAGACAGTGTTCACATCCATCAAGCCTTGCTTAGTTTTTTAGATTTTCTTAAATCAAAGAGCTGCCCTGTCCTCTTAGGACACATCATTGTATGATGTTACAATTTTGTCCAGATTACTGGAAGAGTTTGGACTTCTTGCTGCATTTCTACAGTTAATCAGTGGATGCATAGACACTTTAAAACTAGCAAGGAAAGTTTTCTCCAAAAGTGAAATTCCAAACTACAAACAGTCCACTCTGGTTAAAGCATTTCTTGGAAAGGACTATGATGCACATAATGCGTTAGAAGATGTGAAAAGTTTATACCAGTTGTTTGAAGAAAAACTGAACAGTCATTGCAGAAATATAGACATATTTCCCTTTCATTTGTCAAAATTGGAAGCCAGCTATGCATCAGTGGTTTTAGAAAAGAAAATTTCAAAGGCTGTAGCAAGACGGCTTGCAAACTCTGGACTTGGGTTGAACCATTTACATCTTTCATTCAAGAGAGATCGGAATTATGGTGTTAAAAGTGTTCTTCAGAAGCGTGGTTTTAAAGGGAAGACCATACATTGTATCCAAACTTTCTTTGAGGACACACATTCAGAAGAATAAGATTGTTTAATTATGAAGGCCAAAGATTACAAAATATGTGTACAGTCTATATAAACTAGTACTGGGCCTTTAATTCTGATGTAGAAAACAAAATGTTTCAAATATTTGATGAATCTTGAAGTACTTCTTTTGAAAATTGATAATTTTGATCTTTTGTTGACTTGAATTTTTTTATGATTCAATTATAAATATTGCAACATATTTATAAACTATAAGATTAATTTAAATTAAATGTTAAGGTCTTATTTTATAAAATTAGTAAATTTTAATCTATTTTGACATTTCTTTCATATCTTTGGCGACAAACAGTGTAGTTATCTGAAAATATGGAATGATTATTATATTTAAGCTTTTAAGTGCAAAAAGGTCACTAAAGCAATTTTTGGGTTGGATGATAATTATTATATAGTTTTACTTAACAGCAAATATTGTATTTTAAATGATTTATTACACAGAATTTACATATATTTGTTGCAAATTTTCCAATCAATTCTTTGTGTTTATGATTGATAACAGTAATTCTTCAATAATGCATCTAGTGTTGAACAGGGTAAGGGTTCATAAAAGTTATGGCAGCCTTAGATTGAACTCCATTTGTGGGTATTATTTTTTCATGAAATGTAAGATCTGTATTGACTAACTATATTGTGGAGTAAAATGAGAAATTTGATGTATATTTTTTATACAATCTAATGAAAAGCATGACTTTATGTGTATTGCAGATCTGATATTTCATGCAAATTTGACCATATAACTTTGGTAATGTGTTTCATATTTTTCATACATATCTTGCTAAATATGAAAATGATATCAAATTTTAACTCATATTGAAGGACTTTTGAAAATATATATGACAAATGATCTCAAGTGTTCCAATAAAAGTTTTACAGCCATTCTTATACGGTCGTACCGACTTATTTTATCTGACTTTTTCAGTTTTTTAGGGGTTGGAGGAGGTCATATTGAAATTAACTAATTTTCTAAATCTAGCTTGATGACTTTGCCTAAGATTCTAGTATAATTTAATACAATGTTTCAGTTCATACATATATAAAATCTAGAAAATTTCAATGGGTAGTTTTTTTGGTGGCAACCTATCAATCTCTACCTGTCGTCGCATCAATAACTGCCGTCAGTTGAGCAGACAAATTATCATAACTCGCGTTATTCAGTTTGCTCAGCTGACGGCAGTTATTGACACGACAACGTCAAAAATAAATCATTTAATTAATGCTACATTATTTTAATGATTCTAAACGGTTTTCCTTTTTCAAACGTAAATATAAGTAATAAACAGCAATGTTAAAAAGTTCACCGGGATATGAAGTTGGTTGGTACGTGATCAAATCTACTGAGAAGCCCTTCGGGCTTCACAGGTTTGATCACGTGACGTGTAACGCGCGTTATTCAATTTGTCTGCTCACCTGACAGCATTTATTGTCACGACGACGTCAAAAATAAATCATTCAATGCTATATTGTGGAGATTCTGGTCGGAAAAATAAGAAGGAAAGACGTGTATTATATTGGTCTTTTTATTTACCCAGGATATAATACAAATAATTCTAAGAGTAAAACATTACTTTTAAATTATTAAATAACTAAAAACTTGCTATGTAGGGACATTTTAATATCAAAACTGTACTTGAAGTAACAGTACACTCATAATGTTATGTTTTACATATTTACTAACAAAAAACCATGCATTATCTGGGTTTTTTAAAAGAAAGAGAAAATCCTCCCTTCCCCATCTATTTTTGAAAGAAAATTGGTTTACAAAGCAGAGGCTTTGTGTGGCTCAAGTAACTGCTACTATTGTTAATATTACCCTTATTAACTCTCCTTGTTTAAGGACTACAACCTTACTTTTGGCAAAATTAATGAAAGCCCCTGGACTAAATGAGTGTTACATGTTTGACAAAATTTGGTTATAGTTTCATAAGATATTGCTCATGTTCCAAGTTTAGACATACATCATAAATGGCCATAAATAATATATAATGACTATAAATAATGTAAAAATGAAATCGCTAAAATCAATCATGACAATGTCCTTTAAAAGAAAATTATGAAAACTTGTAGTAAAAGAACAGCTACCTATTTATAAACAAATCTATAAATACAATCAAAGTACATGTACATTCATTATTAATTTTGTTAGAGGCCAGAGGCCTGAGTCACTCGTGTGATGTCAAAAGCGGGTAAGCTAAAATGACGAAAAAATACCACTGTTCTACATCATATTATTTTGAATAATTAAAACATGAAAAAAGTCTACAACTAGACCGCAAGCTGCCACAAGAATTCCACTCAAACAAGTACATCCACACTGATAGCACCAAACTCGGAGAACAACACATTCCTAAGCAGTCTCCCCAGCGATCCAGCTGGCTAGTGTATATAGCTGGCACTTTTTTGTGTTTTCATATATACATGTATATAGGACTACAATGCTGTAAATAAAGAGAATAAACTATACACATGAATGACGTGTAAGTCAGCGACTTTGTATATTATAGTTTCTGAGCAGATCTAAAAGTCTAATATTAAGTGAAACAGTTCTATGATGTTTCATCATAATATTTAACAAAAGTACAGCAGTCGGTGAATTGGTGGGATTTTGTGCATCAGCAGTGTGTCACACAACTCTAGCTGTCCGTCCTTGAATCACTAGAATTTCAAATTCAAATGTATAAATACACCATGCTTGTTATTTTCAAGCTCCAGGCACCAGCTGCAGTGAATCCCATAGATCTGTTTCAATACTAGAACTCCAAGGAGTATGTCACAGAATGTTGCTTTATAGACATTTTTCTATAGTATGATATGGAGTTAGATATTTTGCAGACTTAAGCATGCATACACATAACAGCTGTTATGTGTCAACTGGTTTGTAGGGAACATCTGGGGTTAAGGCTCTGGCCTCTTTGGAAATCTTTGGTTTGAACATTCTCTTGTTGACCACCCTGTGAGGCGAGTGCTGGGAGTGGCTGGCACTGTGTGGGTCCACTTGAGTGACCAGGACCACTTTCTCAGAGTTCTTTATCCCTTTGTCTTTAGATGGCAAAAGAAATGTCACTTTCTCCTGAAAATAAAATGAAGCATCAAAAGTTAAATTCTATTTCAATAGAGAATTTTTAATAAAAAAAAACTTTACAGCATGATTTCTTGCTATTTGCAGTCAGATACATATCTTTACGCTTTTGTACTATTTGGTAAACTTTTTAAAGAAAATTTTGTGAAACCTAAACAGTACAGTTTAAATTTTAAATACACATGTATATCTAGATTGATTCTTGTTGGATATAAAATCATTGTATGATTGCATGTTGAAAAATGTTTCTACTGTAAAAGCACATATATTCGTTGGGTTAAAATTTCGATGTTTTTAAACCAAATAATATTTCGTTGGGATTTAATTTCGTCATATCGTAGTCTCTAAAATATATCACATATCAACTCTGTATTGAAGAATACTTGGGTTAAAAATTCCTCATGGATTTAATTTCATTGATTAATATTGCTAACAAAAATAACGAAATTAAATCCTCAACGAATATTTCTACTTTTACAGTATTTTTGCAAAAATATTCACATTAACACAACAAGTTTCATTGCTTGTAATGAATTAAACATATCAATACTTCACTCAGCCCCCTCTCCAAAATAAATCTGACCTTTTTTTGGTTAATTAAACTTGAATATTTTCCGGATTCTTGCGAGCCTGAAAGTGAGCTATTGTCCACATTAATGGTCTCTGTGCTTGTCTTCTGGTAGGTCGGGTTAGAGTATGTAAGGGAGGAGAACTCACTTTGCCCAACTTCATATATTTGTCTTTTTTTCCTGTAAAAATATTTGAATAACTTTTTTAATAACACAAATGTACACATTTACTACCGGTAAGAAATATCCAAATATCAAACATTTATTTGGCAATTATAAGTTACATATGTGCCCAATGAGGAACGTTCTTCTCCATAAAGATTTTGACAAAATACATCGACCAGCAGAAGGAGAAAAATGTACCTAATTCTGATTGTGTACTTTAAGGGCTTTCAATGTGGAGCGGAGCTATGAGTCTACCAAGATTAAATGTGCAACCATAAATAACTATGTACATGTACATCTTCCATGTGCTGTTTTACCTTGGACAAAAAAGGGATTGTATGAGCGTACATACAGTATATAAAAGTACATGCAAAATGAAACAGAAATTTTCCTACAATTAATAGGGGACAATATTTCAAATCATCCTTGTTTTTAATGACATTATGCATTTAATTAAAATGAGGATTAAAATTCATATTTAATGCTGTGTATGACAAATCCTTAATCTGTACCATTTTGCAGGACATTTTATCATAATTTGGTTTATGAGCTAGTTCTTCTTTCTGAGGTGTGTTCAATGGAGTTGACCATCTAGTCAACTCAGAATTTTGTTCAGTTCAAAATTCATACCTTCTCCTATATCTAACCACAACAGCAATGATAAAAAAAATTCAGGACTATGATCCCCAATGCCACGGCTATCATCGCTTTCTTTGTCACATTGTTTGAAATTACAAACAAAAAATATCCAAATTAAAATCACATTTTACATGCTCACAGTTCACAAAGTTCATGTATAACATTTAACACTGGTATACTGTAGATTCCTAATTCAACGCGAGGAATTAATATCTGCGTAAAATCGTGAAATCTCACTTTTACTTTTCAGACAGGTGTAAACTAAATGAAACTAGATGCTGTCATTAGACAGTAATACCCGCACCAAGTGTTTGCCTCTAAATAACACTCTCTTGTACCAGTTTTAGTCAAAAAGAAGGCCACATGCAATTTCCGGTACTTTTAAAAATTATAATTTTTCATAAATGCTGAGTTCACATCCCATAATACACATATTGCCTTTATGTACAATTTGGAGTTGAACTGTTTGCAGTATGGTCTATATAATTATTACAAACAAAATTAAATTATGCCCCCCCCCCCCCCCCCCCCCCCCCCCCCCTTGGGTTGCCTGCTTTATATTTTATATATGCTTTTGTGTGCCAACATCATTGTGTGCGTGGATTTAGAGAAAGGGTGGAGGTGAGAAATCCAGACCCCCCTCCTCCCCCCCCCCCCCCCCCCATTACCAAAAGTAAACCTCAGACTACAATTCCCCCCCCCCCCCCTCTGCAAACACAATTATTACTCTGACCCCCCCCCCCCCCCCCCACTACCCATATAAATAAAAAAATAATAAAAATATAAATTAATAAAAAATCAATCAGAATATTTTGATAACAATGAAAGCCTGTACATGTAATTGCAATAAAGAATATTGTAAACAGTGCAAAATAAATGTCATATTGCGCAATGATTTTCACTGCAGGACTGCTTTCAGGATTTTAAAAGGTGGTATCAAACACATGTCGATATTTATGTGGATAAAAGTGTGTTATTCATATTATATGTTGTTATATTCTAATTAAATTACTTTCACCGTTTTAGAATTAAAATTTTTTACAAATGAATATTTGGCCAAAAAAATAAGTTTTTAAAATTTTTGGAAACTTAAGGTAAAAATAAGATAAGGATTCAAACTCTCTACTTACAGACACATTGTTAACGCTCTAACCCATTGCACTATGCTGTTAGGTAACATTATTTTGGGGGGAAATATTATATTTTATACTTTATTTGTTTCGTTCAATAAGGAGTACATCACAATTTACCTTAAAGCTGAAAATTGTGCTTTACATGGTTTATTACCTAATAAAATTGTGCAAGGGGTTTTAAAGAATAAAATTATGAAAATACATGCAATATGTTACAATTAAATGATCTTTGTCTGAAGTTACATACACAACACAGGTGTACAGGTTGCATTAGCGGGTACTAGTTTTACCCAGCTCTTTGGTTAGATGGGTTTCACGTGGTGTACATCCATGTTTTTTTGATATGCAGAATAGGATTAATTACCATGAATAAACGTTTCTTTTGTGGTGATCAGCTAAAGGAATTCGTATTGTGCTAATTGGATTATCATTATGCTGTGACCAATATAGATAAGTGTAATACATGTAGAAGCGCAATATTATGAGACACCGGTATACAAAACAGTTAAGTTTTACTTTCACTTTCTAAAATGTGATCTCCCTTTGCCAGCATACTGTATCATCATCTTTATTTAAATAAGCTTATCTACAGTTTCTGTCATTTTAATTGCAGAATTTTCTTTAATTTTTTCATTTGTCAGACTTACACTATTGAGTTGACTCCATATTGACCCTATTTTTTTAAATATTATATTAAAAAAAATATTATTTTAAATTTGGGTATTAAATATCATGTTTATATGAGTTATAATAGGGAGGAAGGGGAACGGGCCTTAACTGTTCCCCATCCCCAGGATGTGTGGATTAGATATACATTTCTAGTGAGAATGAAGGCATGCTGCAGCTTTTTTCCCCCATTATACCCCCTACCCCATCATCATACACCAGTAATAGAAAAAGAGGTAAAGACTAATTTTCTTTTATTTTAAATTGCTTATTCTTTTTTGTCAAGAGATATGTGGTATGTCAAGATTTATGACTCATGAAAATTTGTGCATTTTAATCCTGATTGTTAACATACATGTATAATTATATATAAAAAAAAATACATGTGATATCAAACTAGGGATCATGCAATCAATTGCAGAATTGCCAATCAGTTATTTATAACTCATTTTGACTGATTAATTTGTTAATCATTTTGAAAATAAAGACATTTCTAAATACATGTATTACATATTATCAATAGATTGATTTTGTAACTATTTAGGGCCCCACTCTGCAGATGTCCTATAGTGATCATTCTGTCCAATTCTGCTGATCATGTCAAGATACATTTAAGACAAATTGGCCCCTGCCACTTGGGTTATTCCCCCACCCCCCGGATTTGTTTTTAAACATCCCCCCCCCCTCCTCTGAAATAGGAAATGATGATACATTTTAATAACTGTTGAGATCCCCACCCCTAGACCATATTTATTCTTCCTCCTTGTGTCATTGCACATCAATTGGTACATGTATATAGGTTATGCCCCCTTTGAGATGCCCAGTGACTTTCCAGAGTTGGAACTAATCAAGTAATCTATCTTATTCATATGTAGTGTAATTCCTAGCCCTAGCCCAATGTTGACCCTGCTTTGTTTTTTACAGCAAGCTCTAAGTTTTTGTTGACTGACTTTACAATTTCTACAATAACATATAACATTTTGTTTATCTTTAAGATTAAAAAGCATAATTTTATATATTCTTCCTGCTTATGCATCTTATGGTACATTATTTCAATCACAAGATATAAGAGGAGGTCCAGGAATAAGGTTTTTTTATGGGACGGAACATAATTTTGCAGATAGTATTGACCCTCAGAATCAAATTTATATTTCTAAAACCTTATTGCATATCTATGGCTCAGCCCCTGCTATATCCATATAGATGATGTGGCTATTCATTAAATCATGAGAGGAGTTCTGGGAAGTAGGTTTTTTTAGGAGTGATAAATGTCAGTTTTCTGCTACTATTTGACTCCCTGGATGAAATTAAAATTTTTAAAACCTTATTGCACACCTATAGGACATCCCCTATCATTTCTCAAGAGATACATAGCTACTGCATAAATTGTAAGAAGAGTTCTGGGAACCATATTCACGGCTGCTACATGTAATTGATCACACGCATAAAGAATGTGAAACGATGGGTATATATAAATGGTTATTCTTTTCTTATAATTTTACACACACATAAAATACATGAATCCTGAATTAGCGTTGATTATTGTTCTGAAGCGAGGGTCTGTAGTGCGAATAGGATGTTACAATATCATATTTACCGGCAGAAATTTGTATTTATTTTTACTCTAATCTTAATTTGTAATAGCAAATAAAATTGGACTTTGATTTATGTTTTATTTAGCAAAAAAACGATGTAAATGACGTCAAATTCAGAACGCAAGCGCTCCTTAAGTTATGAAAGAGATTTTAGATTATGCAGAAGAATAAGAAAGAAATGTTTCAAATGTTTGATGCCATAGATAAATAAAGGCGTGCGAATATTGATGAGCTTTTCGTAGCGAATCAGATAAAGGGGTTATTAATATTTGACAGCTTATTTTAATGAGCAAACTATAATTCGTTACATCCCACCAAAAGTCAAAGCACTTGTAAAATGACTCAAATAAAACGTGTCATAGCGTGCTAATATTGTTTTTTCAATCTTAATATTGAGCAACTCGATCAAAAAAGTTATACACATGAAAATAAAACCAGAATCAATACAGATAACATTTTCAAAATCATATTTTTTACCAGTGAAATAAAATATGAGGGAATCATGCAGGGTTCTGCTCTGGCAAATTGTTTGCATCACCATGTCACATTAAAACAGGACTCACAATTTTTTGTTCATATTTTTCACTGTATCAGGTAAATACAATGTACTTGTTTGACAAATAAATATAATTTGAGATTTCTAGTTGGAAAAATAGCCGTAAATATTGTAAGTGATAAGTGATATGCATTTTTCTGTGCTGTAAATTGCATTTGTTTGGGTGGGCGGGGCATGACACCAAACAGTAGAATATGCGAGCACGCGCATGTAATTATGGCGTCACAAACGTAAAATGACGTCATTTTAAATCGCTTTGTGTGTCTATTAGTTTAATCACTCATTATTCTAAACTAATTTTCAATGCAAAATATTTCATTTTTTGAAGTAGTTGATCTTTATTTTATTTATTCAATGCTGCCAAGAGCAAGAACTCGTTCAATCATTTGTCTTGCAAATTTCATTTTCTTTAAAAAATAATACATGTATAGTAATATTTTTTCTCTAGTTAATTTATGAAAAAATCATATATAAACCACAGAAAATGCTATCTTTAATATTCTAAATAAACATAAATTTCATTATTGTTATCTTTAAAACCATAAAAGATGTATACAATATCTAAAGTTTAAATCGGCCCAAAATCGGCCCCGTGGCACTCTACGCAACTGTGTGATCGGCCGAAAATCGGCCCCGTGGCACAGAAGTGGTTAAGGACCCCCAAGAGAAAATTGAAATTTCCGAAACCTTATTGCGCATCTATAAGACACCCAAAAACATATTCAAAGAGATGATTTGTCTACTGTTGAAAATGTAAAAGGAGTTTGAGGAAGAAGGTTTTTTGTCAAAAAACGTCATTTTTTACCAATTATTTGACCCCCAGGACAACCAGAGAATTTTTGAAACCTGTTTACAAAACAACATGACACCCCAAATCATACTCCAAGAGTTCAGTTTGCTGGTTTATAAGATGTAAGAGCAGTTTGAGAAAGTAAAACGTGACAGACGGACGGACGGACAGGCAGACGGAACAGGGTAACAACAATATACCCGTACTTTCTTTAGAAAGTGCGGGTATAACTAGATAAAAATTCAGTGGTCGTCATTTTATATTCTCGTGATTTGATGCAAAACGGTTGAATCGCGGAATTAAGTACTTGCGTAAAATAAGTTATGTTCTTATTTATTAACACTCACACGAACATAAATAATTTATAAAATAAATAACAACACGTATATAGATGCAGAAGCGCTCTAAGAAGTGCAGTTCGACAATAAAGAAAGAAAAGACATTTGAATTATAACCCCAGTTGTTTGGTAACAGACAGTTTAACTTATAAATTTTTGTGCACATAACCATCTTTGGCATTTTCAACGCCTGTGCTTTTTAAAAAGACGATCGCTGACACCTGCTGCGGCTGCAGCAGTTGCCCCACCCGACCTCAAACTATGAACACCATATTTCTTTGAATCTAAGCCTAGACTGTCCAATGTAGAAAACACTAATTCTCGTACTCTTGTATATGACAAAGGTTGTTTATTATTTCTAAGCTTGTATGACTTATTTTTCTTGCAAAATGTAACTTGCCTAAAAATAAAGTCTTCTGACTTTTCATCAATATCTGATAAAAGTAAAATCGGAGAAGCATTGATACAAGACAAGTAGAAGAGTTCGTACGAGATATTCATACAGGACAAGTAGAAGAGTTCGTACGAGATATACATAGAGAAAACCTTGTTTGTAAACATCTGTTTTGCTTTTTGCAATAAACAATGTTAGATGAGTCACTAAAAACTAAATGTGACCTTCTTATGGTTACGATTTTGGAAAAATGCAAAAAACACTCCTCTCAAACTTTTCAACAACAGCAGACAATATATCTGATGAAATCGGTTCTTTCTTAACGATGGGGTGACTATGTTCTCTGATACAACCTTCTTTCACAAACTTAACAAAGGTGGAATCACAAGGATTAGGGAATCCGGCCATGTCATGAGCCCATGCGATTGCATGAGTAGCTTCTTCTATCTTCGAAGAGGAATCAAAAGTGTTTGCGAGATAAGCTAAATATATTGTGACATATACATCGGAGGCTGGTAAATGATCGAAAGTTGGTTTAAATGTTTTACACCTCTTGGAAAAGTTTTTGAATGCGTACCTATATTTCTTTATTGTATTTTCGGCTTTTGACTTTAGGCAGTAATATCGGTAAGGTCTTCGCAAGCTTCAAAAGAGATGGATCCTGTGTGCTGTCAAATAAAGACGTCCATCTGCCGACCGAGAATGCTTCTGCAAAATGTATAAGACAGATAACTAATTAAAAGAAACTGTTCAATCAAAATATCTTGAATATCACGGTAATTCTAATTAATGCACATTAACCAAACATCTGCAACATAATTATGTACCAGGACCTTATATTAAAATAAAACAAACATCTGCAGTACAAATATGTACCAGGGCCTTAAACTATATATATCTATATACATGTATGTCTATATCATTCAGCAGTACACTAGTGTACTAGTATTTACATCAACGTCTGCAGCACCATTCTCAAAGTACCAGGTCCTACTGTATATATACACATGTCCTATGATATATGTATCATTATATCACAAAAACCTTGCATCAAGTCTTATAGCCAATACTGGAGATACAAATCGGTTAGAACCAAACACCGTGGATTTGTTCTGACCTTGCACGTAAATTCCTGATGCGTCACTGAACTCTAAGATATCTGTGATATATTCATAAGTAGAATATTTATCTTTATAAATGTAAGGCCAAAAAGAAGCAGATCTCAAAGATTTGTCGATTTACAATGAAAATGTTGTCAAAAGAATTAATGATAAACTTAAAACTAGACAAAAAGAAATGGGCGGAACAAACCAATTGTTTTCTGTTCTTCAGTCTTGAGTAAATGAATTTACAGCTTCTGTAGCTGGATTCCAAAACAACAAATTAAATCTAGGCAACTTTTTGTTTTTTGAATTAGCAAATCTGTCAACGGAATGTGGACCATATAAAGAATCAATGAAACACCACCCAGTCTTCATAATGAACAAGTTTGCTTAAATAATCAGCTTTCTGATTTTTGTCTCTGGGGATCCACTGAATGTCGACTGAAATGTTGTGTTCCCTGCAAAATAAGAATATATTAAATGCTATTTCTTGTAAATCTGCTTTCATGCTGCCCGACTGCAAAATATTCAAACAGCTCTGGTTATCTGTAAACCATTTGACGCATTTGTTAAATAACGTTTCGTTACATGATATCAAAGCCAATTCTATCGCTTTCATTTCTCGCCATGTTGAACTTTTGCTCATTTCATTTTTATTCCACATTTGATGAAAACATTTTTCATCCACACCCACATTAAATGTCCCAGCGCCTACAACGCTAGCATCTGAATAAACTATCGTGCTTTCTCTTTCTGTTACTGTTAGTTTTTTGTCATTGTATTTTCGAACATGTATTAACCAGAACTTTAATTCGTTTAATGATTTGATAGCAAACTTGAAATTCAGTGTATTATCCCATGACACTCTGAAAAATATTTCCATATAGCAGTATCTTGTCATTAGTCTACAAACATTACCGAAGACTGGTTGCAATGAAATTATTTTCCTCGCAACTATGGCCAGTGCCCTAGCTGAAACTTTTCGTAAATCTGAAAGAAACTGAACAATAGTAGACTCAACATCTTGGATTCTTCTCTCTGGAATGGAAATGCTAAATCTTACTGAATTCCATCTGATCCCTAACCATTCAATATCTTGAACTGGACTGAAAATAGATTTTTCTTGATTAATTAATAACCCAGCATCCTCTAGTGATGATTTGAAATTCTCTGACATTCCTCAAATGATTCTGCCATAGCTAGCCTGTCATCTAAATACAGAACAAGTTTTATATTGTTAGATCTCCAATACTTGACCATAGTTAAACACTTAATAAATATATAAGGGGCTGTAGACAAACCAAATGGAAGTACTGTAAAGCAATAATATTCCCTTTTCCACTCAAAACCAAGAAACGTTTGACATTCCTTACAAATATCTACATGGTGGTAACCAGATTTCAGATCAAATTTAATACAGAAACAATTTTTCTCAAAATATTGTAAAGCCAGTCTGTGATCCTCAAATTTGATCTTTTCTTTTTTCAGAAAACCATTTAACATACTCAAATCTAAAATCAAACGCTTCTTTTCTCTGTTTTCCGCGACGCTCAATGGACTTACAACAAATGGTCTAAAAGGAACTTGTATGACGCAACCCGATTTTACTAAGTCTCCAAAGCTTTCTGTAACAAAAGAAAAGTTCTGTAAAGCTGACTTATTATTTTTCAAATAAATCCTTGGTGGGTTAACTGCAAAAGGAATGTTATAGCCAGTTTTGATCAATCTCAAGATATCTTCAAATGCCCCCATCTTTCTCCAAAATTCATAATGATTTTGTAAACTATTTTTCACACCTGTGCATGATTGATTTAATTCTATGATAGATAATAACTTGCAATGCTCATTCATTATCTCATTATCTGTTATTTGTTCGAACATATCTACAGATAATAAATACTTATCATCAAGATCACTTGGAATTTGAACTTGTGGAGAGGTTGACGGGACATCTGGTCTTCCAATGCCCAGTCTGGAAGCACCTGTAGCAGACGTCGCTGGGCTGTGGGGTGCGTCTACTACCTGATCGAATGGGCTGGTTGAACGAGTTTGAGGCACCAGTATTGGTCTGCAGAGTGTTGGTCTGTTGTAGAGCAAGGGCAGACAACTGAGCAGCAGAACCGACAGCAGCAGAGGGTACGGGTTTGAAGTACGGTTGGAAGCGTGACTTTTTCTGTTTACTGTTCCTGAGAGCTCTGTTCTCGGCGCTCCTGATCTTTTTCTCATCGTCCGAGTCGTCAGCGATATAATTGCATTGGTATTCCTGTACTGTTTTCCACCCTGCAGGGGATCCGTCTGCCATCCCAATATACTTTTTGTCTAGTTTTAAGTTTATCATTAATTCTTTTGACAACATTTTCATTGTAATTCGACAAATCTTTGAGTTTTTTAAGTTCATCTAATATTTCTTCATTGAACAAATATTGTACCTTATTCCCTTCGTACTTCAGTTTTCCAGCTATATTGTCTTTGGGTTTCTTAGAAAGTTGCTGTGCTGAGGATTTGTTTTCTTCTTGTAACTTCTCCGTTAATTGTTGAAACTATGTGGAAATATATAATTCAATGTATTGTCAGGCATACACGTATCACTATTTTGTACTAAGGCCCATCAATTATTTTCATCTTTCCTCAAGAACAACAAATGGCTACAAACCAAGATGATTTTCTGCTGCAATATTTTCTTAAAAATAATGATAATGCAGATATTCTCATAATTATAATGTGTCAGAACTGTTTAAAAGACGTTGTTTTTATTTACTCGTCTGAAAACTACCAAAATTGTTTCAGGTTTCATATATGAGCCGATCCTATGATATCTCAGTAGTTAAATCATTTTGTCGAAAAATCTATCAATACGGAAATATTTCCAGAAACAAATGTTATTGTGAGTTTCCTCTATTAAATACCTTCATGTCTTTCTACATTAATTAATTGTTATACATTTGTTTATTTATTCAAACCGCTTGAAATCCTGTGCTACTGTTTACCTTCTCCAAGCGAGAGAGCTCTATGGTATCGCGGTATCCACATTGGCGGGATCTACGGTGGCCTGGAAGTGTCACAATTAGGTTAGGAGAAAATGTAATGGAGTTTTAACTTAACACAAAATTAATGTATTTTTATAGTATTTTGATTATAATAATGTTTTTAAAATGATAATTATAGATGAAAAATACTGAACAGCTGCTGAAAGTGATAAACATCATTGAATTTTTATTCAATTATTTCAATTATTTTTACAATGGGGACACTTAAAAGTGTCTCCCCTCCTTAACACTCGAACAGGCGTACAGTACTGAAGGTGAGTCCAATGGTCACAGAAGTCACATTTGCCCCACTTCACAAATACAACACTTGTGCAGTTTTGAAGCTCTTTTGGCTGCCAATCATGACACACGCAACACTATTCTTCATCTGCAATGCTGTCTCCATCACTTGTCTCCGGCCACTCATCCTCTGACAGGAACAGGATTGGTCCACCTTTTCTGTTGATTCCCGACGTGCCCGGACCTTCTCCTTTTTCTGTGATATTTTCCTTTTTCAATCTTTTTGCTGGTTTGCTGGATTCAGGGGCAGTACTAGATACCGGTACTTTCTTCTGTTGATTTGCATCGATGGATTTCAGGATGTTGATGTTTGTTCTTTTGGATAAACTTCCAGAGAGAAATGGAGGGACAAATCTTTTTTTAGGTCTCTGTATAACTGCAGCCATTGTTCTGCTGGCAAAAAATGCTGAATTGTTGGTTGAATTTTCAGAGGCTTCTGCTTCTTCATTCTCACTGTGAGGCTCAGTTGAGGTGGTAGAGGGATGGCTTGTAGATTGGCGAGTATCATCATCAAGCTGGTTGTAAATCAAGGATGGTGCTATATCAGAATCTTCAATCATATCTTTGTTAATTGGGTGTATCCCAGTTTTTCTAAAAGCAGACGTAAGATTTTCGGGTGACATGGCTCTCATATATGGTCTGGCAGTCAGTTCAGCTATTTGATATTTTGTGATGTGAATTCCAGGATTCTTCTGCATGTACAGCTGGCATTCTTTGTTATACATTCCTTTCAGTGGACCAAACACGCCGACATCCAGAGGTTGGGTCAAATGATGGTGTGGGGGTAAAACAAAGAGTATGATGTTGTGCCTCTTTGCCCAATCGGTCAAGGTAAGATTCACATGAGATTTATGCCCATCATACAGCACAAGGGTAGGCGTCTCAGAAGACCTGATGTGGTTGATAAAGAATTTGGTCAAGTAGTTCTGGAAAACCTCGCTGTTGGACCATCCAGAATCCGACATCTCTCCCTCTGCTCCTGGTGCTGCATTTTTCAGGAAATCTGGATTCCAACGCTTTCCCTTGACCACATAATATGGTGGAACATAATTCCCAAGAGCGTTGCCAGCTGCAATGATGGTGGTCAGTGTAGATCTGTTGGATGTAACTGCTTGGGTTTAGTGTTCTTGTTGCAAATGATTTTCAATGGAGAATGTTCTGTACTGAATCCTGTCTCATCAATGTTGTATATATTTTCCGGTTTGTCATGGAGATTGCTTTTAGTAAGGATGGTGTGGAGTTCTTTGTAGTACTTGTTTAAGTTTCTCTGGATGCTGACTCTGCTCTATTCATTGCCAGTGATTGTGGTTTAGAAACTTTAAGGTCCTGCCATCTGCCCAAAAATCCATAAAACCAACAATTACTGAGTAAGGAGCCAGAATCTTTGCCCTTGATAGTTTTCCCTAAAGAGATTGCATAATCCCTGGCCAGTGACTGGATTCCAACTTTGTTGTAACCATAGCCAATGTCCCCCATGTACTTGATGTGGTCCACCAATGCCTTCTCCTCATTTGCAGTGAAAATTGTTGAAAAACCAACATGTGCATATAAAGAAATCTTCTCCCTTGCTCTGTCTCTCAGGGTTGATTCAGGAACAGAGTAGATAATTGCTGCCTTGTAAACAGACATTCCACCTTTACAAGCAGTATAAGCTCTCTCCAGATTTGCACAGTCATATTGAAGTCTCTTCTTTTTCGCACTCTAAAATTAAGAAATTAAATAATAATGTAACATTGTTTTTGAAATTTTTTTTTTCAAATAAATCACAAAATATTAATGACAAAGAGAGATTTTTTTTTAATATTATATTTCAACTTAATTAAAAGTTTGATTTGTTGTTTCATTCTATATACATGTATTTTTATTATTGGTCTTTTAATCAAATCTTTTCATAAATATTTTAATTTAATAATAGTATTTTTAATTAATTAAAATATATGAGAAAAATTAACTTTATTGATTAAAAATTCAATTTTATAAAAGAATCCTTAATTTATTGTTAAAAAGAATCTAAAATGCATTCCTATGATTTTCAAACCAAACGAAAAAAAAACAGCGCGAAAAAAAAACACTCTCTTTATTGCTAATTTTAACAAAAACTGCTTTCCATACTTTTTAAATTATGCGGCATTTCTTTATGTGGATATCACATGATTTCAACAGCCTCGTTTTCAGTGTAAACACCAGACGACAGTATGTGCCGGTTCTACATTCTAATCTTGAGTTTTATAGGGTATTTATGGGGATATGTATCAACACATGTATGTAAAAATTGCTGTTCGTGGTCAAATTGCGTAAATACAACAGAAATATAGTTTACTTACCAACTGAAGTGACATTATGCAAAATATTTGCTCAGTGATCTTTAGCGTGCCTCTGTTTACAATGTCTAAAAATATCCCGACATCAAATTTCAATTTCAGTGCATGCTACTACGTAAACAGAAATACCGCGATACCATAGAAGCCGCGATATAATAGGAAACAAGTATAATTCATCAAATGAGAAGGGACCCCACAAAGTAGTTATAGCACATCATCCTTTTGATTTTTCTGTACACAAGTATTTAATGTTTAGTAAGACAATTCTAATGATCAACAAACATTTCAGCGTCAGTCGTAGAATTATAAGCAACTTTTAGAAACTTATTCAATTGTTTAATTTAATTTTTTTAATGTATACATACATTATATAGATAAAACGTATTATTGAAATTTCAAGTAAGATGGCGAATGATGACTGTTGCATGTAAAGTGAGCAAAGTTAATCATTCATTCATGTATTGTTATCAGGAAATATCTACCCTGGGCTTGAGTAAGGGGGGGGGGGGGATTTACTCTTCCACTGTACTTTCATCGCTTGAGCTGTCACTGACACTTTCAGATGAATCTACTGCTGTGGCATCCTCAAGAAACTCTCTCCTGTCACGTACTCCAATACGATTAACATCATGCCTGTGCCATGCAAACCTAAGATACCAAACAATGGATGCTGTATGGGCGCACATACGAACAACCCGCACACCAGCTCGACACTTGCAATACCATGCAATAATATCCCAATTCGCATACTTTATCCAGAGTTGGTATGTCTTAGATGATGTGTGCCTACTCTGCATACGAATTCTCAAAAGACCTTCCTCTTCTTTATGCATATGGATGGCACAATCGCCTTCAATGTGTTCTTGGGCATAGCTAGAGGAAAGGCGCAGCTGGTAACTTTCGCAGGTCAGTTCCCGCAGCCTCTTTTCGTCCAACTGTGGGAAGTCCACCACCTCATTGACTTCTTTCCAGCAGACGGACCGATGGTCTAAGTGCTGCTCCTCCACCTGTTCCTTCAGCTGATTGACCTGCTTTGACAAATACAGATTCTTAGCTCCAAGAGCCTGGTCCTCATCCACATTCCCAATGGAGAGGGGCTTCAAATACCTGCAAAAAGTGTCTTTATAGGGAATCATATGACAGAATATTGAAATATCAAAAACATGGGATTTTTAATAATGCATTTAAACACTACTAGTCATTTCTTTGTAAAATTACGGTTAATAGCTAATTACTTGTAGTTTTAAGATTTGTAAGTACATTTTTGTGTACCTGTTGCAAATGCTGCATACAATTTTGATGTAATCTCCAATGAAAGATATCTGGCTTGATGGTAAAATATGCCCAAGGTATTTCCAATTCTTGAGTCTTGCATTTGCACTCTCAACCACCGATCTAATCTGTATAAGTGGAATATCAAATTATGAAATAGCTTTTTTTCACGAAAAGCAAATAAAATGTGATCCACTTATAAATTAGGGCCTAATCAATCAATGTACATGATCTGGCTTACATGATGTATATATGTTGAGACCTGAAGATAATCTTTTATTGGTTTTACTTATATTATATCTATTATACACATACATGTATTTGGATTTGATAGATATTTTGTTTAGAGGTTTTATAAATGACTTGTATACATTTTTAAACTAGAATTTATATATATTCTAACATTATATGCAATGTTATTTATTTTACATATGAGGTGTAGAGTAGTGATTACTGCATATTACAGTAAGTGATGTTAACTGATTCTAGTATTTACCTTTGTGACCAGTCGGCTGGTGTTAGCTGCCTCTGTTGACATCTGTCTTTCTCCCTTTTCCATAAATGATGGCATTTCAACTTTAATACCAAGGTTTTGTAGGTATGTAATAGAGTCACAAAACCCTCTGTCAACAATGATCATCATCTTGTATCCAGTTGCGGATATCTTCAATGTTTGATTTCATGTTGTGGTTGAGGATACTTGCATCATTATCTTTGGCAAAGTATGGCCCAATTATAGAAATGAAATATCCTGTAGTTAATACTATGCCTTTGGAATTTGAAGTTTACACTCTTGTTGATATAGATACAAGTCCCATCCAGAACAAGTATCACTTGCGGGCGAGTCGTGTCTCCGAATAGAGTCTGTGCCAGTGGACGGGTATGTTGATGAAATTGATTTGCTCTCTTGTGACATGCTGGAACAAGGTTTTCTGATAATACAAATGTTCCATTGATGAGGGCTGATCTATTTGCCTTGATACTTCTGCGCATACCAGATTTTGAGATGTTGAACAAGGTAGACAATATTCTGTTTGACTCTCCTCCTCTCAGCTTCATCAGGAATATGGCCAAACTTGTCCTCACTGTCCTTGATGGGGTTGGCTTCACTCTGCCCTCTACATGCTTCAGCATGTCACCAAAAGCTGCTTTCGAAATGCCTAGAAAATCAATGTAATTGAGGTGACTCTGTCTTTCAAAATTGAGTCTTAGTCTCTCGCTTCGCAATACCTCTGAGCATAGAAACCTGATCAGCTGAGTGATTGAGTTCCTGTTCAATATTGTTGCTGTTGAAGCTAGGTTCACATCCTCAATGTTCCTTTGTAAGTGATTTGGACAGCATCTTGATCCAGCAGGTATTATTACTTCATGTGAAGTATGAATAGCCTATGCCTCACATCAACGGGCACCACAACAAGCTTGGGACCTGGTCTTTTACATAGGCAGCATGATGAATGACCTCTAGATGTACAGGAAAAGGGAAGGCTCACTGTAGGAGGACTGAATGCATTGGGAACTGCTGAGGATGATCTCTCTGCAAAATTTTGCACTGTTGTTTGACTTTTTGTCTTATCCTTTTGTTGGAGATTTGATTTAAACCTTAGGCGACATCTGCTACGGAGAGAATCTTTTCCACCTGGTGTCCTACCTATACGAGAACAAATTATTTTACAGTTATAGTATTTGGAATGGAGTTATTTATAATTCTTTACAACTGGTCTAAATTGGGTATCAGGGATTTGGGGTGGGGGGGGGGGGGGGGATTGATAAATGGTGAATGATTTTTGTTTTAACTTGTTAAAATTAAGAGATTAATTCAAACTCTCTGATTCATATTCATCACACTTTTTGTCAATTCCATAACTTTTGATTAAAGAAGAAATAAACTTTGCACAAAATTATTATTTTAAACTTTTTTTTTTTTGTTTATCACAAACTTTGTTTATTATCTTCCCCTACTTTAAAGATTTTTTTCTTTCTGCAAGGTATTTTGTTTCTCTCAATCTGATGTCAGGAATCTGCCTTCCCCCATCTTCCCAAGTCAAGGTTTTCTGATCCGCACCTCTCCTCGAGAGCCGAGTGGACCAAAAACCCTTGGCTAGCAAAGGATGGCCTTCCCCCGTCTATTTCGATTAACCTCCCCACCCCCTTTTATTTGTGACTACTGTAATTTTGTTCATGCAAGCCATTTTATAACAATAAATCTTGCAGCAAAAAAATACCTATGCATTTAATAATAAGCGCTTTCGTCTTTCTTGGGATTTGGAAGAATTCGTTTAGTGCACACGATGCACACGCTATAAATTGTAAAAAATCATGGCAGAATGTCCGCTAAGAGGAATGCATGTTTATATCGTAATTCGTAACATTATGTCCGACATTAATAAATGTTTTCCTATTTCCTAAAAGTCATAACATGATGTCAGCCACCTTAACTTTTGGAGAAATCATATTATGTCCACGCTACAAATTGTAAAAAAATTATGGCATTATGTCTGCAAACAAGAAATATGTCGCAAAATTATGTCCGCCATTAAAAAAATGTTCCCTTATTTTCTTTAAAAGTCGTAACATTCTGTTTGCCGCCTTTAAATTTTGAAAAAAATTGTTTTATGCCCACGTTATAAATTGCAGTATAATGTCCACCATCATGAATGTTTAAATCGTAAGTCGTTATGTCCGACATTAAAAAGTGTTCTCCTATTTCTAAAGTCGTAACATTGTGTACTCCGCATTAACTTTTGAAAAAATCGTAAGTAATTTTGACCACGCAAAAAATTGTGGCATAATGTCCGCCGACTGTAATGTATGTCATAACATTATGTTCGCCATTAAAAAATATTCCCCTATTTTCTAAAAGTCGTAATATTATGCCTGCCTTTCAATTTTAAAGAGATTATGTAATGACCACGCTAAAATTGAAAAATAAAATGGCATAATATCCGCAAACATGAGTGGATGTTTCAATCGTAAGTCGTAACATTTTTCCGCCATTATAAAAAATGTTCTATTTTTTAAAAGTCGTAACATTATGTCTGCCACTTTGAAATTTTGGAGAAATCGTATTATGACCATGCAAAACATTGTGAACATTGTGGCATATTGTCCGCCAACTTGATTGTATGTTGTAACATAATGTCCGCAATTAAAAAAAAGGTTCCCTAGTTTCTAAAAGTCATAACATTATGTCCGTCACCTTTAAATATTAAAGAAATCGTATTATGTCCACGCTAAAATTTGTTAATATTTGTGGCAAAATCTCCGCCAACAGGAATGTTTAAATAAAAACTATAGTTATAAGGAAAAATATATAACAAAATCTGTATCACGTCGTATACGAACCCGAGGGCTGATATTGGTGTCTGACATAGTATGAAATGTATTTTTGTTTTTATTACGAATTTGAGATTTGTGTACCTTGATGGGTATGCCATTTTGGGCCGTTGTCAAGCATGTTCTGATTGATGTAATAGGCAGCTTTTCGAAAAATGTGAAAGGCCCTTAAAAGGGCTGTTTGTTGTCTACTCCAAGGAGCGACTCTTTACTGTCTTGCTTATGGAAAGCAGGAATATGACAATCCCAGCATCATTGAAATGGATTTCGTCTGGTAGGTAGTGTCTGGGAAACCTGACGTCTATTCTGATGAAAGTTCTGCCAAGGATTTTCTTCATCTTATTGTTGACGGTTCTCCTCTTTGCGTCAAATTCCTCTCGATGTAGAGAAGAACAGAATTTTCCTCTGGAGACTATCTCCGTGAAGAAAATCTCGGGTTGTGGGGGGGTGAAATCTCTTATTCTGTGGAAGAGGCTTGTCAGACAGTAGATGACAGTAGACGGCTCTGCTCCACTGGAAAGTTCGTTACCCCCCAAACAAATGACAACGATGTCCATCTTGGAGATTATGTTTGGGCAGGGCTGGGAGGCTGTCATACCACCAACTCCAAACCACTCTACTTCAAATGGCATTGCAAAGTCTGCAAAATTAGATGATTGCTTCATGTACGAGGATCCGAAGATGGCGACTCTCATCGTTAATATTAAAAATAAAATGCACGTTTCATAGTTATAGCAAACGTGGACAATACAAGCGATTGAATAATTATCACCTCACATTTATCTCCTCATGATTAAACAGTAAAGACTACCGCATCCGACATATTTTAATTACATGTATAGTATCAGATGGTGACACTGATCACATTCTAAATTATTTGCGAACAGATGTTGATATTATTCATCGTAACAGACGCAAATTAACGAAAAACAGATCTGACTTTAAACCCCAAGCTTTTAACGAAAAAGAGAGAGTTTTAAAGATTTTATTTACGGGTCCCCTCATTGCCGAGTGAGATATAGGGCTGAAGCTATGGTCCGAATGTTAACTTTACCACCTATGGAAATTGTATTAGTGGATTATACCCATATTATTGTGTCTGCAGTACCAATGCAACGTTTTAGTCACGATGCAGAATATTTATCAATGCATATTGTTATCACTTATTGTTCTCTCATATTAAATTTTGTGTAGTCTCATTGTTCGTTTAAGGTGCGTTCAGTGGGCGCTCGTTTCCGTTCACAGAGCACTAGCGCATAATCAGTGTGTAGAAACGGACTAGGGTAACGCATTTTAGCCCAAGATGGCGAAAGAGAAACTCGCTTCGATTATTATGTGTGCCTTCGAAGGAGGCAGGGCATATTGCTGTCTGTCTGTCCGTCGGTCCACCAACAGTTTCCGTTCATTTTCAGTGATGGATATTGAAAAAAAAGTCTTTTCCAATTTCATAAACTGTTTAAAGCAGTTACAAAGTCAAAATATGTAAAAAATTTAACTGTTTAACAAGTAACTTTAACCTAGTCATAAAAAAATTTACCCTTATCGCAAAAAATCGCTTTACAAACTTTACTCTTGTTTGCAGCAAATCTCTGGCACGCATTTTAGCTATAAATACGTGCAATTTAAGATAGATATACGAGTGAACATTGAAAACTGACACCGCCCAACATATACCGCGCAAAAGTTTTTAGAATCAACCATGAAAAAAGTGAATACTTATGCCAGAAAATCTGAATCGTGCTTCCCTTTCAACATCTTGGACTAGGGTAAAGTGCTTTACATTATCCGTTTCTACACAAAGATAATACAGTTCAATAAATGCACATCATTCTTTAAGAATGTCGTAACATAGTGTCCGCCGCCTTATGGAGAAATTGTTTTATGACCTCTCTAATAATTATGAAAAATTGTGGCTTAATGTCCGCCAACTGGAAATAATGTTTCAAGCCTTAGTTGTAACATTACGTCCGACATTAAAAAAAACTCTCCTATTTTCTGAAAGTCGCAACATTGTATTACAACATCGCTAAAAATTGTGAAAAATCATAAGTCGTAAAATTATGTCCGACATTAAACATTTTTTCTTTTATTTTTTGAAAATAGTAAAATTATGTCTGCAACCGTAAAGTTTCTGATAAAATTTATATCTGACGTGAAAAAACTGTTTTAAAATTGTGGCATAATTTCTACCAAAACTATTGTATGTTTAAGTATAAAATTATCATATATATTTGCTATACTCTTATGTTGCTACATCGTTTTTCCTTTTTTTATTTAACTGAACTGAATTTTTCATCCGCTTTCATTGAAATTAACCATATTTTATGAATGAAAACAAAAGTCTGCATTTTATAGATGTATTGTAGCGTCTTTATTTTCTTAACCTTTTTCCGAACATGTCATTTAATTAACCAAATCCTCATTCCTTTCTTCTTTTAAATGATAAGTCAGCATGGAGCTCACAATTTTAATAAAGGTAATAATCCAATAAACATAATTATAAACACAGCAAATATATACATCCAATTCAATCAAAACTTGTGCGAATTCTTACTACCCTGCTAAACCATACTACTACTACTCCCACACTGAATTTAACTCATCTCCCTTATTATATATAACATCTCTAAAATAACTTCTTAATCACGTGCATCATTTACTCCTAATAATAAAATCAACTCCTCTCTTTAAAATAACTCCTCGCTATGTTTCATAACAAATACAATTTAGGTCAGAAATGAGGAGTGAATATCAATTATCAAACAAAGTAACTGTTTATACGTAAAAGAAAGAAATAAACCAGATAAAATTAAAATGAATAATGTAACTTTGCTTCACTTCCCCCCACACAAGTTTTGACTCCGACAAAACAATAATGGACATTAATAAACAAAACAAACAAAAATATTTATACAATTGTTAAGAAAAGTCTTATATATATACAAAAAGTCATTCGGGATTTAAACTTTTGTCTCTGTAACTCCGCGAGAAAAATTGAAATTTCTTCCAAAGTTCTTTGCGCAAAAATGGTCGCACTTTGTCTATCCATGTTTTCACAAACATTATTTCCATTGTTCTCTGTTCGTTGATTACATCACCATCTTTTACAACCAAAACACTAGTCATATTTAGTCCGATTGATCGTGTCACGGCAACTTCACAAGTATCTCTGTTCACTTCCTGTTGATCGTCTTCTTCTTTATCTGATATCATTATGAAGTCCATAGATTCTTCATCGTTAGAATAAGCAATAGTGTCACTATCACTTGGTTTTCTTAGGCATACCTAAGTTCTGTGTATCACGTGACTGGTCAGTTTGAGGAGGATCTGAAACTGGAATACACAACTCGCGATTTGTCTTTGGCGCTCTAGCTTTTCTCATTGAAATTTGAGGAGGTGTTTCAGTTTCGATTCTGCTGTTTTTCGTATCTGGAATGATTTTATATTGTCAGCATGGACAATGACGGGATTAGATTTCCTGGAATGTTTAATTTCAAACAACACATCACTTAATTTTTTCGTAATAATCCATGGTCCAGTCCAGTTTCGAGCTAATTTACGTTTTGTGCCAACAATTTGCTTCAGCTGAAATCTTCGTACAATATCACCTTCATTGTAAGTTTTCCGCACAGCTTTTTTTTTATCATATAGTCTCTTTTTTGTCTGCAAACTGCTCCCAAAGTTCTTTCTCTAGTGAATTTGTGTACAATCTCCAAATTTTTACAGAAATTTTTCACATATTTTGTCTCACGATATTTTCTCTCCTTTTCCGATTTCCAGAGATTCCGTTTGTAAGTCTACTGGTATAGTCATATCCGAATGTTCACTGTGAAATTCGTATGGGCATCTGTTTCTTTTTAAACAACCCCGGAAAAATATATTAGCTATTGTTTTTGCTTCCATGTTTGGTATTGGAAATATTTCCGCAAATTTACTGAAATAATCCAATATAACTAAAATGTACACATATCATTTGTGGTCTTAGGAAACGGCCCTGCTATATCTGCTGCAACTCTTTCAAATCTTCCACCAGCAATATAGGTTTCCATATAATTTTTTCTCTTTCTTCCAGGATTTTTCCGTTCCTCACATATTTCACAAGACTTCACATAATCATAAACATTTTGTTTCATCCCCAGCCAATAATATGATGAAAATGAAGCTCTTTGCTGCGTTCTGTAAATTCCCATATGTCCTGAGGTAGGTGCATCGTGTAAATACCACATTACATCCTCGCGTAGTCTAGTCGGAGTACAAATATGCAGTCTATTTTCACCCTTCTCTATCCAAAGAATACACAAAACATCATTATGAATTCGTAGCAATTCCCAACGTGCATGCCAAAATTTACACTCTGGATGTAAATGTGAAATGTCCTGATATGAAGGTTAGTCATTTCCCATTTTAAGCAACTTTAAAATAGGAAATATTCCGTCATCATCCTCTTGTGCTTTACGTATGTTCTCGTACGATAACTCGTTTACTGGCACATCAACACCTTTAGCTCGCTTTGGTCTATTTTCCGTGTGTCCTTTCTTCTTGCTTTTCACTTCAGAACAATGATCCTCGCTGAATAAATGCACAATATCACAAATTACATTTTATTTGTCACATATCATATTTTCACTGATATTTTTCCTTAATTCGTTCACATGCGATTGTTGATTTCTGTCATAAATGTCACTCATTTTTCGATTGCACTGTCTACAAACTTCTTCACTGTCATTAGCACAATTTGACGGTAAACGCGATAAAGCGTCCGCATTACTGTGACGTTTTCCAGGTCGGTGAACAATTTTGAAATCAAATGCTGATAACTGTTGTAGCCACTGACAGACTTGGCCGTCTGGATCTCTAAATTTATGTAACCAGGTTAAGGAACCGTGATCAGTATGTAAGATAAATTCCCGTCCCAGAAGATAGTGTTTAAAATGTTTTACATAGAAAACAATAGCCAACATTTCTTTTCTCGTTACACAATAGTTTTTCTCATGAGAATTTAAAGTTCGGCTAGCATACTGCATCACTTTTTCTTCACCATTTTGAATTTGTGACAAAACACAACCGATCGCATCATTACTAGCATCTGTATCTAGCACAAATGGTCCACCATCTACATCTGGATATCCAAGTATGGGAGAATGTATAAGCTTATCTCGAAGTTCGTGAAACATGATCCCATTCTGGCGTCCAGTTCCATACTCCATTTTTCTTAGTTAAAGCATGAAGGCACTTAGCTGTTTCTGCAAATCCTTTGACAAACTTCCGGTAATAGGACATGATTCCTAAAAATCTCCGTAAATCTTTCACGTTTTTAGGAATTCCTATGTTCTTAATTGCTTCTATTTTCTTCGGGTCTGTGTCCACACCATATCTTGAAACTACATGTCCGAGAAATTCTTCTTCCTGTCTGAAGAAGAAGAATTTCGATGGCTTTAATTTTAGGTTTGCTAAGTCCAGTCTGTCACAAACTTGATTAAGGTTTTCTAGATGTTCTTGAAAACTTTTTCCAAACACAATAATGTCATCAAAATATAAAACAGCTATGTTCCGTTGTAATCCACAAAGAGCTTTTTCTATTATCCTTTGGAATGTCGCCGGCGCATTGCACAACCCAAACGGCATGACACTATATTGATAGAGTCCTCCTCTGGGAGTAGCAAATGCTGTTTTCTCCTTATCTCTCTCCGGCATTTGGTACTTGATGATAGGCCATGTTTAAGTCTAGGGAGGTAAACCTAATCGATCCAACTAAAGTGCCTAAGTTGTCATCTATCCTTGGTATTTGATATGCGTCCTTTATCGTTCTCGAATTGAGTCTCCGATAATCCACACATACGCGCCATGTTTTGTCTTTCTTTTGCACCAAAACAAGCTGAGATGACCATGGACTATGGGATTTTTCTATTATCCCCAAGTCCTTCAATTTCTGAATCTCGTTATCCAGAATATCACGCTTAAATAAAGGCATGTTCCGCGATGCATCTTTAAAAGGTCGTTCGTCATCCAGAACAATACGATGTTCTTCTAAAGTTGTCTGTCCTAAACGTCCATTAGGATCAGCAAATATAGCCACACATTTCTGCAGAAACTTCTTAAACAAACTAGCCTCTTGATCAGAGAGGTAAATCCCACCTTTTTCAAATACAGGAATTAAATGAGCAGGTAATTCCTTTGGATTCTCTTTCTCCACAAAATAAACTTCTTCTGAATTCAGGCGTTCACTGTTAGAAACTTTAATAAGAGGAGAAAATACTGCTAGCATTGCGTTTAACTGTCACTACTGCTCTTCCCAGATTAAACAATCTTAAATATCCGTTAACTGTTTTTGTGTTTAACAGAGATCTTGCAACCAGTAACTTATGTTTATGCAGAAAATCTGATAACACAACTGGTATTCCTTCACTGTTCTCCGGGTAAGTGAATTCCGTTTGGATCACAACTTCGTGTCCTGGTGGCACAGAAATGTCCTGACTTGCTATTATCCAGCTTGTTTTTACTTGCATTGATTTTATGACAAGATGGGAAATCTTCAGATTCTTCTGTCACATCTCTTATATTTTCATTATCAAATCCCCTCTCAATGAATTTATCATTAGTTATGGTTCCTTGATAATTAGAAGATGAAGAATCGTTATCAGAATCAGCACCAGGCCAGTCTATGTAGCCGTCCAATGCATAGCCTACTGCCTTGGCGGCGCTTCTTTTCCCTGGGAACTGCTCCGCCATTCTCTCTCCTTACAACGGATTTTGTACTAGGACATTGATTTCTTAAATGACCTGATGATCCACATGTATAGCATCTCTTTCTGATGTTATAATTCCTTGTATTTTGATAATTTTTATCAAGTCCACGAGATAGTTGTTCTGCGTTCACTGCGTAGATATCCCTTCTAACTGTCTTAGAATTTTTCAGTGACGGTTCCTCGCCTAACCGAATACATTCTTCTTGCATGGCTGATGTAACTGCCTCCTGAATTGTTTTCGGCCTTGTCCTCTTAACTGACATTCAGAACTCATTTTCAGAACATTGTCCAGAAACGTTTTTAAACTGTTTTCCTCCACGCAAGCTCTGTTTCCAGGATAAGCTCTTCTGAATAAATCTTCAATTGCTTGTCCATAATCTCTAAATGTCTCATTAACATGTTTACGGCGCAATTTTGCTTCAGCAATGTAACTATCCTTCAAAGCTGTTTATCCAAACCTCTGATTTAAAGCTTCTGTCAAATGCTGATTATTTCCCATGGTGTTGTCTGGAAGTCCATAAGCATATGTCTCTGCTTGGCCACGTAAAGTAGTTAATAGCACACCCTTCTTTCTTTGTACAGTCCACTGGTTCAAATTAGCAACGTTCTCAAAATATCTGAAGAATTCAGTCCAGGTGGTTGATCCATCTCTGAAAAATGTCCTTTTGACTAGAATGTTGACCCTACTTTCAGTCTGGTTAGTAATTTCTGGATTTGCCAGCAAATCACTTCTACCTCTTGGAGTCGCACTCCGCACGGAACGTTGTCGATATCCTCCACCTGTTCTTCCAGTTGTTTTCCAGAATCTATACAACACACAATTAATATCACAAGACTAATCACAAAGATTAACACAATGATCAGTTCTCGCGTAGCCCACATCACTATTTCTACAGGAAAGAATCGATAGGCGACATACAACAGAGATGTACAAATAGGAATCACTGCGAACCAAAATCCTATTAGTTGTCCCCATCCTGTTGAATTGTTCACATGAGCAGTGCCTTCGGTTGTTACTAGTTCTGTTTCTGCAACAGGGGTATTCAAGTCTTCTCTGTACAACGGACACACAGGAGAATCAGCTTCATTGAATTCAGTTAATAGGTTCCGACACACGGCACTACGCAGTGAAGATTGCGGAATATTGGTGGTTCCTCGAGGCGTCATTATGTCACTATTTTCTGGTTGCATATGCAACAAACAAAGTAAAACAACATGCGTCACTAAAACAACACTTTCAAAAATATCCAGCCTGCGAAGTTTTTTTAACTATTTACACAACTAAATATAATAGAATTCACAGAAAGTTTATCAGTACGCCACACGTTTCTGTTAATGCTTTAATTCGGCAGCCACAGAATTGACATTTGTAAAATTCACTCTTCTTTCCGATTGCTGTAGTGAGGCAGTGACGATTCTCGTATTTCTTGAACATAACAAATCAATTGGGACATTCTCGGTGGTCATTTACGTTAATTTGTCCAAGGAGAATAAAATTTCCATTTTCCACAATGTCATAATAGTTCACAAATCTTCATTGTCCTTGATAATCCATCACTATTAATTAATAAATCCCAACAAAATAACTGTAATTCCACACGTCAAAAGTTAATCCAATAATTTGAAGGTTTACACTTTAAAATACCCATAATCACCAATACTGAAAATTGTATCCCACCGCTGCCACCACTTGTAGCGTCTTTATTTTCTTAACCTTTTTCCGAGCATGTCATTTAATTAACCAAATCCTCATTCCTTTCTCCTTTTAAATGATGTCAGCATGGAGCTCACAATTTTAATAAAGGTAATAATCCAATAAACATAATTATAAATACAGCAAATATATACATCCAATTCAATCAAAACTTGCGCGAATTCTTACTACCCTGCTAAACCATACTACTACTACTCCCACACTGAATTTAACTCATCTCCCTTATATATAACATCTCTAAAATAACTCCTCAATCACGTGCATCATTTACTCCTAATAATAAAATCAACTCCTCTCTTTAAAATAACTCCTCACTATGTTTCATAACAAATACAATTTAGGTCAGAAATGAGGAGTGAATATCAATTATCAAACAAAGTAACTGTTTATACATAAAAGAAAGAATAAAGATAAAATTAAAATGAATAATGTAACTTTGCTTCAGTATATTGTGAGTGATAAATGTTTGTCCAATTAAAAAACATAATACATTCGTCATGCACAGTCTGAGTGAATGAAGGAATGAGGAGTCATTCTTTGAGTATTATGAGGTGATAATTTTGGTCGGGGCGTGATCAAATCCAATAAAGCCCGAAGGGCTTTAGTAGTAGTAGCAATAGTAATTTATTTATTATAGTGACGTGCAAATTATGTGTAACACAGCACAAGAGGAAACAGAGTATGAGTTCAATTAGTTTTAATAAGATTATAAGCAAAGAAATAAAGTCAATAATATACTTATGGTTAATAAATGTCTTAATTCCGGAAAGAGTTACACAGTTAAATCGAAAGATATTTCAATAATAAACAAGTGTCCTTTGAATCACAATTAATAAGAAAATGAAAATACAATCCAAACTTTATTGAATACGGGGTTAGCAGGGAGTCTGCAGAGGGAACCTTCCTCACTGATGGTGTGTTGAGGACTGACTCTTCTGACCAAGTCCGAGTATTATATTCGTCCGAGGAAACAACGGGGTGGTGTCTCTTCGTGTCGTAGTTGACAGGTGTATGTACTTAAAATGAAAGGACATTCACCCATTATTTTGATGGTTATGGCATAGGGTTCCATGAAGTCGGTGACAATGTCAAACTTAAATGATGTATTTAGCACCAAGTGTCCATTTATGATCACCACGTCCTGGTCAAAACGTCCTTGATTATCATCAGGTGTTTGTACACCCATCCATAAAACCTAAATGATGTATGCAGCATCAAATGTCCATTTATGACTACCACGGCATGGTCAAAATGTCCTTGGTTGTTATCAGGTGTTTGTATACCCATCTATAACTCCCGCGTAGAAAGGAAAGTGTGCTTCTCTGTACAGGTATTAATTAATGTCCACACAGACAAGTGTAAAATAGATAAATGCATCATAATAATAACACAATTTATTGTAGCTAATTGTGTTACATATGTACAATTGTGCCATATAATACAAATTTTAATCAATTACTTATACATTAATACTTGGCACCCGGCCCATTGGGCCAAAAAGTCACCTTTGGTTATATCAACAATTATAGTTCATCACGAGTTATACAAGCCTTGGTGTATAATCGTTAAATTATATTGGGGTTATAGTACATATTAAATTATAATGTTATATCAGGGCGAGTATCTACAAATAATTAAATTATCTATGAAGAAATTGTCTCTGAATTCGAAATGCTTTTAAAACGAATTTTGATAACTGTCTAGATTTACAGCTCATTAAATATGTAAACACATATTGTCCATCTTGGTCCCATAGTTCATCCATTGAAGTTCCGCTTCAGGTTTCGTTGGCATTGCTATGTCGTCTGCATATAGTAAAAGCGAGAGCTTCTTTTCTCCTAAATCCACACTAAGACAAACTCTGGGACCGCAATATCTCCACTACCTTTAAGATGTGTTTCGCATAAACAGAAAATATAACAATTAAGTTCTTGTATGATATTAATTCGTAGATCACAATTTTCAGTTGTACAGCCCCACATTTCAATGACCAAGTTTAATATGTTCAATGAATTGGGTTGATTGCTTTAAGTGTGTTGTTGCTTGCGACTGATGGGCCAGTTTAGGTCTGATTATGCCGTTGGCGTCAATGCAGAGGTAGTCAGCTTGCGGTAGGTTTTTCAATATGGACCGCGTATTCCTTTCAATGAGATGTTCCACACGTGACTTGCTACTTTTTATGAACAACTTTTTGAACTCTTCATTATCTTTCGACTTCATTTTGTTCTTTAAGACCAGTATTTTTTCCTCTCTATTTCTAAAGCTAATTTTTACGAGGCCGGGGGCGGTTGTTGAATCTACTTGGGAGTCGTGTTACCGCTATCACTTGCACGTTTGATAAAACGTCTGCCCCTAGCAAGTGAATGAGATCATTAGCTTTTTGCATGAGGTCATTGTTTTCTAAAATCGGGATGCCACTAGCCGTAACTGTTAGGTCGGTGCAGTCAAGGGAATTTGTGAAACTCAAGTTCATAATTGTACCGTCATCGCTAGCTGTTTGATTACGCTGTTCGACACCGGTAAGACGTGTCTGTACTGACTGAATAGTTGTCACGACTTCATCGACGCGCCAAGTTTCTACACCTAAGTCCATAGAAATTTCATTGCGTAGTGACTGTAGTTTTTTGTCAATATTTTCCAGTAAATCTTTTCTCAGTTTATCCAGTTTTGATTCAAACATACGTTTCATAACATCCTGGTTATTTTCTATGTCTTTTATCGCATTGATGACAGTATCAAGCTTGTTAGAAATTGTTGGATCATTGTTAACGGTACTTGTTAGTTGACTTCCCGAGGCCATTTTTGTATTTTGCACTCTTACATTTATAGTTTCGTCCTTTGTGAATTAGTCTTCAAATACACTATTATTCAGCTGGTCATTTGTTTCGTATAGGACAGTGTTAGTTTGATTTAAAATTTCACTCACGCTTATATTGTGACTAATTGAGTAGTTTGGACCGCTTCCTAACTTGCTTTGTTTGGTTGCTTGTTTAAGATCGTTCCTGCCTTCGTTCTCGTTGCTATTTCTGTCCTTTCTCTTGTTTTGATTCCTTTGTATCATACCTCATAAACAGCAGAAAGTCCTCAATTAAAACAGGCTTAGAAATACTGACCATATCCAGTTAATATAACCAAACATCAAAGCAAAATTAACCGAGGAGAGCTTGGTACTCAAAAGAACACGTCCATCTTCGATGATAGATTTGATCACGTCCCGACCAAAACTACAATGTATCACCTCCTAATATTCAAAAGATGATTCCTTATTACTCATGTTTATATCATTTTCAGCAATTGTACAATAAAATATTTGAATATGAATAAGCAAACCCCACTTGCCCCCCAATTATACGTCATTTGAATTTACTGGACTGTATAATGCAAAATCGATACGTAGAGTTATTACAGGAAAAAAGACTAAAAAATATAAATACAGGTGACACTCGATGGCTCAAACTTCGATCTCTCGAAGTGAAATCACGGTCCCGATTTTTTTCCCTATATAACTAAGCAAATTTACTCTGAATCTCTCGAACTCCGATCTCTCGAAGTTCTTGATCTCTCGAAGTAAAACCTGGGTCCCGTTATACATATTTCATTGTTTTTGACTCTTGATAACTCGAAGTGGTGGCTGTATACACACGCGACCGATCAAGCGTATAATGATCTCCGCGTGGACCTTACCTGGATGATCGATTGAACCCCTGGGGCTAGCGTAGTAGTGTTAATTGGTTAATTACGGAAGTGACACTACCCCTTGCTTCCTTCAAAGGGTAGATAGTTAATTTGTAACTGATCTATTAATTTCAACAACTTGTGAAATTAACGGTAAATTAAACCGGTCTTTATTTAAACTATTCTGTGATCAAGAAAACATAAAATACTTTAAAAAAATTACAAGTTAACAAAACAATAAATAAACACAAAACTAATTTCTGTATTGTTGAATTTGATGTAAAGTAGCAGAAAATACAAATGAAACCATGTTAGACTATCATTCCATGTTATGAATATAAACTTCCGGCTACTATAATTTTAGAACCAACATGACGGGAACAAAAATTTCCGGATTTGTTTAAACTTTCGATCTCTCGAACTCTCGATCTCTCGAAGTTTAATCATGGTCCCCTGAAGTTCGAGTTATCGAGATTCACCTGTATTCATATCAGACTGAAGGGGGTGGGTGGGTGTCGGTTTCGACGCCTATGCATTTGTTATCTTCCATAGCATGTTGTGAGACAGCCCGCGGACTGACTATATAACGTTTAAAGCTGCCTGGTCTAATGATACATCAACAACCAACAATCACTTATAATCTCGTATATACGTAGCACAAAGTCATGTATGTGTATGCATATATCTCGTACATGCACATCCGACACATAATCTTGTACCGGTATGTATTACATATTTCTCATTATTACGACTCATTATCTCGTAATAAGTTAAAATTATTGTACGTACGACGTATCTTACATTATGTATCATACATTACTATAAAAAGTGCTTGTAAGTAAAAGATGTACAGTGACCTTGAATCAAGATACATGTACTTTTTAAATGACATGGTCACATCACAGACCACTGTGTAAAGTTTCAATAAATTCTTAGTCAAAATTTAAGAATAAAACAAAGTTGCATGCAAAGCTTTTCATTCTAATGTCCATTATTTAAGCGGCTGGGTCCTTTGAGAGGGACACCATTTAAATGATGTGAAATACATTGCAGTATAACTCAGATTTTTTATGCGAAAAGGGCCTAAAATGTCTAGGTAGAGAGTCAATGTCATAGCATACAATTTAATGCACTGAGGTCTGGACTGTGTGTTCTCTCACAAATCTAGATCATACTTCACACAAACAGTGCTTGTGGTTTATGTGATCTTAAACTTAGTTTATAATTTAAAGGTCAAGATCACAGTAGACATCAGTGAAACAGATGTCTATTCTATGTTGTCTCCTTCTTGCGTCAAATCCGGTTTAAGTTTCACCAGAATAAGTAAGGGGTATGCTGTGACATTGAACTATTTTTTTTTAGTGAATAGTTATGCAAAGTGCTTTTCAATGTCTTGCTATTTAGAATTTCAAGATCCCAATGATGTATAGTTGTGAAATACAAATAACAGAAAATCATAACTTGGATCTAAAATCTTTTAGCTGGTCAATCTCTTTGCGGCAAAAAATTTATTATTATAAATATGGCATTTGCTGTTTAGCAGATGTTGATAAATTTGATCTTGATACATGTATTTTGCACACATTTTCAATTATTAATTCGCTGTCAAATGTATAAAAAAGAGAAACCACATGTTTTTCCGTGACTGAATTATTACTGGATTGGAATTGCTGTCATATTCAATAAGGGGCTGATGCATGCCATCCATTTACTCATTTATAAGCACTAGTATATAACATTATGACTATTATCATATTGACAATCTTTTTCGACATGAAACGAAAGACCTCCTCGTTGCTTTGCAACGAGCTCGGCTCTAGTTTGACTTACTATTCATTTACGATCATAAGTGCTATATGGGTATAGTCCACTAATGCATTTTCCATAGGCAGTAATGTTAACGTTCGGGTTCATAGCTCCGGCCCTAATTTTCGTTCAGCAACGAGGGACCTCTTGAATGAAAGCTCATCAAATTGTCTCTCCCCCGTTAAAATTTCGTGGTGTGAAGTCAGATTCGTGTGTATCGAAAAACTCTGAAAATGAAAGTAAAAGTAGGGAATTTCACAGTTTTGAAAAGGGTGTACTTCAAACAATTTCAATTCTTTCCTTCAAATGATAATTCGATTTTGACAATTGCTTTTAAAATTGCAAATCCTCTTTTCTGACAGGTGTCAAGCATTCTGATTTAAAATGTCCCAATAAATGTATATCCACTCTGCAAGTATAGGAACTATTTTGCTTAAAGGCACTACTTTGTTGTCCTACCGATTCTAAAAATAGTTGGAGGGATATACCCAATATGAAACAGTCATTGTGGTTATTAACAATTCTAAGCTTACATATTCACTCTAGCCACCATATAGAACCATGATTCCAAATTTGGAAAAATTCAATACATAATTATGGATTTTGCAGCATTGATACACATGCATGACATTTGAAGACACAGTCCAGTCAACATTTACCTAAACAACATCTAGTTCATTGGCACTCGATGTTCTCCAAATAGCATATATTGAGGAAACTTTTATCTCAAGGATTAAAATACATGTAAAACATAAACATTCAATAATTTAACAAATTTATTTTCTTCATATTCTTATGAAAAAGCTTAAATATGTCTGATTTTATAAAGTTTTAATCGCACAAATTATGAGTTTTTCTTTAGTTACAAAAAAGAATTGTTTTCAAATACCACGAAAAAGGGAAAATAGAAAAGTATAGGAATTTCCCTATCCATCAATGTACTACATGTAGGTATTGGTCTGTAAATAATAAAGTTATATGACTCTATATTGTGAAGCTCTTAGTTCATTTTTTGCTCAATTTTGATGCTAGCTTTAGATTACCTCACCTATGACGTCATAATGACGTCATAGTGATTAGTTGTTTTTACTCGTGCAAGTGTAATATTTGCTGAACTTTTATTTAAGCCTAATTTCAGATGAAATGCACCATGACTTTACCCACTAAAGATACGTCATAGGGAAAAGAAACTTGCTAATGAGGGTGTTTTTTATTTACTCTTGTATATGGTTACCATGGTAACAAATTTAACAAAATTTATAGAAAGACATATCCTATGAGTCTACAATTAACTAGAGTTCAAAATCTAGAAGAACAAAAAATACCCACTAAGGCTGTGAAATATGTAATCAATATTAAGTTTCCCGTTTTTAATATTCTAAAATATATGCATGTCAAAGACTGGGTATATAGTTTTTACAGGTTTCTTCTTTTAAACTTGGACGAGTGTAATTAGACATCATTGTTACAAAAATAAATTTTACTTACATCAAGTGTGTCTCACTGTTGTATTTTAATCTTTGATGAAGTTCCATTTGAATTTACATGGTATCTAAAATGAAATGTTTTGAATTGAATTCTACATGTATCAAACACTATCACCAACATTTGCAATTTTATGTCACAAGCAGCCATATATTTAAAACTCAGAGAGAGACAGAGAGAGACAGAGAGACAGAGAGAGACAGAGAGAGAGACAGACAGACAGACAGACAAAGAGACAGAAAGAGAGACAGAGACAGATAGACAGACAGAAAGAGAGAAAAAGAGACAGAGACAGAGAGAAAAAAGAGACAGAAAGAGAGAGAAGACAGACAACAAACAACTACACATCTTCATGCACAACACATTTGTACAACCTAAAGACCACCCCCCCCCCCCTTTTAAACATTCAATATCAACCCCACCCCCCAAAAATTAATCTATTGTTTCAATATATGAATAGATAAATATAGGTAAATATCTACTTAAAATGAATACAGATAATTTCATTCAATTTTGATTATGATAAACAAAGATAGGTTTTATGGATCAAGTACTAAGCAATATGGTAGGCTTTCACATGTTAAAGTGTGCATACACACTGTAGTTTGTACAACATGCACGACAGATTTATTTATGCAAATTTAATGCAAATCTTTAATCATAAAAATAGAATTGGAACCTACCGGGCATTAATACAACTCCCATACAACGCAAACTAATATTAGATAGCTGAACACTGCTTGAATGAAGTATATTCCCTCACTGTAAACTTTCTGCTTCTCTACTTTCACTTTTACTCGCTTGAAATGATCGCACTAAAAACCCAAAGTGGGTCTCAAAATTTATAAAATGTCTTCTAAACTCATATATGAGTAGAAATACACATGCATTATTATTTTTTTGTACATAAAAACTCAAAATAAATAACATTCAAGTTAAAATCACAATAATTTCTTTAATTCATTAAATTGGTTTTCTGAGAATCCCAGGGGAGGGGGGGAGGGGGGGGGGGGTGTTGTGATGGATTTTTTCCTATAGAAGTTGTTTTTTAAATGATTCAACTTGTTGAACTTGTTGGAAATTTAGTTTGTTTACATAAATGAGATGATGTACAAAAGAGAAACACACGTTTATCATAATAATTGCAAATAAACAAGGAATATGCCTTACCAGCATGGGGCTCAATATGGGTATAGTCCACTAATGCATTTTCCATAGGCAGTAATGTTAACGTTCGGGTTCATAGCTCCGGCCCTAATTTTCGTTCAGCAACGAGGGACCTCTTGAATGAAAGCTCATCAAATTGTCTCTCCCCCGTTAAAATTTCGTGGTGTGAAGTCAGATTCGTGTTCCCGCAAAATGCGTCTGTATCGAAAAACTCTGAAAATGAAAGTAAAAGTAGGGAATTTCACAGTTTTGAAAAGGGTGTACTTCAAACAATTTCAATTCTTTCCTTCAAATGATAATTCGATTTTGACAATTGCTTTTAAAATTGCAAATCCTCTTTTCTGACAGGTGTCAAGCATTCTGATTTAAAATGTCCCAATAAATGTATATCCACTCTGCAAGTATAGGAACTATTTTGCTTAAAGGCACTACTTTGTTGTCCTACCGATTCTAAAAATAGTTGGAGGGATATACCCATATAGGACTTTTTAAAAACACTATTTGATTTCTGAAGTCGTATAACTAGCTGATATATTTATGATTGATATAATGTTACTACATGTAGGTAAAGTCTAAACATTTCGTCTTCCATTATTCACGCTGTAATGGAATTTTGCTTGTTACATCGCATTTAAAGTTTTCGACGTTTAACAATTGTGACGTTATAGTAGTTTAACCGTAGACATGATTTGTGTGCTATTGTCTCATTAATGCTGTGATTTTCAACACAATTTACATACAAAAATATTTGAAAAGCAATGTAAAAGGATAATTTGGATATTTCTAACGTATTGGTACTAGCACGAAAATTAGTCTTCCCTGGCGTCGCTATATATTAGTGTAAACAGCCACCATTTTTATCTCTCGTTATAAGTTATGTATTTATAATTTTAGTCAAAAGAGAAGAAAGACAAGATTTTAATCAAAATACGGAAGTACTGATGGGAGTTTATTTTATGGATTATTATTTGTTTTAAAATCAACGATATGTAATTTTGAATGTCAAGTAGTTTCTTAGCTGTATTAGAATTATGCATTCTAATGAATTTAGGGTTTTTTTCAACAAGAATTCTGGTTAAACCTCATAGGAATCATGTTCTGTAATATTATATAGATAGAATTAATTTCATCAAAATATGTACCAGTAATTGAAATATTTCTGGATATCTAAGGATCTGAGCAATTTTGAACCCTTGTCTCGTTCAACCAGACACTCGGCTGTTTCCGTAAATCTCCAACAAGCAGAGAGACTCTGGCGTATGAATAATTCCTACACCAGAGTTCAATATAGTCTCGTATTCCCAATGCATATGTCTACAAAATTATCTAAATTGTTCGTACCATTTAAAATCTGACTATTTTCAAGGTATTTATAAATTATATTCCTTGAAAAACAATACTTCTGAATACATTACATCAAATTTATTGATTATTTTCTACTACTAAGTATTGTCAGCGGTTATGATTTGTGCTTAGGTCCAAACACTGTTTTACTTCCGGTTTGCCAGTGTAACTGCATAGAAGAGTTGATTAAAATCAACTCCCAGAATATTTTGGTTATATCCTAACATGAACATGCATAAAAATACACAATGTAATGTAAAAGTGTATTCAGTAGCTCGTCGGACTGACGATAGTGAGATTGTTAGTGCGATTGATCTCAGTCGTGTACAACATCAGTATAGTGTGCTTACGCTTTATAACCTTAGAATAGCATACTAAAATATTTGAATTGTTCATAAAGGGACAAACTGATAGGAATCATAGCAATGTCCCATCGCAACATCGTCATCGTGCTATTGCAACAATGTCTTCATGTTATCACACCACGGAGATTTTGCAACGCAACTCTTAGCATATCGGAGTATTGAATTACTTATTACATTTTACACAGCGAGATGCATGCTATATATGTCTGTTAAGATCATTAGTATTAAGGACTATCTTACTGCATTTCGCATGAAATCAATCAACGTACAAGGTGTGCTTCTAGAGTTGAACTTAACAATTTTGATCATTTTTCTTGCCCTTCAACCCCTCCTATCAGTAAAGAACTCGACCATGTGTTGTCCAAGTGTACTATTTTTAGTGAAAGGGAAACCCGCATCGATCATATTGCTCAATGTTCAATTCACATTGTCAGTTAAACAAAACAAACAAAAAGATGATTCTATTCTATATCTATCTATCTCAAATTCAGTAAAAATTTAAATAGAAAGAAATCAAATTGTTAATATTAAAATCATATTCTATTTATCATTTATTTTGTCAACTTCGATTAACAATTTTATTTTTAAAGCGCATAAATAAATACCATGAAAATGTATGCAGACAATGTATGAGTAGTTTGCCCCACACAAATTATACTTGCGTTAGTTTGTGTGACAGCCTAGGGAGGTTGATCATAGTTCAACTACCAAAATGACTGCAACCTAGAGAGGTGAATTCAGGACGTTATCGTCATTCGGAGATAGATACCTTAATTAAGGTCTTCTGCTTCCGAGCGGAAGACCTTACCATTATTCTGAAAGATTTTCAGATTTCTTAAAAAAAATTTTTTCTTCTAGACGCCAACTTTGATCCTTAACATCTCGCTCGTTTGTTCACCGATTGTTTTGAAATTTTTAGGTCTAATATAATACATGTATAAAAGGAGTGGTATAGGTGTTGAAACAAAGGTTAGAAAAAATTGCAAAAAAATTCAGGTATTTTCCGTTTTAGTTTTCTACCTGATAAAAATTTATATAATATATTTATATCTCACCAAGACCTTTCATTTCGTATACAGAAAAAGGGGCTGGCTCCTATAATTAGGGAGTTAGAGACTCCAAAAGTTTTTTGTCAATAACTTGTAAAGGAATAAAAATTTCTAATGCATTATTGAAGCAAAGTTGTAAAGAAATTAATTCTGATTCCATCCGTATCTAATTTGATGTTTTCGTAATTTATAGTCAGTATTTGCAGAAACAATTTTTGCCAGTTCGTCCATTTTCGTGGGGATGTGAACGTTTAAGAAGTTATGAAAGGGCTTCTTGTTATGCACTAACTGATACATGCAGCGCGTATAGATAATTCAACATTTAATTCCTAAATGTTTTTATTGATATGTACATTTTCATTTCATAGAAATGAAACTCTTTGACTTTATTTTAGTTGCTTGCCTCAAAACTCTGCCCCTCTCTATATTTAGATGCATTCCTAGACTCAGGTAACCGATCGATAGCAGAGCCGCTAGCTGTATAAAGGCCGTCACCCAGACGACAAGGCATGTGGTTGTAGAGCTGGACGTACACATGTTTAACGCCCCACTGTTTTACTGTAACGAAGACATCTTGAATTGTTTCACTACTGGGAGATGTGTTAATAAAATGGTTCCAATGCATGGTAATTAAACTCAACTTTCCTACAATACACGGCTATCATATAAAGCATAATGTGTATTACTGATATGACAAATGTACGCTGGCAATTTAAACGAACACGGGATTGATTCCGATAGAACGCTTTCTTTTAAAGCATAACAAAATATTGATTTACAATGAAGATAATATTATCATTGTGAAGATGATTTTAAAAAGTGAACTTAATATTCGACTGTAATATTATTTGAATCCAAAGCCACTAATTTTAAGTTACGGTTATTAGGGATATTAATTATGACTCGCCCCGCCTTCATCAACAATTAATAAATTATCTACATACAAACTTTTAAGAGGTAATTGATTAAATTTGATTTATAAATGTAACGGTACTCGCTATCTTCCGTGGAAAAAAATTGAATGGAAAAAATGTTGTTCAATGTTCATCAAATAGGCTGTAGCCTTAGCAATCGAAAATAATTAACAAACTGTAAATTGGTAGATTGACACTTTAACAAACATTCAGACCTTCAATGTGCTTTTTACAAATTCTATAAAATGTAGACTCAATGACTGCATTCCTCACCCACTCAGTTTTGGGTATTTTGAATCACGTGCGTACGCTATGCACATAATGTGTACATATAAATAGCCATATTTTAAAAGTTTGTGTACATGCAAAGCAATGCTATTACAATGCTAGGGCTATTCAAGTCGAACAATGTATATGGTGAGGGTCGGACTGAAACTGGTTCTGCTTGTTCTACAAATAGCGAATGTAAGACAAAGTATAGGGATGTTATTTATTAAACAAGTAATTATAGCTTTCCACAAAGGTTGAATAACTGAACAAAATTATTTCAACTGAAACATGTATTAGTTACTTTCAGATTGACTACCATCCCAATTTTTCCGAACCGGGGGCTACAGATTTGCAGCTAAATTTACCTTTAAAAATACATTTTAAAATTTGCCGCTGTTCTTACATGTACATTCGTTAAAGAGACGTGCAGATTCAAGTAGTGATAAGTCATTTGACATATAATTTATTACATCCATTTATATTGTTTTCAATAAAATTATTTCATTATTTCAAGCTTTTTATTAAAATGGAAACAGTTATACGCTATATGGCATAAATATAACAATATTCAACGCCTTTCCGTCATTTTCAACCCATTAAAGGACTCTCAAAACCAGAAAATAAATGCAAAGTAAACTGCATGCATAGTACATATATGCTCCAGAGTATTCACATTGTATGATGTGTCTCAAAAGTTTCTATTTTGGACTCGTCCACTAACACGGTGCGTAAAAATTAATGAATGAGACATTCTGATGCGAAGACCTGTTTATTGAAACTATGGATTCTTCCATCGGGTCGGGGCATCATTCAAAGCTTTGAACTTGTTAACAACGATATATAAAATTGAATATTTTAGAAAGGACTTATTAATCTAACACACATGTACAGTGATTTTTTTAATCGGCTGAAGTGTGAGCGTGTACATTTAGTAAGACACGCATCCTTACACTCTATTTAAAATGAATGAAATCGTCCAGCAGATAGAGATAACGGCCTCTGAAATAAAACTCCTTGGCATTTTAGTTCTTCCTGTTAACTTTCCAGACTCTATTTCAATCTAAACTTATGATTTTATTATTAGTTAATAATAATTCAACATCAATTATTAATTAACAATGTACAGTCTACCATAGTACACAATCTCGTTGAGATGACACCCTCCCCCCTCCATGATACCTATTTTAAAATCAGGATTACACACGTGCTTGGATGTGGCAGAAGACAAGCTGGAACTCAATGTTAACTATCAGTTACCAATATAATCTCTTTTGAAATGTATTTTTCCTTTATTAACCCTTTGTGTGCTGACTTGTTTTACAGCAACTTATGCCCCAGTACTGAGTTGTTTAAGATCATCAGCAAGTTTAGTAGCATATCACAATTGACATGCAATTATTTCATTAATTGTTAACTTACGCTGTTGAAATTTGTCACAGATGTTGTTTAATATCAGCTCTTTCTGACACAAATTAATCAAGGTGGATTTTTTTTTACATTTATGCCTATTTTTCGGTAACCATGGCAACATAAATTAAGTAAAATGAAAATTTTTTGATTTTTGGAAATTCAATGTTTTATTATGGGGATAAAATCAAAGTTCCCCATAATTAAATTCAAAAATATTTATAGTACAATCAATTCAAAAAAATCATTTGATTGCATGCGTTAAATGTATGAAAATCAAATGATTATCAAATGTCAATTAATGTAAATAAATTATAATTTCAGATAAAATTCAGATAAATTGTGGACAGTTTAATAGTGATGCAAGTTCACTCCTCAGTGGGCTGGCCTAATAGTCTCTTATAGGCAAGTACATAGTCCTGCTTGGTATGGTAAATCTCGAAGCATGGCTCTATGCACAATGCCACATTGCATTGGCTACATTCGTACGATGTCTGCCTCCCTGGCCTTTTTCTCCCTTCAACTTGTCTGCACGCTTTGCTGCATACAATACAGAGTCTGCAGACAGTCTTGGTTGCAACAATTTTTCTTAAAAAGTGGCGACCATTAAGCCTCTCCAGGGACTTGCCAGCTGCTGGTGTGCCTGTTACTTTTGTGTGGAACTCTATAAATGATATTTGAAATATTACTTTTGGACCAAAGCACAATCCTGGAACTTGAATAAATGGCCAAGATTGTATGATAAAGCTATCATACAGTTAAATTTATTACATTGTAGTATATTATTTGTATGCATTTCAATGCGTTAAATATTACCACCAGAGTTGCTGAGAAGCTCATGGATCAGTCTCCTCCGAAAAAGCCTATGATTCAGGGGAGTCAGATCTTCACAATTTTCCTTGTATAGGACATATGCATTTGAAATAATGAGTGTCAATATGTGAAAAAATACTTTTTTCCACCATTTCAAAGTTTTTACTGCAAGCTTTGAAGCTGACACAACCATATCTAGCCTGTCCACTGCTCCCATGTTGCTGTTGTAACTGTGGACAACAAGTGGCTTCACTATCTCTTCATTTTGGTGATTTCTTTTACCTGTGGTCACCAAGGTAGATTTGCTTACAGTACTAATCAAGTAGACAGGTTTAGCATCCTGGTATTTAGTTACACTGAGGGGACCATTTGATAGCACTGTCACCTCCCCTCTATTCTCAAGATGGATCTGAAATTTATTTTGTCCTTAAAAGGGATTTGATGAACCATACATTATGCATTATTGTACATTTAGGTGAGGTTTAGTATTCAGAATATTAGACTATTTATATAAAATGTTTATGGTTCATGGAGTCATAAAATTGAAGCAAGCAGTTTTTGATATTGGGTATCATGATAGTAGTATTGAACATTGTATTTCAAGCAATTTAATATTACTGTGTATGCTTTGACCTTCAATTGTACATTGAAGATCAATTCAAGAGTCCTTGATACATTCTACTTTCCATATGCATGATTGGAAAGTGATTACAATTCATGAATTAAAACTGCTTATCAACTAGACAACATTGACATGGTGACCATCTCAAAAGGCCCCACTTAAATAATGGACAATAGGATGAAAAGCATTTCAAAGAATTTTGTTTTGACCTTGACCTATACTTAGAAATTTTCCAGCTGGCATAAAGTTTTTAATTCAATCTCATTACCCCATACATACAGGCATTTTTTTCAACCTGATCAAGATTAAACCAATGGGAAATAATCTACGGTCTAAAACTGATTTTAAAGAGATCTGCTATGATCTTCACATTGACTTGGTTCAGAGTCACTGAACACCATTAACCCAAAAGTTCTGTTTATGTGAAGTAGGAGCCAAATAGGGCTAAGTGGAGAATATATGCTCTGAAAAAAAGAGTTTTTGTGTGATTCAATATGACCTTTACACTTGACCTACAAACATCAATCAAGATTACTGAACACCCTTTGTTCATAGGCACTCTGTGAGTGGAGTATGAGCCATTTCGGACAAAAGGGAGAGAAGATATGCTTCAGACTTGTAAGGATTTTTCATATAATTCTGCTATGACCTTTAGCTTAGACCTAGAAACATTGTTCAAGGCCACTGCACACCCTTTACCCAAAGGCACTCTGTGGGTGTAGTATGAGCCAGATTCGACTAAGGAGAGAGAAGATATGCTCCGGACAAGAGATCTCGGACAGATGGACGGCATGATAAATGGACTGATGTACGGACGGACAGACTTATCACTATAGGGCGCCTGCAGAGGGTCTATGCAAAATAGGAAAGTAGAATGCTGCAATGACTATAGAATTGAAAATAGTTCGGAAACCTCTTTAATCTCTTGGGGTATCCCACGTCTATTAGGACGGACAGTACCAGTGGCACCCACTCCGAGACACCATAGATCCATGAATAGTTGTGGACTTGAATAGTAATTGTCACAGTATAGAATGTGTCCACAAGCATAGTGGTTTCGTAAAAGTGACATAACCAAGTCGTAAGTTGCACCTTTGTCACTGGGGGGTACTGAAGGTTTCCATGTGTACAACTTCATTTTCAAACAATACCCATTTTCCGCATCACAAAGTATGTAAGCTTTAAGCCCATACTTGTCTGGCTTATGTACACTCGAAAATGTAGATTTCCTCTCCAAGGGACCATGCCTTCATCTATGCATAAATTTTGATGGGGCTGATACACTGTGTCAAACCTTTGAAGAATCAAGTAAGCAAAAATCAGTATCTTTTTCAGTAACCAAATTCTTTTGATATGACCAGTTTTAAAGTATATCTTTAAGAAAAGGACTAACACACTCTGTAAAATTGATTTTTGATTGTGATGTGACCATGACTTGATCAATAACTCAGATCTAAGGAACATGACACATCCTCAGGTCAAGTTCGACCACAGAGGGTTTTGAACAAGTAACCTTTTGGTTACTGACCTAATACTTTTGACCACTCAGTTATGTGCTGCACAACATTTGATGTTTCTTGCAAGAATTTATAATGGGAAAATCTTACATCTTTTATACATCTTTATCTACCAGTAGGGCACAATTATATTAGTGTTTATGATTATCTAAATATTAAGCAAGAAATAGTGGTAGCAAAAACTTGGGACAGAATATAGAACTGGTCTGGACAAATTATGTCCTTGGACAAATATGCAGACAGACAAGGTGATTCTAAAACGCCCCTAATTTCATTTCTGTTTAGTATAAAAAATAAAGTTCTATATCATCAGACTTTTCACATGCAAAACACTTTCTTTACCTGTCCAAAATCTTTTGATACAATGGACCCAGTTTAAAGAGAGGATCGTAGCCCTCTTCTCCACGTGGCACGTATTCAGAGTTGTCATTGAGATGAAAAAAAGTCATCAAAGACAAAAACCTGTCCCTTGGCATGACGCTTGGAAAAAACGGTGTTGCAGTCAGTGGATCTGTTGTCCAGTACTCCTTGATATCGAGTTGATGCAGAAGTCCCATCAGCATGAGAAGTGATATGAATTGTTTCATTTCTGAGGAATTTGTTCCATGCCATTTGTGAAACCTACTACATGGTTTCAATTGAGCAGAGCTCAAGAATTGCTCTGCGTACAGATTTGTCTGTTGGGCAAGAAATTCATAATCACTGTCATCGAAAAATATATGAGGTGAACCTTTGTTGTAAATTGCTTGTTTCAATCCAGGAGTTTTTGTATATTCAAGGGATGGGGGCTCCCTGTCTCCTGCCACCCAGTTGTCGGCATCTATAAAGTTTTCGAAGTTTTCTGTAGGCCTACTCACAGTATTTATGTCATTTAAATCAAAACCCTCAAATTCAAAATCACTGTCCTCATCTGCTGCAAACTCATTTAAAAATGCTTCAAAATCGATGTGTCTTCCTGTCGCCATTAAATTATCTTCTGCTCAGCACGTTCAGAAGATAAGTATTTACGTATGCATAGCAACATTCATTAGCAACACTTTCCACCTTTTATGCTGTGTTCATACTAAATTTAAAAATTATTTTCATAAATAATAACTTTTCAATTAAAAAAGTATAAAGAATAAGGACAAAAGATCAAAGAGATGTGGTTAAACTTTTATTTTAAAACATTGATGACATGTATCTGCCTGGATATATCTCGCGCGTTTTTGATCGTGTTTATATTATCATCATGGAGGCATACGTCGTACTTACAGCAAGAATGAAACAACCACATGTACACACAGTCCCAAAAACAATTAATCACTTTGATGTAATCATTTTTAGCGAAAATATCACGAATGAACACAGACAACCTGCAACTTTCGTTTTAACCGGAAGACTTACGCAAGGTTAAGGTCAATTTTGAGAAAGTCTCTCTTTACCTTTTCTTCTTTCTTTTTTTTATACATTAACTCAAGTAATCTTTGACATTTTTATTAAAATAAGAGTTTTTTTCTTGATTACACGTGTTTTTGGTTTTGTTTTCTTTGTTAGAGTTTTAGATCGACCGATTGTTTTAGAGATTAATAATGGCGCGGAATTTCCCTATTTCCAAAATTAGATAAGGAGTTTAAATTCGTCTTTTAAGCTATAAATCGTTTTAAAAAGGGCTTATATTTTTTATTTTTTAACACAAATTATTTATTGTCTCTACTTTTATTTCAATCACAAATAAACACTCGCCCATTTTTATTTTATTTGAGATTAAAGTGACTAAGTGCTGTTTTCTTTCTCAAACCCAACATGTTGGGTTGCCGCACGATAACGTAGGCAATTCCCTACCCAATATGTTGGGTCACCGCACACAAAGGGTTAAGAAGTAACTGATAATTCTGGAAACCTGATAGAGTAATGTGTGATCTGCACATAAGAACTGCTCGACAATATATTTCTTTTTTCCAACATGCTTTTGGTCTATGATGACAAGAAATCATGCTGGACTTTATATGGGAAATTACTCATTTTCTTTATCCCCCTTTTCAATACAAAACAAACCAACAAACAAAATTGATCCCGATAAAATAAACCTTTAGAACAAACTACACACACACATTCTACATCCGCAACATTGCCTTTTCGATCTTTGTCACCGTTGTAGATTTATAATTTTACTTTTATTATAACGGTATTTGGTAAATTTTCTTAATTAGTGCTGAAACTTCAATACATGCATGTATACGCCAGACTTATGCACATTTGGTCTTGCCTGGTCAATTTGTCATATGTGTTTGAGCATTAGAGAGAGAGGGGGGGGGGGGGGAGGGATTGAGATTCTCTGTCCTTTTTTATATTGTTATCATAGTATCGATCGATAACTCCGTTTGTGTACAAAATTGAATACATTATTTGTAGAGTATAGTAAAGAAAGTAGCAAGCTTTTAAAACAAAGTCCAAAGACCCATGTCACAATGTATCAGGTAGGCGCTGGCACGACATAGAACCCTTTGCTGATCAATGTTTTCATTCACTCATATAGAGAAAAAATATCTTTTGATTTTATCTTGAATTTCTTTTGATTTAAAATTAAAATAAGAAGAAATTAGTTGTTCTCAGTCTTTCTTTACGGTTGTTTGTTAGCTGTAAATCTAAGCTCATTCAGCATTGTTTTTGTATTTTAAAAGAATGCGAAGTAAATCTTTTTTTCCATGCAAGGTTTCGGATAAAGCAATGAAGAGTTGTATCTTAGAACTTTATACAAAATTTTATTATACCCTTGAATTGTAAAATAATAACACTGAATATTGGGGGTTTTTTTAAGGAAAAACTTTATTGACGTGAAAACTGCCTCTATGAAACAAAATAAATTTACATGATTAATTATAATAAGAGGCGGACAATCTTTAGCTGCAGTTATGTAACTATCAGTTTGATAAAAAAACAAAACGGATGGACGACCTGGGAACAAGATTGTTCATCCGAATTTCTTGAATATTGCATTTTCTTCCTTACGCGTACGCAGGTTGGCCAAATACTCACCGAGACTAAATGGTTTGTATCTTAACTTTCAACTGCATTAAAAGGTAATATTGGCATTCCAATAATTTTAAAAATGATTAATTAAATGAAAATGATTGAAATAACCAAATAAGAAAACATCAGTCCTCCCCCTCCCTGGAAAACAAAATAAATCCTCAGAACCCCCTGTAAAAATGTTCAGGATCTCTGCAAATAACTGTATTTTTAAAGAGATTCATTGCTGCGTTTGATAAAAAAATGTGTGTAAAATGTTATGTCTTTTGATCTTTATACCGGGCATACCAACTGTCTAAATATAATCGTCGTCCATACGATTCTGTCTATAAAATTAGACAATTATGATGATTAAATAAGTTTCTCAAAATAAACTGAAATGCAAAAAACAACATGAGAAGAATCAAACTATAGACAACTTTTAATGATCTCTATTTGCTTATATAGTATAGAACATTTAGTAGACATGTTCTTTTCATCAATCGCCTTGACAAAGATTCACAAATATTAGTACTATGTTGTTCAAAGAAAACTGAAGGGGGGGGGGGGGGGGGGGGGGGGGTCCAAGAGTTAGACAGCAGGATGTCTATACTATATCATTATAGGAAAAGTTTTGTTTACAACAACTGTGATTTTTATGGATCCAATCAAGTGATGCTGCTTTAGAAATAATCGAAATGGTACCAATATGTTTACACATCCAACACAATGAACACGATAAATTACATTTCTGAGCATGCATCACTAAAGAGTTTTCAGGACAGTTACGCGTACAAAAACAATCGATGCAAATTTTATGAGTAAGTTCCAGACAATCCCTGATCAATTGATTAAAAAATGACTAAACCGAAAGAGCCAAGAGTAATTTGCCCTAGATTTTTTAATTCAATCTAAGACAAAAATTACATGTATTGGCTTAATTAGGCTTTATGCATTATTAGGAATATAATAAATTAACATATCGATAGTATATCAATTAACTTTAATGTATATGCATGGCTTGAGAGCAATTGTATCACAAAGAAAGCATCATGAAACACACTCTTATGTATATCGAAAGCATTTGTCTCTTTTACTAAGGGTCTATACATCTAATATTGTATCATGGCCAGAGGCGTGTTCAACAGAGCAATCGCCCGCGTGCGCTCGCCAAAGTTCCCTAAACCCGCAACACAAATTTTGGCGAGTGCTCGCAAGCACTCTCTCTGCTAAACCCTCAGGTATCAATTTTGTATTACGTCACAAGTATGACGCAGCTATGACGGAAGACCTAGTCGATGCTTGCAACGAGCTCGTTTCTAGTTTGTTCTTATTATTATACTACAGGGTATTTTATTACAGAAACAAGTGCCTGTGGGTACGATTTGTTTTCTATGTTTTATTGACAATTTTAAAATTTCCCTCGCATATAATAAACATTATTCAATTCGTTTAAAAATAATGACCGTAGTCTTCAAATGAAATGAGCTATTTAGTTTTTAATAAGTACTCCACTGAAATAACACCTCTTGTCTAAATCATTAAGGGTGTTTTTATGAATAGCACAGGAACTACACGATGTTTCATTTATTTATTTTATTTTACCAGTAAATCTGCAAGTCGTTTTTAAACAACTTTAATCTCTATATCAACGATAATTTCCCCTTTTACCCCTCTCTCTTGAAAATTTATAGATCTGCGCCTGCACCATATGATCGGTAATATCTTGAGATTAGCCAATCAGTGTTTGTGTCTTAGCAGAATATATGTTGTATTAGTATATCATGCATATTAATGTTACCGTAAATGAGGCGATATCTTTCGTCCGATATTGGTCAAATTGTCTTCTCGACTGGCGCTCCTGAGGTCTTCCACCAAAAGGAAACAATGCTAAATAGCAAAAGTAGACAACAAAACAAAATATGAGACATTGAAATAAGCATAAAAAAGCAATTTAGAAAAATACTTAACTGAACCAAATTCCGTTAGAATTAGGTTGAACCCAAAGGGACGACAACGAACACAAACAGATAGCTAAAGGTCATTCAATGACCTTCCTGAAATAAAAGTAAATGTACATGTATATAACAGACAAGAGAAGTTATACAGTATAGACAGGCAAACGGACGATAAACATAATAAAATCAGAAAAGGCTCACCTGGTCTGTTAGCTGGAGTGAAATTATACAGATAGATAAACAGACGACAAACAAAATGTGATCAGAAAGGCTCTCCTGATCTGTTAGGCAGCTTGAGTGAAAGATATACAGACAGACAAACGGACGACAAACAAAATGTGATCAGAAAGGCTCATCTGATCTGTTAGCTTGGGCGAAAGCTATACAGACAGACGACAAACAAAATTTGATCAGAAAGGCTCACCTGGCCCCATAGCCATAAAACTTAGATGCGATTTATTTTGATCTCAGTCTCACTTTTCCACAAGGAAAATATAGTGGAAAAGTGAGACCGAGATCAAACGTGAGCTCGTCTAAGTTTTATGGCCCTAGGGCCAGATCTGTCAGCTTGAGTGAAAGCTATACAGACAGGCAAACGGAAGACAAACATAATATTATCAGAAAGGCTCACCTGATCTGTTAGCTTAGGTGAAAGCTTTACAGACAGTAAAACGGACGACAAACAAAAAGTGATCAGAAAGGCTCACCTGACCTGTCAGCATGAGTGAAAGCTATACAGACACACAAACAGACAACAATCAAAATGTGATCAGAAAAGCTCGCCTGATCTGTCAGCTTTGGTAAAAGCTGAAAATTATATTTATAATAAACACAAAAAAAACCTGAAAGGTTATTGCGTGACCCTCCTGAAATAAAAGTACATGTACATGACAGATTAGGTGAGAGTTACATGTATACACACAGACAAATGGACAACAAACAAAATGCGATCAGATTGGCTCACCTGATCTGTCAGCTTTGGTAAAAGCTAACAATTAAATACAGAGGGCCCCGCTTAATATAATACCCGTTTAATATTATAGTTCGGTTAATATAATAGTTTTTCAAAACACAAAACCATTTCTTAATAAATCATTGTATTTCACATCGGTTATTATAATAGCTTAAAATGTGCACCCAGCTTAATATAATAGAAAGATCATGCCTGTCAATTGAGTTTCACACCTTTTTCACGAGCTAGCCCCTCATGAGAAGCTTGTATAAACACTCTGACTCCCCAAATCACTTTGAAATTTACCGACAGTGCTGGCCAGACGGGATTAGTCACGCCTTACTACACGTGGCTTGGGTACTTTACCTATGCACCTGTCAAGTGACATGGCTGTATATATTGAAGTTCTTTACAGTTTAAATAAGTGAATGTCTCTTATTTTTGTAAAATAATTTATAACAAATGGGATATTTTACATGGCTTAGCATTGCACATGATGTTCCATTTGACGACTTGTACTGCAGTTAAGTGGTGACAAAATCTTTTTTAAATATGCCTTTATTCTATAGAAAGAATGGGCTCAATAATTCAAAGAAAAAAAAAATTCTGCATAGCTTTGTGGATTATTTGATTTTTAATGAAAGAAGTTATTAAAAACGAATTGTCTCATGAATGCCTTATTAGATTTTGTCAAAACCGGAAGTGTAGGCAGAAAACAAAATGAAAGCATGCCAACCCATCGGAAGCATATTGGTGGATCTTGCAATTTTCCCAGCTTGTAATAGTTAACTTTTTCCATGAAATTAACTTTTTGGAAGCATAAAAAGTAAAGTTTTAGAAGAAATCATCAATTATTGTGGAAATTACATTGTCTAGAAATGGATAGTAATAAAACATGACGTGAATAGGTACCTATCATGCTTGTACACATTGAATTTAGCTGGGTTCGGTTATTATTATAGTCCGGTTAATATCATAATTTTTCCTGACAAAATAACTATTATATTAAGCGGGGTCCACTGTATATGATAAACACAAATATAATCTAAAGGTAGTTGCATTACCCTCCTGAAATTCAATGTACATGTATATAACAGACAAGAGAAGTTATACAAACAGAATAAGGGACGACAAACAAAATGTGATCAGAGAGGCTCGCCTGATCTGTCAGCTTTGGGGAAAGCTGTACAGGCAGACATAGATAAATGAACGACGAACAAAGTGGGAACAGAAACTTTAAGGCTCACCTGATTTTTCAGCATGGGTGAAGCTGAAGAGTAAAGATTATAAATATAGATAAATGACAAACATAATTGCACAATATAGTAAGGATATCGAATGTTATATCAATAATTATTCATTTCATTTATACTTTTTTGTGTTTAGAACAAATTTTACTGATGACATTGAACTTTATAACAATCTGAATTTGAGAACTCAACCCCTGAGTAAACAATGTCTCTAAGGGAAAAAATCCAACCTCAAATCTTTTCAGTACTTTTAGTACTTTGATTTCAATTGTTCTGAATTGTTTGTACCATGCAAAATCCTATAGTTATGATATCAAAAATTTGCGGAACTGATTTAGTGATAGCTTGACGTGTTACACTGTACAAATTAATACTGTTATGTGCTTTGCTGTTATTCACATTAAATCCGGGTGCGGAATTATTAGTGTATTCTGTATTATTCCTTGTCCCGACATATTTTATTCGAACAAACAAAGGATTAATAAAAATTCATATAGAGCCGGGTAATTCATAATGTTAAATGTCAAGGCAAGCTTTTGAAAAAGCTGTTACTTGTATTTCACTTTACGACTACTCTTCGTGAGGAGAAATCTACGAAGAAAATTCCGCAATATTACAAATCATTGGGACGTTATTATAATGAACGTTATTTTCTCTCTCTCCTGTCTATCTCTCTCTCTTGGAGAACAATATGTGTATCAAACCGTCAGTGACTTAAATTTGTTCTGGAAGTACTTAAATGTCCATTTTACAAAAGTTGAATAATTATACTTTAAATGTTAGCGTTTAAAGTATTTTTAACGATTAATTTCGATTTTGATTTTGAAAAAAAAAATTGTTGAGAACGATTAAGGAAAGCAAAATATGTAAATCAACACACTTGTCTACCGATTCGATTTCAGATAGATGTAAATGTAGTACTTACGACAATTTTCGGCAGGTATTTTGAAACCTCATTGATGTAAGCATTTTGCGCCAAAATTGCATTCTTATGATCTAAGTTCTGTAATTCTAAATGAAATTATTCTTTTTTTATTAAGACGCTCATATGTATCCAGAACCCGTATTCTTAAGTGTGTTTTTTAATTTGAAACTTGAAAGAAGGCTGTTGTCCCTAATGTGTATATACATTGTGTATGTGGCTTCGGCAAATCACAGGCGCGGATCATGAAACGCTTTTCTAAGGATGATAAATTTAAATTGTTATTGTTAAGTAAACAACTTGGACAATGCAAGGTTTGCGAAAACTATTTGATGAACGGGTTGAACTAAAAATTAAATACAGAGTGCACGTCTTCCCATCTTAAGAGATACATGTATTTTGGTTTGCGGGGTGCTGTTGAGAAGGTTCTAATGCCGTGTTTTCCTTATCCCAATATACGAATTAATTTAATTACTCTCAAGTTTGACACATGCATGAACTAAATTGACGTGAAAATATTTCCTAAAAATGTTTAGGAAAATCCAAGTAGGCGCTTAAAACTTTATGTCTTCAAAAAAAATTATATTTACTACATGTAAACAAAATAAAGATGTTGACGCCGAACATTTATTATTTTCATTTTAATCAAATATTTTACAATGTCTATGCCTGTTGAGCGTCAAAAAACTTTTGGCTGGGTACATAATCATATATGGTTCTCAATACTCCATGAAAAATAAGTGACCTATAACTTAATTACTGACAAAATCGAAGTGCCCTGTACATATGGTTTCATATGTCTTTGTTTATGGGATAGTATCTTCTGTTAAGCTCTGAAATTATGGTATCCTCTGTTTGGATGTGCTCAGCTTGGACAAAGAGACGCAAGTGTCTCTTCATCTCGTCAATGCTTCTGCAGTGCTGTCACAGCAATTTTTGGTACAAGGACCGGGTCCCTCTCCATTGGGAAAATTATCGACATTTTTTATCAGATTGGGAAAATTTTCCCTTCACAGAAAAATAGGAAAAATTTCAAAAGACCATACTTGATAAGGTCCAATATCTGCCCCCTTTTTACAAATTTTAAAACACATCATAACATACTGATATTTAAATAGTATATAAAACTTAATATGTAAGTTATAGAAATCTAGAAGTTTTACGGCATGTTTTATTCCATGTGCCTCTATGACGTCACATAAATGGGCCATTTCCCGCCATTTCCCAAAAACATGAAAAAATCAACAGTTTTTCTTCATATTCAACGGTAGGAAGTATAGAGCGCATCTTTGCTCCAAAACAATTTTCATATATATTATTGTTCATGTTATTTTGCATATCATAAAATGGTGTTGGAGCAAGCATGCGGTCAATGTTTCTTACTCAAAAAACTGATAGGAAATACCCAACTTCTTGCTTAAATATGTACTTTTTGGGAAATTAAATCATCATCAATACATCATATATCTAAAATAACATCTATTTGACAATTTATCTTGTTAAACGTGAAATATATATGTTTTAGTCTTTTGATATGCAAAGTTCTAATACTCTATTGATAACTTTGAATTTTGGGGCATAAAAACACTTTATCCCGCACATAGTCCTTTAAGAAGATTTCAATTTTTTATAATTTTATTTATACATGTTGATTTACAAATTAAAAATTTTATTTGAAATTTTATAGTTACTAATATTACAGAAGACTTCTTTTTTTCCCCATAAGATTAATACATGTTGATTTACAAATTTTTAAATCAAGCTAACCAGACATATAATATTAAAAAAAATTCAAATATAATAATAATAAAAAAAACTAGACTCTTGTTGCGATAGCAACAAAAAGGTCTTCCGTTCTGATATACATGCATGAATTTAACTCTAAGACATTGCTTCTCTCAAGTAGAAAAAATAATGGATATGATAATTACTTTGAATGAAAAATGTATATATACGTTACTTCTATTTAAAACAACAACGAGAATGAAAAACATCATCAATTTTTAAAGTACCTTTTGTGTCGACCGGAAGTAACGCCGAACCCAAAAATACACGTTTAACATTTCTACAGTCATAAGTCAATCTTTCCTCAAAGTTTGGTTTTTCACCTCTCTGCCTAATCTCATCGAAACAAGGTTTTTTGTCTCGGGACCGGAAACTGACGAACGGAAGTGATTATTGAAAATAAAAGCTGGTATTTGATGCACATTTTCCTATTGTACATCACTATTTATCAGGCTAGATGAAACACCCAAGAAAGTCAGGTAAAATTGTTAAAAATATGATTTGTTTGAAAACTTCCGGTGAAGACCGGAAGTGACAGTTGACAAAATGAAAGCGGTTAAACACATCTTCTGTCAAATGTCTATTGTCCTTGTAAGTTTTGCGTCTTAATCACTTAAAGTTTGTAAGATCTGACAGCTAAAACATTTGTTTAAAAAAAGGTTATCTGAGATATTTGAGATAACTCACCGGAAGAAGAAATTTTGTGTTTATTTAACATCGCATCATGACATATGACATGATGTAAACTAATATTTCAATTCTATGTAAAAAAAAAAAAACTAAAATAGGTAAATAAAATAATTTTTGAAGTGCTTCCGGTGACGACCGGAAGTTACGCCGAACAAAACAAAAGAGTGTAAACACATCTACATATATAGGTCTATGATCCCACAAAGTTTGATTGTTCAAGTCATTACCGTTTTTGAGATCTGGAGAAGTCAAGGTTTTTTGTCTCGGGACAGGAAACGGACAAACGGAAGTAATCAATGAAAAGGATAGGTAATTTTTCTCAAAGACTAGACAACGGGACTTTATTGGCTATCAATATATTTTAAGTTGTCAAAGAAAAACAGTTAAATTTTTAAACAACTTGAATTGTTTGAACTCTTTCGGTGTGGACCGGAAGTGACGGTTGACAAAATGAAAGCGGTTAAACACATCTACTATCAAATGTCTATCATCCATGTAAGCTTTGAGCCTTGGTCACTTACAGTTTCTTAGATCTCGCTGTTACAACATTTGTTTAAAAAAAACAACCTGAGATATTTGAGATATCTCACCGGAAGTAGATTTTTTTTCTTTATTGACCATCGGATAGATAACATATGTAAAGATTTTTACTTATATATAATTTCTATGTGAAAACAATTATATGCGTAAAAAAAATATTTTTTGAAGTGCTTCCGGTGACGACCGGAAGTTATGACGAACAAAACAAAATAGTTTAAACACATCTACAACTATAGCTCTATCATCCCATAAAGTTTGGATGTTCAAGTCTTTTTGGTTTTTGAGATCTCGATGTCACTAGCTTTTTGTCGCGGGACAGGAAACGGACGACAGGAAATGAATTTTTAAAAAATGAAAAAAACACCTAGAGATATTATCATTGTCTGTTATTCCCGAAACTTTCAAGTAAATCTATCCAGCCATCTCTGAGAAATCTTGTGGACAAAAAAAGGAAAAAAAAAAAAATAATAATAATAATAACTAGTGGGTATTGTTTTTTAACAAAAAACACATGTCTCCCCTTTGTTATGTATTTGTAACAAAATGGAAAGAACCTGAAATGGACCTTCAGTTTTAAAAGATAGGAGGGAAATTTTAAAACAAAACATCTTGTTACATGTACCGGTAGATGGTATATTGAGCTGACCCGCCTCTTTCTTGCTCTTCATGGCCAGAGACTTGAGGATATGTGATATATGTCATATGTGATATATGTGTCATATGTGATGTAAAATAAAATTAAGTTTTATTTCTATTTAGTAGGTTATATACAATCTATCTATGATACAATGAATGAATGATGAAATGCTTGACCTTGAAATAAAAATTATAGGTCAAGATAAAAAAAAAGGTTAAAAGTATGTATGTTAAAAGAGTCTTGTGTTATGGTCCGGACAATATTTTTTATGAAAAGCTTGACCTTGAAGAACAAAATAGGTCAAGGTCAAAACTTTTGGTGGCGTGCACTCCTTCTCAATACCATCTACCTATGTTCCAAGTTTTAAGTCTTAATGTCAAAGGGTATTAAAGTTATGACCCAGACAGAATTTTATTATTTTTTTCTTAATTTGACCTTGAGTAAAAGAAGGTCAAGGTCAAATATTATTCAATAGTACACCTAAGTGTATTATTATTGTTCTTTGTTTAAAGTTTGAAGTCCTTCTGTCAAAGTATATTCAGAAGTTGAACAATGAAGTTTTTTCTAATATGACCTTGAAATAAAAATTCTAGGTCAAGGTCAAAAATTTTGGTAAGGTTCAACTAGGTTATATACCATCTATCTATGATACAAGTTAAAAGTCTGTATGTTAAAAGAGTCTTGTGTTATGGTCCGGACAATATTTTTTATGAAAAGCTTGACCTTGAAGAACAAAATAGGTCAAGGTCAAAACTTTTGGTGGCGTGCACTCCTTCTCAATACCATCTACCTATGTTCCAAGTTTGAAGTCTTAATGTCAAAGGGTATTTAAGTTACAGCCTGGACAAATTTGGATGAAGAAGAATAAGAAGAACTAGACACGATCTCGTTGCGAGCAACGAGGAGGTCTTCCTTCCAATTTTAGAAGTTGAGATACATGTATGACCTTTATTTTGCTATTTACCAGCTAAATGATTTGTAAAAAGAAAAAAAAAAAAAGATCTCTTGATTCTGAACAGACAATTTTCTTCTATTTCTTTATCTTTTTTCCTTTTTTTTTTTTTTTTTTTTTTTTTTTTCAGCCCCTTTTTCTTGATATCAACTGAAAGATCTTATTATTTTAAACACATTTTGTTCATTAAGTGTTCAGAAATGTGTTACCGTTCTTGAGATATTTGGGAAAGATTGCTTTAGGGGCCGACCCTTTATCTCCCTGTAGGGTCCATTTGACGAAACTTTGATGGTTAAATTTTATTACGAACACTATTCTTAGCATCTTCTCTTATATAATGCTTTTCAAAATATTTCTCCTTTTTAAGATATAAATGATCAAAATATTGGACTTCTAGCCCCTCAAAACCCCTAATTATGTAACATATCCGAAAACTTTTAACATGCGTAGATAAAGAGCTAGAAGATTAACATTTTTGCTTCTATATCACATTACAAAATGTTTCTTATTAAAGAGATATAGATGAAAGACTTTAGACCCTTCTGGACCCCTAATATGAGGGGTCAGCCCCTTTTGCTTGGTGTCAGTTGAAAGGTCTTGTTTATATAAACTTTTAATGTTCTACATATGTTAACAAAATATTTATGACAAGAAAGATATTCGTGATCAAATCTCAAATTTCCCAAAAAACTGTCAAAAAAGTTAACATCAACATTTTCAGGTTCAGGCGAGCTTCCAGGACAATGATTTCTAGTCAGATCTAAAACAAGCATGCAAATCTACCATAACCACTCTATCTTGCACATAAATTTCAAGTCTTTAACTATAACGGTTTCTGAGGAGATGCGTGGACAATATCATGTCCCAAAATACATGAAAAAGGGAGATAATTCAGAAGCGGAGTTGAATTTTCAGACAAAAAGTTGTATGCAATGAGAGGTTCACCTAAGACATCATCCCTGTAAAAATCATTAAAATCGATGGAGAAATGGCTGAGAAATTAAGGGTGTCTACCAAGAAGAATATTTAAATAATAGAAGAATGAGAAACAGTAGAATAACAGTAAGGTCTTCCGCTGAAGACGGAAGACCTTAATAAGAAAGTCGACAAAAACAATATGTCTCCCCTTTGAAAGGGGAGACATAATAAGAAACATTACAATCACTATAAGGTCTTCCGTTGGAAACGGAAGACCTTAATTAAAATTAACTTTGGAAAAGGGAATCAAATCTTTTTATGTGAAATTATTTTATTACATTTTATAGATTAAGTATTAGCATCATTTTATTAAAAAAATTCTGTATAATATGTTACTGACATCTTGTGTATTTACGGGTATTAGTAAAACCCTGTGACCCAATTACAGCCGTAATGCAAAAGATCTGGTTCATAAATAAAGTCTAAATGATTTTATGATAATCTAAGACTTTACTTGGAAAGTTTATTATCTAATTACAAGATATCAACCAATGCTACTATCAGCAAAATAATTTATAAACATCGGTTGTAAATTTCTGAGCACTTTTAAATGCATCACTCATAATGCCGTATTTATATTTATAACCTGACCCGAAAGATGACTCTGCTTAGGTTTATTATTCACCACAGGGGTTAACTCCAGTTGTTAGGACCTTTTAATTAAAATAATTATCAATGTCTTCCCCATTATTTGATCATTCAGAATAAAATTAAGCCAGCTTTAATCAATTACGGCAAATCTACTGACCAAAAAGCGAATAGTTCGCACAAGTCAAACAGTTCGCACAAGTCGCAAGTTGTAAATCATTAATGCATTTGGGAAATTTTATCATGAAATTGGGAAAATCTGTGGCTTTTTGCCATTGGGAATGGGTCCGATATTCCGTTCAAATTTGAGGGGAGTGACGGCCCTGTTCTGACACCATCATGTACCAAGCCATGAATTTTCAAGATAAAGGTTGGCTTAGTCCAGAAATCTACAAACATTTCATACTTTATATTATAAAGATTGAGGTAAAAAAAAGTCTATAAGATATTCCTCACTTTCAGGCTTATTGTATCAACTTTTATTATATACCCATGAATTTCCTATCTTGATACTATCAATTTTACAGAGTGTGATCCGGTTTTCTGTATTCCACACTGTGGATTAATTTCCAATTCCGTATCACCACTCTTTTAAACTGATGATGTAGTACACATGATCTGTATTTTAGCACATTTTATAAAGAGTTCGTTTAAAAATAGCTTTGTTATACATGTATAAGTAAACATCATACAATTGATTTTCAAAAGATAGCTCTGTAATTAAAATTTTAAAATGGACAATGGACATAATAAATTTTTCACTGTTACAGTAACTTGATCCAAGGAGCCAGATCACATGGAGTTGCCAGGTGCGGATCATCAGATCAAACACGATGCTTTGCACCTCGTTTGATCTGATAGGATCCATGCCTGGCAACTCGACGTAATCCGACCCTTTGCATCAAGTTACTGTTATATATAATAATATTTATAAAGTGAGAAAAATAATAAATAAAAGCGCAATATACTAGATGGATTACATAGTTACAGTCATGGCGAGGGAATGAGTTACAGTAGTTATGTAATATAAAGGAAAAATGAAAATATTTTTATTTTTTTGCAAAATTGCAGGAATTAGCCAATTTTACTGACATTTTATCAAACAGTTACATTGGACAATAACAACAAATTACACGATTAACGTGATAGACATCCTGTGTATAATGTTTTATGAAGATTTTATTTTGATACAATGCTATTTAAAAATATGTTAAAATGGCGAGGGGCTCTCAGGGGGTATGAGGGCAGATATTTGACCATATCAAACATAGTCTTTTAACCGATGTTTAAGTAATGAATAGACTTTAACCTTTCCAGTTTAATGGTTTCTGTGATCTCCTGGGTCAGGTAAGGTAATGTGAATTTTCAGGTTTTTCACAAGAGGCCCTTCCTCAGACAGCCTCTGGTGGAGGAGTTTTGATAGTCGTTTTCTCCCCCAAGAAGAATCATTTCCTTCAATCTGGAAAAAATTAATGTTACTAATTATTTCAGATCCATGTAAATCTACAAGTCACAGTGATACTTATCTTTTTTGACAAGTTTATTTTACCAACCTGTTTTACCAAAATAGGTAGTTCATTTAGAAGCACCCATTTTACCAACATTGGTAGCTCATTTAGAAGCACCTGTTTTACCAACAAAGATAGCTCATTTAGAAGCACCTGACTAGAAATCCAGGGGTTTGGGATCTACCACTGTAAATATTTATGAAAGAACACATTACAAAACTTATCAATTTGCATCATACATGACTGATCATGAGAAATATTTTACATTAATACATACCTTAAACTCAGGAAATTTCAGAACCTTTAAATGAATAGAGGATTCAATTCATTTTCTTTGTGGGCTGCAACATTTGTCACCCAGAAGTGTCCTAAAAATTACAAGAGGCCCATGGGCCACATCGCTCACCTGAGCAAAAATTCAACCCCCCATTGTGGCCCCACCCTACACCCGGGGATCATGATTTGAATAAAATTGAATCTACACTACCTGAGGATGCTTCCACACAAGTTTCAGCTTTCCTGGCTGATCAGTTTCAGAGAAGAAGATTTTTAAAGATTTACGCTATATATTCCTATGTAAAAATTCGACCCCCCATTGTGGCCCCACCCTACCCACGGGGATCATGATTTGAACAAACTTGAATCTACACTACCTGAGGATGCTTCCACACAAGTTTCAGCTTTTCTGGGCAAATGGTTTTTGAGAAGAAGATTTTTGAAAAATACCAACAAATTTTCAATGATTTTTAATTATCTCCCCTTGAAAGAGGGTGTGGCCCTTCATTTTAACAAACTTGAATCCCCTTTACCTAAGGATGCTTTGTGCCAAGTTTGGTTGAAATCGGCCCAGTGGTTCTGGAGAAGAAGTCGAAAATGTAAAAAGTTTACCGACAGACAGACAGACGGACAGACAGGCAACCGGACAGACAGATGGACACCGGACAAAAAGTGATCAGAAAAGCTCACTTGAGCTTTCAGCTCAGGTGAGCTAATAAAACAATTATTGACTACCTATTTTTCATACAAATTTCTGATTGCCTACAAAAAAAGGGAAATTAAACCTTACCAAGATTTCGACTCCACCTTTTGTATTGTGATCTTTTGGGGAAAAAAATGTTGACATTATGATAAATATCATAACTATTAATTTCCTACATAAAAAGACAAACATGTCAATCTTCATATTCCTTTTATCAATAAAAGTACAATTCTCCTGATTCATTGTATAATATCTTTAACAAGAGGCCCATGGGGCCACATCGCTCACCTGAACAACAATAGCTTAATCATGTATGGGCGTTCAAAGGATATTGTGCCATATGGCCCTCGGTAGAATAACAAAAAATAAATACCGTAAAGTATCCGAATTTTACACTTATTTTTGCATACACTTAATCTTTGACATTGTACCTTTATGAAATACCATTTTTACCACATTTTCTGCCCCCCCCCCCCCCCCCCACTTCATAAAGTGATCAAAATATATGAGCATATAGGTACATTTTCTTCATCAACTACTTACTAGTTATTGTATTTTATTTAAAAAATTCCTATATGTGAAAGAAGAAATTGTACCTCAATGTGCTCAAATTAAAAATTTAATTGGTCTTCCTCATTAATAAACGATTGTTGTTTACCTGAGCTCATGTGACATAACCTTACTCGATCGATGAATACACTCGAATGAAAAATGTTGTCACGTGATATGTTAAGAGCTGTTATAATCAATGTATTGACAGGCATATCACTCTATTTTACTAAGGCCCACCCATTATTTTCATCTTTATTAAAAAACAACAACAAATGGTTACAAACCAAGATGATTTTCCGCTGTAATATTTTCTCAAGAATAGCGATAGTGCATTTATCCTCGTAACAGTAATGTGTCAGAACTATGGAAACTGTTTTAAAGATGTCGTTTTTATTTACTTGTGTCTGAAAAACTATCAAAATTGGTGTAGATTCCATATAATTTATCGAATAAGGAGGGGCCCCAGAAAGTAGTTACAGCATATCATCCTTTTAGCCATCTTCACAACGTCAAGGCTTTGTGATTACAAAGCCTTGACGTTGTGAAGATGCCTTTTAGCAAGACATTTCTAATGATCAACTAAAATTTCAGCTTCAATCGTAGAATTATAAACAAGATACATAACTTGGTTTGAGTCATGTTTTTGTTCACACGAGTTTATTACATTCAACTTAAGATTTTGGTATTTCCTATTCAGCACAGCTGCATTTAAAATATATAAAATATAAACAAACTAAAGCATGACCTCAGCTCTGTGTACAAACATAGCATTGTGCGCAAAGCTCTGTATTTTGCTTATAACTCGAAGCTTGACTCTAAGATACGGTTAGTAAATATAAAATTGTAAACAATTAAAAGAAAAGAAAAATGCACTAAAACAAAGAAAGAACACAATTTATTTTTCATCATATATATACTTATATATTTCTAGCAGCGGAAATAATCTCCGTTTAGACTGAAAATGATGAACATTTTAACAAATCATGTAGCATTAATCAACCATTATGTAGAGATCGTACCGAATTAAATGTACCAAAAGTAGTGCATCAGATTTTGCTCATTTTAGTGAACAATTAGCTGTCTGATTTACCGAAGTCTATATTTGATTCGATACGTAAAAATTCCAAAATACAGGCGATAGTTCCCCTCAAGTTAAAAAGAAACGAAACGAAAATCGAAACAAGCTAAAACCACCGTCAGAAGTGAAAATGTCAATGCATTGAAATATTTAACCTCAATTTACTTCACAAAAACGGCACAAATATATTTTGGATGTTTCAAATATTCCCTTTGCACGTAAACTGTTGCACAACAAGCAAATTCATCTTTGTCAGTTTGACCCGTTTATCATGCGTCCAACATGGCTTCTAATATGGTTTTCGATATATGAAATATCGAGCCCGAAGTTAAACTGATTGACCCCCATTCTCTCTGTCTTATTGTTATTTTTGTAAATTACTCAAATTTGAAACAGAATTAGCCCATAATTTTTGCAATTTATATTTTCCTTTACATAAGGATTAATTATGCTAAATTACATTGAATTTGACTCAGTAGTTCTTGAGAAGAAGATTTTTAAAAATCCACCCCCCTTTTTCTACAGTTTCGAGGTTTTCTCCGCTTTAAATAAAGATGGGTCTTTCATTTCTGCAATTTATATTCATCTTACCATAAGGAAGCTTTGTGCCAAATTTGGTTGAAATTGGTCTGGTGGTTTTAGAGAAGAAGTTCAAAATGTGAAAGTTTACAGACGGACGGACGGACAGACGGACGACAGACAAAATGTGATCAGAAAAGCTCACTTGAGCTTACAGCTCAGGTGAGCTAAAAATTGTATTTTATATCAGAAAGTTATTGATTTTCAATTGTTCACTCCCATTTATAAATAAAAAAATGATTAACCGCCATAATTGGTATAAATGTGCTTTGATTTGAAATAAAGTGTAAATAGCAATTATAAAAACATGTTATCGTTGCTTTTATGTTATAGTTCAAAATATCTTACATTCTCCTGGCGTTTTTAAAGATTTTGATATTATATTCTTGTGTGCCCATATTTCGACAGTCTGGTATTAATAGGTCTTCTTTACAAATAAAATGAGCAATAATTTTGAAATCCAAGATATTTATCATGAATATCAATCATGGCTTGCTTTTTTAATATTAGCTGATTAACCTTTTAACATTTCGTTACTTCAATATACACAGTATAAATTCATCTACAAAATTTCGGGTGCAGCCATTACTGGGTCCTAAATTCGACGATTGCACTAAATTGTCTTCTCAGTTAAATGTATCTTCACAACATTACTTGGTTTTTATTAATGAATCTTCAGTCCTTGCAGAAGATACATTATAGGGTTTGTCATAGGGTTTTTATTTTCGTATTACGATAATTCAAATTTAGAGTAAAGGTGGATTAACAAAATTAGCTATTTTGTTGGGAAAACTTCATAAATTAATTTTCACTTGTTTGAAGTGAATTTTAATAAATACTGGGCCAGTTGATTGTTAGTCTACCATAGTATCATATGTATGCAAAATTGCTCTTGTTCCCACGAGAACGAATGAGATGTATATGAAAGTTGAATGCCGACGAAATTTGGACCCTGTTGATTTTAGGACTTTCGACCACACTTCCTGGCCAAATAAAATATCAAAACCTTTAAAAAGCAGGAAAATCGACTATTAACTAATTATTCATAACTCATACAATCGCACAATTAATTATAACTTACTATAAAGTTGTAAACAAAAAACATATCTGACTATCTTTAAACTCTAGGTTGTGTGTAGATGAGTTTGCCAACTCGTTACTAATAGAGGCCCATAGTACACTGTACTTGCTTACCGATCTTACTAAAATCTTAAGATTCGCGAGCTGTATACAAAAGTGGGACTGGTTATCAACTTCATATTTAGTAATTAACCTCTTAGCAGCATGCACATTGCTTACACACATGGACTTCATTTTTTCACAATCATGCCGCTTTTGAAATTTTAATGATTTCTATCTTCATCCAAAGAAGAGTCAAAAGTTTGCGACTAATTCAAGAACGATTGAATCAAGGACAGATAAATCTATGTGTAAGTTAAGGACACTCCTGCCTGCCTGCCTCCCTGCAGGTGGTACCAAATAGCATTACTCATTTATATATTATAATCCCACCTCCCCCAAAGCACTTACCCTCGGAACTTTGAGTAACTCCCCCAAGCAGTCATGGTAAACGTTATTGTACTGACCTGCCTGCTTGGGGTGTACCCCGATGGCCACCTTCCAAGGTATGCGACCCAATTGATTATCCAGCTGTGCACCACTGGGCCAGAACTTTGGGTCACAGTACACTGTGGTCCCCCCACTATTCTAACAGGGACTGTTGGTGCAGAGGTGAGCGCTCTACTCAGGATTGAGGACGCTGTAAGCTGTGCACTCCCCCCTATCCTCCTTCTCACCCGGTCATAATGCCAATGGCTATCAACTACTAAGTATGGGTCAGGGTCGGGTCCCTTGGTGTTAGCCAAGGATTATTTCCCCGACTACTATGGATCCCTCTCCCCATACCACTAGCCCCTCCCATACGAGGAAGTGCCACCACCGATGAGGAGGACACTTCCGCCCTCACTATCCCCGGGGATGTCCCAAGGCATGCAGTCATGATCTGGACCCTCTGAACAGGGTCTAGGAGACTCATAACCACCACCTGCACTTGCCAATGGGCCAACACTGCTGGGCTATTAATGGGCTGGGAGGAGAATCCCTCAGGAGTCTCCCAATCTGCTTCTTCATAGTGCTTTGCTCAAGGGTTCAAGGAAGATATCTTCCCTTAGTACTAGGGCCTCTGGCGTTCCAACCCCCGTGGCCACTGCGATAGCCTGTAATAATGTTGCCCTTTGTCTGGCCAACTAGGGTGAGGTGATCTCCAAACAACGGAACAGCTCAGGGACGTGAGCCTTCCGCTGATGGACACCAACCTCAGTGGCCATGGCCCCACATCCCACCTAGTCTTTCTCATGGAAGTTACTGTCCTTGCCTGCCCCTGCCCCGTAACCCCCTTTGAGTTTTGTTCCGCCTCTTCCCTCTTCTTCCTGGCCAGACCTTTTTTTAGGCCTGGCCTGCATTTTCTCTTTCTTTCCCATTCCCAGACTGGGACTTGAAGTGGGACTTTGGGAAAGGACTATCTGGTGGTCCCTCTTCCCCATGGACGTCTTGCCCTGGGTTTATTATGATTTCCCTATCTGACACATTCATGAGGCATACTAGAGGGCTATATAACCTTAGGGTTGTGCAATGTGCGCAATATTAGCAGATCCTAGGCTGGACTATGTATTGCTCTTGTACCCTTTAATCCAGATGGCCCTCCATCCTAACTACAGAGTTAGGGGGAACCTTCGTTCTATTGGTAACAGAGACATTGGTAACTTATGTACAATCTACTATTGTTAACACTGTCTTCCCCTGTACCCTACACATATTCCCACCATTCATTTCACCTATGGTAACAATCTTGTCATCAGTATCGGGAGCACCTTCTTTATTTGTGTCTATCTTGAAGTTCATTTCCCCTCTAACTGTACTTGTTCCCCCCGATGAGTCTAACTCACTTTTCTCAGAGCTGTCAGCAATCTCTTTACCCTCAAATTCAGCTTCATCTACTACTGTCAGACTATCTTCTGAATCTATGTCATCATTTAGACCACTGAATTTTCAAAATAAGATAGGGTGTACCTGTTTCATCCAAATTCTCTTCAGTCTCACTCTCACCAAGCCCTCCCCAATTTCTACCAATGAGATATCAGGTGTATTTAAATTGGTCTCCCCTTGGGTATAGCTCATACTATAGTGACCCACAACCCCTTGTCCGTGAACTTGAAAAACTTTTCAAAGATGGATGAAAAAAGAATCACTTCACGCGCAGTGACATCACAGGCATCCATGTTGAATTTGAATCTCGCACTAACTTCATGTTTGATGATAAGAACTAAGTACGGTTGTAATAGTATAATGCCTGAAATTCCAACATTTTTCAATTTGTTTATAAAAAGTAAATAAATGCATAATTACAAATAAGAAGTCAAGTGTAAGCCATAAATCCATAAAAATAATCATGCAATGCGTTGCTAAGCAACACTTGCATCCGCTAAATGCATGATTTTTACTGGAAATTAACATATTCAAGGCAATTTTTATTATAAAATTTAAAAATGTATATAGAGCGCAGCCCTCGAACAAAACTAAACATGATTCATAAAAATATACTTAAAAAGAGAAAAGATTTAAACATAATTACATTTTGCTCGAGGCCCACTCTGATATAAGTAATTAAATTTCCCATTTTGTGATGAGTTTTAGTGGTGATTTCAGTCGGGATTTAACAGATAATACAATTATTATCACCGTATTATCATTCATCGATGATGACAATCCGATAAGATAAGTTGAATTTATCTTCAATAGCTTTCATTACAAACAAATGACATCTTTAATAAATTTTAACATATTTAATATTATCATAATAATGAATATACGTGACCATTTTTGTTTTCTCTATAGTTCTACCATAAACTGTATTTAGGCCTACCTTTTACAGTTAACTGATGTTTTCCATTTGTTTTCCCGTACTTGAAAGTTTTATATATATTTTTTTCACATTCATACTGCATACTTTGTGCTTCTGGAAATGATAATACATGATTTATTTGCATAAAAAAAACTCAAATAGCTTTGTATTTATCAGAATATTTTAATAAGTCTGTTTAACATTTAATCAATGCTCAGTGGTAGTTTGTTAAGTACATTAGCCTAGGGCGGAATAAATGTCTTATAACTTTGGGTTCCTTGCGGGGGTAAAAGCTTTTGAGAGAAAGCCAAAGTTTTATGTTGGGGCAAGTCCACGGGTTGCATTTAACAATGATCAGAGATGTGAAGTTCCTTCTGCGCTCGCCCCAACGGTCACACCGTAAATCATATTATATTGTCTAGATGACAGGCCAGAGATGATAAAAGGGCATCTACTGATCTAGCCCGATTATTGGCTTCGCCCAGTCCAAACGGTTACACCGTAAAACATATTAGCGAACGCAGCCAGCAACGCGAATCGCCGCTCACGTAGCGAGCTCTAACGACAACGCCTGGGCGAAGAGAAAATTCGGACTACTGCTACCCTTGACGGGGTCTGCCCTGTAGCCCGAAGGTTCATTAGTCCAAAGGCCCAGCAGTTCGAAGGTTCATTAGTCCGAAGGCCCAGTAGTTTGAAAGTTCATTAGTCCAAAGGCCCACTAGTCCGAAGGTTCATTAGTCCGAAACTCAATGTAGTAAATGTTGTGAAGGTTAAAGTAACTAAAAGGGTCAGGTTTGATTAATAATTTTTCACCTTAACAGGTTCTTAGAGGTTAAGAACACAAAATACTATGAAAAGGGAGTACTTTAATATGAATTGTTATCTAACATTTTTTTTTCTCTCAGTCTCTCTCTCAAAAAAAAAAAAAACTAAATTAGAAACTCTTCTACGTTTATGATCTATTTGTAAGCACGTCAAATGTTTTATGATATATACTGATGTGTTGGAGAGTTGCAATAAAAAATGTTTAAGAATAACATCTTTTGGAATTAGAATGATGACTTTTTGAGTATAAATAACTAAATGTTTGCATAAAACATCAACTTATCAAATAGAAATCATGTTTTATCGAATAAAAATTGTATGTTTAGGTATAAGAATAGCAAAGATTTGAATAAAAACAACAAAAGTTAAATAATGGAAGGTTTTACACGCTTAAGTACCTATTAAGTGCGAAACAAAATCACATTGAAACAAAACCTAATGGACTTTTTCAATGAATTTGTGTCTGTCACTTATGGTGTGAACGTTAAATTATCTCCCGCAAAAGAAGGGGGTAGGGGGTTGAAGTACTTTATCAATCGGTTAGAAATAAAAACTAAGTAGGGGTCAGGATCTTTTTATCTAAAAGTTTGTTGTAAAACTTATAATTTATAATAAATGGAAATGCACAAACAGAATGACACACAGATGAACGAATGGACAAAGCTAAATTTATATTCCCCATTTAGAGTAAAGGCGGGGTACAATATACAACATGGAAACAAAACAAATTCTAAAGAATCTGCATGAACTAAAGTCGAATAGATAAATAACTAAAATAATAAAATTTAAAGAAAGTGAAAAACAAAATAATAAAAAAATGTACAAATGTTTAGAAGTGGAAAATATACATTGTATTTTAGAAGTAACATGGGGGTTTGTCTATCTTAAAGTAGAAAATACAGATTTCAAAGGGGGGTTCAAATGTTGTTCTACATGTACTTTAAGACTTTTAAAGTTTTTGTATTAAAAATATACTTCAATATTAACTGGTTAAAATTGAATAACTTTAGCTACTTTTCTGCATTTGTTTATAGGACGAATTCTTAGGTGAAAAATTGCTGCATGGAAATAATTCTGAAAAGATTTCTCAAACTAATCACGTGATGCATTCGATTAATGAACCTTCGGACTAGTGGTCCTTCGGACTAATGAACCCTCGGACTAGTGGGCCTTCGGACTAATGAACCTTCAGACTAGTGGGCCTTCGGACTAATGAACCTTCAGACTACTGGACCGTGACCCCATTGACATATTCAAAAATATGTTGTCACATTCGTACCCACAATTCCGTGTGAATTGCAAATGACTACCAGTGTCATGATCTCATGAGAACAGGTAAAATGTATTTTAAGAATGTCATGCATTTAAAAGATGAATAAAACATTCTGCTGATTCTAAAAAATGGTTTGCAACTATTTGTTTTACATTATTTTCTTGGTAAATTGTTCGGAGCAATGCTACTTTGACGGAAACTGCCGAGTGATGTCTGCTCAACTAAAGTGACGTCACAATGTTTAGACTAAGCATGCGACCTTTAGTGTAATGAACAAATGGATAGGCGGATCCAACAGTGCACGTTCCTGATGAATCTGATAGTGAAATTGTGCTCATTGTTAATGACTTCGCCCTCCAGATCGCCACACCGTAAAACATAACTTTTTTAGCATGTATATTGGAGCGTAAAATATTTTTATTCACGTTAATGCATCCATTTGGTAAACCACGCTTTAATTTATCATCATGTATCCATTTGTATTTAAAATTCAATTTATGCTGCGCTCGCCCCAACAGTTGCACCGTTAAACATATTAGAAAGCTCCAAGCACCACACAATATCAGATTCCAATGGATTTACCTCAGAGGTTTGTGTCGATGTCGTCTGTTTAGTGGCTTCACAATAAAAGAGAGAGTTGTCCTATTTCCGGTGACGTCACTCAAGGGTGTAGGTCTAACCCGAGGCGAGTTCAACAGAGCAAGCGCTCGCCAAAATTTGTGTTGCGGGAATAAGGAATTTTGGCGAGCGTTCGCGAGCGCTCGCTCTGTTGAACATGCCTCCGATCTACACTACAGCGCGAAAATTTGGTTTTTCTTACTTTTTACGATCAACTTATTAATTTGTTAAAAGAGAGGCAGGCGCGTAGCCAGAATGGAAATGAAGTGTACGCATAAAACGGTCGGGGGTCTGGGGGCGAAGCCATCGGACGCTCCTGAGTTTTACTTTAATTAAATGATCTTATTTTATTTCAGGTGCCTGGAATGCCATTTCTACAGTATTTCCTGATGCTGTAACTAAAGGATGCACCTTTCATTGGTGCCAGGTCGTATGGAGGCACATCCAGGAGTTGGGTCTTGCAGCCACGTACATGAAGAGGGAGGCTTCTCATCGCTACCTGAAGCAGCTTATGGCCTAACCCTTCTTACCTGCACCAGACATCCCCGCCGCATTCCAGACATTGAAGGAGAGAGCCAACACGGAGCCCCTCCAGTCCTTTGTGAACTACATAGACAGACAGTGGATGAACCATTCTGTCTTGCACACATCATCATAGACTGTCTACCACCAACCCGTCAGGACCAACAATGATGTAGAAGGTGATTATTTTGCAAATATTTTTTTTTAATTTTGTTATTTTTTGAAAATGAATTAAACATTGTGTTCTTGAAATACATAAAAGTATCTATACTTATAAATTAATTAAGATATTTTGCCAATAAACTACAAAATCCCTTCACCAGAGTAACTGTTTACACTTTTGGTATTTCAACACGTGTGAGTTGATGTCCGTAAGATATAATTGAATTTTACCTAATAAGCAATTACTGTAAAATAAATATAAAACCTACTTTCATTTTCGATTAACCAGCCCAAAATAGCAAAAATGAGAGTAAGGTGGTGGACAAGCTTTGGCGGATCCAAGTCAGTGGGAGTTTGCATCAATATACTTGCAATCAAATAATATTGAATGATTACGTAATGAGTGAAAATATTTACTGGGGACTTATTCAGGGTATACAATACATAGAAATTAAAATTTGACCAATGTTGAATAAACAAAATGAGCCAATTCGTTTCTTGAATAGGCGATTTTAGTTTTGATGGATAGAACTTTCCAGAACATGGTAACCAAGAACGCAGGTTTACTAATTATTGTCATAGCGGAAAATGTAGAGCGAGTTCATCATGCATCGCTAGCAGATACCTTGAATTGGACATCTTTGGTAAATAGCCAAAAAAATTAAACAAATTAAAATAAAATGGGCCAATTTGACACAATTTTTGTTTTAAAGGAAATAACTTTACAGAACGAGGTGCTCAAAAAATGCGGGTTGACTAATTAACGTCATTATGGAAAGTGTAGGCAGATAACTTGGATCTGATAACTTTAGTTTAAGATATGCAAATAAATATGCATACCCGTTTTTAATTATAAATTAGATACATTTTTTACACCACGACAGATTGGTAGTAAACCTTATACATTAATGTGCGAACCATGAACAAAGTGTGTTAACAACTCTACTTCTATAATTATGAATAAAGGATGTATGCATAAAATGGGGGAGTTGAATTTTGGGGGAGGGGGGATTGACAGTCTTTTATCTGAAATTCTTATTTGGGATAGTGATAACAATTAAATGGACTTTACACCTAAAGAAAATGTTTGTAATATTTTCAAGTCAGCTGGAAATAAAAAATAAAGGCCATACACGAACATGTATATAAAATCAATTTCAATTAAGATTTTCATCCCTGCCCGCTCCTCTAAATACCCAGCCATGCAGTTCCTTTTTAATTTCAATTTCATAGAATATGTTATTAAGAAAGCATTTAAGAAAAATTTCAAACACGGTTACAAAAAAAATGAACAAAACAAAATCTGCTTCAACATATTAAACACTGTATCATATCAATGCGAATAAGTGTTATCATCTATCATATCATCTAGTTTATAAATTAATAAAAAAAAAAGTAAAATGACATGTAAACAATAGCTGCATATAATTTTTAATCTGATTCATTTTGTATTTTTAGAAAATGTCATTAATGAAAATAATTTGTATTTATTAAAGGTTGGCATCACAGGGTCAATGGTAAAGCTGGACATTGGGGATGCACCTTCTACAAACTTGTATCTCTTCTCCTGTATGAGGCAAAGCTGGTGGAGACTCGTGTGTCCAGTGAAAACCTTTTCAGGGATGTCAGACATTCATCATCAGCTACTCAGAAGAAACTGACGGAGGCCTGGGATCAGTATGATGCTGATGTCAACTGGACATTTCCTACATCTCTACGGGACCGTGTATGCTCCATGCGAGTGACACCGATAGTGTAAAGTTTGCCATGCGAGTGACACTGATAGTGTGAAGTGTTTTGCCATGCGAGTGACACCGATAGTGTAAAGTGTTTTGCCATGCGAGTGACAACGATAGTGTACTTAGTGTTTTTGCACCTCACTGTGAACTATAGACTTTTCATGGAATACATGACATGAAATGTTGTTTTGATTCGATCAATGAACAATTGCTAGTAATGACTTGTGCTGCCTTTCAATATGTTTTATTGTATGCTGATGTGGTTTGTATTTATTTTCTATGATTTATTTCATGATGTGAAATAAAAATTTCATATTACAATAAATCTATTAAAGTTTACCTATCTTCTTCTGTTTACTATATATTAAGTTCAAAAGAAATAGATGATAAAGATCACACCAACATATTTATATATACAAGACCACCCTTGAATTGAATTAACATGAAATATATCACGAGTTAGTCATACGAATATATATAATTTTATCTGTGTGTCAATTGAAATGCAGTGTAAAAAGTTGAAGCTCTGCATGGCATTAATTAAGAAAGCACTGCAAGTAATATGAAGATTCTTCATAATTGAGTGAAATCACAGAAAATTGGCTAAAAATGCTTTCACTTCCAATATGACAAATGTTTAAGGCATCTATTAAGAAAGCACTGAAAGTTATGTGAAAATTCTACATAATTATGTGAAATCACGGAAAATTGGCTAAAAATGCCTTCACTACCAACATGACAAATGTTGATAAAATTTAAGTTATTCCATAAAACACAACGTTAGCGATCATTTGGTGTTTGTTAAGAGTGATAATTAGAGGTAATCCTTGATCGTTGATATCATATATATAGATATTGAAACAGGGTGAAACCACTCAGCACGGAACCTCTCGGTGCGAAAACGTGATCGGAGCGAAACCACCCGTTACCCTCAGTTGGTAGAGCGCCTGACTAGAGATTCAGGGGGTCAGGGTGTGAAATATCAATGCATTTATATGTATTTTGAACATCTTCATTTTATTATTTCTTTGACGATGTTACCAGTTGACTTCGCTATACATGGAACCGTCTAGTAATAAGTTGAGCTGGTGATTCATGACATGATGACAAAAAGTGGCCAAAAACCAGAGTACAAAAAATGCCTGTTTTATTTTACCAGGACATATCATGCACCCTGATCAACAACCACATCTGAACGAAAAGAACTGAATAAACAATAATGATGTGATGAAAAAAGGGTAAAATAGTCAAATAAAGCAAATATAATACAGTATGATGGACATTTGATTAACTAGAATAAGATATCAAAATTTAATAATTTATGTAGCATATGTGAGACTAAGTTTTGAGTATCACTATTAAAGAGACATCATAATTCCAGAATTACTCTACTACAGTACGTGCGTCCCTGCTCTACAATGAATATTGAATACTTACGCAACACAAGTGCACCCTCCAGATAACACTCGTCCTGACTGATGGATCAACACCCATACACATATGGATCAGACGTTTGTCTCGTCTCTGGTACACAGGACGCTTTTATATAGAAGTTATTAGCTCAAGAACTTCCGAAATCTGAACATGGTCAATATGACTTGCAGAAAACAGTCGAAAACCGCTGTCATTTTTGTAGGTCTGCAGTCTCTGGTTGTCCCACTTACAATTTGTCATTAAGAATATAATAATGTCATATGTTTGTATGTCTGGTAAGTTACCGAGATGCTTTTGCCAGGTTTTCACTTCAGTCGGAGATGATATGACTACATTAACGCCATTTACCTCAACTGTTCTCCTCTTCAAGTCCATGACCTTGTAATCATTAACGTCACCTTTAGGAATTATTTCCAGGTTTAGCTCTACAGCGAGTTCACAAAGCCGAACAGGTTCAATTTTTTTGCTTAATGAACAATTTACTTCTCTCTTCTGTAAAAATTCCCTCTATTCGGGTACCCTATCCAAATAAAAATCTATCGCATTCATATTTTACCGCTTCGAAGCTAGAAAACTAGAAGTTTATATGGCTAACAAAATATTTCGGTGTGCCTAAAATTCGAAGAAAAACGGTGTTCCGGCAGAAACCCGAAATTCTGCTATTAATGAAGATTGCATTAAGGTCTATGGAGATAAGCAAATTTTTGAGAATGAAATATCTAATACAAAGAATATCAATAAATGCTTTGGTCTATTTAATCATTAGGAATAGAAAAACTATTGAAAACAAATTTTATACCGGATTTGTTTTAGAATTGATTTTTATAAATTGAAAACAAAGGGGGGCAACTCTTCCAGAACAGGAAAAGGTCATTTATTTGGAGACGTTCCGCTCTAAAACATGAAAATTGTGTCAAAGTATACTGAGTATTAAGCCCATACATACCTGTTATGCATCCAGATTCACTGAATATGGAGCAATTATGGATCGGATACCTTAATTTTTTTTTTATGATAGTGTCTAAAACTAACCAGGACTCACAATACTATTAGTTGAAATAAAAACCTCCATAAAATTTGATTGCAAAAAGACTTTTTAAGAACAATTTGTCAAACAAATGTTTGTGGAGGCATCTGCACTCCAATATTCCTACAAATAATTGAAGCAAATTTTACATAAGTATTGAGAAGAAAGAGAGAGAGATTTTCTTTAAAAAATATTTTTAGCTACAAGATAAGATTAAAGTTGAACACCGGTCTTAAATAGCACCGTCACACAGGTATATAAACCCTTCGATTTCGTTACACCCGATTGCACACCTGAAACTTATAACTGACGTGTAGTATCCCTTTCATGGTCTTTGGGTTTTATGCATCTATTTCTCATGTTTTGTGCATAATCTGTTCGTAAATAATGTATTGACTTGTTAATTTGATGTTAGTATTCTCCTGGCTTGAAAAAAGTCCGCAAAATTTGAAAAATTTCATCGCGAACCGAGTACACGCAACACAACAAGGCAAGATTTACGTCCACACAAGTGAGACCTCTACAGTGAAATACTTTGAACTGTTAAAAGGTCTGCGGCTTATATAGGAGTTGTAGGGATAGCAGTAATGAAAGAGAAATATGGCGGACAGTGACTATTTACGAGCGGTGTTCAGCTTTAAGCTGATAACTGAGAGAGAGAGAGAGAGAGAGAGAGAGAGAGAGAGAGAGAGAGATTTCTGAAAAATTTATTACAGATTATTATTATTATTCAGGTATTAATTTACAGGATATTTCTCTGCTTCATTTAGATAATTAACCTGATTAAGTGATAGATATATTGTCTGCTTCTTCTTAGTGTGTTAGTGTTAAATAAATTGAACATCTTACTACAGCTCACAGTACCATGTCGTTGAATAAAACCTCCACAAAAATTTGATTGCAAAAAGATTTTGTAAGAACAATTTGTCAAACAAATGTTTGTGGGGGCAACCTACAAATAATCCAAGCAAAGCATGGCAAAAATTTAAACATTACAACGTTAAACCATTGAGAACAATGAACCTTTAAGTTAGCACATAACTGAATAATGTCTACACATTATATTAAAATTAATGGAACAATTCCTTAAAGCTAAAACTACTATCTGATTTCTAGGAATACATGATATCACCCATTTCTTCAGATAGCTGTTGTAGTCCATCGTTGGCCCCCCTTTTGTGTTTACATCATCAACCAGTTCTCGCTGACTTGCAACCATCACCAAAGCTCCTCAGGAAAGTAGAAATCAAGAAAAGTTTAGAAAAGAACAGTCATTTTAATAAGAAAATCAATTTGCAAAATTACACTTACCAGAAATACAGCTTTGATATCATTCTTCTTGTACTTCGACCGAGGTCACAATGACGAAAAAAGCACGCAAAACGGAAACACTAGCTAGTGCGAAGGAGTAAGTCGATGTCGAATAACTAAATAACGGAATGGCCTGAAAACTAAACATTAAAGCATACAGAACAAAGATCAGAATGATATTTATATTTACGTTCCAGGTGTGTGCTGCTCCCTCCCTGTGTGCTGCTCCCTCCATGTGTGCTGCTTCCTCTCTGTGTGCTGCTCCCTCCCTGTGTGTTGCTCCCTCCCTGTGTGCTGCTCCCTCTCTGTGTGCTGCTCCCTCCCTGTGTGCTGCTTCCTCTCTGTGTGCTGCTCCCTCTCTCCGATGGGAACACCGGAATGGCCTAAAAACTACATATAAAGCATGCAAAACAAAGATCAGAATAATATTTATACTTACGGTGTGTGCTGCTCCCTCCCTGTGTGCTGCTCCCTCCCTGTGGGTTGCTTCCTCTCTGTGTGCTGCTCCCTCTCTCCGATGGGAACACTGGAATGGCCTAAAAACTACACATAAAGCATGCAGAACAAAGAATAATATTTATACTTACATTCTAGGTGTGTGCTGCTCCCTCTCTGTGCTGCTCCCTCCCTGTGTGCTGCTCCCTCTAAATACTGCTTACTCTGTCTGGTGCTGCCAAGGATTTCTTAAAAGAAATAAACACTTGTGTTACCATTCAGAAGATTAAAGCAATCATCGAAACCCACAACAGAAAATAGATATTCCAAACTGTAAACCATATTAAAATACCTGACCACAAATCTGCCATATTAAAATGTTATATACAATACTTACTCGCTTGAAGATGATTCTGGCTGGTTTCTCTGTGGCTGGTGGTTCTGGCTCACTATGGATGGTCCACTCTGTATGCTTGTGGCCAGTTCTTCTGACTATTCAGTCCATCTCCTGTCACTGTCTGCTGACCATGTGTTCTTCTTTCCTATATCTAATTCTCTGACACTACTGCATTGAATATCTCAAGGAGATTCCAAAAGACTCCCTGACTATACCTTGACATCACCTGAGTTTACCCTCAGACATCACCTGGTCACATCCCCGAGAGAGAGAGAGAGAGAGAGAGAGAGAGAGAGAGAGAGAGAGAGAGAGAGAGAGAGAGAGGTGCATTGAATCTTTTGCACAATTAATGGTTATTTATACATGGCATGCCATTAACTATATATATATATCAGGTTATTTTGACCAATCGAAAAGTTGCTGGCCGTTGTTCGGGTGGATCAAAATTGAAAACTGACCTTTTTGAAAAGGCCAAATATTCCCAACGTCAAATAATCTGATATATATATAGTATTCACTACACATTGTTTATTGTTAACTATGAGCAAAAGCACCACACCACACATGCTGTCGATATTAAGTTAGAGGTAAAGACTGAAAGAGGTAGGTGGGGTTCTCTTTACAAGAACATGAAAAGGGCTCAGTAAGTTAGTAGTAGTTATTGTCTTATTTTTAACAAATATGGCATGCCATAAACTTCTCTAAATTACTTTTGTAGACCAAACCCAAATTAGTTCATCATTAACATCACCAGCATGCTGTGGACAGTCACAAAGAGAATTTGGGGTGCATGTACCCATGCAGGTCACAGATGTCATGTAAAAGAGGCATGCAGGTCAGTAATTATAGTACCCATGCAGGTCACAGATGTCATGTAAAAGAGGCATGCAGGTCAGTAATTATATGTTAGAGGGTTAGTAAGTGAAGTCAGAGGTATGGGCAGGGAATGTCAGCGAAACTCAGGGAATGTCGGGGTAAAGCCATGGAATCTAATGGAATCTCCAGGGAATTCAAGCTGTAGCGTGGGTAACAGACCAGCGTTTCTGGAGGTAAAAGATGGCGGCAGTGAAAGAAGAGAAGACAGAGTGTCGCAAGGAAAGGGAAGAGATTGAGGAAGGAGGCGATGAGTGCAGAAATGGAGTGAGGTGAGGTTAGGCCGATGGTGGCTAGGAAGGGTACAGTTGAGACCCACCAGCTGAACTACAATGAGGGACAAGAGAAATGATTACCATATCAACTTCTCCAGGACCAATGCTAAAGTTTTCCTCTATTGGCTGTGTGCGTTTTCTAAGAAGCAGGCTTCGCATTTTAGCAGCTTCATGATGCACGCCAAATCACAAATATGAGATAAACATAGTTTTATGAACTATTTACTCATAAATATGAGCTAAACTTTAATTGTCATCAAATACTAAAATATTTACAGACTGAAAACTGGTTAAAAGTATAGTTAAAACTTTTAAATAAAACCTTTGTTAACTATATAAATTATAATTCCATTTGACTTATTTTTTATAATTATATTACATTTTCCTTGAATTTTTGACACCAACCTATAAATTTTAATTTTTCTCTTTTCCTTTCGAGTCGCCATTTATCGAAGTCACGTGGCTGTAATTTCAATGATTTTCAATTTAAAAAAGGAACAAATAAAAAAAGGAATTAAGAAAGAAACGTGTATATATATATATACACACATCATAGTTCACAAATAATGATTACATAGTGAACTATAGTTTCCAGTCTGTAAATAGTATTTTACACTGTTGATAACTGTTTATCTCATTTTGTGATTTGGCGTGCTATATATATAATCCGAGATTCCTCAGACTCTAACCCCCGCTTTTATATTGAGACGTGCAGAGGAGCACGTCCCAATATAAAAGCGGGGGTTAGAGTCAGAAAAACCTCGGATTACTCAATATAATGCAGATAACATAGCACTAATTCTTCAAAATGTATTTATTTAAAATAAATTGATAAAACCACTTTTAAAATAAATTGATAAAAACACTATTTAAAATAAATTGATAAAAATTTTATATAAAATTGATTTCTTGAATAAAATGTTGATTTAACCTTCCTAACCCCTGCAAGTTGATTTGTACAGAAAAACCAACAACGATATCATTATCACTGACTTTTTTAAGCACCATTCCATATTTCTATAACCTAGCTAGCTCCCCTTGGAACCCCTTAACTTAACTTTCTCCGCAATTTAACAAGTCCATATATAAATATATAAATTAACCTAATTACATAATAAGAATTATTATATGCAGTTAATAAGAATTTAACCTGGAAAATATATGAGATTATAACATTGATGCAAACTAACAAAGCAATAACTGCCTGAGTTGAGAAAGGGACCAAATTCTTACACAGAAACGTTTAAAGATACATAAGGAGGAAATTGTTTGCAAAATTATATTGTAAGACAGCTGACATTAAAACTATGTAGTATATTTATGCCATTTCAGATTGGGGTTAGAGAGTTGGCACAATGGGAGATGTCGATTTCTAAGTAATATGGATTTAGTAACAATTTGAAAATAATGAAAGCCTGTTGAGCTCATTTTCTTAGGTTTAAAACATACTTTTTTTTTTTTTTGCAAAAAACACGTAACTTTCGCAAAGAGACGTGAAACTTTTGCGATATAACTTTTGCAAATAAATGCGTAACTTTTGCTATATACAGGACATATGATATTTAATTTATACAGAACCAATTTACATTTAGCATTATTTCTATACAACGACAACCTCTATGCAGAACCTTTTTGGCATGTATTTATACCATAACCTGATCTAAGTAGCATTCATGTATTTTTATAATGGCCAAAACTTAGCATTGTTTGCCTGTGAGTGAGTTGGTATATTTCCACTATTATTATTTATACATTACCGGTATGTAGAACCTAGCTATTACACTTGTTTGTACTTCCCTGAAGCATTAATTGCGGTTTGTATGAATTGACTCAACTCGAATATATTCAAGAAGGGCTGTATATTTAGAATTTATAAGATAAATTAAGATCAAGGTAAGAAATATGTATAATGACAGGTGGCATTGCTCTGAACAAGTTACAGATTTATAAATTTAGAACTGATTAACACTTAGCGTATTTGCACTATCATTTATTTAATATATAGAATCTATTATTGTTTTAATTACTTTCCTTCAGCATTAATTGCATTTATATGAATTTATTCAATAAAATGAACAACGTGTTTAATCCAGATCAAGATAAGAAATGTATGACATTTAGTGATATCACTCACCAATTTTTATCAGTATATATGCATGAAGCTTGAAATTATAAAGGTACCGGTAGTCCAAAACGTAAAACAAGGAATATTTAATATCTGAATCAAAATCGGGTAATAAAGGACAAATTAAGGAATAGAAATGTCAGTCAAAATGAAGGTCATTGTAAAAACAGAAATATTGAAGTGTTCACATTAATATGTTAATTCCTAAGAAGTATGATATGCTGTATATGAATAATAATATGTACGTCTGTCTTTTTGTTTTTCCCTCACTTCATTCCCAGCTAGAGTAATACTTTTTTGAGAAGAAGTATAATTTATATCAAAGATAATTCAGATTTAAGGGAGAAATAAGTAAAAGATGTCCAATGTATAGGATATCATTCAAGTACATTGTAAATATAACGGACTATGAATTTTTTGCACGATCGATCACGACTCGGCCATCATATAAAATTGTTTATAAATTGAAGGAAATAGAAATAATTGGACACAGGCTTACTGACCTGATAGTACTGCTGCCCAATGTGTAAAATTGCTGTATGGTGGCAGTCAGCACCTCTAGATTCTTGTTTAAGATTATGAAGCAGAGATAAAATAGGCATCACAGTATTGGATCTAGCATACCCAATTCCTTTATTTACCACCCATAAATCATGTAAATATTGAGTACTGGATTAAAAGAAATAGTCAGACATTACGATTCAAGTACATAACAAGAAATTAACAGATACATGTACTGTAGGATGCATGATTCATTTTTAGTTAGCTATCAAGAAACAGACGGGATGATTCTGGATCAAAAGAAACAGTCAGACAGTATGATTCAAGTACATATAACGAGAAATTAACAGACACAGTCAGACAGTACGATTCAAGTACATAACGAGAAATTAACAGACAGACACATGTACTGTAGGATGCATGATTCCAGCTAGGATGATTCTGGATTAAAAGAAACAGTCAGACAGTATGATTCAAGTACATATAATGAGAAATTAACAGACAGACACAGTCAGAATGTACGATTCAAGTACATAACGAGAAATTAACAGACAGACACATGTACTGTAGGATGCATGATTCCAGCTAGGATGATTCTGGATTAAAATAAACAGTCAGACAGTATGATTCAAGTACATATAACGAGAAATTAACAGACAGACACAGTCAGAATGTACGATTCAAGTACATAACGAGAAATTAACAGACAGATACATGTACTGTAGGATGCATGATTTCAAGAAACAGACTGGATGATTCTGGATTAAAAGTAACAGTCAAAGAGTACCTGGTATGATTCAAGTACATATAACGAGAAATTAACAGACAGACACATGTACTGTAGGATGCACGATTCCAGCTAGCTATCACGAAACAGACAGGATGATTCTGGATCAAAAGAAACAGTCAGACACTATGATTCAAGTACATAACGAGAAATTAACAGATTCATGTAGGATCAATCCGGATGCATGATTCCAGAAACAGAAAGGATGATTCTAATATAACATTCAGCAGTGCTTAGGTAACTGTGGTCATAATATGAAAGTAATTGGAAAATTCAGCTATGATTAAACTATTTTTTAAAGCATTCAAAGTTTCACATAAATTCACATTGGATATCAGGCACATAAAAGCCTGTATCAAAGCTGCTTTAGAGGTGGAAGAATTATTCAAGCTTGTGACTTCACACTTTTTTGTCAACCACTTATTTCTTAAATTTATAACTAGACTCTCCACTTAAAAAAAAAAAAACCTTGGGAGAGTGTGAAAAAATGATTTGGTCCCAGCATCATGAAGTTTTCTAACACTTAAGTCAATTTATTCACAAAATGTTTTATTACATGTACTTTAAAATACGACAATTCAAAATGTAATCACAATGTATTCTAATAATATTTTATATCATTATTTTGAGTGTCAATTTATGATTTAGTAAGTTTTTGGCTGTTAATTGACAGAAATTTTGACTAAGTCTTAAATCTTTCATGATTGTTGGACCTGACATTGAAATCAGTTCAACTTTTCAGGCATCTTCTGGCACTAGAAGCCTCTACGAAAGTTGTTCATAAATATTATAAATATCAAGAAAGAAATTGAAGAAAGTCTGCACACAGAGATAAAGAAAGATAAAGAAAGAAAATATATTTAACTTTTGTGATTAGAGAAACTGTGTGCAGAGAGAAAGAGAGAAAGAGAGAAAGATTTTTTTCTTAACTCCGACTACACTTTCTTTACCATATGTGTCAATCAGTTTTTCTAATACAATGTTGTAAATGGTTGGGTTTTTTTTTTTTTGTTTTTTTTTTATTAATTTTTTTTTTTTTTTTTAATTTTTTTTCTTTTTTTTTTTTTTTTTGGTTTTTTTTTTTTTTTTTTTTTTTCTTTTTCTTTTTCTTCTTTTTTTTTTTTTAATGTTGAAAAGAAAATTCCAGGTTTAGACCTAGATAAAATGACTGTGAAAGAGACAAAGAGAGAAATATTTTTTTCTTAACTCTGACTACACTCTCTTTATCAACCATCTTTTATCCTTAACCCTTTCACATTCATGCTGGTCAAATTTGACCGGTTAGCCATTTCCAATAAAATGTTAAATACATGTGAAGAAGCAAAATAAATATGATGCACAGACACTTGACATCTATACAAACATATTCATACCGGTATATATATATATATATACCCAGATAGTTTTCCACATTTCATGTTAGTAAATTCCTAATATATCATTTCCCCCTGAAATGAATGAAAATTCCCCAATGTGAAAGAGTTAATTAACAGCCAGCCTCTCCAACTTTTGGGAGGAAAAAAAATACTAAGGCTGTTTAAATAAGAGTAATTGCTGCATTATGCTTGCAAAAATGAAAAAAAAAATTGACAGTTGACTTACTGCCATACCATATGTGTCAACCAGTTGTTCTGATACATGTAATCAGTTGGATTTTTTTGCTTATCATACTGACAATTTTATGTTCTTATTAATAATTAAAGGAGCATTGGTCACAATTTTGGTAAAAATTAATTTTTCCATTATAAGAGAGATATAGAGCTCAATCACAACTCTTTGTTATATCTATAAAACAAAGCTCAGGTATTGTCTTTGTTCACATTTGCATTCATATATAATAGTTCTCCACATTTCATGCATCTAGTAAATTCCTAATATATCATTTCCCCCTGAAAAATACCCAAAATGAAAGAGCTATAACAGCCAGCCTCTCCAACTTTTGGGAGGAGTTTTAAAAAAATGCTGAAACTGTTTAAAGAACACAGAGAAATTGCTGCATAGCACCTGCAGAAATAAAATATGACAATTGACTTAATGCCATACCATATGTGTCAACCAGTTTTTCTTTTTTTTTTCATTTTTTTTTTTTTTTTTTTTTTTTCATTTTTTTTTTTCATTTTTTTTTTCATTTTTTTTTTTTTTTTTTTCATTTTTCTTTTTTTTTTCATTTTTTTTTTTTCATTTTTTTTTTTTTTTAATGTTGACAAGAAAATTCCAGGTTTAGACCTAGCTACAATGACTGTGACGACGCATCTCATTGAAAATTCATTTGAAGGAGAGGGAGGTGTCCGGACATTGATATCCCTCCCTCTCGATCCGTAAACGAAAAATCAATATTGATAGGCTTATATGATGAAATTCAATAGGATGATATTGTGCTTTGTACAATAGTTTAAGGGGGCTTGGCATAAAAGCAAATTCAAGGAGACAAATAATGACTTGGACCTAAATTGAAGAAAGATGTAATTATTTTTGCAGAATAAAATAAATAAATGAGGCTAAAAGATCTTGATTGATGATCGACTTAATATTTTAGATTTATAGGCATTATATAGAATGTAGAGATTAACCATCAAAGGAATTAATGTACAGCCGATCTGTCTATAGATATATTTGTTAGAATTGATGTATATAATCATCAATTATGAATACATATGTATCATTTTTCCAATCCACAAGCACTAGAAATAAATCCAAGGCATGGGTTCCATATATGGCTATTATGCCATTTGATAACAAGTCAAAATATTGACTTTTATTTAAGATGGCAATTATGCCATTTGATAACCAGTTAAATTATTTACTTTTTTGGGGACAAAGAAAAGAGGTTTGCAGCTGGTTCAATTGCTTGTCAGGGACGCCCTTTTCTGACATACTTACGTGCTTAGAAAAGAGGTTTGCAGCCGGTTCAATTGCTTGCTAGGGACACTCTTTTCCGTCATACTTACCCGCTACATGCCCTTTAAATTGCCTTTTTTAAGTAGTGCTTTAAAATGATGATTCCGAAGTAAAACAGAGCTGTACTTGTTTTCTGCCAATTATTTTAACTTTGATTTTTTTATCAATAATTTGATAATATAACATTCATAGAATAAGCTGTTCAGTTTGATTTTTTTTTTTTTTTTTTTTTTTTTTTTTTTTTTGGATAATTTTACAATAGTTTTTTTTTCTTATACAAGTTTTATTTTTTTAAATATAAGTCGATCATCAATCATAAATTATACATGTATTTGGGCAAGGCCATTTTTGTGTTTACATGTCTATTTCATATATTACTTTACATATGATGTGGAATTTATTTTTAAAGGAAGAAAATGATAGAGGGAAAAGAATATTATGACAATTATGACTAAGTAAATTAAAGGGTCCATTTAATCCAGTGGGTATTATCTAACTTATCCTTTTCACCAATCTTATAAGAAATATAATTATGCTCATCAAAGAAGAGTTTTACAATAGCCACGAACAACACTATTCCTAAAAAAATTCTTATTCATCTCAAAATGTATTGTATCCATGTTCTTCATGCAATAAATGTTTACACTAACACTATTCCTAGAATAAAGGATTTCTTTGTATGACATATGAAGATCCGTCTCATTTTTCTTAAATAAAAGGCGAACAGAATGGAAAGATCTATACAAGTATATACACTAGAGATAAATAAACCTCCATTGTGACCATGCTATGAAAGTATTTGAGCTACACTAGCAACTTTTTAACAATTTAAATCAATCATCAATGAATAATATTCGGGCTTGGCTTTTCTTGTTTTGTTTTGTTTATATATCTATATCACCATTATCACATATTGATATATTTCACAAATACTTGTCTTACGATGTGTGTGTTTTTTTGGTTTTTTTTTTAAGAAAATGATAGAGGGAAAAAGAGTATTATCATTATCATGTACAATACTAAGTTAATTGTAGTGTTCATTTAATCCAGTGGGTAATTAACTTATCCTTTTCACCACTCCTACAAGCAATATAACTATGCATATCAAAGAAGAAGTTTACAATAGCAATAAACACTAGAATAAAGGGTTTCTTTGTAACATATAAGGATCCATTTCATTTTTCTAAATAATACTCAAAGCCTAGCAAAAGGCTTTTTGCTAGACCCAGAGTATTATCTAGAAAATAAGATGGACGTTGAAATTAATATATCGTATAGTCTTTTTTATTCACATTTTTGATATACTCAGATTCACGATACCAACTTCCACTCTGACCTGACAGTACCAAGTGTTTACCAGGACAGCCAATGAACAGCTTCCAGACTGCCATGCCTGTATGGGGGCCTAACGCATTAATATCAGGCGAGTGGACACTCGGGCCTCGAGAATCTAAGCATTTCAAAAACATGAACAAAAACGACGAGATGATCTAAATATGTTCAAAACAATTGAATAGAAATAGCATTTGACATATTTGACATAGAATAGGACTATTCAATTCTGTCATTAAGACAGTATTTTTAAAACTTATAGGTAAAAATCTTGACCAAAAAAGTGTGACAGTCACTTTGACAAACAAAAATGAGAAGGGACAAACTGGTAAAGCCTGGCAATTAAATAGTTACAGATTCAGATACAGAAAGACAGGCATGATGTTTCCAATTTATATATAAATTAGCCTTTTTTATCAATGGACATAACCTCCTGGTATAGCTGGAGTTGAAAAAAGACGGAGAGATGGGATGGTTCAAATATATTGATATTCTAGCCTTTCATATGTGACCACAGTACATTTAATTGGCAGACAGATATGATGATTCAAATATATGTGATATACTAGCCTTTTTGTTTGATATACTAGCCTTTTATATCATGTGATCACAGTATATGTATTATAGTAGGCAGACAGATGGAATGATTGCAATGTATGTGATAATTACTTACGCCTTTTATAGTAAGCAGACAGATAGGATGATTCAAATATATGTGATATATCATGTGACCAACAGTACATGTATTATAGTAGGCAGACAGATAGGATGATTCAAATATATGGGAAAATTACTTAAGCCTTTCATAGTTTGTGACCAACAGTACATGTATTATACATGTAATAGGCAGACAGATGGAATGATTGCAATATATGTGATAATTACTTAAGCCTTTAATAGTTTGTGACCAACAGTACATGTATTATAGTAGGCAGATAGATAGATGATTCCAATATATGGGATAACTACTTAAGCCTTTTATAGTTTGTGACCAACAGTACATGTATTATAGTAGGCAGATAGATAGATGATTCCAATATATGGGATAATTACTTAAGCATTTTATAGTTTGTACAGTACATGTATTATACATGTAGAAGGCAGACAGATGGAATGATTGCAATATATGTGATAATTACTTAAGCCTTTTATAGTTTGTGACCAACAGTACATGTATTATAGTAAGCAGACAGATAGGATGATTCAAATATATGTGATATTTCATGTGACCAACAGTACATGTATTATAGTAGGCAGACAGATAGGATGATTCAAATATATGTGATATATCATTGTTACCACGTTCAGTACATGTATTATAGTAGGCAGACAGGTAGAATGATTCCAATATATGTGATATACTAGCCTTTTTATATTTTTTGACCACAATACAATTTTATTATAATGGGGGTGACAGTAAGGATGATTCAAATGATATGTGATATACTAGCCTTTTATATCATGTGATCACAGCACATGTACATCTATTATAATGGGCAGACAGATGGGATGGTTCCATTATATATTCTAGTCTTATATGTGCATGACCACAGTATAATGATAGTTGTGTTACAAACATTATAAGGGAGAATTGCTAAGGCAAGAATTTGTTTTTAAATAAGTAAATATAAAGCTAGTTACAAATGTATGTATTTAGAATAAAATACCGGTACACAGAGAGACATACAAGATATTTGAAATTCTATAGTCTAGCGGACATTTCTTTTATTTTCTTCTTTTCTTCAAGAAATCTAATTCATAAAACGGACAAAGAAATAGGTCAGTGCTGACGAAAGAAGAATAATTAATGATTGAAAATAAAATAAGGAACAAACAATCGAACAAACACCCACATAATGATCAATTCCCATACAGCAATTCAAACTTCGAAGAAATATTCATATTAACGAGAACACTTCAAATGCGCCATGTTTTGGAACTATGACTTTCCCTTTGACACTGACATGATGGATTTACAGTTCATATGAAGACACTGACATGATGGATTTACAGTTCATATGAAGACAAACATTAGCATGTACTAAGAATAGAGACGGGTAAATATTATGGTGAACCTGTTGAGGTGCCCAGAGTTTTGATCTGGATATGGTGTAGAAAATGAAATTCAGTTTTTATTACATTGGCCATTTTATAATGATTATGGTTTGAAGAAACCTTTTTGAAAATACTGGACTTAATCAATTACTGGAACGGTCAGATGCAGATGCACTATACATATATACTTATTTCAAATTATCCTTGACAGGTTGTAAAATACTTATAAATTTATCTCTTATGGGCAGAAAGTTATTATTGCTTAGAAAATGAATATAATATTATATCATATTATCAACTGTTAAATCAACATCAAGGATGTATACTGAGAAGTACCAAAGTATGCTTATATAGTTATATAGAATGCATGTAACCATGTATATTTACATGTATTATCTTTGTTTACTTCTTAACACTGTGCTCTTTCTTCTTTTTATTAATTTATATTGTGTTAAAAGTGGCATATCTGCACGACATGCTGGGTGTTTAATTTATATATGACTTAATTTTTACATTCATTCATTTTTAGAAATAAAGCTGCCAATTGGTTATTATTATTATCTTTCATCAACATTGTGGGGTTTTTTTCTTCAAAATATCATTATTAGCATTATTTTTCAATATGCTCTATCAATAGTTTTTTTCATCAAATTTTTTTTTATTGTTTTTAATTCTTACAAATTTAAATAATAATTTATATCACGATTTTTAAATAAATCCTGTTCATCACCAAGAGTGACTCTCAAAACCCCAGTGTATCATGGTATAAATGTACTACACATTTCAAATGTAAAACGTCTTGCAATTTATTTTTGCAAACAAGTTCCAAATCTTTCAAAAAGGACTTATTAATTAAACCTATAATTTTCTTTTTCTAAATATGTGAATTTAAGAATTTCTTTCATTGATAATCCAGAGCAGAATAAAATAATTAGACTAACCACCCCCACCCCGCCATAAACTTTGCCTTTATAGGTGTCATAAGATGATAACAGCTTAATGTTTTTTTCTAAATATGCAGTCAGTTTCTATTATGTGTCAGTAGACAAAGATATTTCATTTCTTAAACAATATATACAGTTCCAAATTTTTCAAAAAGGACTTATAAATTAAACCTATAATTTTTTTTTCTAAATATGTGAATTCAAGAATTTCTTTCATTGATAATCCAGAGCAGAATAAAATAATTAGACTAACCACCCCCACCCCGCCATAAACTTTGCCTTTATAGGTGTCATAAGATGATAACAGCTTAATGTTTTTTTTCTAAATATGCAGTCAGTTTCTATTATATGTCAGTAGACAAAGATATTTCATTTCTTAAACAATATATACAGTTCCAAATCTTTCAAAAAGGACTTATGAATTAAACCTATAATTTTCTTTTTCTAAATATGTGAATTTACTAATTTCTTTCATTGATAATCCAGAGCAGAATAAAATAATTGACTAACCACCCCCACCCCGCCATAAACTTTGCCTTTATAGGTGTCATAAGATGATAACAGCTTCATGTTTTTTTTCTAAATATGCAGTCAGTTTCTATTATGTGCCAGTAGACAAAGATATTTCATTTCTTAAACATATATTAATATATACATTAACATTATATGACCATTTTGTCTATACCCTGCAATAAGAACCCCTACCCTATACACTATACGACTGTTTAAATTCATGTGACCTAAAACAAGCCCCAATTAACTTACAGGAGTTTGGAAGGTAATTTTTTAAATTATTAAAAAATTAAGATTAAAAACTGTTTGTTAATAAATTGTTTAATTAAGAGGCCCATGGGCCACATCACTCACCTGAAAACAATAGCCATTAATAAAATCAGCTGTATAGAATACATATGGTATAACAATATTCTGCATAAATATTTCTCAAGATATTCTTATGATATCACAAGCATTGAGCCCCTTTTGTAATGGGATGATTTCATAGCCACATCACATATTAAGCATCACAGTTCTCAAGAAGATCTTAAACAATTGCTCATAAATTTATAAACCTACATAAAACATTGAGTCCTTGGGGGGGGGGGGGGGGGGGGGGGACAATTAATGTCCAAGGGCTACAGTTTAAACAGTTGAGAATCAACAAAGTGTCAGGAAATTTGCAAATAAGTAATACCATATATTATTACACTTGAGTTTTTGAATATAATTTAAGATTATTTAATTTTCTTCCCATGTAAACTTTGACCCCCTCATTTGTGGCCCCATCCTTCCTCTGGGGACAATTATTTGAACTAACTTCAATTTAATATCAAACAAAACACTACCTGAGGATGCTTCCACGCAAGTTACAGCTTTTCTGGCCAAATGGTTTTTGAGAAGAATATTTTGAAAAATACAGGCAAATTTTCAATAATTCTTAATTATCTCCCTTTTAAAGAAGGCATGGCCCTTCATTTTAACAAATTTGTATCCCCTTTACCAAATTATGCTTTCATTTAAGTTTGATTGAAATTGGCCCAGTGGGCTTGCAATTGGCTACTTATTTTTGATTACATATTGATATATATTTCACAAATACTTCTGATATGTGAGGGTTTTTTCAAGAAGAGAGAATTACAAGGAAAACTGAGTATAATCACTATCATGAAGAATACTAAAGAACTAATATACTAAGGTTCCATTTAATCCAGTGGGCGTGTGTAGCAAGGAAGAGTTTTTTCAGGTTTTTTTTTTTTATTTTGTTTTTAATTATTTTTTTAATTTTTATCATTTTTATTATTATTATTCTATTAAAGTAGAGTTTGAAAATTGTTGAAATTAATATAACGTATACTTTTTTATTCACATTTTTGATATACTCAGATTCCCAATGCCAACTTCCACTATGACCTGACAGTACCAAGTGTTTACCAGGACAGTTAATGGACAGCTTCCAGACTGCCATGCCTGTATGGGGGCCTAACGCATTACTGTCAGGCGAGTGGATACTGGCCTTGAGAATCTAAGCATATCAAAAACATGAACAAAAACGATGAGATGATCTAAATACGTTCAAAACAATTGAATAGCAATAGCATTTGACATATAGTATTTGTAATGTTTTCTTCAACAAAAATTATTGATATACTATGCATTTGTGTTGCAGTCCCATACACACACACATATATATATATATATATATATATATATATATATATATATATATATATATATACCAAAGAACTAACTTCAATTTAATTTCAAACAAAACACTACCTGAGGATGCTTCCACACAAGTTACAGCTTTTCTGGCCAAATGGTTTTTGAGAAGAATATTTTTGAAAAATACCGACAAATTTTCAATAATTCTTAATTATCTCCCTTTTACAGAAGGCATGGCCCTTCATTTTAGCAAATTTGTATCCCCTTTACCCAATTATGCTTTCATATAAGTTTGATTGAAATTGGCCCCGTGCTTCTGGAGAAGAAGTCGTAAATGTGTAAAGTTTACAGACAGACGGACGCCAAACAAAAAGTGATCAGAAAAGCTCACTTGAGCTTTCAGCTCAGGTGAGCTGAAAAATTGGATTAAAAATATAATGTTTATAATATACAAATAAAATGCATTATAATAAAATATATATTTTGCTATCAATTAGCAACAGCTATGTTATCTGCATACATAGTTGTAGCTCCTGAAGCCTGCAGTCTGACTAAAGCCAGCCCCTACTAATTCACTTCGTTGGAGCGAATTAGTAGGAATTAGTAGGGGCTGGCTGCAGTCTGACTAAAGCCAGCCCCTACTTATTCACTTCATTGAAGTGAATTAGTAGGGGCTGGCTTTAGTCAGACTGTGAAGCCTGCTTTTTACTCACACAGCATGTTTAGAGGAAACAGAAGCATTGGCCTTGGAGAAGCCTCCCTTGCCCCTCAATGTAGTTCAGCCAGAGGGTCCCAACTTTCCCCTTCTTAACCACCACCAGTCTAACCTCACCTCATTCCATTCCTGCACTCTTTGCTTCCTTCCTTCCCTTCCCTTCCTTGTGACGTTCCGTCTTATCTTCCTTCATTGCTTCCTTCTTCCACCCCCCAGAAAGCCAGACTGCTACCCAAAGAGAACAAATGTGGGGAAGAAGAGCACATGGTCAGCATCATCAGTGACAGGAGATGAACTGAGTAGTCGGAGGAACCAGCCACAAGCATACATGGGTCCAGACGGGGTATCTAAAAGGATCAAATATATTTTTAAAGTATTAAAAGGAAATGGTAATCATATGGTCATTATCTGTTTTTTGGGCTAGACATATACTGTGGTTTCATCAATACCAATTTTCCACAGGCACCTAATGTTATAATTTTTTCTCATAATAAAAATAAATACCCTATACCTAATAATAGACAAGGTACCCATCACCGCCATCTTGAATTTAATTCAAACTGTCACATCAGGTGGAAGTTTCGCTTGAAACTCATCGGTAAAGTTATTTTGCGATCCTCTCCATCTCCCTATCGGTCATTCAACATCTAAGCTTACAACCGATTCAACCAAAACGACGCGTCACACCTGTCATTAATAAAAATTGCTGCATTTTTATTAATGACAGGTGTGACACGTCGTTTTGGTTGAATCGGTTGTAAGCTTAGATGTTGAATGACCGATAGGGAGATGGAGAGGATCGCAAAATAATTTTACCGATGAGTTTCAAGCGAAACTTCCACCTGATGTGACAGTTTGAAATAAATTCAAGATGGTGGCGATTGGTACCTTGTCTATTATTAGGTATAGAGTATTTTTTTTTATTATGAGAAAAAATTATAACGTCAGGTGCCTGTACAATTTTCCTAAATTTCATTGTAAAGTTGATCTATGAAAATAAATGTTTAATGAAGAGCAATTACTACTAACATTTTAGATTAATAGGATCATTGGCCACGAATTTACGTATCCATGAAACTGATTTTCATTAAATCCATCAAAACTGATACCCACGAATATTAATGAAACCACAGTATAAATATAAACAATGATAAAAGTACTATATTAACTTTTGGTGTGTATTTACCCATTGTTTTACCTAAGAACTGGCCAACGGTCAAATTGACTGCTTTATTTAATTAAAATGCCAGTTAAAAATCTTAAAGTTAAAAAAATGATCGAGGCAGACGTTGCGTAAACCTAACAGAACTCGACAAAGCATGTTTTGATTAACTTGACTATATCTCAATCCCGACTAATAAGAGGTATTATGGCGGTCTTAAAAAGGATAAGCAGGAGGTTATGACATCAAACATCATCTCATAAATATTCATTATTTAACTTTCATTTTGAATCCGCGTCTGCTTCCGACATATATGCTTGGTTTAATAATGGTGTCTAATTAGGGAAATATGTCTCACAAGATGGGTATTGTGGATTTATTCATATTATTGAGGAAGTGGAACAAGTTCTGAAGGACAAAAAAAATTGTTAGGTTAACGAATGAACAGTGAGGAGGTACTTTCGATACACATTTACAATGACAGTTTGTGACATTATCACCTATGTGGCCCCTTGAACCCTGACCTGTTGGAATTGTACTGCAGCTTACTTTGAAATAAAGGGAAAACACTGTTTACCAGTATGTTTGAATCGAAATCTGCCATGATCAAACCTGATCATGATGAATCACAAACATAGTAAAATTAAAACCATATATTCAATACTCATCTATTTTCGCATAGTATACAACGGGGTTTACATAGCGTAAGCATACTATGCCGAAATGGAGCACGGCAATTGTTTTCAATGAAAATTTTACACGCGCATACAGTGGGCGACAGCTCTCAACCCTAAAATCATTACATCTAAAAGCCCAACACGTTACCGTTACGCTACGTTAGCCGATGATGTATACGGTGGTTTTTATATATATAAAATGCCTCCGGCTCGTGCACTATGTATCAAACCCTGACTACTATTTAGGCATAGTACATGCACAACACAACACTATTATATAATTATATGTAGTTATATTATAATTTAATAAATTCTTTTCACCGTTTTAGAAATAAAAATTTTTACAAATGAATATTTGGGCCAAAAAATAAGTTTTTAAAATTTTTGGAAAGTTAAGGTAAAAATAAGATAAGCCCCAGCAGGATTCAAACTCTCTACTTACAGACACATTGTTAACGCTCTATCCCATAGCATTATGCTGTTAGGTAACATTATTTTGGGGGAAAATATTATATTTTATACTTTATTTGTTTCGTTCAATACGGAGTACATTACAATATGTAGGTGTCCCATACCACTTTACAGCTGAAAATTGTGCTTTACATGATTAATTACATAATAAAATTGTGCAAGTGGTTTTAAAGAATAAAGTTGTGAAAATACATGCAATATGTTACAAGTAAATGATCTTTGTCCGAAGTTACGTACACAACACAGGTCTACAGGTTGCATTAGTGGGTACTAGTTTTACCCAGCTCTTTGGTTAGATGGGTTTCACGAGGTGTAGGTGTGTATGCATATGTGTGTTTTTGATATGCAGAATAGGATTAATTATCATGGATAAACGTTTCTTTTGTGGTGATCAGCTAAAGGAATTCATATTGTGCTCTAATTGGATTATCATTATGATGTTGACCAATATAGGTAAGTATAATACATGTAGTAGCGCAATATTATGAGACACCGGTATACAAAACAGTTAAGTTTTACTTTCACTTTCTAAAATGTGATCTCCCTTTGCCAGCATACTGTATCATATTGTAATATTTTGTATTAAATTTGGGTATTAAATATCATGTTTATATGAGTTATAATAGGGAGGAAGGGGAAGGGGCCTTAACCGTTCCACATTCCCAGGATGTGTGGATTAGATATACATTTCTAGTGAGAATGAAGGCATGCTGCATGTTTTTTTCCATTAAACCCCCTACCCCATCATCATACACCAGTAATAGAAAAAGAGTTAATGACTGTAATTTTCTTTTTATTTTGCTTATTCTTTTTTGTCAAGAGATATGTGGTATGTCAAGATTTATGACTCATGAAAATTTGTGCATTTTAATCCTGATTGTTAACAAATATACATGTATAATTATATATAAGAAAATAAATGTGATATTGTACTAGAGATGGCAATCAATTGCAGGATTGCCAATCGACTCATTTTGACTGATTAATTTGTTAATCATTTTGAAAATATAGACATTTCTAAATACATGTATAACATATATTATCAATATTTTTGAAGATTGATTTTGTAACTATTAACAACTTATTTAGGGCCCCACTCTGCAGATGCCCTATAGTGATCATTCTGTCCAATTCCGCTGATCATGTCAAGATGCATTTAAGACAAATTGGCCCCTGCCCCTTGGGTCATTCCCCCTCCCCCCAAGAGTTGCTTTTAAACCCCCCCCCCTTCTCTAAAATAGGGAATGATAATACAATTTAATAATTGTTGAGATCCCCACCCCTAAACCATATTCATTCTTGCTCCTTGTCTCATTGCACATCAATTGGTACATGTATATAGGTTATGCCCCCTTTGAGATGCCCAGTGACTTTTCAGAGTTAGAACTAATCAAGTAACCTATCTTATTCATATGTAGTGTAATTCCTATCCCTAGCCCAATGATGATCCTGCTTTGTTTTTTACAGCAAGGTTTTTGTTGACATGACTTTACAATTTCCACAATTATATATAACATTTTGTTTATCTTTAAGATTAAAAAGCAATTTCCAAAATCTCTATGTACATCTGACATCATACAAAAGAACCCAATCAAGAAATGATTTTGCTACTGTAAAAATGTGAGAAGAGACTCTGAATCTCCCCACCCACCTGCCCTCTGAAAACATGAATAGTCGAATATTTTTAAAATATCCCCACTCCTAAACCATATATATTTTTGTTTCTTGAACCATGACCATGTCAAGGCAAATCTTTTTGTGGTATTAGTAGGTCATGGTCTCTGGGGCCACCCTAACCCCACCCTACCAAAATCAGAAATGATCAAATAAATTAAAAAAAATGCTTGTGATCCCCACCCCTAAAGCATATATATTCTTCCTCCTTATGCATTTCATGGTACGTTATTTCAATCACAAGAGATAAGAGGAGGTCCAGGAATTAGGATTTTTATGGGACATCATTTTGCAGATAGTATTGACCCTCAGAATCAAATTTATATTTCTAAAACCTTATTGCATTATATATCTATAGCTGTTGCGTCACAACAAGCAGAAAACATCCGCGTTTCTCTGTAAATTACTTTTTGTGGTTTCTGACATGTGCAATCACTGAATTAGTGAATATAACTTGAAACATTATAATTTATAAAATTATCAACAAAAATATTTTTATTATTATTTATCAAATAAGCACATTGAATACGACATTTATCACACATGCTTATCATAATTGATGAACCTAACTCCGTCACCCACATGCTCTATGATATGCCAGGGAATGAAGACACATTAAATATTTAGTTTAAACTCAATTTTTATCTATGCCAAGTTATAATAAGTTAAAAATGGTGCATACAATATAAATGGTATCTAATTTCATCAAAATGAAATGGTCCCCAGAATAAAAAATGGGTCCTTGTAACAACAATCACAATGACCTTTTAAGAATTATGGATGCTGTTTTATTTCTGTCATTACATATTTCATTTTATATCATTAATGAATATATAAATGAATATAATGTTTATTTATTACATTTTTTATAAATGTAGCGTAAATAGCGATGTATCTTATATGTCTATACCCTGTATAAGACAAAAATTACGGCATGAGCAATTTGACGTTACCATCGAGTGAAGTGCATTAACGCTAATGCAGACTGAAAAAAAAAAGATTAATAAAAAAATCAAATGTATTACACGTGAAATGTTTCACCTTGACCTCTTTAAAAATGATTGACCACCATTAATGATGAAGGGCCAGCATGTCATAGATATCGATGTTTTAATGTACCTGTGAAAAAGTGCTAGCTGATTTAACACAATTAATGGTGTATGAAATAGACAAGGTGTAATTTTGTTATGTTTTAACATATTCTTGAATGTAACCATTGTAAATTGTTGGCATTCGATTAAAGATTTTCGATATGCAAAATATGACGTCATTATCACACTTGATTTCAATTTTAACAGCGAGGAGTTTCCCGAAAGTGACGGAGTTGGGGTAGTGACGGAGTTGGGGGGCTATGAGATGATAACAATTAAGAGTGTTAGTCAGCTGTTAATGGTAAAATTTAAATTTTGCAATTGTACTTTAAATTATTATTCTCTATGTGCAAAAGGAGGTTATATCCATTTACTTGATAAAAATTAATCAACATTGATGTTTAAAAAAATTTCTTTAAACTACTACGATCAAGTCACTAAATTTTGTCATATTTTATACCATTAATTGTGTCTCTGTCTCTCTCCCCACACAGTGGCGTCGGAAGCAAATTGAAAGTGGAGTTGGGGGGGGGGGGTGGGGATGGACTTGAAAAGCAAAAAAAAAAAAAAAAAATAATAATTATTATGATTATGTCTAATTTTGTCTAACTCCTAGGTTCCGACGCTTATGCCCATATAATCAGAATCCATTTACGGATCTAGAAACATTTGTGTTATAGCACTGTTCTGTGTGCGGTGGTCACCGTGGTATGGGGGGGGGGGGGGGGGGATGCTATACCTACATGACACTTCAAGAATACCACTGCGCATGAGCGTCGGAAGCATGCATATTTTTAACTTGATCTTACAATATTTCTTACCCAACTCTATCGCCTCCATTGCTAAATATCACGTGACATAATTTAGGCGGTTTATTCAAAGTTTTTGTTGAGACTTGAGAGCACAAAATTGTGTAACAAGTGTAATTCACAGAAAAGTCTTATCTTTACATAAGTAATTACAAAGAATGTTTTAAGATTAATGGGGGAAAACGAGTATTTTTGCCGTGTAAATCCATCTTTCGTGAAAAAGTAGAAATATATACTAAGTCCTGATAACTGGTATAGAAGTAAGATGCTGTAGTCAAATTGATACCACAGACAAAACCCTGGCATTAAATAATCTTGGCAATGTTTCTTACCTTGAAGAATCTTCCATGGCGGGAGTCCTCGGCACTGGCACAACACGTCCGGTCCGGTCCACGACACTAAGAGAATGACAGTGAAACGTCTAAACAATGCTCACGACTAATTAAATCATGTGGTTAAGCGCGGGAAATGCTTGGTTGTCGTTGTTATAGTCCGTTTCTAAAATCGTGATAGTTGTAGTACCGGATCACCGTTAATGAACTGTCATCCTTACCTTTCCACGTTTTACGGGCTAGGCACTTAGCATCAAGGGGGAGGGGGGGCTGTCCCCTCCCTTATTGGCGCAGCAAATATTTTTCGATCTATTACATATAAAAATGTGGACCCCCCCCCCCCCCCCCCCCCCCCCCCCGTTTCTTTGGGACCATGTGAAAAATTGAATTGAATATAAGGAAATGAACAGTTAAATTGAAATTATAGGTATAATACCACCTCCCCCCCCCCACCCCCCCCCCCCCCCCCCCCCAATGGACTAGGATTTCATGATTTTGAGAATGGGGCTTTTTTTTCCCTGTCAAGATTTTTTTTGGATGAGTCTAGCTCCCACCCCTCCCCCATACACACACACTTTCAAAAACTACGCTATGTGCCTGCGGGTAGCTTTTAAATGAAATAATAGGAAAGTTCAAAATACAGATCAAATTAAGGAGAGGGCGTAAAAAGAGTAGATATCTCCCTTTTGCACAGGTAATCATAAGTATTATAAGGTATATCAACAACTTAATCTTTTAGTTCCTTGAATATATGTCTAAACATAAAAAATAATACAATTACACTGTACTTAATTCTGTTGATAAAGCAGCAGAGATTATGATAATACGTACTCAATGTATCTGATGCAAAATAAATTGAAAAGTATTTTATTTGATAGCAAATGTCTCAGCTTTCCCTTTTTCTTGTAACGCTTACTCATAATATCATAATATTATTGAGCTCTCAAGGCAAATTCCGCCTATGCAGGTTATGTATTTTTTTATTTTATTTGCAAAACTTAACAAAGCTGCTCTATTGCGGATGATGTACATGTAGCGCACCCACTCAAGAGGTCACATCAAGTTCCAGGGGACGGCAATTGCTTGTACAATTGTATCACACATGTACCATCTTTTTAGCAGATTGATTACCCCCGCTTTTTGTCATATCCGATCATTTAACCCTTTATTTAACAGGGAAACCGAAAATGAACTTACTTGTAGATCTAGACCTAACTTTTTTACATACGGTGATAGATTTTTTAATATTACTCATACTAGACTTCGACACAATAGTGCACTAAATAATGATTTATTTCGATGTAATATTATCAACAGTCCACTCTGTTCGTGTGGTAAGCTTGAAGATACTTATCATTATTTTTTCACATGTAATAAATATAAAGATGCCAGGAATGTTCTATTTCAGTGAAATTTTTCATATTGCAAATCTAAACATTGTCAATACTCATGTTTTACTTTGGGGTGACAGTGCAATAAGTGACAATGAAAACAAACATTTATTTACATTAGTTTATAATTATATCAAAAACACTGAAAGATTTAATTGATCTTGAAACTACTAGTACACCATTGTTAGTTATGAAAATCTGTTGAGCAGGATCGAGGAATAACTGCAATGAGAATGTTTGCTCATGAAAACTTCATGGCCACGGCTATCCGATTTATTGACATTTTATGGAAGTTAAAAACATCTGTGGTCCTCATCTTATGATTCTGAATTACAAATACTCATATCTATGAAAAAAATTTCGTTTCAAGTTAACTCAAATTATTTAATGCTCTAAATGTTTTCTACTTAGTACCCAAAGCAGCGGTTTTTTTTTTTATAAAAATAAAAAAAAATCCAAACATGTTGTACAAGCATAAATAAACAGTTCCTAACGTTTAACACATTCATTTTAGGTTTTAAACTGGAATTTTCACTTCAACAGTCAAAATGTAAACAAAAGCTTTGTTAACATAACAGAACACTGGCGTAGGAAAATATCACCTGTTTTTGTAATAATAATTTTTGGGTTTCAGATGTCTTTTTAAAATGTGATTTTTCAATCAAAATATATTTTCATATACATAATTACATTCAAAGTTACATATTATTCCACCTTTAAAAAAATATTATAAGAATATAAAATCTATCCGATCAGACGTTTTAACTCGTTTTTTGACCGAGTCTATTCGTATACCAATATCCAGGGGGCGCTTCGACAAGCACAAACCGGAGAAATGACAGCAGTAAGTTTCATTCTAGATAATTTATAAGTATACTCTTTCCTGTGAATGATTATCATTGTTTTTACTAGAAATACATATCTTTAAAGTTAATATGTTTTACGGTGTAACCGTTTGGAGGGCGAAGCCAATATTAATGGGGCTAGATCAGAAGATGCTGTTTCATCATCTCGGTATCGGGTTCGTTCGCCCTATCTACCTGTTGGCTTGCGTCCGTTCGCCTTAGGTGCGTTCGCTCTAATTGTCGTTCGCCCTAATTATCGTTCGCCCTAAACCTTGTTCGCTCCTTGTTGTTAATAAACCCTATCATTTTAAGTTAATTATCTTTATTTCATTTAATTTTAACTTTTGAATGATAAAATATTTTTACTATTATAAATTTATTCTCTTTTGAGAAGTGGACAGGCATAGCCTACATCCACTTCTCTTCGCAAGCCCTCATATTTTGATTCTGGAAAACGTGTAAATGTCGGAACCGAAGACGGTCTACGCTTCGACCCATGTTTTGACTCCAATTTCCCTGAATTTTCGTAACAGACCTAAAAATTTCTACATTTTAAACATAAATGCACGCATATATCACAAAAAAAATCAACACTAACCCGCTGTTATATCATTTTCTCAAGGTGAGCAGCGGATGAGCTATTTTATCTTTGAAGATATTATACCCGATCACAACAAAATCCTTTGATCTCTAAAGAGATAAACGTAGATGGAACATGAAACTGTATCAAACTACTGTCAACCATAATTAAATAATTAATTCACCAATTCACCACGGCATTAAGTTATCGTATCATTATCAGGTCAGTCAATTGGTTATTATTTTGTGAAGGTGCTGTGATAGTGTTGTTTTGTGTAATTATATCTGTTCATAATTTTTAAAATGATCATTTTTAAAATTATGAAGAGATATTTAATTACACAAATATGAAAATGTACATTTACATTAATCCTGTATTAAAATAAGGCGAATGGACCTTGGGCGAACGGAATCAAGGGCGAACAGAAACTAGGGCGAACGCATTTTAGGGTGAACGAACATACATTCCATCATCTCTAGCCTGTCATCTCATAGATTGTTTGTTTTGTTTGGACTCTAAATTTATTGTTGGCCCAAGAGCATTGGCCAGCCCAACGGTCCTTATTAAATTTGTTCAAGCCCCGATATACAAGACTAAAATCTGTCTCAGGTTACTGTTTCCATCACATTTTGACCGATAAAACCGATGTATTATGGAGATTTATCTTTTTTCCATTCGGAAGTCTTTTGGAACAGACCTCACACAATATATCAAGTGCTATTATTCAGACCTTTTTGATTTTTTTTTTTATATCAATTGCAATGCGAATCTCCATAGATTTTAATTTAACAGCCGCTTTCTTTAGCCAAACAAGAGAGAGAGGGAGAGAGACAGAGAGAGAGAGAGGGGGGGGGCAGGAAATTCAAAATTAATACAAAAACTTGTAAACAAATTTTCATTCTGGTATGTAAATAAATATTGTTTTCAAGAACCCTGAGATATTTCATCTTCGCTAGCCAAGGGGTTCTGATCCGCGCCGCTCCTGCAGATCACAAACCCTTGGCAAGCGAAGGTAGGGGTATTTATGAATGCAAAAAATCTTGGGACAGATTTTAGCTCAATTTTATTTTTATTTTGATTCTACATAATATACATGTATATTATTTTTAGGTCTTATTGTCTGTAGTCTGAAGTAATTTATGCATATATTGGATCATACCAGCTACATGTAGTATATACATCGCAGATCTCTGGATAATTTCTCAGCATGAAGTATCTTAACTTTTTACTCCCTTATCTTAAATGTTAATTTGCATTTTTTAAAACAAAACATGAATTAAAGAGTTAGGCTAATTTTTTTTTAATAAGAAAATCAATTTATGTCAAGAATATTTCACTTGTATGCCAATGTATGGACAGAAATTGAGATTAGTTTTGGTCCCTAATGTTTCAGAAATGTTTCACAGGGCATGGTGGGCCAGACAGAAGCCCGGCGGGCAGCAGGGGTCATATTGGAGATGATTAAGGTCAGTGGGTCATGTTAAGACTGCTATTCTTGAACAATGAACACGATGAATTAAATGTTAAAAAAACAAAGTTCCATATCTATCTTCAAGTTTATGTACAAAATTTTAAACTGTTACAATTACAGTTTTTGTATTCTTAATTACAGGAAGGAAAAATTGCAGGCCGAGCAGTTCTAATAGCAGGACATCCTGGGACAGGGAAAACTGCCATCGCTATGGGTAACGGTCATTTAAGAAGAATTATTATAACATCAGCCCACAAAATGCACACCAAGCTCAGCATTACATTTATGAGTCACTGAAATCCATAAAAAAACAAACTTTTTTTTTCCTTAATTTTGTATTTAATCTACATTTCTATCAACTCTTTTTTTGCAATGAAAGGGCATCAACTCACACCCTAGCTTTGCAACTTCTTGAATTTGATTTATTGACCATTGTCAGGGCTGCTATTCACTGTATCACCATTGCATTGCTTCATCCATGTTCAAAAAAATACCCGGTATGTGCAAGTAGTGTCTAATTTAATAACAAAATTCACATGGATAAATATTAGTGATTTGGTAGGTTTAGTGAAATCATCATTTTGGGCTTGGTTACCAGTAATTGACTATTCAAGTGAATTGATGTTGTCAATGTCGTAAATTCTTTGAATACAAGTAAGATGTATAAGATGTATAAAAAATGATCAAATCTTAGATTATAATGAGGCATCTGACTTAACACTTGAACATTTGCAGGAATGGCTCAGGCTTTAGGAACAGACACACCTTTTACCAGCATAGCTGGAAGTGAAATTTTCTCACTGGAAATGAGCAAGATAGAAGCTTTGACACAAGCCTTCAGGAAATCCATTGGAGTTAGAATAAAGTAATTTGAACTGTTTTCTCTCATGACCTTTACCATCCCATCACCCCTAGAATAACAAAAGATTGTTTTGTATTATGGGATTATTTTTTAGGTCAAAGATCTACGTGAATAATTGATTGAAGTCAATAACCCAACAACTTCCTCACATTTTCTAGTGAAATATGTTGCAATGTGTAAATAGGCAACTAACAGAACAGTATACATTCTTTTGTAGAGAAGAAACAGAGATCATTGAAGGAGAGGTTGCAAAAATCCAGATAGGCGGACCAACCACAGGAACGGTAAGTTGTTTAGCCAGAAAACGGCAGCCAGAAACTGCAAGCTGAAGATACTAACAAACAGTAGAAAATCTAAAGGGAAATCAAATCAAGTGTAGAAATCAGGACAAACTCACAAAATCTAAATTAACTTTTTCTTCCTCAAGAGGTAATAAGTTTTGCCCCTGGATATAACATTCATTTGATTCTAAATTTCCAAGTGAATTCAAAATAGAAAAACAGATGAAAATGTTTGTTGAAATCAATGTATTTGACAGTGTGATTCTTTGTGAGTTTAAAGTAACAAATCATAAGATTTCTTAACATTAGCTATTATATATATCATTTTGCAAGTATTTCTCACTATGAATTCTGACAGTGGCTAGCATTAGATAATTTAATGAAAAGCATCACATGGATCTATCTTCACAAGCAAATGCAGAAAACAGACTTGAATCCAGAGACTTTTGCATGAAATTTCAAGACATCAGTATGAGTAATACAGTGTATTTGATAAATTTATATCTTCTGTAGGGTGCAAAGGTTGGAAAGTTGACATTGAAAACCTCAGAAATGGAAACAATTTATGACCTTGGTCAGAAAATGATAGAATCTCTCACAAAAGAAAAGGTTCAAGCAGGATAAATATCTGATTCTTTAGTAAAAATATGGCTGTAAATGGCATACCTATAGTTCATATTTTCTTATAAATGTCAGTAGAGACTTAATTTCTTTATAGATATACATGGATATAAATATGTACACAAATGAAGGATGTTCTTATCTATAATCATGCTTTAATTATACCCCCGCTCCGAAGGAGAAGGGGGTATACTGTTTTACCATTGTGTGTCTGTCTGTCTCTCTGTCTGTCCTTCTGTCTGTCTGTCTGTCCGTAACAAAAATTTCTGTCGCATTTTTCTCAGCAACTATTCATCGCAGATGCTTAAAATTTTAAAACACTATTTGTTAAGGCAACCCATATCATGGGATATATTTTTGTACCAATCGGAGGTAAACTTCCTGTTAAACGATGTATTTGTTTATGTTTAGCCTAAATTTTCAAACAAATTTTCATCAAAGATTTCTCAGCAACTATTTATCGCAGATGCTTGAAATTTTAACACACTATTTGCTTAGGTATGCCATATTGTGGGATATATTTTTGTACCAATTGGACTTCAACTTCCTGTTAAATGAAAACTTTGTTTATTTTTAGACAAAATTTTCAAACAAATTTTTATCTCAGATTTCCCAGCAACTGTTTATCGCAGATGCTTGAAATTTTAACACACTATTTGTTTTGGCATGCCATATCGTGGGATGTATTTTTGTACCAATTGGACTTCAAATTCCTGTTAAATGATGACTTTGTTTATTTTAAGACAAAATTTTCAAACAAATTTTTGTCAAAGATTTCTCAGCAACTATTTATCGCAGATGCTTGAAATTTTAACACACTATTTGCATAGGTATGCCATATCGTGGGATCTATTTTTGTACTAATCGGATGCTTACTTCCTTTTAAATGTCGACTTTGCTTATTTTACATATTCAAATCAGAGCGGGGGTATTACTAGTGAGCATTGGCTCACAGATATCTTTTTTACATTACGGTAAGTCATGCAGTTGTACAGAAATCATTGCTTTTAAAATATCTTTTGGACCTATGCAAAATCAGAGTACATGTACTTTGATTGATAGATTCATAAGAACCTATATTTCCCAATCAATTTAGTTCAGTTTTGCTCTCTAGTAAATATTATGGAAAGAATACATGGATGTCTCTATTGCAATAGAAGTACCTGTAGTAGCCTTAGATCCGAGTGTACTATGATTCTAGCAACTGCTAGAAAATTCAGAAGTAATGAATAAAGATTTTGAGATTTTAAATTTTGCTTTAAACTGGTTTCAGGGACATAATCACCATTGAAAAGCCACAGGAAAAATTACAAAGCTGGGCAGATCTTTCACAAGAGCTCACGATTATGATGCAATGGGAGCCCAGGTATTGTAAACTGCTTGGCAATTGTTTAAATATGTGTTGTACAATGATTGTGATGTATGATATATAAAATACTGATTTGGATTATGAAGGTATAATGAGAAATCACTTTCATTCTGGATTTGCTTGGATGTAAAAATGAAAATGAAAACTTTATGAGATAGTGGATAATTTGAAAAATGAAGATAAATGATATTGGATAATTCAGTTGATATGGGTAGTTTTGTGTAAAATTTCAGATCAAGTTTGTTCAGTGCCCAGAAGGAGAATTACAGAAGAGGAAAGAAGTTGTACACACAGTGACGTTACATGAAATAGGATGCTTACTTCCCCGGGGTAAGACACACATACAGACAGGGTCATTCTCCAGGAAAGTATTGGGCAGACTCAGATCAAAGAGAGGACCAGATTTATAAAACATTATCTTCAATGGAGTTGGGCTAGCTTGTAAAACTGCAAAACAAAAATTGTTAAATGTGAAAGATTTGAGTGGATTCTTATTAAAGAATAGAAATATTAGAAGAAAAAACTATTGCTGAATATCAGACCAACAAACTGATGAGTTTTTCCTGTTGTAGGTGTTATTTATTGATGAGGTGCACATGCTTGACATTGAATGTTTCTCCTTCCTGAACCAAGCCCTGGAGTCGGACATGGCTCCCATTCTGATAATGGCCACCAACAGATGAATCACCAGGTAGGGCACTCAGTGCACAGTGTTCTAGACAGAAAGTGCGAAATTCTCTTGATTTGACAAATGATGATGGACATGGAATAATTGATTGTTGAAAGAGTCAGCTTTCTGTTTAACATACAAGTTTGTGATTTTCAACTGCGTCTGTGGCGTAACAAGAGAACTCAACTGGTGCAGTCCTTTATTACTTAAACATACCTCCGGAGAGGGTAGAAAACTGAAACATAAACAAACATGATCTTAAAAACATGTACACAGTAATCGCATTAAAACTACAGGAATGGCACACCATACTTTATCAAAACATCAGATTATCTGTACTAATTCAACATATAGATCAAATAAATTCTTTGAAATAATACTGAAATGGACTTTGGTAATTGTAAACATGGGCTTCTGTACACATATATAAATATGGCAGTAACGGCTTTCCATAGAAAATTTTATAGAGATAAACTGAGAGTAAACAAATATCAAATGACTAGATTGACAACATAAATGACGATAGATTTATAACTGCATAAAAGGTATCAAATAAGAAAATGAAATCCACCCGCATGATATAATGAATGAACACATGATAAAGGTTCATATTTATCCCTTACTGTCTAGATAACACGTGCGTTGAATGCAACTACATCCATAACGTTTCAAACGATTTACTAGCACAGACAGCTCAACATATAGATTGACTGACTCTAGAAAATGAATGAAAACTTACTCTGTGGTTTTAGAGCGCCGAATGGACTAGGTATTGAACGAAATGTGCACGGAGCACATGTAAACATTGAAACTTTCCAGAATGGCGGGGAATCACGTCTCTACTAAAATACAAACCGGACCCGGCTCGAATCCGTAATACACTACAGCGTCTAAGGGAATATATAGTTGTATATCTCTTTATTCATTTTTTCACTAAAAACTTTCTGTTCAACATACGAGTCTGTAAGTTTTGAGTTGCATTTTCAAAATAAAAAAAAAATGTTCTCATTCATATAGTAACAAAAAGCATTTTAGAGCAGGGCACTTTGAGCTGATTTCCTGTTTGTAAACTCTATTTACATGTAGGTGCAGATATAAATCTCAGATAGTTGAATGTAAATCAACAAATATATACATGTATGCAGTTTTTATAGTCATGATTAAACAGATGTATAACTATCAGGAGTGAAACAGGATATAAAACATTGAGATGATTGCTTTCAGAATCTGAGGCACACAGTACCAGAGTCCCCATGGAATTCCCATAGATCTGGACCGACTGCTGATTATCTCCACTACCCCGTACCAGGAAAAGGAAATCAAACAGATCCTCACCATCAGGTACTCACAGGGTTCAAACTCGCTCTGTTTGGATGATATTGCTGAAACAGGGCTCAAACTCACTCTGTATGAGTGGTATTGCTAAAACTCACGTGTATGGATAATATTACTAAAACGGGGCTCAACTCACTAATCTTGGACATTCCTGGCTTTTATGTGTTTTTAGAGAAGTATGGAGGGTGAATAAAATGTTATATGAATGCATTTTTTGAATCACACAATTAAAAAAATACATACATATAAATATTTTTAAACATCATTTCAATGGAAAGTCTGCCATACAATTTGAAAGTGAATAAAAAAATTATGTGCATGATTTTTTTCTTATCCAGAATAATTTTATATATGAATTTATGTACAAATTCAGAAATTGAGTGGATTATTTTATGTGTCACAGGTGTGAAGAGGAGAATGTAGAGATGAGTGATGTGGCCCTGATTGTGTTGACCCGGATTGGAATGGAAACCTCTCTCGGATATGCCATACAGCTCATCACCACAGCCAACCTTGTGTCCAGAAAACGGAAGGTAGGTCCCGCTAGGAACTATATTTGAGAGGGGCTTTAGCTGGAAACGTGATGGTCAACAATATCTGTTCAAATCTCTCAACTGTATAGAAATATATTCCATGATCTGCTGAATTCACTAGGAATTGTGTAAAATATTATTATTACTTTCTTTTGGCCAGAAAATTTAGAGGGGAAAATAGTTTGGTTGTATTATGCTCAGCAAAACTTTTATCAGATCAGAGCAGGAATCTTCATTGATTAAACATTAAATGAAAGGAAATCAACATCTATTAAACATTAAATGAAAGAAAAATGTCAAGGGACTAAATAATTTTGCCTGATTTGGAAAACATGCCGAAAAGCGCAACATGGGGATTCAACAAGTTATACTAACAAAGAAACAAAATAGGCTTCTCTTAGAAGAATTTAGAGAAACTTCTTGATTAAAGTAATTTAACAGCTTTTGATTTAAAAAGATATATTTTTCTATATAGGGATACTATTGGCATGCAAGCCAATAATTACTGAAGTATATATACAGTAAACACGGTTATAGCGAACACGCTTATAGTGAATTGACGCTTACAGCGAAGTGATTATCATTCCCTGTGTCCTTATTTTATGTTGTAAACTTAGCAGATATAACGAATTACGCTTATAACAAAGTAAAATCGCCCATCACTGGCACTTCGTTATAAGCATGTTTTACTGTGTGTGTGTGTGTGTGTATATATATATATATATATCTATCTATCTATCTATATATATATATATATATATATATATATATATATATATATATATATATATCTTCAAGAGCAAAAAGTGTTTGAAATCATATATGAGCTGGAGATGTTCCTATTATTAATTTGATGAAGTTTCCCCATTTGCTATGCATTTGATGCTCCTCTAAGTAATTCAGTTGTCAAGAACCTCTTTGTTTTGTTTCTCTCTAGGGTACGGAAGTTGATGTGGATGACATTAAACATGTTTACTCTTTTTTCTTGGACGAATCTCGATCCACGCAGTTCTTAAAGGAATACCAGCAGGAATTTATGTTCAATGAACTAGGTAAAACAAGTTTGTGAAAATGTGAAACTTTAATTTTATGAAAAATGGGTACTCATGTATTTTTGGGGATCAATCCATTCAAAAATATTGTGACCATAAAATTTAAACCAATTGAATGATTGATTATGAACAATGTTTATATATCAAAACAGCAACTAAAAAGAAATGCATTGAAAATCTTAATCATCAGAAGTTTGAATGTGTAAGGTTTAAATTGTTTTCTGATATCGTTACTTTCATTGTTCTCTGATTGTAGACTCCTAATACACTGATTTTGATGGTAATTTATCTTATAGAATTGACAAAAAAATATGAATTGTCTCTCTCTATCAGACATGTAGCTGAACAAAAAATGAACTCTCTATTCTTGTACACATGTAATTAAACAATCTAATTAAAATTAGATCTTTGATCCGCTCCTAATAGATCGCTACACAATAGCGATCTATTAGGAGCAGATCAAAGATCTAATTTTAATTAGATTGGTAATTAAAGAAGTAAACTTTAAGTCAGTTTCCCCCTTTCCATTAGTTTGGTTAATGACAAGAAAAAGAGATGTGATTGTAATGGGTAAAATTAACATGGTAACAGGGAGGGGTTTTTGTTTTTGAAACCAACATTTTTATTAGATTTACCGGTACATTTAGAAAAATGAATTTTGAACAAACTGGCCCTCACTTTTTATGGACATTTTAAAATTCCATGCCATGTGCCTATGTAAACAGCAGCTCTTATAATTCTGAACAGGTTTCTGCTGCATTTTGATTCAAATTTTTTTTATCAAAAAAACTTGATCTTATATTTTGTATTACTAGCTGCTGTGCTTAAAGTGGTGTGGGACACCTCCATATTGTGAGGTACTTTCTATCAAAATAAACAATAAAATCGAGTATAATTTAGTATTTTTTTCTTTCCCAAATTTGTTACCTAATAATGCAGTGCAATGGTGTTAGATTGCTAACTACGAATTTGTAAGTCATGAGTTCGAATCTGGCTGGGGCTTTTCTACTTTTTACCTATCCAAAAAAATTTTGAAACATATCTTTATAAACAGGTGAAAGTATTTTGATAATGTACTTTTGTCCACATTAATATTGACAGGTGTCCTATACCACCTTAAAGAATTTAACAAGCTGTGAGACTGAACAGTTCATTAGTATTTACTCTTGTTTTGTACAGGTGTGGATGCTTCAGCCATGGAAACCAGCTGATAGAGTGGAAGTGAAACAATGAACAAACAAAATATCATTTAATGTGTATTTTCTCTTATTTTCATCATGGATTAAAAATATAAATCATGCTTGTTCACTACAAAAATGTTCTTTGTTTTATATTGCACAATCTTCAAAACAGGTGTGGAGAGATAAAGGGGAGAATTCTTAAAATAAATTTGTTGTAAATGTAAATTTCATCGTGGATACGGAAACAGATGTGAATTCTTCATCAGGGAGTTGAATTACCAGGTTTCTCCTTTTCTAGCTCCTTGCTACCATTTTCCTCAGCCTTTTTACTGGTAGACTGTTTGCTGTTTAAACGTGGGAGAACTTGGGAAGCCACTAAGGCACGCTTTATGATGAAGGCAGCTGCCACAGAATGTGCCGCTGTGGCAAGAAAGGCGAGTACAAGGGAAACGATGCCCATGGTGGCAGTTGATCCCACATCATTCCAGCTAAAAGTTGGCCATCCAAAACTATAAGAGCTGCTACAAGCATGATTGCTGGAATGAAAAATAGAAAACGAGAACTTTTTAATAGTCAGAAATAAAGAACTAGATACAGTTTAAGTAATATTTTGACCTGTGATTTTTAAAATTTCACAAAAAATTTAAAACTATTACTAACATTTATTTTTTCAAGAATACCTAAAAAGTAAGAATCTATAAATAGTTAACAAACTCGACCTTCTCAAAGGTAATTGTGAAGTCCTAAACGGTGCATTTTCCTGTATTTTTCTTAAAACTGAGCAGAAGACAGAAATTCTTCAGTAGTTTATTTAATGGAAAACTATGTTCCTGGCCGTCGCCCACGATAAAATTCACATTAAAACTTTATCATGTGATGTCACATAAAATATATTAATTTCGCTGTAGGTGACACATTTTCCTTTTTCAAAAACTACCATAAAAAGTGCCATTTTTCATCCTTTTTTACTACATCATACAAATGTGACAAAATGTTGGAGTCAATATACTTTTTTGATACATGTAACATGATTGAAGTTTGAGCACTTTAAATACATATATGTGTTCAAGATGGTATATGTGTATTTTCATGAGATTTAAACACCTTTTGAATTTTAGGGCAAATATTGAACAAAACTGTAACGTGTTCTTTGCTAGCATGAATGATCATTCTAATGGACCTTTTGGAAATTTTCGTCGAGTAAAAAAAAAAAAAATGAGAACAATATAGTTTAATCTGTTCTTTAGTGCATTTTATGATTTTCTCTACTCTTAAGATTGATATACAGTCTAAAAAAAGGATTAGTGGCACTGTGTATAAAGCCCTTCATTTTCATCAATTATAGGCGATTTCTGTTGCGTAATTCTGAATTTGAGGGTTTTTTTTTACTGAATAAGTAAAGAGAGGGATGTTAACCTTAATACCGTTCCTTCTTCTCGAAATGTGTTTACAGTGTTGAAAAATGAAAACAAAACAAAGTTGCCCACTTACTTGAAATAAAAGACAGAGCGGGTGCAGAGACTGCCGCAAAGCAGATAGGTTTGGCGAGCTTCTTCAGGAGGTTGAGCACGAGAAAAATAATGCCAGCTACAAAACTCAGACCAAGAAACAGCCCCGCCACTATGCCCACTCTCTGGATAGTTTTGATGGTGTCTGGAAAGTGGAAACAAGCAACAGTGTCAGATCATTTGATTCAATGCCAATATTAAGAAAGATAACTCTTGTCGGCATAATTTATTATGATTGGTAAATTTTACCTGCTATTATGGCTAATGAAATTGAATGAGTATATTTAAATCATAATTAAATCCCATGCAGCAAGTTGGGTATAATGTTTTTGAGTCAGTCTCTTTTTTTTTGTTGTTTTTGTTTTGGACAGGGCAACTCCTCTAAAACCGCTGCACAGAATATCATTAAACTTGGTAGTAAATTAAAACACCATGTATTTAAACTTGGTAGTAAATTAGGAACACCATGTGTTGTGCATATCTACAGAAAATTTTATTCCTTTAATTTCTGGGAATTTTGGTCCTTATGAACTAAGAATTTTGATCATTAAAGATATACATGTAGATAAAGTACGAAACGTATTGTCTGCACAACTCTTATGGCGAAATTTTAAGAGATTGTGTAGATGTGCATATTTACAGGTAAATTCATTTTACCATTTTTTCTGTACATTTTCCAAATACGAGTTTGGTCATTATGAAATATACTGTTGAAGTATTTATTTTGTTTTGGTAGCTATTATCCTCTGAAATTAATAATTCAATTTCAAGAAACTTTGTACAGGAAATTTTAATTTCTATATTTATCTTAGAGTTTTGCCCCTTTTAATCTTATAGAAACCTGACCAATATCTAATATACTAAAGCACACACACACACACACACACACACACACACACACACACACATATATATATAAAATTTGTCAGCACAACTCCCCTTTAATCAACGTATAATGAATTACATGAAGCTTTTTTACAAAAGTATTTATGTGCTTTTAGGAAGTTTTGATGTGAACATTTTTCTTGGAGTTATACCCCTATCATTAACCGCATGCATGGGGTGCGATTTTTTAATTGATTTTTTCTTTATTCAAAGTTTTCTTAGGACAGAACCTCATACTCGAATAAGCACAGCATACATATCAGTCGAGTTCCAGAACTCACATTAAACTGGTATTTCAAAATATCATACAACAGCGTCAAGGATACTGCTAGAAGTGTACAAGTATTTTTTTTTTCGAAGTCTTAGATATGTGAAATGTATTTTAAGGAAATCAAAAACAAAAATAAAACCCCTTCTCTATTCTTGAATGAATTCAGACATTTTAATATATATATAGATTTCATGTTTTTTTGTGTTAATCTTCTTGTAGAGAATTTATAGTTATTTTTTATTCATGTGGTAAGAAAGTACCAAGAATTAATACCATGAAATACATTTAAGATCGTCAAATCTGAAACGAAAACTTATTTATATGAGTCATTTAGAGAATGTTTATTCCTTGAACTGAACTGCCCACCTGCATTACACAAACGATTTTTTCCCCCGAAATTTGACATGTATTATATGAATGCGTCATTTTTTTCTAATACTGGAAATCGTATGCAACAGATGATTCTTCTGTTTTTACAATTGTCTAGATCTCTTATCAATTAGCAATTTTCAACTGTAAATTTTAAGTTGCATCTATAAGATATTGAGCTTTATGAGGAAATAATCACACTGGAATTTAAAACTACTTTTCAATATATAAATTTAAAAAATACGAATCAAATTAAAGAGGCTGTGTGCATGGTCAACAAAGTGTACCCATCAGATCTACCTATTTACCTTAATTAGATTTTTAGATATATTTCTAAATAGCCATAAACTTCTTTTTAGTGCAGAAAAATTCCAAATATTCCAGCTTTGAAATTTGATTAATTTCCTGGTTTTTTTTTTTATATACATATTTAAGAGTCATTCTCTGTAAGGACCTCGGATTGGGTTCAAATGAATGTCACCAAATTTAATGAAACTTATATGAAAAATCAAAAGTGTATATGAGATTTATTATGTATTAAATTTTTTTTGGTTGAGACACATCTTAGGGGTTATAGGCGAAATATTTATTTCAGGTCTAACCCATAGCAAACAGACTAAACACTCAACACGTCAATGTCAGTTTATGAAATATCCCAAGATAAGTTTATAAAATTTTAGCAATAATTTAAAAGTAAACATACTATATTTATTATTTATTATCATTTTGGATATGTGTTTTGTGTATTAAGAAAAAGAAATGCATATGAAAACTTTGAAAGTCTTGGTTTTGGCTAAAAGAGTTGTCGCCCTTTGTGAAACTCTCTAGTGACCACAGTGAAAGAAGGTAAAAACAGTCCGATTTGTCGTCTGGAGTATCTTTATACAAACCTTCGTTTTTTACTTGTTTTATAGCAGTTTACAGTATGTTTATGACTTTACATTGATAACTTTAAAAGAAAGTACCCAACACGCAATGCAGCTTCGTTTGGAGATGTGAATTAGAATGTTCTGAAGAAATACAGCACCTGGTGAATTTCGGCTCGGATCATGTTTGTATTATTTTATCTGAAGTAGGCCTTAAACCGTGTACACTCGCTAAATACAACAACTATCAATAATGTACGAGCCATTTTAACTTTTATTTGAAATCAAATACAAAGCGGTCAAGAAGGAAACTGTGTCAAATCCCAAGTTTATTAAGTTCCCACCCTGACATAGACAACACCAGAGAAGATGAACTTGGATCTCTTTCTATTCGTTCGCATATAAAAAGTGCAAGCATGGGATTAAAGGAGAGTGATATTATCCATTTGATTAGTCAAGCTGGTATAACACTACCTGTGAATACACGTAAGTAACTTATATAGATTATTAGTTCTTATTTATATATTGATATGTTGATAAAAAAAAGATCAAACTAGTGTTCATTATGTGTGCGAGTGTAAATTAAACTGTGCATTACATGTGTCATGTACATGCAAATGATAAGGGTTTCAGAGTCTCTTCTCACATTTTTACAGTAGCAAAATCATTTCTTGATTGGTATTTTTCTGTATGATGTCAGATGTACATAAAGAGATTTTGGAAATTGCTTTTTAATCTTAAAGATAAACAAAATGTTATATGTAATTGTAGAAATTGTAGTGTCAGTCAACAAAAACCTAGAGCTTGCTGTAAAAAACAAAGCAGGGTCAACATTGGGCTAGGGCTAGGAGTTACACTACATATGAATAAGATAGGTTACTAGATTAGTTCCAACTCTGGAAAGTCACTGGGCATCTCAAAGGGGGCATAATCTATATACATGTACCAATTGATGTGCAATGACACAAGGAGGAAGAATAAATATGGTCTAGGGGTGGGGATCTCAACAGTTAATAAAATGTATTATCATTTCCTATTTCAGAGGAGGGGGGGGGGGGGGGGGTTGTTGTTTAAAAACAACTCCGGGGGGTGGGGGAATGACCCAAGGGGCAGGGGCCAATTTGTCTTAAATGTATCTTGACATGATCAGCAGAATTGGACAGAATGATCACTATAGGGCATCTGCAGAGTGGGGCCCTAAATAGTTACAAAATCAATCTACAAAAAATATTGATAATATGTTATACATGTATTTAGAAATGTCTTTATTTTCAAAATGATTAACAAATTAATCAGTCAAAATGAGTTATAAATAACCGATTGGCAATTCTGCAATTGATTGCATGATCCCTAGTATAATATCATATGTATTTTTTTTATATATAATTATATATGTATGTTAACAATCAGGATTAAAATGCACAAATTTTCATGAGTCATAAATCTTGACATACCACATATCTTTTGACAAAAAAGAATAAGCAATTTAAAATAAAAGAAAATTAGTCATTAACTCTTTTTCTATTACTGATGTATGATGATGGGGTAGGGAGTATAATGGAAAAAAAGCTGCAGCATGCCTTCATTCTCACTAAAAATGTATATCTAATCCACACATCCTGGGGATGGGGAACAGTTAAGGCCCCTTCCCCTTCCTCCCTATTATAACTCATATAATGAAAAAATAAAAAAAATTCTGCAATTGGAATGACAGAAAGTGTAGATAAGCTTATCTAAATAAAGATGATGATACAGTATACTGGTGTCTCATAATATTGCGCTTCTACATGTATTATACTTACATATATTGGTCAACATCATAATGATAATCCAATCAGCACAATACGAATTCCTTTAGCTGATCACCACAAAAGAAACATTTATTCATGTTAATTAATCCTATTCTGCATATCAAGAAAACATATGCATGTACACCATGTGAAACCCATCTAACCAAAGAGCTGGGTAAAACTAGTACCCACTAATGCAACCTGTAGACCTGTGTTGTGTACGTAACTTCGGACGAAGATCATTTACTTGTAACATATTGCATGTGGCCTTCTTTTTGACTAAAACTAGTACAAGAGAGTGTCATTTAGAGGCAAACACTTGGTGCAGGTATTACTGTCTAATGACAGCGTCTAGTTTGAATTTATTGTTCATGTAGCATGCTGTACCATGTGTCTTAAGAAAATAAGAGAGGAACATGAGAATGAAGAGGATCATTACATGGAGTGTTCAACATCAGACAAAGACAAGGTACAGTAGCAATCTTAATTTTGAATTCTAATTTCTACTGAACCTAATCGCAACTTCTTGGGCTTTCCGGCATTGGTAGGAAAAACACCTCAAATGTATTACATAGGCATTCATGAAAACCCCCCTTTTATAAAACTTAATATAAATATAACACATTTTCCAATCTGTTGAGATGTGAGCTCGACTTCATTAAAGTCAATGATATACCCTAAAATATACCACAGAAGCGACATACAAGGCTGTATTGCTGGTTCTTATTTTAATGGGAAGCGACTCCATTTTGAATAAAATTTTAACATCCAGTCATGTTAATACATTCAAGGTGTTTTCCCGAGCTCTGTCGGAAAGGCCCGAGAAGTTGGATAAAAATCACATACTATCGCAAATCATGAAAGATCAAATATACATATAATTATTATTATTCTTGTGTCATATTTTAACTGCCAATTTGAATTTTGATTCTGTTTATTAATTTATAGCAACCACAGCAAGCTACATCCACTGAGATGGAAGGGGGTTACCTCTCAGAAGCAAGGGAACCACCTATAGTATTACAGTAAGTACATGTTCCAGTGTACCAGTGTTTGGTAATAGCATTGATGTTCATGGATATAATTTTTAGGTAAGGCTACATGGCAACATCACTTTTAAAAGAAATATGTCTATTCAGTGAATTTGAATTGGCCATCTATATACATCATTCTGTACTTGGACAGATTAACACTATTTACAATTCCGTACTACACATGTATCATTTTCCTAAGTATCAATTATACTGAGGTTTTTTAAACCTTTCTAAAATGCAAATGTTACAAAAATTTATAAGATATGGAATATTTACAATATCTTGGAAATGATTTTCAGGTTATTAAAGGTGCAATTAGTAAAAATGTTGTGAAAATCCTGAAAGTACATGTAGCCTTTCTCAGACATCTTGTGAAAGTAGCATGGAATGCCTCTCTCAAGTAAGTACAATAGAGGAACATATACTTAAATGAAATATATCACAATAAGTGAGATATGAGAATGGTTAAAGTAAGTGTCAAATGAATCTAATCATTTGATTTATCAATTTGAAATCTAATTTTTAATATTAACACACCATTGGCCAGAAACCAATTATACATGTATTTAGTAATATTGGGCACAGTGAATCATGTGAATGGCAAAGTAAAAATGAGAAACATCCGCTTATTTAATACCTAGGGTATATTGTTGATGAAATTTATTTTGAATTTGGCATATATTACATTTAGGATTTCTTGGTTTTCCCCAACTTCAGAAAATCTTTATGTCTCATTGCTTTGTCTGTTACAACATGCAATCTAAAGGAGAAATGATATTGCTTCAAAGGATGACTGCACTTAACGCAGTGTTTTGGGCCCTTTTTCAGTCACTATTGTTATGTTTATCCCTCTCTCAATTTTACTTCAAATCATTTTTCATATAGTTTAGTCATTTTCCTGTATATATTTAATGTCATAATGGTTTTAAACTGGGTTGCAATAAAATAATTCGTTGTTTTCTTACCCTCACGGCTCTGCAAATATCTTGAATTTAGACTTGTCTGCCCTTGATTGAAGATAAGACTCATAAATATGCATGGATGGTTGATCTACTATTGTAATGAGTAGTCTAAATTTAGATTAGCGATACTATAATTAAACACCACCTTCTCTCTCTCTCTCTCTCTCTGCATGTTGCCATTTAATTTGAAATGTTTCAAAATAAAATATATAACATATGATATCAGCCAGTATAAGAAGCTATTAATGGTCGTAAACCAGTAGCTGATGTCAACAGTTTATGTGTTCGAAAAGAATTAACAAATAGATTAATCAGTAACGCACTGTAAGTACAGATAATCTCTTAAAGATATCTCCGAGGAATGAAGAAACCACCACTCGATTGGAATGAATTGAAATATGCATGGATAAATAATATCGCCTAACAGTATGCATGCTACCTAACACGTCACGTGACGGGGTCTTGCATTCACAAAGTTACCTGGGGTTAGAAATCACGTGGTAAATTATAATATTCAACACGTCAAAGTATATCGTTGACAACAGAGAACGCAAACGCAAGAAGAAACAGTTTTTTGTCTGTTTTACCATGAGCACATGTTTGTCTATTGATCTCCTTTTAATATAAGCTTATATATATATAAATATACAACTACCATTAAAAGGAGAACAATTAATAGACAAACATGCGCTGACTATGTATTAAGTCTGTAAAAAAAATGGGCGTCCTCATTATCCTATGGAGATTCAAGAAAATTTAATGACCCCCACATATGAAAAAGACTTCGTTCTTTGTAAATATGAACTTTATATTAATGTAATTACATAAAGTTGCAGTTAAGACATTGGCCATTCCTACAATTAAAAGAAATATGCCCCTCTTAAACATTTATTTTGTCGCAATTTTTAAATATCCTTAAGTGCAGTCATCCTTTCACTCGTTTATAATATCAGTTTTATTACCTTGAAGTTTGACCTGACTTTCATTAACAAAATTTTAATGTGTTTACTATTGAATAAGAAAAAAATAGAAATCCATATTTCACTGACTACATGTACACAGTTATAATATGCAAGAATTTTTTGTCCAGTTTGAAGCTGCTTGGTCCAGTTTTATATCAAAATTTTTGGGTACACTTTTAAACAATGGTTATGCTAAGTATGTGTATAATAATAGACATTGCAGTAATTTTCCCGGTCAATTAAGCCATATTTCAATAAAAAAATTATGTACACATTTTTTTTTTTACAAAACAAACAACATAAAAAAAGTATCGCGTTATTTCGCCTCATTATAATTCGCCCCTGACGTTGAGGCGGGGATTATTGTATTACGGCTTTGACATCGCTTTTAATAGAGTCTAAATACCTATGAGTAATGTTCTGGCAAATCAAAAATAAACCTGTTTACATTTTGTTCAATATTATTTCTGAAGTTTATTTTGTTTGCAATCGATGCATAACAGTTGGTTGAATAAACCCAGGGGGGTGGGGGGAGAAACCAAACGGTTCCTTTTCTTAACCATTCCCATGATGCATTTCGATTTTTGTTTTGTATTTTTTTTTGTATATGCCCATAAAACAAAGAAATCATTTTTGTTTACTTTGAATATTTCTAACTTTGAAAGGAGAATCTGCTGGCGAATGTTTATAACTTTCTAAGATAATTGGTTTGTATGGAAAATTATTTGATACTATAATAGCTGAAAAATTCGACCATGCAGCTTTAAAAAACAAAACCCCAAAACTTGACCTCAGAATTCTCTAAATTCTCTTGAGTTTACATATCAAGTACACAAGTCAGTTGGTTTCATTTAACATGTTTTAAAATTTGAGACTATGTTTAATATTGTATTATTTAAATCTAAAACATATATTATTTTTTACAGAACTCAAACCAGAGTTTTACATTTAGCCATGACATTCAGCACCTGAATGATTATCTTAAGATAATTGGTGAAAGAGAATTCTCAGAGGATGGAAGATACCAGTGGGACTCTTACTCTAAGTCAGCTAAATCTTACTACACCAAACGATTTAGAAACATCATGACAAAATTGATCACCATTATTTTCCCAAAGAATGTTGAAGAAGTGGTGAGGAATCTTCTAGTATCTGAAGAAAATCAAAAAATGACACCCAGTATCATACTCGAGGGAACATTTGGACCACTTGTTCATGCGTATCAAACTTCAGAAACATGGCGTCACAGATGGCAAATTCTCTCTTTTTTTACACAAACTTTATCATTCAAAGAAGCAAAATCCCTTTTACCAAACATCACAGAATCAAAGTACTTCGCTGCTAAGAATCATGCAAAGAATGTTGGCCCTGGTCTTTCTGTAGATACAACTTCTATGAGAAAAAGAATGGATCCAGTGAAGGTATACAGTTTTCTCGATTTCATTACTTCTCCTCATGTTATTCGGGATATACCATATGGAGAAAGAAAGATCAAATTGTCAGAAGGAACAGTATATGAAATGCCAAACGTGATTCGTTGCATGGGATCCAGTGATGTTATTCAGCAGTATAAAGCCTACTGCTCTGAAAATAACATTTCTCCTCTTGGTAAGTTAAAATAAAAATTTCAGATACTGTTTTAAGGAAGCTGTTTCCCAAGTAATCAATATAATTGTACTAGTGCTTTAGATAAGAATCTTATTAAATATAGGCACCTAGTATATAAAAGAAAATATATATGTAAGATATGTTCGCTACAAAAAATGACTTAATATGATGTTTGGACATTTTACTAGGTGACAGTACAATGTATAGGATCCTGTCTGAGTGTTGAGCACAAATAAGAACCAGTCTCGAGGGTATTGACTACTTCATTGCTGAAGGAGGTCGTGCATTCTGCACCATTTTGGACACTTTAGAGGAACTCCTTAAGTTTCAAGTTTTAAACCAACAGGGGAAAAAAGATTCTCTGCCCTCTTTCTCCAACGTAAACAGTATCTTCGTGCAGATTTCAAGGTATGTTTGAATGAATGTATATAATAATAATATATGTTTGTATTTACGACTTATTACAGCGAATTACAGAATACTGGTAGAATTTTCAAGTAAGCAAAATTACTTGATATAACTCACTTTACATGTATTGATGTCATACCTGAGTAATCACATGACCTAGATTTAAACCTCGCTGACCAAATTGTTTGCCTATATTGGTTTGTCAGAACACAGAATGTAATAATGTCAGTAGTTAGTCTTAAGAACTTGAGATAGACAGAAAACATATTTGTGTACATGGTGGTAAGATGCCCTTGACTTAGTAATGGTTGTACAAAAGAAGTGCCAAGTTTTCATTACATTCAATGAAATATAGATATTTCATATTTTATTCAAAATTTGCTTTGGTTGAAATGACATCACCAAATACATGTATGCATTATTTTTAAACTACGACGAAAGTGTGGGCCCTTATTGCCACATATCGACCTATACCAAAGTCTGTAGTTCTATGTTTTTGCACAGTGGAAATTAGATTCATAAAGATTATTTCTTTGTTTTTTGCCTTAGATACACAACTCCCCAGACAGCAAGGTAGCAGATCATTGCCAGACTTTTGCCCTCAGTGATCCACTTCATCCCAAAGTGATCCACTTCATCCCAAATTTGCTGTATATTGCCAACATCACCATGATCTAGTTTGTGCGACATGTGAACAAATGAAGGATGCGATCTCTTCTTTAATGAAGACTATCCAGTGTTCGTGCAACCACGGACTGACTGAATCACTTAGTGACTTACAGTTCTAACTCCAAAATTCTATGCAAAGTATCACAAATTTGAAACGTCATCTCATTCGATGCAGAAACCAGGACTCAGCAAAATCTGATCTCTTTGACACGATGCAACATAGTGAAGTGCTTTTGATCTGTGACTGGTCCATGAAATACCTCCCACGAAAGTATAGAGAAGACCAAAGTGATTGGTTTGGGAAGCATGGTTTACCATGGCACATCACAATGGCTTTCCACAAGACAGAAACTTGTGTTGGGAGCCTAGGATTTGTCCACATCTTTCAGAGCCAAGTATCACAGGACAGCATAACTACTGCAGCCATCATCATTGATGTTATGGAAAACATTCAGTCAATTGATGCATCAATATCCTCTTTCCATGTCTGGTCAGACAATGCTGGTTGCTACAAGTCAACAGAGATGATGGCCCTCCTCAAGTCACATGGCCTGGTTAAATCCTTCAACTTCTGTGAGGCACAGAATAGAAAAGGGCCATGCGACAGAACTGGAGCGACTCTAAAGTCAGCTATCCGTCGCTTTGTTAACCAGGGATGTGATGTTCTAACAGCACATTCAATGAAAGAGGTTTGTAATTTGGATCATTTACAATTTGTATTTTATATTATTTTCTAAACTTAAAAAATTTAAAAAAACAAAACAAAACAAAACATAACATGTTTGTTTGATGAAAATCCTTATACATGTACTGTTATATCTTTAACAATATATACAGCACAAGGGGAGATTAGAATTTTTTAGAGAAACACACAGGCACTATTGCTTTTAAGAAAGAAATAAAAAAATCATTAATTCAAATTGATTTATCTTTTTGATTTAGGCAATTGAGAGAACTGCAAAAAATGTGAAGTACAGGGTTAGCGTTTCAGAAACGGCTTCACAAAAGACATCCTTCAAGCCAATTCCTGCCATCAGCTCCTACTCGAACTTTGTATTTGAGGAAGAAGGCATATGTGTTAGGAAAGCATATGGTATTGCTACAGGTAAGTAAGCTGTTTATATATGTATACTTATGTTTAAAACAAGAATGTTTTTACATTGATTTTTGAGATACATGTTCCTGGAACATTCTATGCATAAGTGTACACAAAAGTGTCATTCAAATCAAAATTTTAGTTAGTTTAGTGGGAAAAAACCCAGCAAATTTATATATCATTGAAAATTCATTATCTTATAACAGTAAAACATGATTACAACAAACCACATCTGTGTAAAAAAAATTTCCTGACAATCGTTATACTTGGATTTAACTTAAATTGTAGGTTTATTGATCCCAAATACTGCCATTCCAAGTATGGAGCACCTGCCATTAACCATTTTGGAGGAACCAGAGGACGTTGGTTTCCATATGATAAAAGTCAACACAACTACAGAAACAGAAAAGACCTTCCACTGCCCAAATGAGGGTTGCGTTGTAGCTTTTGGCTCAAATGAGGATTAATCCATCTTCTATTTGAAAAGTGTAACCTTGAATTGGAACTAAGTTCAAGTTCCATAGCGGATCTTACGAAAAGAAAGTATGTAAAGAAAATATCTCATTCAGAGAATCTGAATCTAAACAGAGGCACGAGCAACAGAGAGTGAATTGACCTCAGGCTGGGCTTTGAAAGAGGAGAGACGCTCAAGGAGATTTTATGAAAATCGGAGAGATTTTTTGGTCCAAAAATTTAACGTCAGACTTCAGACAGGAAAGAAAGAGGATCCTTTTATTCTCTCTGAATCCATGATGTATGAAAGAAGGGCAGATGGTACAAGCTGTTTTTCATATGATGAGATTCTGTCCATGCAGCAAATAACTTCCTTCTTCTCAAGAATGAGCAAGAAAAACAAGATAGCTGAAGCTGAAAATTGGGAAGCCAAGAAGGAAACAGAAATTAGTAAATTAAGAGCAAATATTATTGATGAATAATTCACTTGACATAATCAGCATTGCTATTGTTGTATTCATATTGTTGATTCTTTTTAATAGAAAATGTACTCTGGAAAAATTTATGATGAATTTTTAATGGTTACATGTAGTAAATTGGTATGCTTTTATTGTTCTAGAACTACATGTATACCGGTATTTCTGTGCATAGGTAATTAGTTATGCTTTATTGTACATGTAAAAAGTAAATGGAACTTGGAATAGAATTCCATGTGTACTATGTTTTATAGGATAAATACTTGATGTGATTCATACCTAAAACACTTGATTGTTATGAATTGTTGCAGTCAATTTGCTATCAAAAATGTACATGTGGTTCATGTTGTGATTATCATGTATATGTATTATTACTGCACTCATTTCATTTGCACTCAGTCCTATTGTTGCATGGTTTGACCCCTTGACATTAACTATGTCTTTCTATAATCCATTAAAAAATGTTTATCCCCTTGTTTATGCAAAATGTAACTGGAATTAGTTAAATACCGTTAAAGCAAAGGTTTATGGCATTTTAAAAATTTTTTAATAAGTTAAAATGTAGAGCATTAACGTGATTTTGCAGAACAGGATGCGATTCTCTGGTGCAGGTGAAACATACTCGTAAAATCGCAAGTCACTCGCAAGTTAAAATATACTCGTAAACTTGGCCTGCTGCAAAATCTGAGCTTGCTTCTGCAGTAAATATGTAAATGGGTTGAGTTTTAATGTGTGTTTATATATTAATGTAATTTTGCTTCTCTTGAACAGATTTCAACCATACATATATCTTCAAATTAAAGATTTCATGCAGTTTGGATTGGAGTCTTTAGGTTTGAGAATGATTATAGTAGACATTGTTGAAATGATTGATTAGCATCACATGTAATTGATTTGCATTTGTTATAATTGTGCTAAAAAAATCAAAAGTAAAACTGTTTTAACAAGTTACATGATGTATTTGTTTGCTTATTTTCATAAGTTTTGAGATGATCATGGCCGTATTATACAGGATGTCAATAGCTGATATTTTACATTTCTATCAAGCAAAGGTTTGATATCAACAGGGCCAGGCCAACTTATCACACAATAGGAACAACTCTCAATAAATATATAGGGTACTTTACATAGAACCATTTTAACAAGGCGGAAGACTTTTAGTAGGATGTAACTATCTATTTCTTGCGTCAAAACAAGTTAAAAATGAGGCTGGTTTCAAGCGAAATGTGCACCAATTGCGAAGTCCTAACTCAAAAGCCAGACAGATCTTGTTGATTTCAAAGAGCCATGGCTGAGTGGCCAGCAATAAAATAGACAGGCCTACGTCACATTGCCGTTTGACATAACTACCCAGTTACAGATATAGTTTGTGTAAGTTGAAAAAAAAATGATTTTTAAAAAATCATGATTTCTTAGAATGGTTGCCATGGTAACCACTTGTTTGTAGTTATTCTCCCCAATAATGAGAAATTTTCATTTTCATTATTAAATTAAAATAAATATGAATGTTTTGCACCCATAAGATAAAATAAACACTACAAATAAGCCACCTATGATAGAATTTCTAAATTTGTATCTGAGAAAATTCGGAATTTTTGGTCATTTTCATTCTGGCGTATCCCTCGTTTACTAAAATACACACTTTTAAAATCTATATGATATGAAAGGTTAAAGATTAACTATTAAGAATATGCAAGTCTTTTTGAAAACATATCTTGGAATATCTAGATATATTTAACTGAAATTGTAGTAAAATTGGGTATTTTCTACATTTTGAAAAATCATGAAATTCAATATTTTTAAACTTCAATTAGCTTTTTATATATGTGGTTATGAAATAAATTATTAATTATTCTCATTATTTGTTCAGGAATGTTTAAAACATTATATATAATTTAAAAGATTAACACAATTTGTATTAAAATCAAATATGGAAGTTAAAAATGCTGTATTTCAGAAAATAGATTCTGTCAAATTGACTATTTATTGGTCAGTTCTGGTTGCCATGTCAGCGGCCACCCCAAAAAATAAACTAAGTTAGTTTTCAAGATCAGACATTTGATTACACTCCCTATAAAAAAATTTTGCATTTTGGAAGTATGTTTGAACGTCATCCTTGGATTCTTTGGTTTTTACAGAGAATGATTTACTGTATACAGTGCTATTTTATCCCTGTGTAATTTTCGCCATTCTACACTCTGAATTTGCACAGACACAGTTTTGTTTAAAGAAAGATAATTTGAGACATTGGAATTCAGCCAGTCTTAAATTTGCCTGCTGACAACGAGAGCGAAAGGGGCCAAAATAAAAAGAGGGCGAATATTTCGGTGTGCACAATAGTATAAAAATGGCCACAACCATCCAGTCCCCTTAATAAAGAATTTACAGGCATCGACGTATCCAGTGGATTCCGAGTTAACACAGTCACTGGTGGACAGTGAGGTGGTGGTACTGCCGAATATACTGGTGATGGTGGTGGTATCCATGGTGTAACAGGTGGTGAACAGTCCGATGTTAGCCTTGATCTCGGCCACTATGGTGGCGGGGGTACCACTTATGGTGGTGGACGTGGTAGTTATGGACGCGTAATCGATCCAGTTCTCACCCAGTAAACCCGCCACTCCCACTCCGAACGACGTCGCCATTAAACCAATGCCGACAGCCAACAAAACGATGATAAGAAGGGGAATTTTCTCCATTTTTTCCTTCTTTTTTTTTTCTAATTAAATCAAATACCTGTAATCTAAGCTTCTTATTGTCGTCCTCTGTCCTTAGCGTCGCCAATGATGACGTAATTTTTTATGAAATGACACAATAAAATCAGGATTGTTTTCAACAAAAAATAGTAAGTAATGTTTTTAATGACAATACATGTAATGCAAAAATTAGTCGGTGTTGAAAGAACCAAAACCGTCCTACATGTGGATAAGTTACTGGCTATGTTTTACATTTGTATAATTTTCTCAATAGAAATTCGATAGTGGCAACCCAAAACAATCATTTTATTATTCACTTAACAAAGACGATACACAATGGAGGATCCTATCTTCCTAATAGGATTAGTCAGTTAGTAGTTGACCTTTACTGTCCTTTGCAGCAACAAGACAGGTGCGAGTGAACCCCCTTAACTTAATAGACGTGTACTAACAATGTAGTCCAATAGCAATAAATATTCATAGAATAAACAAATGTTTGTTTTGTTTATGTCGAAATTGCTGAGTTTACATACTGAAAACATGTATACAGGATAAATGAACATTTCTTTTACTTCTGGCCAATATCTGTATGCTTTATCTGTATGTCGTATAACACAACTAATTAACAGAAGGCATAATTTTTAAGTTCTAAGATGAAAGAAAATTGGATACAATTTTCTGAAAATAAAATTGATGCTCTGTATATATAAATAAGAATGAACTCATTTCATTGTTTATTTATTGAGGAAAATCTTTCATTTAATAAAAATTAAATTTGAATACAACATTCATCTTTTCTCCACTTCATTGTCATTAATGTTATAAAAGTTATGACAAGAAAAAGGGTGTTTAATAAAATTTTATATACGCTCATAGTGCTGCTCACTCTTCAAATAATGGTCCAGGCGACTCCATCCGCAGCTTATGTGCAGGCATGGGTTGCTTCAAGAATGGCATTGAAGACCTATAAGACAATTATAAAGCTGATTAATTACATAATATAGGCATTTGATGCTTGATTTCTATTAAATAATAAGATAAATTTACTTTGAATGGTATGTATACAGGTAAATATCGATATCTTGAAGTTCGGGGGACCACAGAAAAACTTCGAGATATTCGGGTGTTCGAGATATCCGAAGTTGAAATTCTTAGACTCCATTAGGGTTTTTTTTGTCCTGACATGTTGACACAGGAATTCCTATATGCATTAAGTTGAGAACCGGTATGAATGGAAATAAAAAAGACGGAATATTGAAACAATGTTTTATTTATAGATATTGCACATATACACTTTAATAATAAATAAATTGAAACGTTACAATTAAATGTTTTGTATGCAGTATGATAACGTTTTATTCAAACATGACGATATTACGGCATAAGACTGTGACAGTCATCAATTCACATCGTGATCACTGGCACAGTCATGGAGGAGCGCAGTGAGGGAACTCTGTACTAAAAGAGCTGCACGGACTTGTGCACTCATTGATGTATCTTCTGATGATCTTCCTCTTGAATGATGTACAGAAATCTGTACTTCCTTTTATAGCCGGAGACAAATTTCTTAATTGTTTGATTTTTGTTCCCATTAAAAAAAAAATTCATTAGATTTAAATCAGCGCATTGGTAATTTAACATGATTAAGTGTGTATTATGGAATGGACTTTCGGTTTATTAATTGTTTAGTAGAAATTCACTTTGATCATGCATTGATATCGATTATACGGCTTGTGTTATCAAACATGATAATGGTAATTTACGCTGTGCTTACTTGAGTGGCTGTGAACTTGTTCGTTTTATGAGTAGCGTGCATCATTAATCATATTATCGGTAATGTTAGGGGTGCTTACTTTTGAGAGCTGTGAACTTGTTTGTTTTATCAATCACTGGAGTATATACCCAAGCTGTTATAACAATTACTGTGTCACCGATACCTGCACTGGCTAAGCGTGGAGTTTATCCACTAACAGCCTTAAAAAAGGTGTGAATTGCCGCGGGCGGGAATAACGAGGAAACGACATGCAGTGTGTGATAAGAAGACCGGAAAATTGACTTCACTTCGAGATAATCCAGGTAAAATATGTTGTTGGGACTGTAAAACTACTTCGACATAAGCGGGGTATTCGAGATAACTGTATTCGAGATATCAGGAGTTTTTAAAATCATATATATATATATATAGAGAAAACAGGCAGCCGACTTCGACATAAGTGGGGTATTTGAGATCCCATGTTCAAGATACCGATATTTACCTGTACATGTACACCATACCAGTATCATAAAATTAATAGAAAAAAATCTACCATAAGATAATCCGACTCCTGCCTTGATGACATCAGTGCGAATGCCAGTGGAAATTGTTGTTCTTTTCCATCTCTTCTGATGAAACCATGGAGTGACAGCAATTGTCCCCTTGGCTTCAGGAAGTCCGGTACAATCTGCAATATAACACGAATATGGTACATATATTATCACATTTTAGCACACACTAAGAAAAGATATTCATTGATACAAATTATGAACATTTATAAGAATAATAGTAAATATTTTTATTATATTTATTTTATAAATATAGCTCATAAGAAGAAGAGATAAACTTATAGAGATTAAATATGAACATATAATTCACTTCATTACCTTAAACGTACCATCCATGTACCAAACCTTGGTCTCTGCCAGGAGATCAAGTTGGTAGCTGGTGGCAAACACGATGTGTAGAAACCCCTCTCCTTGGATGTCCTTCACCAAAAATTCATCTGAACAGATGAATCCATGGTCCAGCTGCAAAATACATCAAAATTAATACTAGATGCAGAAATTACTATGTCATGTATTTCAAACATATGATGCACCTGTATATGGTAGTTTATTAAGTATTCAGAATTTAAAATGAATAATAATATATGAAAATTATTGTTGCATAGTATGACCAGTTCCAAGTTTTTCAGACAGCTAGAAAAGAAGAAATATATAGATTACCTCAAAGTTGATATCTCTGGGCTCTGTCGGGCGTACTTTGCTGCAGTGGAGGTTTGTTTGTTGATCTCTTCAGCAGGTCCATCTTTGGGGCAAGGAACCTCTCTTCCTCAGGGGTCATCCGCATCACAACATCCTCAACGATAGCCATGGCTTGTCTGAAATCATCAGATGATGCCAAGGACTTAGCCTGTGGATGTAAATATAATATACATTAGTTATCATAGTTATTTATTACTTCCTAATTTTTAATACCGGTAATTATACATGTTTACTTTTAAAAACACATATATCTAAATATTACTTATCACAAAACAATTTAGTTTTAAAAAGTGGTCTTGTATTTTACAAGTTTACCTCTGCTGACACCTTCATGCGCAAAGGGAGCCTAGGATCAGGAGGATGGATATGCTGGACCTGCCCCATCTGGAAATCACCTCTGGTCTGCAGAACGGTGGCTGGACAGTGCATCTTCTTAGAACTAACACTGCAGACCCACATGGTGGAGGACTTGTTCTCCCTCTCTAAAATTAACAAGAGGCCCATGGGCCACATCGCTCACCTGAACAACAGTTCCATGTAACATTCTATTTCATAGCATAGGCTATTTCTATTTTAAACTTTGAACCCCTTTCTGGGGTCCCAGTATTGGTCCGGGGTTTATGGTTGGCTTTAAAAATTTTGAATTTACAATATTTGAGGATCCTTGCATAGTAATCTTACATACTGTAGCATTATAGTTCCCGAGAAAACTTTTTAAAACATTTTCCATATATATTTCTATGTTAAACTTTGAACCCCTCTTGGGGCCCCAGTATTAGTCCAGTGGTCACAGCTTTACATCTTCGCTAGCCATGGGTTTACGATTCACTCTGCTCCTCTACAACCCTTGGCAGATTTAGCCAATGTTTACAGAAACAGCACAATGCCGTCTAGCAATTGAGTTACATTGGAGCAGCTAAATTACGAGTTTTTCATCTAAGAGGTTTAGAAGAAAAGGTCGTGTGAAAAAAGAAAGAATAAGAATTATCAAGAAAACCCATATATTTGTAATTATATATCGTATTGTATTTATTAATCGCGTAAAAACTGTAATAATGGTTGTATTTATAATTTTTATAAATACACAACGAACTACATTGGCAATTAGTAGATTCCCTGCGATCGCCTGTCTTCGCAGCCAATCAGATTCCGTTGCGCAAGTTTGATTTTGTCGGCGAAATCTGCCAAGGGTTGTAGAGGAGCAGAGTGGATCGTAAACCCTTGGCTAGCGAAGATGCAGCTTAATTAATTTAGAATCTACATTATTTAAGGATGCTTGCATAGTAATCTCACAAATTGAATCATTGTAGTTCTCTAGAAGAAGATTTTTAAACCTTTTCCCTCTATATTTCAATGTTAAAATTTGAACCCCTCTTGGGGCCCCAGTATTAGATCGAGGGCCATGGCTTTTATAATTTAGAATCTACACTATTTGAAGATGCTTACGTAGTAATCTGACAAATTGAAGCATTGTAGTCCTCGAGAAGAAGATTTTCAAACATTTTACATATATGCTTCTACATTAAACTTTGACCCATCTTGGGTGCCCAGTATCTAATCTACATTATCCAAGGTTGTATGCATAGTAATCTCACATATTGTAGCATTGTAGTTCTCGAGAAGAAGATTTTTAAACAAGTTACCTATATATTTCTATATTAAACTTTGACCCCTTTTGGGGCCCCAGTATTAGTCCGGGGGTCACAATTTTACCAATTTAGAATCTATATAAGCCACGGATGCTTGCATAGTAATCCAACAAACTGTAACACTGTAATTCTCGAGAAGAAGATTTTTAAACATGTTTCCTATATATTTTAATGTTAAATTTTGAACCCCTCTTGGTGCCCCAGTATTAGTCCGGGGGTCACGATTTTTACAAATTAGAATCAACAATAAGGTTTTTCGCGATAACTGCGGACCTTACTTTCGCGCATGCGTATAAATACTTCCGCGAGGAAAGCGTCATTAACAACAATGGTTCGTTCTTGTGTTGTTTACAAATGTGTTAATAGGGCGAATTTATCAAGCAGAGACAGAAATTTAAGTTTTTTCCGATTTCCCAAAGACAAAAAGAAACGGACCGCATGGATAAAAGCCATTCGTAGAGATCGATGGCAACCTACCGAAGCCAGCTATGTGTGTTCAGACCATTTTGCTGGAGGGTGGCACAGCGATGACCCGGAAGATGTGAATTACAGACCGACTATTTTTACCTATAAAGAAAAGGTTGTAACACCCTCAGAAAAGGCAAGGTCTGCAAGGGTTCACAGAAGAAATATTGAGCAGGTAAATTTAAACAGAGGGCTTTTTCCAAAGTGAAAGTTCACTATATTTCATGTTCATTTTTAATGTTTCCTAAATATTTTAGTTTAAATGTGTATCATTGTTTTGAAATTAAAATGTGTTGTTTGTTGAAAACATTATACAGTTTGTTTTTTTACTATAGGTGTTACATTTATTATATTTCATTTTATGTACATGCATGCATGTATACAGTGTTATATTGATTTCTAGCTAGGCCTTTACAATTCCTTATTCTTTGTTTATTTTAACAAAGTTGTGTTTTCTTTGTTAATTACAGCATTCATTTGAATTATTTGATTGACTAAGTTTTCATATGGCTATGCAGACCAAATTATTTCCTCGTTATCAACATTAAACAGTTGTGTGGTCTTAAATGTCATATACTGAGTGACATTAAATGGTAAGATTTTAGAAAAATATGAAATCAATTTCAAACTTGAAATATTGGGATAAGAGTATGTTGTTTTGTTTGTTGATTTATTTAAAAAAATGATTTAATGCTTTAATTGATACTCAGATAATTTATATTTCCTAAATATATAAACCTCTAAATCAATAATTTGTAACATTTTCAGTATAATGATACTATCAAGTTTTGAACAGTTAAACATTACAGCTTAACTAGCATGCATTGCATGTTTATGTTAAACTTATTTATATATATATTTTGTGTAGGAAATGCTTGAGGCAGAGAAAGCCAAGGATGAATTGCTGAAGAAACACCATAGCTTTTCTTTGATGGTAAATGATTACAGCTTGTCACCTACAGCTAGAGGAGACTCTATATGTACCGAGAAGATACCTGACCTACCTACAGAGATTTTGAACTTGGATGACACTGACATAAAAACATTTCATGATCATGGTAAAATGAATATCATATACTGTACAATATATTGTTACAGCTGAACTCTCCCTCTCTCTCTCAAACTTTTTCTCTTTCTTAGCTAGAATCTCTCTCTCTCTCTCTCTCTCTCTCTCTCTCTCTCTCTCAATTAAAAAAATATAGTACACATACAGGTATTCTGTTGTAGAAGCTCAGACGATATAGATCCAGTGTATGGCGAGTGTGAACAGCTAAGGAGAGACTTGGAGAAATGCAAGAAAGACTTGAGAAGTGCAAGGTTTAATGCAGACAAAATCAAAGATGATGATGAGAAATGTAAATTTTATACAGGGTTGCCGACATATGCAGTATTCCTGTGGCTGTCCCAGTAAGTCCTTTAAGGCTGTCCAAAGTTAATTCTACGTTTAACGTAACCCGAGCACGTAGGTTTAGGAGAAATTGGGTTTTGAAAAAAACAAACAAACCCCTATTTGAATTTGATTTTTACCACTTTGACTATACTAAAATACTGTAACCTGTAGAAATTTGAAATGTTTAGAGCACATATAAACTATGGACTATAAATCAGATACTCAATGGGATTATCAGAAATAAAAAATCACTATTAAAGGGATAACCAATATTTAGTTTGAATACTCACTGCATTTGTATTAATGTAAATGAATAAAATCATTTGTTTGAAAATTGTGTTTGTTTTAATTTTATCGCCCTCCCTCGTAGGTTTGGTATTTTGAAGTGACGTTAAACGTAGAATTAATTTTGGGAAGCCTAACCTAAAATTTTGACTTAATCTTTAATGTTGAATATTGTATTAACTGCTTTTAGAAAAGGAGGGAGTCAATGAAATCATTTGTTTCAATATTGGAATTCACATAATCAACGAACTATATCTGATCCGAAATTTATAAAGGGGGACAACTTGGGCCAAGACTGCATGTCAGTTTAAAGTTTTTATAAAATTTGTTTTACAGCTTTTTGAAGCCCAAGGCAGAGCGAATGATGTACTGGACTGGTCCTGCAAAAACAGTTCATCAGGAGAGGACAAGAGCAAGTTCTAGCTCCTTGGAGTTAATTGATCAGCTGTTTTCAGTCCTAGCAAGGATGAGACTTGGATTATTTACTCAGGACATTGCCAATAGGGTTGGAGTCTCCATTGGAACCTATTCAAAGTATTTTACAACATGGATCTGTCTTTTACATGAAGAACTCAAAATTTTGAACCCTTTTCCATCTAGAGAATTGGTAGATCTTACCATGCCAGCAGTCTTCAAGAAAAAGTATCCCTCTGTCAGAGTTATATTGGATTGTACTGAAATTTTTGTCCAAAGATCAAGCAATTTAGTGAATCAAAATGTAACATTCTCTAATTACAAGCATCATAACACTTTCAAGTTCCTTGTTGGAATTACTCCGTCAGGTGTCATCTCTTTTGTGTCCGAAGGATGGGGTGGTCGTGTCTCCGATAAACAAATAACTATCAACAGTGGTCTGTTGGATTTGTTGCAACCAAATGACAGTGTGATGGCAGATAAGGGATTTACCATCAAGGAAGCTCTGAGAGAGAAGAAATGTTATTTGAATATACCGCCTTTCATGGGATCCGCTGCGCAGTTCTCCACAAATCAGGTTTTTGAAACACAAGAAATAGCTGAACTTAGAATCCATGTGGAGAAAAGTATGGGACGTATAAAAAACTTTCACATTTTTGATGGAGTTTTGCCCCTTTCACTTGCACCATTGGCCTCAAAGTTGTTTAGGGTAGCATGCTGGCTATCAAACTTTGATGTACAACTTGTTCCTAATTAGCTCTTCATATGGCATTAAATTCACTGTGATGAGTCTATGCATGCTGAATTATATACCAATAAATCAGTTATCTACTATTTCAATTTATTATTGCTGTTGATAGAAATGTAAAATATCAGCTATAGACATCCTGTATAATAAAGTCATGATCATCTCGAGACTAAAGAAAGCAAGCAAACAAATATGTCATGTAACTTGTTAGAACAGATTTTTTAAACACAATAACAAATGCAAATTCACATTGTATGTGATGTTAATGAATCATTTCAACAATGTCTACTATAATCATTCATCTCTAATCAAAACTGCAAGAAATCTTGAACTTCAAAAATCACCAACATATACAGCTGTACATTAATTGGGTTTTTATATTAGTATACAATGCAAAAATCAGAAATATTTTTTGACAAAAAAAAATTGAGTTTTATGATCTCTAATGAAGATACATGTATGGTTGAAATCTGTTAAAGAGAAACCAAATTACATTTACATATACACACATTAAAACCCAACCCATTTACATTAACAAATTTACTAAAGAAGCAAGCTCAGATTTTGCAGCAGGCCAAGTTTATGAGTATATTTCAACTACGCCAGTGACTTGCGATGTTACGAGTATGTTTCACCTGCGCCAGAGGATCGCATCCTGTTCTGCAAAATCATGTTATGCTCTTAACTTTAACTAATTAAGAAAATTTTAAAATGCCATAAACCCTTGCTTTAATAGTATTAAACTAATGTCATTCACATTTTGAATAAACACAGGGGATAAACCTTTTTAATAATACATGTATAATGGAAAATTTACAAAGCTAGTTTTGGAACTACATAATCAGAATAGAAAGCTACAAGCTTTGGCATCATGGCCGTCACAAAGTCTGCGTCAAAGACCACTCTCTCCACAAAAATATTTCTACACTTTGCATCTGTCCAGACTACAAAGTCACACCAAGGGAGGCCCATTAGAGCCATTTCGCCTTGTACTTGAGCATAATAGTCATGATCATGTCTCAGTTTTGGTCCATCATTTCCATGCACAAGACAAAATGAAGGATCTGAAAGATTAACTATATCCTGAATTTCCATCTTGTTGACTGGCTTTCCTTTTAGAGAAAATGGACATTTGATTTCAAGTACTCCTTCTTCTCCTGCATCATGAATTCGCCCATCACTTGATGCTCCAAGAAAAGAGTGAGAGGAGCACAAGGTCAGACCAGTGTCCTCCACCCTTACATCTCCAAAGACAGATTTTATTGCAAGATAATCTTGTTTTGCATCTGTTTCATGATCTTGGCCCCATTTTACAGCAGGGGGTAGTGAACTGTATCTGTAAGAATAGTAGTTAGTATAAGAATCTTTAAGAATTGTTTGAAATTATAATTAAATAATATTGAGTTGCATCAATGTTACAGCTGTATTACATTACAGGCCTGACAAGTGCATTTTGCATTCATACTGCAGTCTACTTTTTCATATCATTAATAGCTCTCATTACTACAATATATATATATATTTTTTGTAATATTATTTCATTGGATACATGAAGACTTAGGTGAAAATATATATGCACATGTGTATACACATCTTTGCTGATGTCAAAAGAGAATGGCTCAATTCCAAGAATGTATCATTGATGTTAAGTTTATTTTTTATGCAATTTTTAACTTGAAGTAAGTTAAAGGTTTCTTTGGTAATTAACTGGGCAATGGACTTTGCATAATTAATATAAATTAACTCACTTGTTGAGTCCTGATCCCTCAATGATATGTTTTACCAAACTGTTTGGATTTCTTCCAGCCTTCAACACTTGTCCAAATAGAGAACTTGTGATCCTGCCTCTATGCAAGTCATGCCAGACTGGACAAAGTCTTTGACCCCTAGTGGCCAATTCAATGAATTGCACCATGTCATTATCTATGGTGAGGGGAGGTACTAAAAGATTTGAATTAGAAACATATAAGTTAAAGTAGTATGCATTATCTAATTGAACATTACAAACTCATTAATAATTAACAAAAGTTTTAATAAAAAATCGAAATAACCATCTGCACATAACAATATTACCATTTCCATGTCCGAACACCAGTTTTTCCATATCTTTTTTTCGGGGATCAACTTCCTGACAGATTGTGACTTCCTCAGCTGCTTCAGGAACATCATCTGGTATGTGCCAGAGATGTGCAAATCCTGCAATGACATGCACATAGAGTAATATGTTGATATTGTCAATATAAATGATGACACAGTGAAAACATTTACATACCAGTGTTTGGAAAGACCTTCTTTAGCTCTTTGAGTTCATTTAAGGTATGTTGCAGGTCAAAAGATCTGTCTTCAGGGTGGCGAGGATCAAACTGAATACTAGATGTTGCTCTTGTACATGTGAAATTGGGCTCCATTTGAGGTTTGGAACACTTAAAGGATAGTGCATGGACAGGCTTTGGACTGTGGTTGATATTTCTGGGAACTATCCACTGGCACAATTGTGATGTGCAGCTATCATCTTCATCAGTAGAAGGGCACTTTAAATGAGTCTTGCCATTTAAGGAAAATAGGACTCCTCCTATGTGGCTGCAAGACTGAGCTAACCTAGGATTAGAGATACATGAAATCAAATTTAGACATCCTAGACATAAAAAAATCGTTCTCACCATCACCAATAAAAATATTATATACATGTTGTGAATTTATTACATGTTTTCAGTTTTCTGTAAAAAGGGTGTATTACATGTACGTGTAAATACCTAACAATGATTACATGTATTATGTGTATTGACAAAAAATTACTGGTATTTAACTTAACTTTAACTCTTTCATTACCAAATAAAGATATCATACCCTATGGGGCACTGACAGTAGGCATATTGCACGATGATTTCTTTGTTGACATCTAGGCACAAGTACACAGTGTATTTGTCTTTTTTCATCGACGCAAGACACAATGCCTTGATGTACACAATCCTATCATTTATCTGAAAATATTTTCAATGGTGATTTTTAATTATAACAGATTATGATTAAATGACAAATGTATTAAACAAAAATAAATTACTATGATATATGGGTTAAATATTATGATTATTTAGTGAATATAATAAAAAAAAAATTGTTAGGCCTACCTGTGAAATTTGTATGTCTTGCACATCTCCAGCTTCAAAGTGTCGGACAGCCCTATCCATCCCTTTGAAATTTTGTACTCCTCTGTCATCACATGAGGCACGAGTTCTAGCCACCATAAAATTGTAGATTGCCACAAAACTTGGGCTTGGAAGTTGTATATATGGCACAGTAACGTATGTACATTTATTGAATGGGGGTAACTGATGACCCTGCTTATCAACTTTAGGAAACACCCCGGTATGAGAAGTATGCTGATCAATAACTGGTGTGATATTCTGCGTAGGGATACCATTAATAAAAAGTATATCAACCAATTCTTCTTTCTTTTTCCTTGTAGCATCAAGGCCGATGTCTGTACACATTTTTTTGAGCGTTCTTTTGTTTACTTTCTTCAAATTGTCGCGCGAAGCCATATTGTTGTTAATGACGCTTGCCTCGCGGAAGTACCTATACGCATGCGCGAAAATTAGCACGAAAAGGTTTATAGCCAAGGATGTATGCATAGTAATATCCCAAACTGTTGCATTGTAGTGCTTGAGAAGAAGATTTTTAAACATTTTCCTATATATGTTAAACTTTGAACCCCGCCTGAATTTTTGTCATAAGGAAGATATGGACCGGACACGAATTTTGCACTTTTTCCTTGGGTCAAGATCATGACACAACCTTAGGTCATAAGCAATCTTTGAGTGAAGTAAGAACTTCCAATGTTTCTCCATAAGAAAGATATGGACCAGACACAAATTTTGCACTTTCCCTGCCAGTGACCTTGACCTTGCTCGAATGACCTTGAGTCAAGGTCATGACACACCCTCAGGTCATATGCAATCTTTGTGTGAAGTAAGAACTTCCAATGTTTCTCCATAAGAAAGATATGGACCAGACACGAATTTTGCACAGACAAACAGACGGAAGGACGGACAAGGTGATTCCTATATACCCCCCAAACTTTGTTTGAGAGGGGTATAATTATAAGGCAGTATATTTTTAGATTAACTATATACCTCTTCATCAATGATGGTGTCCTGTTCATATACGTGTCTGGCTGGCTCTGGCTCAGGATCATGTTCAGGTACAGGTTCCTCATCAACATCCATGAACTCTGTAGTTACCTGCTGAACAGCATAGGGGGCAAATGGAGCCTGTAAATTGAATGAATGTTAAGTTTTCTAAATGAACATTGAATCTTTTGAGTTTATTTATTGTTTTACAGGTCTTGATTTAAAAGTCTAGCAAGAATCTTTTGAGTTTATTTATTGTTTTACAGGTCTTGATTTAAAAGTCTAGCAAGTATATTAATTCTCAAAATTAATTTGCTAGCTGATAAGTTTAATAGATATAATAATTCCTTAAAATTATCATCACACATATTATTTTTAATGAAAGATATATACCTCTAGCCGGGTAGACTCAAGATGTGGTGGATCAATGGACTGTTCCAAAGAACTATTCTCTGGTAGAAAGGTTGGTTGGGTGCATTCCCTGCAGTACCAAGAAACAATACCATCTCCTCGCACTGTATACAAGGAACTGGAAATACCGTTCTCACAAAGCGGTGCTGCCATCTCTCACAGCCATCACAACAAAGAGCATGTTGTTTGGCACGTACCTAAATACATTTATAAGTAAAAATTAAATAACTGTTATTTAAAATTCATCCCCTTATCAATTAACTTAATAATCCCCTTAATCCTGTAGGAGAAACGGGTATATATGTGTTAAATGAATATATTCTTAGGAAATATTAAGCTTCATTGACAGTAAATTGCGAAAATTTTAAACATATAAACCTAATTATCAAACTTTGAACCCCTTATGGGGCCAAAGAATTGTCAAAGGGCCACAGTCTAACCAAAAAATGAATCAACAGTATGTCATGATGCTTGCATATAAGTAATACCATACATCATACATTTTAGTTTTTGAAATAATTTGACCCCCCGATGTGGCCTCACCCTACTCCCAAAAAACAAGATTTGACAATTATTTTGATATTTTTTATATGTACATCAAGGGTTTAACCCAGGATTGGCAAAAAGGCAGGATTCCCAGTAAATACTTGAAAATAAAGTACAACTACATACTAGTACTTCATACTTAGTCTTAATCAAACCTGTTTGGATGTAGACAATAGTTTACCATGTTAGCTAAAAATATGGCATTTTATCATTGTCTTTGGTTTTAACTAGCCAGTAATGCATTGGGCATCTACTTGAATACATTAAACATGGTTCATTCATACACCTTTGAAATTTGTTTTTACATGTAAGACTTAAGTATCAATTATTTATTAAAACATCACATGTGATTATTTCATTGTTGTTTGTAACACATACAGTATGTTTTTATGCTTACTCTTAATATCTTATTTCTTAAACACCTATTCTACATTAAACAAATTAAACAAATAAAGATTTTAAAATTTGTATTTCCCACTACTTCCCAGTTTAGTGAAAATCAGTAACACCTACAGTATGTACTGCTATTTATACATGGGAATTTTGATTTGATGGGCATAATTTAACTTACCCTAACATTCTATGAAAAGTCATTTTGTCTTAGAATTAGAAAGCCTGTGCAATTCTGAGAAAAAGTATACCACATATTGCCAATTCCATTGAGGTTTAAGAAAAATATGTCCATATAAGTGAACCCACCATTTCCCCTTTCCTCTCTTTAACACAGATTCATATGGCTCTCCTTAAGTAAAACATCTTTTCCTAATCTTTTAAAGGTCAATTATTGTTCAGCCTCCTTTAATAAGAAACCTTATTCAATATTACATACATCTACATGATATTATCATAATAAAAGCATCATATCACTTAGAAATACCCTTACATGTATACCCTCCCCCTATCTTTTGATTTTCATAAATAGCATTAGTTTGAAATCTTTTACCTAATATTAAGAAACTTGTGACATGCCGCCCTACATGTGATTTCTTGTTTTCATGAAAAAGTAAGCTTAGTACAATCATATTTAGTGAATATCTTATCTATTCTGGATTCTAGTCTTCTTTTAACTTTGCTAAAACAGAAAGACCTACAATTGTGATGCCTGCCATTAATTAAAATGAAATTCTAACACACCTGGGTAGCTTGAAACCGATGAGAATTCCATGAAAAATGTTCAAATTTTACATGTTTTTCTACATTTTTTATGCACATATACAATAAAAGGGTAAAAATATGTTGTTTCTTGTTCATTTCAAAAGCAATTATCATAGCAGATGTTATTTCAAGGTCAAATGTACATTTACATTTACATCAACGATATCCTACATGTAATGGTAATGGAGACAATGGAGATTTTTTTTTTTTACATATTGTATACTTTGATAACTGCATTTGTTTACATGTAAGCTTTATTTGAATGAAAAATATGCTGTTTTAAAAAAAATTGGGTTACATAAGTCAGGTTGCTTAATGTTATTTCATAAAACCAAAGAGCAAAATTGCTGCAAATTTATAAATTTAATGATATAATTGATTAAAACTGTTTTAAAGTATCTATTAATTGTCATCAGGATAGGAAATATATACCTACTTTCTAAGCCAATTTACTCTAGTGGTGGTGATTGTACACATTTAAGAGGGAGCTACTCCCCTTGAATATATTGCTAATAAACCATAAAATGACATCTATAACCAAAAAAATCATCCATTTTCACAAAATATACTACTTTTGGTACAATATCCACTCAAAATTACAGTTAAATGAGAAATCTGAAAATACCATGTAGTCTTGAAGGCAGCACGGGACAGTTTTTTTGATTCAATTCATTGTAGCAAGGGGATGTGTGTCTTTGGAACTCAGTAACTAGAATTACCTTAGTTCCCATTCAGCACAAATACCATAAATTCACTCCTTATAAGGTCAATCACCAATTTCTGAGGAAAATTACTAGTCAGAACCTGTAAAATTTTCTACATGCTGGTTTTTCTGAGATTTTGACCCTTCATATTTCGCCCATTTTTCATGATTTTTCAGCTTTTTAGACCTCCCCCAGCTTATTCCCTGCAGAGGGTACCATGTGCATGTTGCACCATCACATGTCAGAAACGTAACAGTGTATAGTTTACTATGTCCCATCCACCTACTTTTCGCGCTATTTTACCTCCCGTCTGTAACTTGCAATTTCACAGGGCAAAGTCAACACAACAGTCATAGCCGCAAGTTTACTTCTGATTCCCATGTACTTAACATTAAGGGCCTACATATTGCATACCAATTTCAACAAGAGACATCTCAGTCTAACTGATAATAATCATCAATCAAAGTACTGAAGTACTGACTGGAGTTGATTTTATTGATTATTATTTATTTTGATATCAACGATATGTTATTTCGAATGGCAAGTAGTTTCTTAGCTCTATTTAAATAAACACACATTTTTTTTTCTAATACATGTATGAATTGTTGGACAAGAATTCTGAGCTGTAGCGGTAAACATCATATGAATTACGTTGTGTAATATAACACCATCAAATGCTACGACTTATTATGTATCAGTAATCGAAATATTTCTGGAAAAGTGTAAAGGCAAATTTTAACAAACAAATGATAATAAAGTCTAGTCTACGCCAGTACTGGTTCTATCTTTAGATTAGATAGTCTGTCCTTTATTCCAAACGCTTATTCTGTAATCGAACTCTGGTGTAGGAATACAAACGACTACAAAAAAAATATCTAAACTGTTCGTACCATTTAAAATCTGACTATATTTAAGGTATTTATGAATACATTTCCTTGAAAAACGATGCTGCTGAATACATTACATCAAATTTATCAATTATTTTCAAGTACTACGTTTTGTCAGCGGTGATGATTTGTCATTAGGTCCAAACACTGTTTTACATTCGGTTTACCAGAGTAACTGCATAGGAGAGTCAATTAAAATCAACTCCCAAAAATCATTCCATGAATTTTAGCAATACTCATAACCCTTCAAGTACAGCAACTCTCAATTTTACAAAAATATTGACGGGTACTTTATCCGAAACTGTCCCTTACTACTGTGTTCTGTGTCAGTGTAGAAAACCCAGTCCAGGGTTGGACAAGTCGCTGCATGAAACGCAAACCAGTGTACCGACCCTTACAATGCTTCACAGTAGATGGGTCCTCTTCCTATAACTGACAAGGGCAATCAATATATCATGGTGGTCCGAGACTATTTAACGAAGTGGACAGAAGCCTATCCTCTTCCAGACCACACGGCATAGACTGTCGATGACAAATTAGTATGTGAATCTATATGCCGATATGGCTCGCCTTTAAGAATTCATACAGACCAAGGGCGCGAATTCGAGTCAAATCTTTTCAAACAAATGTGTGACATTTTTGAAATAGAAAAATCCAGGACAACGCCTTTTCATCCCCATTCAGATAGAGCGCTTTAACAGAACATTACAACAAATGTTGGTGATGTTCGTCAATGATTACAAGGATGATTGGGATGAACATTTACCATTATTAACTAAAGCCTACCACGCCTCAGTAGAAGAAACCACTAAATGTACCCCAAATATTTTAATGTTAGGAAGGGAGACTTCACTCCCTATCGACCTTATCACAGGGTCGCCGACTCATCATAATGACGCCCCTGTAGAATGTCCCATAAAATACGTTAAATGGTTAAAAAAAGCAAATGCAAAACACATTTGAATTCGCATATGAAAATTTACACAGTAGTTTCCAGAAACAAAAACGTTATTACGACACTAAATTAAAGATCAGGTCATTCGAACTACAAACGTTAGTGTTACGCTGGTATCAACCAGAAGCAAACCAAAAACTTGGTTTAGGATGGACAGGGCCTTATGAGATTGTCCGGAAGTTATCATACATAACTTACGAAATAAAAAGATGCAGTGATGGGAAACTAAAAAGAGTACATGTTGACAATTTAAAGTCACTAAATCACAAATTAGAGTCGGAGGAGGGACAGGGGGTGGATTTTAATGATGATAACAATGAGTCTGAGGAGGAAAGTGATGACAGGGTTGAACCCAAACCCAAATCACCACAATTCAGTAAAAGGGGCAAACGCCTCAAACTCCAAGTTATTTTCAGTCCATAAATATAATAAAATGCATTAAATATCAATATTTAAAGCGATTTAGTTAACAAATTAGTCTTTGTTGTTGGTGTTGTAATTTCCATCGAGAGAATTAAGAGTGCAATAAATATCCATTTATATAGGTCTGTGAAAATGCATGGGGATCCATGAATAAGACGTGTGAACTCGTTGACAAAATTAAAAAAAAAACATATTGTGTTTACACTCATATGAAGTGAGTTATGGTAGATATTATTTGTACATGATACATGCATACATATATAATAATTTAAAATCATGGGCTAGTTGTTGATATTGAGGGATTTTGGTGATGCTCAATTTTATTTGTTGATTGCAGATTGCAACTTCAAAGGGACCTTCCCATTGAGGGCGAAATTCCAGCGCCATTGGGAAGAGTGTCATGTTCGGGAAGTACAGAAGTGGACGTGCCTCACCAAATGCAAGGATGTAAGTCACTGGTCAGGAGGAAATCGGACATGAAGAGCCACCTAAAATTAATACATAAGGAGATGAATCCTTTCATCCTCGGATTGACCATTGCCAAGGCAACCAGCCAAATGGTGAAGGCCACCAATTTCATCGACCCCGGAATCTGAAGTACAACTTCAGATGTTGTACTTCTCAGACAGCTGGCATTCCTTCCCTGTCTGGATTCTCCTTGATGGTGAATGTTGCTGCGGGGCTGTGGTCATTCCTCCCCCTGTGACTGAGCCGTCTATTTCTTCGTTGGAGCCATCTTCTTCCTCGTCACAGCCGTCTTTTTCCTCGTTGGAGCAGTCTTCTTCCTTGTTGGACCCGTCTTCTTCCTCATTGGACCCGTCTTCTTTGCCGTTGGAACCTTCTTCTTTGATGGCAGATCATTTTCTCTCTACGATGCAACTTACAACTGTATCAACACAGACCGAATTGAAGAAAATTTCCTTCGAAGATTATTTACAGCCAAATTTGAAACGAAATGGTAGGTACTGAAGAAAATAATCAACTCAGGCGGCATCAAACCATCATCCTGAGAAACGAAAATTCAACACTTCGACATTTGTATCTAATAAATTCATGCTCAATTTACAATGAAAATCTGTATTTGCATTTTTATTAGCAACCTGTGACGATACTTTATGAAGTTCTACGAAGGATAACTCTTCCTTCCTAGACCCCGATTTTATTTGAATTTTGTTTACATTTTCTCTCAGCTCGGTTTTTTTTCCTCTCTTCCTTTTTTTTCCCCGACTAGGCTGAAATACATGACTGACCTTAATTCATTTCAGACTTTCCATTCTTGTAATCCACAAATGCACGGTAAAGAATCGGTGTCTGACCACATGAAACAGCAGGAGAATGTGCATCAGTAAATCCAATGTGGCCTTCCAACATCTTAAATTGGCTGCTCGCGACAAGAATTTGATCTGGCGTGTTTCTTAGCCAATGCTATCCGGCCACATTGTTTATATACAGCACTGATTTTTCTTAAGTAAAACGATGTCATTTCAACCAGTCATGTAACACCTATCCATTTACTACGCATCTCAGTCTTGTATTAACACTTTTCACAATCTAAACACGGAAAATCTAAGCCACACGGGTGTGTATTGTATTGCGTCACATCACATTTATTCAATTGACAGTCTATAGGATTTTTGACAACCACCTTTTAAGAGTCGCCGTGGCCAAATGGTTTGCATACTGGGTATTCAAAGCTAAGGGTCGCCGGTTCAAACCCCCATATTTTAAATTTTTTTTTTTAGTAGTAGGACTCTCATACAAGTCGAAGAGCACTCTTTCTTTTTGTTGAAGACAAAAACAGGTCTAGTGTAAACCAAAAACTGTTTTCCTTTATTAGGGCTTTTTGACTTTGGTCAAAAAGACCTATTGGTTTTTTTTATAATTATTATTCTCGAAAAAGTTTCGAGTTTCGTCAAGGATTTTTTGAAAACGGTAAGAGATATTGAAATAATAATTGTACAGACTTATAGCAATTCCTAATGACAAGTGTATGTAAGGTTTTGGACTTCTGGTTCCGGTACTTCCGGTTTTGACAAGGAAATTACTAAAACTTGAATGAAACGCAATATCTTGCTAAAGTTTTGAGTTAGAGCATTCAAATTTTAGAATTTTAGATATATCTTGTCAAACCCTACAAAACCCTACTGTGGTCATTCTTCCCCTGGTGACTGAGCCGTCTATTTCTTCATTGGAGCAGTCTTCTTCCTCATTGGAGCTGTCTTCTTCTTCGTTGGAACCGTCTTCTTCCTCGTCACAGCCGTCTTTTTCCTTGTTGGAGCAGTCTTCTTCCTCGTTGGACCCGTCTTCTTCCTTGTCTTTTTCCTTGTTGGAGCAGTCTTCTTCCTCGTCACAGCCGTCTTTTTCCTTGTTGGAGCAGTCTTCTTCCTCATTGGACCCGTCTTCTTCCTTGTTAGAGCTGTCTTCTTCCTCGTTGGAGCCGTCTTCTTCCTTGTCATAGCCGTCTTTTACCTTGTTGGAGCAGTCTTCTTCCTTGTTGGACCTGTCTTCTTCCTCATTGGAGCCGTCTTCTTTGCCGTTGGAACTTTCTTCTTTGATGGCAGATTCTTCTCTCTCTACGACGGAACTTACAACTGTATCAACGCATACTGACTTGAAGAAAATTTCCTTGGAAGATTATTTACAAAAACCACAGTCCAAATCTAAGCAGACCTATTCTTTTTGTGTTGACAATTTTGCTATATCGCCTATACCTTCAAGTGAGGACTCACTCCTGATGTATATTATAAAACTAAGTAACCAGATTGACATAATTGCTCATGTGCGCCTGTTAGCCAAGGAGCGCTTGGAACGAATACAGCGACCTAGATAGTCCCTCCGCTAATTGGAGAGCAAAAACCATGCACTGAAGAGGAAAATTACTGAACTACTTGAGCTACTTCCCCGAACAGTAAACGTGAGATAATAATTTTAAAGTTAATTTCATTAACTTTAATTTGTAAACTTAAATCAGTTTCATATTGTTTACTGTGTGCTTTGACATGTTCGTATCTATTGACATGCTATATGCTATTATATTTGAAAATGTCTGTTTGCTTATTATTACATGTCAGTATTTAATTGTACTCTTATGTATGTAACATTGATACTTGTTAAGTTCTTTATTGTGTGTACATTTAATGTTTGAATTGGTAATTAAGACTAATGTACATAGTACATTAGGTCTTGGGAAGGGGCGAGTGCGGTTGACTTCTTTATTTAATATGTATAAATTAGTATTTCAGTAATTAAATATAATTACTGATGCAGTTATATACATTGGCTGATATATATTTTATCAGCATAATTCTATGTATATTAATATACATGTACATATTGTTATTAATAAATGTTTGGTGTAGCCTGACGGTGTACACATTCTGGTTATATTATACAGAAGAGGGAGTTTGTTGTATTATCTTGGAAAAGATCTGAACAGTAAGCACTGTTATTTGTTACCTGCATAAATGTATTATTGTTGAAACTTATAATAAACGGTTAAAGCTGGAATCGGTTCCTGTTGATTGATAAAATTGGGCAACCACTCTTTACACATGCATATATAAACATATATAAACATATATCTCTTTCATTCCAATGTGATACCAAAAATAAATTCAAAAGCTTATGGTAAGTAATTAATTAATATAGAAACTAACGTTAGAGTGTAATTACATGTATTACTGTAACAGACGATTGGTTTCTTCAAGCAAACAAAGTGTCTATATTTCAATAAAGCTTCAAGGGGCATGGTCGCGATTTTGGTTGATTTGGTTTTTTTTATAGTAATGCACATCTAATGATCAACCAAAACTAGAGTGTCAGTCGTAAAGCTATAAGCAAGATACAGAGCTTACAATTCTCTGTTGTGTAAACACAGATCAAAGTTTGATTGACTAATAGCAATGCATTATTGAAGCATTGTAAGCATTAAAAATGGAAAAATAAATTTTGACAAAAACCATGATCACGCCCCTTTAATAAAATAATTAAAACTAATTTTGATGCTTTTTATTTGAAAATCCTTCATTTGATTTGAATGATTGAGTACTACTAGATTTAATCAAAGGGATTCTGTAATTGCAGCACACTTCTTTTTCAATAGTTTGTCAAACACATTTACCATGTGCATTAGAAAACTTACATTATTGATCTTGGCTTGAAGACTCCAAACTCTTCCAAAACCAATGCATATAATTCTTTCCAACCCTGTATGAAAAAAAAGTTAAATATATATTTAAAATATAATCACAGTTTGTATTCAAAGTTGAATAAGAGAGAGAGAGAGAGAGAGAGAGAGAGAGAGAGAGAGAACACACACAAATTCTTATGATTTAACACGATACCTTTCCAAAAAGTTTTTCTTTCCTAAATTCCCTTTTCAGAATTCCTCATCTCTAGATGCTCATTTAGTGGCTGCCTTTTAATCCATCTGACATGCCTCCAATGTGGTTCATAACAGCTTGCAATTACATAACAATACCAATTCATCATCTTGCTTTCAATTACATTGGAAAAAAATCATTTTGCCAAAAATGGTATTGTAGATTTGAACGAACAAAACAAAAGAGAATCTCTTGCTTTATATAAAAAACAAATTTTTGACATATATAAAGCAAAACCTAACTCAGTATTAGTATTTTGCATGGATGGAAGAAATTGGTACAACAAATCTCACTTAACATATATTTCAATACATATTCATATAGGTATAAAAGCAAATTAGCAAAATTCATATTGGCTCATTGATTAAATTCAGTTTGGACAAGATTTATTAAGTATGAGAGTTAATTTACATGGCAATTTTTTTCAATACTTAATTATGAAACTCTTGATTGTAATTTCACATTCTATTCACCTTGATCTTCCATCTTTCAATCTAATAACCTCTGTAAGCTTTGCCTTGATCAGCTGTTGATGTGATTCTCAAACTGAAATTTAATTCATAGATATTTCATAATAGACAGTGTAGATGGATAATGATCACCATAACTTTGGAAAATTCTACCCGACTTATTATACATACCAACACTGATATCTTGTGGCCTGAGACTGTTGGAGCTCCTTTCATCAAGTCCCTTCTTGGACTTAATTGACATAATGCATTGACAAGTCTTTTACACTGTTCAGACTAAAATGAAAACCCATGTACGGTACATGTGTAAAATCCTTGTGCATGTGTAAGATCCTTGTAGATAAAATATTAAACATAACGGATTGACATCTTCAAAATATACAAAGCGTCTTTTAACTTCATTATGGATGATACTTTTATCTGAAATTATATATATACTACAATTCAATATACAAACGTAAGCACACACACTGTCATAAAGCCATGAAAGACTGTGGTCCAATGACTGTTCTGGAGATGTAGTATCCTGCAAGTTTCTTGACTGTTGACTTGAGGTACATGTATATCTAAATGACAAATTTCATTTCAGAGATCTGATTAAAAATTTAGGAAAATATATATTAAATCATCACATGAATTTATTTTTCATGTTCTTTAGTGAAATTTCACAACTTTGTACGTGTAATGCATGCACTTTTAATAATAGACAAGGGCATACAAAATGGTAAATTATATAAGGATGCCAAGTTTCTTTACAAATGATTAATATTGATAACTCAATAAAATCAATAATAGAATTAATGAACGAAAGGGAAGAAAATATCACTGAATGCATTTATTTGCCAGCTGCATGCTAAATATCAACAGCTAACATTTTTGAGATCTTTATGTAAAGATTCATTTCAGGTACTTCACTACATAAATACATACTTTTTAACACAGTACATTACAAGGTGGCAATTTAAATGTTTTGCTAAATTGTTTGCATCATTTTATTTGGTTGAATATCTTCATAGCTCAGTGATTTGGGCTTGTGAACTGCAAGATATCTCACAGTACAGAGTTTTTGTTCATATTTACATAATGAAAATCAATATTTTTTCTCCAAAATTGCATATTTTGTGCCTATATATTTACATTTGCAAATATGCTTCCATATATGAACCTACAGGATAGCGAAAACGTTCAATTCTTTGTGTTCTCTTTTTCATGATGTCACAATGATAATCGCACGCACTTATCGTTTGATGGTTGCAATATTGTTAATGTAAAAACATCGTTACATTAATGATTCTGGATGATTTGCCATTCTAAAACGTAAATATAAGTAATAAACATCAATGTTAAAAGTTTAACGGGATATGAAGTTGGTTGGTACGTTATCAAATCTTCTGAGAAGCCCTTTGGGCTTCACAGGATTTGATCACATGTCCAACCAACTTCATATCCCGGTGAACTTTTTAACATTGCTGTTTATTTCTTATAATTGGCTCACATGTATATATACATCTTACTATATATCATAATCAAGTAATGTTCTGTTGATTTAAGAAACTGGTTCAATTAAGGTGTAGCTACTTTAAATGTAAATAAAGTTTCAATTTATGAGAAAAAGTTTTCCCATTGAGTGCATTTAATTCTAAAACATATCACAACACACTCTCAGTGATGTCAAAAGGTAAAATTACATGTAAACGGAAAAATTCAAGTTTTCAAATCAAAATTAAACAAGAGGTCCATGGGCCACATCGCTCACCTGAGCAACAATACACATGATAAAATCAGCTTAATGGAGTTATAATACAAACATATCTGGACAAAGTGGTATAATACACGTAGATCCTGTATAAATAAAAATCCACCCCCCTGGATATCTTATGTTTATAATCAAGTCCCTTTTCTAACATGATTTTATAGTCATATCACATGTTGAGCATTGCAGTTCTCAAAAAGATCCTAAACAATTCTTTATATACGGGATATAAACCTACATCAAACTCTAAACCCCTTGTGAGGCCCAAGAATCGTCCAGGGGCCAAAGTCTAAACAATTCTAAAGAATCAGCAATATGTAAAAATGCTTGCATATAAGTAAAACCATATACAGTATAATAACATATCAGTTTTTGTGAATAATTAAAATGTTTTCCTTTGTACAACTGGATCCCCAATGTGGCCCCACCGTACTCCTCAAGATTTTGATTTAAACGAATTTGAATCTACACTATCTGAAGTTGCTTTCACAAAAGTTACGGCTTTTCTAGGCAAATGGTTTTTTAGAAAAAGATTTTAGGATTTTTCTCTATATATATTCCTATGTAAAAATTTGTCTCCCTCCCCCTTGTTGTGAACCCATCCTAACCCCGGGGATCATAATTTGAACAAACATGAATCTTCACTACCTGGGGATGCTTCCACACAAGTTTCAGCTTTCCTGGCTGATTGGTTTCTGAGAAGAAGATTTTTAAAGATTTACTCTATATATTCCTATGTAAAAATTTGACTCCCCACCCATTGTAGCCCCACCCTACGCCCAAGGTCATGAATTTCACAACTTTGAATCTACACTACCTTAGGATGCTTCCACATACGTTTCAGCTTTCCTGGCCAAATGGTTCTTGAGAAGAAGATTTTTGAAGATTTCCTCTATATATTCCAATGTAAAAATTTGACCCACCCATTGTGGACCCAGTCTACCCTTGGGGGTCATGATTTTCACAACCTTGAATCTACACTACCTGAGGATGCTTCCACATGAGTTTCAGCTTTCTTGGCCAAATGGTTTCTGAGTGGAAGATTTTTAAATTTTTACTATTTATTCCTATGTAAAAATTCGACCCCCATTGTGGTCCCATCCTACCCCCAGGGGGTCATGATTTTCATAACTTTGAATCTACACTACCTGAGGATGCTTCCACACAAGTTTCAGCTTTCCTGGCCAAATGGTTCTTGAGAAGAAGATTTTTAAAATATTTAAATATTTAACTCTATACATTCCTATGAAAAATTCGACCCCCCCCCCCCCATTGTGGCCCTACCCTACTCCCGAGGGTCATGACATTCACAAATTTGAATCTACACTACCTGAGGATACTTCCACATAAGTTTCAGCTTTTCTGGCCAAATTGTTTCTGAGAAGAGGATTTTTAAAGACTTTCTCGAAAATTCGACCCCCCCCCCCCCATTGTGGCCCCACCCTACCCCCGGGGGTCATGATTTTCACAACTTTGAATCTACACTACCTGAGGATACTTCCATACAAGTTTCAGCTTTCCTGGCTGATTGGTTTCTGAGAAGAAGATTTTTAAAGATTTACTCTATATATTCCTATGTTAAAATATGGCCCCCATTGTGGCCCCACCCTACAACCGGGGGTCATGATTTTCACAGCTTTGAATCTACACTACCTGAGGATGCTTCCACATGAGTTTCAGCTTTCCTGGCCAAATGGTTTCTGAGAGGAAGATTTTTAAATTTTTACTATTTATTCCTATGTAAAAATTCGACCCCCATTGTGGTCCCACCCTACCCCCAAGGGGTCATGATTTTCATAACTTTGAATCTACACTACCTGAGGATGCTTCCACACAAGTTTCAGCTTTCCTGGCCAAATGGTTCTTGAGAAGAAGATTTTTAAAATATTTAAATATTTAACTCTATACATTCCTATGAAAAATTCGACCCCCCCCCCCCCCTCATTGTGGCCCTACCCTACTCCCGGGGGTCATGACATTCACAAATTTGAATCTACACTACCTGAGGATACTTCCACATAAGTTTCAGCTTTTCTGGCCAAATTGTTTCTGAAAAGAAGATTTTTAAAGACTTACTCGAAAATTCGACCCCCCCCCATTGGGGCCCCACCCACCCCCGGGGGTCATGATTTTCATAACTTTGAATCTACACTACCTGAGGATACTTCCATACAAGTTTCAGCTTTCCTGGCTGATTGGTTTCTGAGAAGAAGATTTTTAAAGATTACTCTATATATTCCTATATTAAAATATGGCCCCCATTGTGGCCCCACCCTACAACCGGGGGTCATGATTTTCACAACTTTGAATCTACACTACCTGGGGATGCTTCCACACAAGTGTCAGCTTTCCTGGCCAATTGATTCTTGAGAAGAAGATTTTCAAAGATTTAACTCTATATATTCCTATATAAAAATTTGACCCCCATTGTGGCCCCACCCTACCCCCAGGGATCGTGGTTTTCACAACTTTGAATCTACACTACCTTAGGATGCTTCCACATAAGTTTCAGCTTTCTTGGCCAATTGGTTCTTGAGGAGAAGATTTTTTAAGATTTACTCAATATATTCCTATGTAAAAATTTGACCCCCAATTGTGACCCCATCATACCCCCATGGGGTCATGATTTTCACAACTTTGAATCTACACTACCTGAGGATGCTTTCACATGAGTTTCAGCTTTCATTGCCTAATGGTTCTTGAGAAGAAGATTTTTGAAAGTTTCTCAAAAAATTTCAATAATTCCTCATTATCTCCCCTTGTAAAAGGGCGTGGTCCTTAATTTTCACAACTTTGAATCCCCTTTGCCTAAGGATGCTTTGTGCCAAGTTTGGTTGAAATTGGCCCAGTAGTTCTGGAGAAGATGTTGAAAATGTGAAAAGTTTACAGACGGACAGACAGACGAACAGACGGTCGGACGGACGACAGACAAAATGTGATCAGATTAGCTCACTTGAGCTTTCAGCTCAGGTGAGCTAAAAAAATAAACTCAAGCATGCATAAACTTTTTCTACCTTCCTCTTAAGGTCTCACACAAGGAATTAATTTCACTATATGTTACTATATAGCTTTAATTAAGATAATTGATTAACTATACTCTCAGCATATTATTCATGAAAGAGGAATTATAGTTAAATGCTTCAAGAAAAATTTGAGATCATGCAGAAAAATAATGCCTTTTGCGGCTTCTAAGAGAGATAATTGATAGTAAACATACCTATCCCCAATACACGTGGGTTTCACATGTTGACTCAACACCATCCAGGAAGTTGCATCATGCGCATCTAAAAAATAGTTCCATTTAATTCAGTGTGACAATTCCACTAGAGTAATAATTTTCCTAGCAAATGAGTCCAAATTCAATACAGTAGGCCTAAAATAAGGTGCCAAAAAAGGAAGAAAGAAAAGAAATTGTCTCTAGATAATGGAACTACAATTGACTAAATTCAATTTGATTAGTATTTCCTTGCATAAGACCTTTAAGACAACTAAAAGTTCATAAAATTAAATGAAATTTGCAAAAAAATGTCTAGCAGTTATCTATCTCTCATATGCTAGGGTATGAAAATTTACTTTTGACCTAAGGGATTAAAAAGTAGGAGATAACTCTTCTTAACAGACTGCTGAATTCTGAAGTAAATTTCTGTTAAAATTCATCTACAGTACATAATTTCAAAACTCAATAAAATTTAACCAGCGAATTGTTGAGAAAAGAATTTTAGATGAAATGAAACCTCAAATGTTAGAGTTTATGTGTATGTGCTTTAAAAAAAATTCAACTCTAATTAATAGGCATTAATCAACTAAGAAACAGGAAGTTGACTAAAATTTTAGAATTAATTAGCAAATAATTGTTCATTTTAATTTTAAGACAAAGTCAGAGACTGGAAAAAATGGTGCCAGAAGAGTCTTCAATAATGTACCTTGGAGCTTTGATAACGGTGGTCACTGATTAATGGTAAGTGATTAAGATAAGGGGTTCTTAAGCAATGGGGGTTATGAGGCTTTTCCATCAGTCATCAGAAATGGAGTTTCTTTTAGCAGCCCAGTCCAGTGTCTATGTCCTATAAGACGGCTAAGTAAAGAAGAGTTTCAGGACATTGTACAGTAATAGAAGAATGGAATGTTCACAGTTAGCGATGCAGAGCGAAGAAGCAGTGAGATGAAGATTTTGCGACCCGGGTCGAGTGAAGTGCAGCCAGTAGACTCCTACATGGAAGCAGTGTCGCCGAACCCCAATTCCAAACTTTACAAAGTACTCCATCAAGAAACAAGAGGCCCATGGGCCACATTGCTCACCTGAGGAACAATAGCCATAATAAAATCAGATTTATGGAGTCATATACAAAATATCTGGACTATGTAGTAGAATAAAGATATAAAAAGATTTTCATATTTTTCTTCAGATATTATCATGTTGAACATTGAGCCACTTTTGAACAGGATGATTTTAAAGTCATATCACATAATCAGTATTATAGTTCTCAAGAAGATCTTAAGCAATATCTATAAACCTACATCAAACTTTAGGCCCCTGGTGAAGCACAAAAATTGTCCAGGTTCTAAGCAATTGAGAATCAATAATATGTCAAGATGCTCGCATTTTTAAGTAAAACCACGTATAACAACATTTCAGTTTACAAGAATAATTTAAATTTTTCCAATGTAAAAATTGCTCCTTCCAAAGTGTGGCCCCACCCTACTCCCAGGGATCATGATTTGAACCAATTTCAGTTTACCCTACCTTAGGATGCTTCCATACAAGTTACAATTTTCTGGCCAAATGGTTTTTGAGAAGAAGGTTTTTGAAAAATTTGCCCCCCTATTGTGGCCCAATTCAACTCCCAGGAGTCATGATTTTCACAACTTTGAATCTACACTACTTGAGGATGCTTCCACATAAGTTACAGCTAACCTGGCTGATTGCTTTCTGAGAAGATTTTTAAAGATTTCCTCTATATATTCCTATGTAAAAATTTGATCCCCCATTGTGCCCCACCCTACCTCCGGGGGTCTTGATTTTCACAACTTTGAATCTACTCTACCTGAGGATGCACCCACATAAGTTTCAGCTATCCTGGCTGATTGCTTTCTGAGAAGATTTTTAAAGATTTCCTCTATATATTCCTATGTAAAAATTTGATCCCCCATTGTGCCCCACCCTACCTCCGGGGGTCTTGATTTTCACAACTTTGAATCTACTCTACCTGAGGATGCACCCACATAAGTTTCAGCTATCCTGGCTGATTGCTTTCTGAGAAGAAGATTTTTAAAGATTTACTCTATATATTCCTATGTAAAAATTTGATCCCCCATTGTGCCCCACCCTACCCCCGGGGGTCTTGATTTTCACAACTTTGAATCTACACTACCTGAGGATGCACCCACATAAGTTTCAGCTATCCTGGCTGATTGCTTTCTGAGAAGAAGATTTTTAAAAGATTTCCTCTATATATAATCCTATGTAAAAATTTGACCCCCATTGTGGCCCCACCCTATCCCCAGGGATCATGATTTTCGCAACTTTTAATCTACTCTATCTGAAGATGCTTCCAAATAAGTTTCAGGAACTTTGAATCTACATTACTTGAGGATGCTTCCACATAAGTTTCAGCTTTCCTGGATGATTGCTTTCTGAGTAGAAGATTTTTTAAGATTTACTCTATATATTCCTATGTAAAAATTCAACCATCCATTGTGGCCCCGTCCTACCCACGGGGGTCATAATTTTCACAGCTTTGAATTTACACTACCTGAGGATGCTTCCACAAGTTTCAGCTTTCCTGGCTGATTGGTTTATGAGAAGAAGATTTTTTAAGATTTACTCTAAATATTTCTATGTAAAAATTCGATCCCCAATTGTGGCCCCACCCTATCCCCGGGGGTCATGATTTTCACACTTTTAATCTACACTGCATGAGGATGCTTCCACATAAGTTTCAGCTTTCCTGGATGATTGCTTTCTGAGTAGAAGACTTTTAAAGATTTACTCTATATATTCCTATGTAAAAATTTGATCCCCCATTGTGGCCCCGTCCTACCCACGGGGGTCATAATTTTCACAGCTTTGAATTTACACTACCTGAGGATGCTTCCACATAAGTTTCAGCTATCCTGCACTAATGGTTCTTGAGAAGAAGATTTTTGAAAATATCTCAAACATTTTCAATAATTTCTAATTATCTCCCTTTGTAAAAGGTTGTGGCCCTTATTTTTCATAATTTTGAATAGACTTTGTCTTAGGGTACTTTATGCAAAGTTTGGTTGAAATTGGCCCAGTGGTTCTTGAGAAGATGTTGAGAATGTGAAAAATTTACAGACTGACTGACAGACAGATGGACGGATGGACAGACAAAATGTGACCAGAAAAGCTCACTTGAGCTTTCAGCTCAGCTGAGCTAAAAAATGCTAAACTATGGAATCATGCATTTAAAGAGCACTCACAGAAATTCCCGGACTGTGACGGTTCACTGGACTGGAACCAGAATGGGGAGGAAAAGCGAGGCCTGGCATGGATCCTCTCTATTCAATGAAAGAAGTGCCACTACACCAGTCACCACGAAAATCTATACGAGGAAGTTAGTCAATCTGGAAGAGGACGAAGAGCCGCTCAGCATAATGTGTAATATGAAGAGATACAAAGGAGGACTTAATTAAATATAAATACATAAATTACAACTCCCAGATTCAATAATCAAAACTTATTTTCTAAAAGAGTGAAATAGAAATACTTTTCTCTAAGTGACTCTGGAATTTTTTTGTAGGTATGCCACATTTTTACAGAAGTTGCAATTTTCAAAGTGTTTCATAAATAGAAGACAATTTAAAGAACAACTTTTCATAAACACTCTTGTTGATTAAAATTTTGAATTTGTTTGTAAAATATACGTATGATACATGAGAAGAAGCTATACATGTATATACAGAACTTCTTGCCTGATTTCACATGTAGTTTTCTTTTTAGGGCTTATATAAAATTATTTTAAAGAAAAAGGCAAAATTAGGGTTTGCAAATAAATAGTACAAATGATCAGCATATTATACAGAAATTCTCGCGAACACTGCTATTAAACATGTATTAGATACCTTACATACAGTCCTTTATATTGAACTCAATAAGTATTAGTATAAGCATGTCATCATAAACAATTATACACAGCATAGATAATGCATTAAGTTCATACATGTTGCAAATGACATGTACATGTATGTTCACACTCTAGGAAATAATGCAGACCAATTGTATAGGGTTACAATCTAGAGGGTATATAGCAATACAATTACCTACTTGAATATGTAAAAAAAAAAAAAAAAACATTAATATTGCTCTCTATATGAATGAATATATATGGACACTGTCATTTCAGAATAAGTATACAGGAGTTAAAAATTTCAACAAAATTTAACAAACTACTTTGACCAAAATATTGCTGATCAAATTATGCATTTACATCCACTTTTAAACCTTCTACTAAAGTTTGTTAATGCTAGATAATTAGCTTATCATTGTCTTTAAGAAAATATCAAAATATTGCCTTTTACACTCTATTAATTGAAAAGTCTATAAACCAAGGTATTTATTATACATCTATAACAATAAGATGGAAAATGAACTTTCATAAGAAACAACATGATAATTTAAGTGTATACTAATTCTTAGTGCATTATATTATCTAAACACATGTAAAATTGCAAACACAACAGGTCTACTCTTGTTTGGGAAGATTCCTCAAAAATGTCAAGGATCACCTGTTTAGCTAACCAAGTAGCGCACCCGAGTTAGATCTCCATGATCGACAGTGGCTGTATGTAAAAGCGTATGGTAGTCATCCACTTGGACATGTGGGTTTACTTTAGGCTTTCCAGTTTCCTCCCGCATCAATGACGCCCTCGCGCTAACATCCCTGCCAACAAAAATTATTGATATAAATAGTTATAACTTGCTTACATATCGTTGTAAAATAAATGAAGTTCAGTTCATTTCACCTGATTGGCTCTTTATTCATCTAAAATGACTCCAATATAGGTATACTTTGTATCTTCCAATGCAGAGAGTGGAACAGGATCTTTGTTCTGAAATATTGGTTCTATGATTAATTCTCTGGAAATCCTCCCGTTTGATTTTTTGTGAGGTTAGGTGTTAACTGACCAAATTTTTGTTATCACATTCTTTCTTTCCCCCCAAAACTGAAACAGAAATATAGTCTATTGATTACAAGAACACAAAGGGAATAGAGAGAGAGGGGGTACCAGACTCATTTTTTCAGTTTTATTTACCTAACTTTTCATTTTTCAAAATACAATGTACTATATATGTACTTGCTTAAATCATCTGAAATCCAGAGCAAGGTATGTCTCCTCTATTTACATATAACCCAAAGCATAGTATGTCATGTCGTAAATGTAGTAGAGAAGGGTATAAAATATCCTTTACATCTGAAATATACATAACACAGTGATTAATCCTGAGGAAATGCCTGTAAAATATCAAAATCGTTAAAAAGGCCAGGAAAACGTCAGATATTTCGGACTATAGGTCAACCCAAAGGTCAAACAGAAAAACACAACTTTGCCCTTCTTAAATATGCACCAAATATTTGGGCTTCCTGTGAAAAAAATCTCATCGAATTTAATTTTTTCCTTCAATCATCCTGGGGCAATCAAAATCCACAATGGAAACAGATATTTAATACTAAATGACAAAGTTACAAACCTCTAAACTACAAAGGCTAATGTTACTGTGAGAAATTTATGGGGGTTTCCCCAAAGATGGCGGCCAAGGGACATAACTTTTGTATTAAATGTGTGGATTGGGCCTAATTGGGCCAGTGATCTAGTCTTTCACTCTTACATATGTACGTTATCTGTGATAAGAACTGACTATCTCGGCGTGTACACACCAGTATAGTACTGAGTCGGCTCATTAATTTTTTTCAACTGTCGGTAAAGTTTGACCTCCAAATTCAATAGGCCTAATTATAGAGGGCGAAGCCCTCTCACGGGCCCGAAGGGCCCGTAAGAGCGAAGCTCTCCCTATAGACAACACGTGTATATATACCCAAATAAGGAAATTACACTCTATACCTATGAAGTTGAAAAACTTTTCCAAGATGGAGGAAAAAAGAATCACTTCATGCACAGTGACATCACCAGCATCCATGCTGAATTTGAATCTCGTACTAACTTCACGTTTGGTGATAATTTATCAATATTGTTTAATGAGTGATAAATGCATTCAAACTTACCTAGTGTGTTCTTGAAAAATTAATTCCTAATTAAGAAAACAAATTTTCGTTTCCTACAACTTTCAACAGTTGCATTAGATCCGATCAAATGAATTTCAAGACATCTGATTGGACAAAAAAAACGTGTTTCCACAGTGAATCAGTTTTATTTCATTGTTATTCAAATAAAATCATGTTTTTTAATTGAATTTGCCTTCTGATTACTCTATGAAAACAGCAAAGACGTTTTCCCTTACTTTCAATTTGAAATTTCGTTTTAAAGGTTTCATCTCAAATCGTAGTCGGACATACTCGGACTCAGGTCATTTCGTACCCATAATTCAAATTATATCTCAAAAACCAAAAAAAAAAAGGTCAAGTTACGACTAATAACTATCTCAATAAAAACAAAAGATAATCAAAACTTAATTTTGTAGACATCATAGTCTTTGACAGACACATTGTAAAAAATTTCCCCATTCTAATTCAACCCCCCCCCCCCCAAAATGATTAATATATGTATATATATATATACAATAAATCATGTTCAAATTACCCCAAATCTGCCATGAATTCAAAATAAAAGCAAATAGGGAGACTTTTTGCAACAATTCATTAAAAATACTTAAAATTTATGCATAATAGGAAGTACTGATCTGCATTCACAATCATAAATATGTATTACACACTAAATGTAAGACATTTGTCAGATAAACTCAGGTTAAATTATATATGATTGTACAAAATATATGAAGGACATAATTTGTACCATATGATGTGAATAAGCTAGGCTATCTCAATTCTCTAGTTTTAATACACAGTTTAATCAATCATTGAATGTTCAATAATTAAGTGTTTGGATGACAGATTTTAGTGAATTTAGGGACCAAAACTAATCTCAATTTATTTCTGTCCATACATTGCCATACAAGTGAAATATTCTTGAGATAAATTAATTTTCCTATAAAAAAAAAAGTGCAAACATTTAAAATAAGGGAGTAAAAGTTAAGATACTTCATGCTGAGAAATTATCCAGAGATCTGTGATTTTTTTGCATTCATAAATACCCATACCTTCGCTTGCCAAGGGTTTGTGATCCGCAGGAGTGGTGCGGATCAGAAACCCTTGTCTAGCAAAGATGAGATATCTCAGGGTTCTTGAAAACAATATTTATTTACATACCAGAATGAAAATTTGTTTACATGTTTTTGTATTCCCCCCCCCCCTCTCTCTCTCTCTCTCTCTCTCTCTCTCTCTCTCTCTCTCTCTCTCTCTCTCTCTCTCAACTTGTTCGGCTAAAGAAAGTGGCTGTTAAATAAAATTCTATGGAGATTCGCATTAATTGCAAATGATATAAAATAAGATCTGGATGATAGCATTTGAAATATTGTGTGAGGTGATCCAAGAGACTTCCGAATGGAAAAAAGATAAATCTCCACAAGAAATCTGTTTTTCGTTCCTGTGAAAATCTCCGAGAAAAAAAAAGAGATGACGTTTTAATGAATGATTTCAATTTTATTTCTTTTAGCTGTGTATATTTCTATAAAAATCGTCAAAATGTTATGGAAACAGTAACCTGAGACAGACTTTAGTCTAGTATATCAGGGTTTGAACAAATTTAACAAGGACCTGGGCTGGCCAATGCTCTTGGGTCAACAATAAGATTAGAGTCCAAACAAATCAAACCATACAGTGAAGTTGCCAATTCCGGATCACGTCAGACTGTTTCTTTGATATTTTACAAAGCTGTTCTGTTTAAATGTTATACTATATATATATATATATATATATATATATATATATATATATATATATATATATATATATATATATATATATATATATATATTGAAAATGCATTTTGTGAGTTATTAGGCATTCATTTTGTTTTTCAAAATAAATTCTCGGAAACAATATTTACAGAGGCATTTCAACAAGGCATGGTTTCCCCAGTTTCGAATCATTTTCTCCATTTTCGGGTCATGTGACTCCAAAGTGTCTGTAATGTCGGGTAGTGGTCTCAGAACACAATTTTTATTAATTTGCAGCATTGAAATAATGATTCCGATCAGAAAATATATTTACAACTACTGATAACAGATATCAAGTAACAGGGATCAATTTCTAAATGTAAATGACAGTCGGGATTCAGAATGAAATGATCGTCATTATGTTAACTTATCATTGTGACAAAAAGAAAAATAAACTCAATGAAAAATAACAGACAAGATAAATAAAATGACACCTGAGCTGGATGGATCATTTTATTCAATTGAATCTCTTTTTTCTCTCTTTCACGTTATCGTAAATCTGTAGAAAAATATGATTCAGGTATAGTGACCCGCAATTGGGGAAATTCCTTCAGATTGATTAATTAATTGCTGTAAATTTATTTGAGCAGTTATCATTCTGAATAATTTCTGACATATAACTGAATGCATGTGCAACATTTTTCATCCATTAACGCTCTCCTACAACTTTTACATCAACCGTGCTGCAGCGTTAATAATGAAGGTAGCATGTCAAAGTAGTGGGGAAAATCTCCATCTCGAAAGCGCTTGATTTCTAATTTCGTTTCTCGGTGGGTCTGTAAATGTTAATTTTCGAATATCGTTAAATGATCAAAGACAGAAAGGCCTATAGTTCGTGATCAATGTATTTATTAATTTTTTTTCTGCTTCAATTCAAACGAAGTGACATGAAACACACACGAGTGACCCGGAATTGGAGACGACCCGGAATTGGCTAATCCGCTTACCCATACTTTTTCGATCCCATGCCATGTTTTTGATCGTGACGTCATACAATAACTAATCAAGTGCAAGAATATAAATTTTTATAAGATGTATGAGCTGATAAATTTTGTTATCATGTTTTAGGCGCTAAAATCAAATAAGTTATTTGTAAAAAAAAAATTTAAACAAAAATAAATTCATTTCTAATAATTTCGTCTTCGGTGAATCGGGTTCGTCCATTATCATTATGGCTTGCTGAACGTTGTCTTCTTCTATAACAGTTGTTGTCCATCCGTCACGGATTCTTTTTCTTACAGCACTCTATCAAGTCCATACTATAGTATATAGTCTGTCCCAAGTTATTGCTTCCGTCATTTTTTTTTTATGTTTTTTAATTAAAATAAACATATATACCTGTCAATGAAGTACAATTCAAATCGATAAAAGGGAAAAATCCAATATTTCTTCATTGATACATCGTCTGTTTTTCCCTGGAGAATTTCACATGAACAATAACTAAAACCCTACGAAGATTCAAAATGGGAAATGTTTACATCTTTTCTCCATTCGGAAGTACTCTGGACAACTCGCACAATTTTTTAACGTTATCATCCGGGGTATTTGATTTTGTTTACAATGCAAAATCCCCGTAGACTTTCTATTTTAGGTTGTGTATTGAAACCTGACAAGTTAGAGGGGGCGTTTCAAAAGGTAAATCTTGGGATTTTTTCATACTATTTGATGAACATCGTTTGAATCCAGAGGTATTTATAAATATATAATAATTGAGAAAGTGTGCGGCAAAAATAACTTGGGACAGAGTATAGGAAAAGATGATAATGGTACGGATCGGTTGCAAAAAATGTAGAACTAAAGATTTGGAGGCATCCAATGATATGATTTTTGTTTATATACATAACAGAAAAAAGTTTGGATCCGCCTCTGGTAAAATAGTAAAACAAGAGCAAAGATACATGACGAATTAACACATAAAAAACTGTACTGAAAAAAACCCGTCTTACTCTCGATTTGCATAAAATAAAGGGAGCACGAATTAAGGTAATGGAGTAGCCCAATAAATCAAACATAGGACATTCTCAGTTATACATGTATTGTAGGCTGGACAATATCCTACAAAAAAGACTGTGGATGAGATTCCAAGAATGATCGCAAAAAAACCCCCCAAAAACCCATCGATTTGCACGCACAATGTCATTGAAAAGTGAGCTAAGCTATTGACCTGTCGATATTAATGTGGATAAAAGTACATAATTATCAAAATAATTTCACCGGTTTAGAATTTTCAAATTTTACAATATTTTACCAAAAATTTTGTAATGAAAATTTTTGGAAAGGTAAAAGTTATAACAGCTCCACCGGGATTCGAACTCGTGACTTATAGATTAATAAACGCTCTAACCCATTACGCTACGCTGTCAGAATAGACATACATTTTCCGAAAGAAAACATTCATGAAACTTTGCTTGATTTTATTATTTCGATAGGAAGTGCGTAATTATATGGAATGTGGAATGTCCCATACCACCTTAATTCATACCATAAACAATGCATACACGTTAAGATATAATATTATGATTTATAACTTCATATGAAAATCGTTCGTCTTCATTGCTCCAGGTGGGGGATATCAATAAACGCCTTCTACGCCCCTCTCTTTATATCTATATTTAATATCAAGCTGCCCGTAAAACTTGGAGGGGGGGGGGGGCAGTTTGTTAAAAATTGAAAGTGGGGGGGGGGGGGGGGGGCTAGACTTATCAGAAAACTTGACAAGCAAAAAAAAAAAAAAATGGATTACGGTATTGATTGTCTAACTTTGCAAAATAAGGAGGGAAGCTTATTATTAAAGCCCCCTAAGCCCCACCCACACCACCGCTTCCTACGCCTATGCAGTACTACAACTATAACGATTTTTAGAAACGGATAATAACGATGAGGCACCATTCCCCCCGCTTTCAAGTAAAGGAAACCCCACGTGATCGAAATGACAAGGGGTGCCCGTGAGCATTATTCAGGCGTTTTTAGTACCGTTGAGTGAACCGGTCGTGCTGTGCAATGTGATGAGGACTCCTGCCATGGAAAACCGCGTACACGGACTCTTCAAGGTTAGAGGCTATAGAATATGATATTTATGATATGGTATCAAAAATATTGTGAGCGAACAAGAAATTACGAGAAAAAGTAGATGTGCTTCCCAAGCCCATGGGCAGTGTTATATTGAAACGCCATGGACCTTGGGTATATCAGAAATGCCCCCCCCCCCACTCCTCCGTATATCATATATATATATATATATATATATATATATATATATATATATATATATATATATATATATATATATATAGACTTTACTTTCTAGATCCATAGATGGGAAAATTATTCTGATTATAGTTGTTGAGAGAGAGAGAGAGAGAGAGAGAGAGAGAGAGAGAGAGAGAGAGGAGAGAGAGAGAGCGAATGAGAATTTAGTTGGTATTCAATACGAAATTTGGTGTTGAAGTCTGTCCCAAGTTATTGTACTGCCACGTCATTTGGACGATTTTTAATAAAAATACACATACCCGTAAAATATTATAGTACAAATGAAATCAATGAAAGGGAAAATATCCAATTTATCTTCTTTGACGCATTAATTATTATTAATTTTCACTCTAAAAAATTCACAGATTGGAAAAAAAATATTTCATACGGAGATTTATAACGGGAAATGTTGACATCCTTTCTCCATTAGGATGTCACTCGGAATACCTCTCACAATATTTATCCCCGTAGACATCATCCTTTTTAGCAGTGTATTGAAACCTGATACTAGCTAGAGGGGGCGTTTGTAATTTGTGTGTAAGCATTCTCAGGTAGTGTCCCGCAGGTAGGGTAGGGCCACCATGTGGGGTCGAATTTTTACATAGGAATATATATAGAAAAATCTTTAAATATCTTCTTTTCAAAAACCAATCGGCCAGAAAAGCTGTAACTTGTGTGGAAGCATTCTAAGGTAGAGTAGATTCAAGTTTGTTCAAATCATGATATCTGGGGGTAGGGTACGGCCGCCATGAGGGGTCAAATTTTTACATAGGAATATATAGAGAAATATCTTCTTTTCGGAAATCAATTAACCAGAAAAGCTGAAACCTGTGTCGGAAATCAATTAACCAGAGAAGCTGTTCGTTCCTCCTGGGCACCTGATCCTGCCTCTATCTTTTTGGAAGTCCGTGTTGGTCTGCTTTGAATTTGTGTTTCGTTTTATGGATTTTTGAGATGGTTGACGGTTTGTTATTGTCATTTTTTCATTGTAACCTGTTTGGAAGCATTTTAGGTAGTGTAATATAAAGAGAAAAATCTTTAAAAATCAAATAAAAAAGGATGAGACCACAATTGGGGGGGGGGGGGGGGGGGTGAATTTTTACATAGAAAATAATAAATTTGACCATTCTCAAAAATATATAGTATAATATCTATATCTATATTATAGTATTACTTATATGCAAGCATATTGACATTTTTTTATTCTTATTTGTTAAGACTGTGGCCCTGGACAATTCTTGGGCCACATAAGGGGGTTCAAAGTTTGATTTAGGTTTATATTTATATGAACAGTTATTCAAGATCTTTTTGAGAATGGCATTGCTCAATATGTGATATAACTATGAAATCATCCAGTTACAAAAGGGGCTCAACATAAGAAAAACTGGAGAAAATTTTGGAAATCTTTTAATACAGGATCTATTTTACTCATTCATTGTCCCGATATTTTGGATATGACTTCATAAAGCTGAATTTATTATGTCTATAGTGTTGCTCAGGTGAGCGATGTGGCCCATGGGCCTCTTGTTGGTATAAAGCATTTCTAGGATAAGAGGATTGTTAATTGTGAAATTTATGAATTACCACTCTCGGGGCCAAATAAGGTAAAAAGGGTCATATTTTAAAATCTTCTCTACTCCTACACATGTTGGTAAAAAATTAAATGCATGCATGGTTATCAGGCCCATGAAGCCCTATATCAAAATTGTGATATTCATGGCTCTTGGGTCACGGTTCAGGCCTTAGGGTGGGACCAATTATGATGGACATATAGTGAAAATGTGTTAAATCTTAGAAAATCTTCATTTATACTCCCATATATATTTGAGAAAAAGTAAAAGAACAGCTATTATTAAATTGTGAAATTCATGTCCCCCTTGATCAGGAGTTGATAATGCATTATAAATTTTGGCACTAGAGCTGGGGTAATAATAATCTGAGATTCCTCTGACTCTTGCCCCCCTCCCCTTTTTATGAACAAATGTTTTTCAAACATCAAATAATAGAGGGCAGGAGTTACAGTCAGTGGAGTCTTAGATTAGGGTTAAGACTCCAAAATGAAGCTTAAAATGCAAAAATGATATCCCTCTGACAGGTCAATCTACAGGCTATGTGGTACTATGGTGACTGTCAAGGCCTCATAGGCCTCTAATATCATTTGGTCAATAACATTGAAACTTATAAGGAAGCTTCCTCAGATAATGTAGATTCAAGTTTGTTCAAATCATGATCCCTGGAAGTAGTATGGGACCACAATGGTGGGTGGGGGGGGGGATGTTCAAATTCTAACAGAGGAAGTGAAAATCTTTTAAAAACTTCCTCTGAAACATCATTTGGTCAGAAAAGTGGGTTAAGATAATGTAGATTTGGGTTTGTTCAAACCATGATCCCTGTGGGGATAGGATTGGGCCACAATGGGGGTCAAATTTTTCATGGGAATTTGTAAGGGAAAATCTTTAAAAACCTTCTTCTTAAAACCATTTGGCCAATAAAGTTGAAACCTAAGTAGAATCATCCTGTGGTAGTATAGATTCAAGATTGTTCATTTTTTTACAAAGGAACATATAAGGTTTGATTTTTTAAAAAATCTTCTCAAATACTATTTGGCTAGTGAAGTTGAATCTTATGTGAAAGTTTCTTCAGATAGTTTGTTTAAATCATGATCCCAGGGGGTAGGGTGGGGCCACAATTGGGGGGGGGGGGGTGGGTAAATTTACATTGGAACATAAGATAATTTTTTTTAAGATCTTCTCAAAAACCATTTCACCAGAAAAATTGAAACCTAAATGTATGTGAAAGCTTCCCCATTCCCCAGATAGTCTAGATTCAAGTTTGTTCAAATCATGATCCCTAGGTGTAGAGTTGGGTCACAAGGAATATATTGAGAAAAATCATTAAAATCTTCATTCTTTATTAGGGACTCAATGTTAAAAATGTGCTAAAAAAAATTAAAAATCTGCAAAATTGTACAAATACTGTCAAAGGATGACTGCACTTAAGGACATTTAAAAATTGTGACAAAATAAATGTTAAGAATAGGCATATATCTTTTAATTATAGGAATTGCCAATGTCTTAACTGCAATTTTATGTAATTACGTTAATATAATGTTCATATTTACAAAGAACGAAGTCGTTTTCATAGGTAGGTGTCATTACATTTTCTTGAATCTCCATAGGAGGACGCCCATTTTTTTTACAGACTTAATACACAGTCAGCGCATGTTTGTTTATAGTTCTCCTTTTAATTTGTATATTTATATATATAAGCTTATGTTAAAAAGAGATCAATAGACAAACATGCGCTCATGCCTAAACAGACAAAAACTTCCTGCATTCGGCTTCTCTGTTGTAAACAGTGTACTTTGACCTGATGAATATTATAATTCACTACGTGATTTCTAACCCCAAGTAACTTTGTGAATACAAGACCCCCCTCACGTGACAGGTAGCACGCATTCTGATAGGCGATATTATTTGTCCATTTCAATTCATTCCAATCGATTGATGGTTTTTTCATTTCTCTGAGATATCTTTAAGAGATTATAGGTTCTGTGCATTACTGATTATTAATAATCTACATGTACTTGTGAATTCTTTTCTAACATGTAAATTGTCGACATCAGGTTCTAGTTTATGATCATCAAAGGCTATGTATACTGGCCGATATTATATAATATAAATCTTGTTTTGAAACCTTTTAAAAATGGCAACATCCAGAGAGAGAGAGAGAGAGAGAGAGAGAGAGAGAGAGAGAGAGAGAATGTTCAATTATAGTACTGCTATTCTAATTTTACACCACTCGTTACAATATTAGATCAACCCTCCATACATATTTATGTGTCTTATCTTCAATCAAGGGCAGACAAGTCTAAATTCAAGATATTTGCAGAGAAGTTAGCGTAAAAAAACAACAGATTATTTCATTGCAGCGCAGTTTAAAATCATTGTGACAACAAATTTCTATTGTAAATTGACCAAACTATATAACAAATGAGTTGCAGTACAATTGAGAGAGGAATAAATGTAACAAAAGTGACCGAAAAAGAACCCAAAATACGGTGTTAAGCACAGTCATCCTTTTGATTTATAAAAGCAGTTTGGATCAGAGTTATGCCAATTTGGTATTCAATTTGTTGCTCATGTGAGCAATATGGCCCCTGGGCCTCTTCAGAACTACACAGTATAAATATAGGTTGTCACTTCCTTGTCACTTTTTGTCTGTTTTAAATCAAAAGCAAAATTTCATAGCAGTAGCTGACTAAAGTCATATCATATAGGTAGGTAAATTATTACATATTAGGTTTGTTACTGACTGACCAATGAAATACATCTGGTTGATCAGTCTCATAAACGGCAAGGCAAAGCCTCGGGAAAACAAAACAATAATTAGGTTTCTTATTTACTGACTACAGAAATATATCAGGTTTATTGCAAACTATTCATAATATGGAATTACCATTACAATATCTAGAGTGTTTTTGTGAAATTTTGCTATTTATATTTAACAAAGATACATGTATATATTGTGCCTAATTTGTATGACTGGTTTTTGGTATTGCTGAGGAGAGCTCCGCCTGGGATTATTTGTCACCTGAGTCTGTGTCCGTCTGTAAGATACATCATCTTTGCTGTAATTTCACAATTATTATGCTTGCCTTGGAAGAAGGTAGGGCATATTGCTTTGCTGCTGTACGTCAGTTTGTTGGTCGTTTGGTCCACCAATAGTTTCTGTTCATTTTCTTCACAGAGGTTGCACATACTGAAATGAAATTCGGTATTCAGATATATCTTAAGAATGTCTAGGTCAAGTTCGATTTTGGGTACGTTGACCAATTTTTGACAGACTATTGCCCCTTGGACTTCAATTCCAATTATTTGCAGTTTCTGTTCATTTTCTTTGCAGAGGTTCCACATACTAAATTGAAATCTGGTATGCAGATTTATCATAAGAATAGCTAGGTCAAACAATGTTTGGGTATGATCCAGCAGCTGTTGACAGAGTTATGCCCCTTGGACTTTGAAAAATTCCAATTATTTGCAGTTTCCTTTCATTTTCTTCACATAGGTTGCAAATAATGAAATAAAATTTTGTATGCAGATTTATAATCTTATAGATTTAAAATATCTAGGTCAACTTATATTTGGGTTACAATCCAGCAATATTTGACAGAGTTATACCCCTTGGCCGTAGAACAATTTCAATTATTTGCTTTCCGTTCTTTATTTCTGTATAGGTTGAACAAATTAATTACTGATATAACATGAAAAACATGATTTTATCAAAGATGTGATGAAGAAGATTTGTGCAACCTATAATTATACAAATTTTTAGCTTAAACATGTCATACTTGATAGATTGATGCATCTCAGGACCTGTAGATGACCCTTATTTTTTTATAGTTCATAATGTCAATTTCATTTCCATGTATGCTGCACATATTGTATACTTCCCGTAATAAAGGCTTGTGCAACCTATAATATATGTCCAAGGGAGGGGGGCATAAGTGTTTCACAAACATGCATCTCTTGTTTTCATTTGATACATGTTTTTCACTGTGGACTGGAGTTACATGTATTCTTGAAGCTACAAGTCTTACACCTCGTAGCTTTCTGTTTTCCCTTAAACTAAAATGTTGCACTTTCATTGTTTAAGGAAAATACATGTTTTCAAAGCATTGTCTGGGTATAGTTTACTCATTTCCTGCAATACTCAATGAACACATGTCACAAGACACAGTTACATCATTTAACCTAACTTGCTGTAAGGTGCAAAAAATCATTGTAACATCAGCTGTACATGTAAAATGATCCTGTCTTCATTTATTACAGAAAGTTATCTAGCCTGAAACAATATTGCAGCCATCCTCAATGTTGGACTCCAGTTATTTTTGGTCAGTATATTTTTTCTATATTTTTTTTCCTTTTTCGGTAAATATACTTTTCTGCCCCGTGGCAGCGGATGTAAAGCATTTGAATATGAAGTCGTCGATATGAAGTCTAAGAAGAGCCAAGAAGAGCAGCAGCTATGGGTTGAAGTTGACACGGATCAACATCGCCATCCTCAATGTTGGATTCAAGATATTTTTGGTCAGTATGTTTTTTCTTAACAACATTTCCTTTTCCCCTCCACCTCCCCCCATCCTCCCCCCCCCCCCCCCCCCGGCCCCCGCCCCCACCCCACCCCACCCTCCTTCCATCTTGTTTAGGGAATTCTATTCACTGGCCTCTGTTTAGTGAAGTAGAATTTAGGTTAGGGCTAGTAGTAATCACCCCCTGTTGACTTGGTTTAAATTTCATGTTTTAACCTATTCTCAAATTCTACTTTCCGGGAAATATTCAAATGCTGCTGCTGTTGCGCAGCATTTGAATATGAAGCCGTCAGGATGAAGTCTAAGGGGAGCTAAGAAAAGCAGCAGCCATGGGTTGAGGTCGACTCAGATCAACATCGCCATCCTCAACGTTGGATTCCAGCTACCCCACCCCTGAGGACTGGGGTGGGGATCAAAGAATAAGTCCTCAGCACCCCCTTGCTTGTTCGTAAGAGGCGACTAAATGGGGATCATGGTGTGGTTTTGAATTTTGTCTCTTAAACATGTCTTAAATTAGTGTTCTAATCTATTCTCAATTTCTATTTACCGGTGAATATTTAATACTCCTCTGGTGGCAGCAGCTGGAGCATCTGAATATGAAGCCGACAGGATGAAGTCCAAGGAGAAGACCAGCAGTCATGGGTTGAAGTCGACGCAGATCAATATCGCCATCTTCAACGTTGGATTCCAGCTACCCCACCCCTGGGGACTGGGCTGGGGATCAAAGAATAAGTCCTCAGCACCCCTTTGCTTGTTGGTAAGAGGCGACTAAATGGGGATCATGGTGTGGTTTTGAATTTTGTCTCTTAAACATGTCTTAAATTAGTGTTCTAATCTATTCTCAATTTCTATTTACCGGTGAATATTTAATACTCCTCTGGTGGCAGCAGCTGGAGTATCTGAATATGAAGTTGACAGGGTGAAGTCCAAGGAGAAGACCAGCAGCCATGGGTTGAAGTCGACGCGGATCATCATCGCCATCCTCAACGTTGGATTCCAGCAACCCCACCCCTGAGGACTGGGGTGGGTATCAAAGAATAAGTCCTCAGCACCCCCTTGCTTGTTGGTAAGAGGCGACTAAATGGGGATCATGGTGTGGTTTTGAATTTTGTCTCTTAAACATGTCTTAAATTAGTGTTCTAATCTATTCTCAATTTCTATTTACCGGTGAATATTTAATACTCCTCTGGTGGCAGCAGCTGGAGCATCTGAATATGAAGCCGACAGGATGAAGTCCAAGGAGAAGACCAGCAGCCATGGGTTGAAGTCGACGCGGATCATCATCGCCATCCTCAACGTTGGATTCCAGCAACCCCACCCCTGAGGACTGGGGTGGGTATCAAAGAATAAGTCCTCAGCACCCCCTTGCTTGTTCGTAAGAGGCGACTAAATGGGGATCATGGTGTGGTTTTGAATTTTGTCTCTTAAACATGTCTTAAATTAGTGTTCTAATCTATTCTCAATTTCTATTTACCGGTGAATATTTAATACTCCTCTGGTGGCAGCAGCTGGAGCATCTGAATATGAAGCCGACAGGATGAAGTCCAAGGAGAAGACCAGCAGCCATGGGTTGAAGTCGACGCGGATCATCATCGCCATCCTCAACGTTGGATTCCAGCAACCCCACCCCTGAGGACTGGGGTGGGTATCAAAGAATAAGTCCTCAGCACCCCCTTGCTTGTTCGTAAGAGGCGACTAAATGGGGATCATGGTGTGGTTTTGAATTTTGTCTCTTAAATATGTCTTAAATTAGTGTTCTAATCTATTCTCAATTTCTATTTACCGGTGAATATTTAATACTCCTCTGGTGGCAGCAGCTGGAGCATCTGAATATGAAGCCGACAGGATGAAGTCCAAGGAGAAGACCAGCAGCCATGGGTTGAAGTCGACGCGGATCATCATCGCCATCCTCAACGTTGGATTCCAGCAACCCCACCCCTGAGGACTGGGGTGGGTATCAAAGAATAAGTCCTCAGCACCCCCTTGCTTGTTCGTAAGAGGCGACTAAATGGGGATCATGGTGTGGTTTTGAATTTTGTCTCTTAAATATGTCTTAAATTAGTGTTCTAATCTATTCTCAATTTCTATTTACCGGTGAATATTTAATACTCCTCTGGTGGCAGCAGCTGGAGCATCTGAATATGAAGCCGACAGGATGAAGTCCAAGGAGAAGACCAGCAGCCATGGGTTGAAGTCGACGCGGATCATCATCACCATCCTCAACGTTGGATTCCAGCAACCCCACCCCTGAGGACTGGGGTGGGTATCAAAGAATAAGTCCTCAGCACCCCCTTGCTTGTTCGTAAGAGGCGACTAAATGGGGATCATGGTGTGGTTTTGAATTTTGTCTCTTAAACATGTCTTAAATTAGTGTTCTAATCTATTCTCAATTTCTATTTACCGGTGAATATTTAATACTCCTCTGGTGGCAGCAGCTGGAGCATCTGAATATGAAGCCGACAGGATGAAGTCCAAGGAGAAGACCAGCAGCCATGGGTTGAAGTCGACGCGGATCATCATCGCCATCCTCAACGTTGGATTCCAGCAACCCCACCCCTGAGGACTGGGGTGGGTATCAAAGAATAAGTCCTCAGCACCCCCTTGCTTGTTCGTAAGAGGCGACTAAATGGGGATCATGGTGTGGTTTTGAATTTTGTCTCTTAAATATGTCTTAAATTAGTGTTCTAATCTATTCTCAATTTCTATTTACCGGTGAATATTTAATACTCCTCTGGTGGCAGCAGCTGGAGCATCTGAATATGAAGCCGACAGGATGAAGTCCAAGGAGAAGACCAGCAGCCATGGGTTGAAGTCGACGCGGATCATCATCACCATCCTCAACGTTGGATTCCAGCAACCCCACCCCTGAGGACTGGGGTGGGTATCAAAGAATAAGTCCTCAGCACCCCCTTGCTTGTTCGTAAGAGGCGACTAAATGGGGATCATGGTGTGGTTTTGAATTTTGTCTCTTAAACATGTCTTAAATTAGTGTTCTAATCTATTCTCAATTTCTATTTACCGGTGAATATTTAATACTCCTCTGGTGGCAGCGGCTGGAGCATCTGAATATGAAACCGACAGGATGAAGTCCAAGAAGAAGACCAGCAGCCATAGGTGGAAGTCGACGCTGATCAACATCACCATCCTCAATGTTGGATTCCAGCTAAATTTGGTCAGTATGTTTTTTTCTATATTATATTCTCCCTCCCCCTCACCCTCTCCCATTCCCTGGCTACTCAGTTCATCTTCTGTTACCGATGAAGCTGACCATGTGCTCTTTCTTCCTCCATTTGTTCTCACTGGGTAGCAGACTGGCTTTCTTGGAGGTGGAAGAAGGCAGCAACGAAGGAAGGGAAGATGGAATGTCACAAGGAAGGGAAGGGAAGGAAGGAAGCAAAGAGTGCAGGAATGGAATGAGGTGAGGTTAGGCTGTTAGTGGTTAGGAAGGGGAAAGTTGGGACCATCCGGCTGAACTACATTGAGGGGCAAGGGAAGCTTCTCTAAGACCAATGCTACCGTTTCCTCCAAATGTTGTGTGTATACACTAAGAAGCAGGCTTTAAGAGCTAACTAAGTATTCTAGTGTCATATACAAATTTAGATTATTGGGAATCAAAATTTGTACATGACAATTATCATGTACAAATTTTGATTCCCAATAATCTAAATTTTTGTAAAGGACACTAGTAAGAGCATATGCAGACAACAAAGCTAGACTAAGTGCTAATATTGTCTTATAATGTATTTTATTTGTATATACAAACATGTATATTTTTAATCCAGTTTTTAAAAAAAAAATTATTTACAACAAGCTTTTAACCTTTCTTTTAAAACCATTTTAAAAACTCCTGTAATTAAGTTATGGTCTAGTTTTACTGAATAGGAATTATATCTATTCATTCCCATTTTTACAGAGGCAAGCTAATGTATAGCAGTCACTGACTGGATTTAAAAAAAGTTGCCAAAATTTGAGTTCAGAATTTTACATAGAGTTGTTTAGAGATGCATTCTTTTCATTAGCAAGGATGAAATTGTTTGCAGATTAAATTGCAAGACGGCTTGTATTTAAAATGTGTAGTATATTTATGCTATTATTCATTTAGAGTTTGAGAGTTGTCATAATTGGTATTGAACAGGCCTTTATTTAAAAATCATGATTTTAAATGTGTCATTCTATAATTTTCCTGATAAAAAACAACTCGAAAACTAATGTTAATATTACTAACAAGTAAATATAAATTTTAAGAAAAAAAATTGTTGAAAAAATTTAAAATAATGATAACCCACTATGCAGATCTATTTCTAACAATGAATATTTTAAAAAAAGTATTTCTGAACTTCTAACATTTTCCCATTCTGCTCAAATATGATAAACATTTTGAATTAAAGTAAGATTATAGTAGTAGTAGTCTATCTATTTATAGTATGTGACATACGTGTGTATTATACAGAATTTCATGATGGCGCGCTGTTCCATGAGGCCATCTGATGTCATTTTTTTCTTGTGTTTTTAAAGACATGTTCTTGCCGTAATATCTTTTAAAAATCCTCTGCTCATTTAAAAAATTGGCTTCAAATGATGTATGAAAATGACGTACACAACTACTTCACAATCGAAAATTATGATGTTTTGACACATTTCATAAAAACTGTAAATATTCATATCTAAAACCTCAATTACAAAGTTTGGACAAATTTTATGCTTTCCGCGACCCTTTGATACAGTCAAAGTTTAGTTTAATCTTAGGGCCCGGGAAAACCTTCAAAAGCACTCTAGTTAGATGCGGAATTAAATATTTCGGTATACAATATATATGTATAATTATATTAACCCCTTTTAAATGACAAAAATGTGGTTGTCCACAAACAGCCCTTATACATCCCTTATTTTGATTTAACAGTTAATGATATTATATAATCGTTCATTTCCTGAGCAATAATGACTAATCTGTGCATAAAAGATGAATATATTTAAGTATTTTGCAACCTGTCAAGGATAATTTGAAATAAGTATTATGTACAGTGCATCTGCATCTGACCATTCTATGGTAATTGATTAAAATTAATCCAGTATTTTCAAAAGGTACTCTATGTAATCATTATACAAAGGACAATGTAATAAATTATGAATCTAATTTTCTATGCTCTCCAGAGCAAAAAGGCATCTCACTAGGTTCACCTTTATATATATATATATATAATTACATCTTCACATGATCCATCAGGTCAATGTCAAAGAAATGTCAAAGTTCCAATACGTGGCGCATTTGAAGTGTTCTCGTTAATATGAACATTTCTTTAAAGTTTGACATGCTGTATGGGAATTTTTGTCTGTGTCTGCATGTCCATTTGTTTGTTCCCTATTCTATTTTCGATCATCTTTTTGGGTCTTTTTGTGGTTGTCCTATTTCTTTGTCCATTGAATTGAATCGATCTTTAAAAATAAATATAAAAATATCAGGCTATATATAGAATTTCAAATATCTTGTCGGTCTCGCTATGTAGTTTATTCTCATTCCATACCCTTGTGACTGCGTGACTTTATATTACAGTAACTTATCAAAAAGAAAAATTGCCCTTGTAATGTTTGTTACACAAATATCATATAATACTGTGGTCACATATAAGACAAATATTAGACAAATATGGACCGAGATTGATGACAACATTGATTATATTAGCCCCCAAGGGACAAAATAGTGCCTGACGCAAAGCAAATATTGGAACCAAACCTGTCTGATTATAATAATACATGTACTGTGGTCACATGATATATCACATATATTTGAATCATCTTATCTGTCTGGTTACTATTATAATACATGTACTGTTGGTCACAGACTATAAAAGGCTTATGTAATTATTCCATATATTGGAATCATTCCGTCTGTCTGCCTATTACATGAATAATACATGTACTGTGATCACAAACTATAAAAGGCTTAAGTAATTATCCCATATATTGGAATCATTCCGTCTGTCTGCCTATTACATGTATAATACATGTACTGTGATCACAAACTATAAAAGGCTTAAGTAATTATCCCATATGTTGGAATCATCCTATCTGTCTGCCTACTATAATACATGTACTGTGGTCACAATGATATAAAAGGCTAATGTATCTGACACATATATTTGAATCATCCTATATGTTTGCCAATCTGCATTTATTTGTCCTGTAATTAATTCCCAGGCTTTACGCTGTTTTCACAACACTAGCTCTCAGTTTTGTTTGTCACAGTCACACTTTTTTGTCAAGATTTTTTACCTATGTCATAACATTGACAATATCTTTTTATCTCTTTATATTTAAGAAAATGTTGCCATACCTATTTTTCTGTTTTTTTAAAATATGTATTCAAATCATCATGTCTTTTTTATTTATGTTTTTGATATACTTATATTCCTGAGGCCAAGGTCCACTCGCCTGACAATAATGCGTTAGGCCCCCATACAGGCTTGGCAGTCTGGAAGCTGTCCATTGGCTGTCCTGGTAAACACTTGGTACTGTCAGGTCAGAGTGGAAATTGGTAGTCTTTCTTTGCTAGGCTTTGAGTATTATTTAGAGAATGAGATGGATCTTCATATGTTACAAAGAAATCCTTTATTCTAAGAATAGTGTTGTTTATGGCTATTTTGAAACTCTTCTTTGCTACTCATAATTATATTTCTTATAAAATGGTGAAAAGGATAAGATAAAAGCCCACTGGATTAAATGGAACCTATTATTTACATAGTATTCTTCATAGTGATAATACTCTTTACCCCCCCTCTCTCTCTCTCCCCCATCTCTCTCTCTCTCTCCCTCTCTCTCTCTCCCCCTCCCCCCTCTCTCTCTTTTAATCTAGACTATCTTTTTCTATCTCTCATTTTCTTCTTCAACCCTCCCCCCCCCCCCCCCCCAAACATATCATATGATAAATATTTGTTAAATATATGAATATGTGGTGTAGATATGTAAACAAAAATAAATGGCCTAGCATAAAGATTATTAATGATTGATGATCGACTTGTATCAAATTTAAAAAAAAAACCAAAAACTGAACAGCTTGTTTTAAGGATGTAATATACATTATTAAATTATGAATAAAAAAATCAAAGTAAATAATTAGCAGAAAATATGTACAGTTCTGTTTTACTTCTGAATCATCATTTTAAAGCACTACTTAAAAAAGGCAATTTAAAGGGCATGTAGCGGGTAAGTATGACGGAAAAGAGTGTCCCTAGCAAGCAATTGAACCGGCTGCAAACCTCTTTTCTAAGCACGTAAGTATGTCAGAAAAGGGCGTCCCTGACAAGCAATTGAACCAGCTGCAAACCTCTTTTCTTTGTCCCCAAAAAAGTAAATAATTTAACTGGTTATCAAATGGCATAATTGCCATCTTAAATAAAAGTCAATATTTTGACTTGTTATCAAATGGCATAATAGCCATATATGGAACCCATGCCTTGGATTTATTTTTAGTGCTTGTGGATTGGAAAAATGATACATATGTATTCATAATTGATGATTATATACATCAATTCTAACAAATATATCTATAGACAGATCGGCTGTACATTAATTCCTTTGATGGTTAATCTCTACATTCTATATAATGCCTATAAATCTAAAATATTAAGTCGATCATCAATCAAGATCTTTTAGCCTCATTTATTTATTTTATTCTGCAAAAATAATTACATCTTTCTTCAATTTAGGTCCAAGTCATTATTTGTCTCCTTGAATTTGCTTTTATGCCAAGCCCCCTTAAACTATTGTACAAAGCACAATATCATCCTATTGAATATCATCATATAAGCCTATCAATATTGATTTTTCGTTTACGGATCGAGAGGGAGGGATATCAATGTCCGGACACCTCCCTCTCCTTCAAATGAATTTTCAATGAGATGCGTTGTCACAGTCATTGTAGCTAGGTCTAAACCTGGAATTTTCTTGTCAACATTAAAAAAAAAAAAAAAATGAAAAAAAAAAAATGAAAAAAAAAAAGAAAAATGAAAAAAAAAAAAAAAAAAATGAAAAAAAAAATGAAAAAAAAAAGAAGAAAAACTGGTTGACACATATGGTATGGCATTAAGTCAATTGTCATATTTTATTTCTGCAGGTGCTATGCAGCAATTTCTCTGTGTTCTTTAAACAGTTTCAGCATTTTTTAAAAACTCCTCCCAAAAGTTGGAGAGGCTGGCTGTTATAGCTCTTTCATTTTGGGTATTTTTCAGGGGGAAATGATATATTAGGAATTTACTAGATGCATGAAATGTGGAGGACTATTATATATGAATTCAAATGTGAACAAAGACAATACCTGAGCTTTGTCTTATAGATATAACAAAGAGTTGTGATTGAGCTCTATATCTCTCTTATAATGGAAAAATTAATTTTTACCAAAATTGTGACCAATGCTCCTTTAATTATTAATAAGAACATAAAATTGTCAGTATAATAAGCAAAAAAATCCAACTGATTACATGTATCAGAACAACTGGTTGACACATATGGTATGGTCAACTGTCAAATTTTTTTTCATTTTTGCAAGCATAATGCAGCAATTACTCTTATTTAAACAGCCTTAGTATTTTTTTTTCCTCCCAAAAGTTGGAGAGGCTGGCTGTTAATTAACTCTTTCACATTGGGGAATTTTCATTCATTTCAGGGGGAAATGATATATTAGGAATTTACTAATATGAAATGTGGAAAACTATATCCGGGTATATATATATACCGGTATGAATATGTTTGTATAGATGTCAAGTGTCTGTGCATCATATTTATTTTGCTTCTTCACATGTATTTAACATTTTATTGGAAATGGCTAACCGGTCAAATTTGACCAGCATGAATGTGAAAGGGTTAAGGATAAAAGATGGTTGATAAAGAGAGTGTAGTCAGAGTTAAGAAAAAAATATTTCTCTCTTTGTCTCTTTCACAGTCATTTTATCTAGGTCTAAACCTGGAATTTTCTTTTCAACATTAAAAAAAAAAAAAAAAAAAAAAAAAAAAAAAAAAAAAAAAATGAAAAAAAAAATGAAAAAACAAAAAAAATGAAAAAAAAAAAAAAAAAAAAAGAAAAGAAAAAAAAGCAAAAGAAAAAAAAACCCCAACCATTTACAACATTGTATTAGAAAAACTAATTGACACATATGGTAAAGAAAGTGTAGTCGGAGTTAAGAAAAAAATATTTCTCTCTTTCTCTCTGCACACAGTTTCTCTAATCCACAGAAGTTAAATATATTTTCTTTCTTTATCTTTCTTTATCTCTGTGTGCAGACTTTCTTCAATTTCTTTCTTGATATTTATAATATTTATGAACAATTTTCGTAGAGGCTTCTAGTGTCAGAAGATGCCTGAAAATTTGAACTAATTTCAATGTCGGCTTAAGGTCCCACGATCATGAAAGATTAAAGATGTATGGTAGTCAAAATTTCTGTCAATTGCTAAACACTTAAACTTATCAATAATTAAATTAAAACAAAATTGACGCTCAAAATGTGCATATTATCTTATGGCTTAAGTGTAAAACAGCTTCATGATGCTGGGACCAGATCATTTTTTCATACTCTCCCCAGTTTTTTTTTTTTTAAAGTGGAGAGTGTAGTTATAAGTTTTAAGAAATTAATGGTTGACAAAAAAGTGTGAAGACACAAAAGCTTGAGTAACTCCCCCCCCCCCCCCCCCATACTTTGATACAGGAAAAATGACCACAGTTACATAATGGTTAGACTGTTGTATTGATGGTCCTTGATAGCCATTTGAATGGAATCATCCAATCTGTCTGTTAACAATTTCTTGTGAATTGTACTTGAATTATAGTGTTTGACAGATTCTTTTAGTCCAGTATTCAACATTAACATGATTTATGGGTGGTAAATAAAGGAATCAGGTATGCTTGATCCAATACTTGTGATGCGTCTTATTTTATGTCCCCTTCATAATCTTAAATAAGAATTCATTCAATTTATAAATTGAAGGAAACAGAAACAATTGGACGGCAGGCCGACTGACCTGATAGTTCTGTTGTTACCTGATGTATATGTTGCCTGTAAGGTGGCCTTACAGTACTGTAGTCATCTTGTTTCTATGATCGAGTCATGATCCAGCGAAAAATTCATATATAGTCTGATAGACTGCAATGATGTGTAATGTAATATCATATACTACTATATCTACTTGAATTATACCCTTATACATTGATATTTCCCCCTTAATTTTAAATTTAGTTCTTTAATATTTCCTCCTCAGAAAGTTATGATCTGGGAAAGAAGTGAGGGACAAACAAAGAGACTGACAGATATATTAATCCAAATATAGCTTTTCAAACTTCTTAGGAATTCATGTATTGATGTGAACACTTCAACTGTGTCATGTTGTTTTTACAATGACCTTCATTTTGACTGACAGTTATGTTCCTTGATTTGTCTTTTTTAACCTTAAATCTAGAGAAAATTGATTTAGCAATATATTAATCCTTGTTTTGCATTTCGACTACCTTAATTTCAAAGTAAATTGACCCGAGATATATTTCACCAAATTTCATTTATATATATACCATGAAAGCAAGGGAAAAAGGTCAGAGCAATGTCACTTGTCATTATACATATTTCTTACCTTGATCTTAATTTATTTTAATAATCTAACTCGTAATGTATGGCTCATCATATTGAGTCAGTTCATACAAATGAACTTAACACCGTGTTTGACTCTCCGTTATATAACTAACGAGCTGTAAATCTAGACAGTAATATTAAAATTCATATTAAAATGCATATCAAATTCGAAGAAAATATCTTTATAGATAATTTATTAAGTTATTGATATTTGCCATAATGATATAACATTATATAATTGAACATGTATCACAACCCCAATATAATTTATACACAAGCTTGGTTAATCCGTGATGAACTATAATTGCTAATTTAATCAAAGGTGACCTATAGATCAAATTAGCCGGGTGCCTAATATTAATTAAATTAAAATTTGTATTATACGGCACAATCGTACAGAAATATGCACATATGTCACTATAATTAAATTACTTGCTTACAAATGCAAATTTAATGCTTTGAAAGGGAATTAAACAACTGTAATAACTAGGTTTTATATATTATATAAATAATAATAGTGCAAATATGCAAAATGTCAATCAATTCTAGGTATTGGTTAAGATAAAAATACATGTAATTGCTAAATGTTAATCAGATCTGTATAATTAATATGGTTATGATATACTTAGATCTGATAGATCAGTTCCATAAAATGGTGAATCAAGATGTAAATGCCAACTAAGTTAATCTGTGTAGTGGCTATCATAGTATAAATATATTGCTAAATGGAAATGAGTTCTGTATAATGGTTATACATACTGAACATATGTAGGTATGGCAAAAATATGTTTATGGCATAAACAAGCTAAACAAATTAAAGCCTTCTAAGATAATCAAATTGTTACCTCGATTACAAAAAATAATCAATGTATCTCTCAGTATGCCAACCCTCCAGCCAAAATGGATTTATTATAATTATCCTACATATTTTTGATATAAGTTGTCTTGTACAGTAATATAATTTTGCAAACAACTACCTCCCTGTTGATGAGAGGAATGTATCTCTAAACGGGTACGTGTAAGAATTTGAACCCGATTCTGGCCCCTTTCTTAATTCAGGCAGCCACTGCTTCATGTTCTTAGTTTGTATCAATGTTCTATTCACAAACTACACCCCCAAATTTTTCAGGTTAAATATCATATTTAAAGCTGTTAAATTATAATTCTACTTATCTGTAGAATTACAAACATGTCAAAGTGCTGTCAAGAAAAATTTAATCAAGCAGGTTCGCGGTTGAGCAAGGTTATTTTGAAAATATGAAAATATGGAGGCATGCTTAAAAAAGCAAGTAATAATATCAATGATATCTTTATTTTAGTTTGCTTCATTCTTGTCTCTGAGGATTTCCAATTAAAAAATAATTAATGTTATATGATGATGGCAGTGACCAGTTTGATTTAATCAAGCTAGTTTAAATAAGAGAGTGAAAATTTTAATATTCATGCAAGCTAGCTATCATGAAGATGTTTCAGACTTCTGTAATGATCGACTTACAGGAGTCGGGAAGGACTTATTATCAACATTTTAACTAAGGAACCATTTATTATAGTGTTTTATCAATTTATTTTAATAGTGTTTTTATGACTCATACATTATAGGAAGCACAAGGGACTGTTTTGCTCACCAGGAGCACACAATTTATACATGTCCCTATCAAATTATGAATAAGTGCAATGTTGTCTGCATCAAATTCACAAAAATGAGCTAAACACAGTTTCATAGTTAAAAAGTTATGTTTATCAACAGAGTGTAAACAATTTATGGACTGAAAACTAGAGTTTACCATATACATGTATAATGATGTAGTCAATATCTACATCCCATTATCTATATTTTTTTTTTATTATTTCCTTTTTATTTATTCCTCTTTTATTTTTCTTATGTCAAATTGAAAATCATGAAACTAACTGTGTTTACATAAATTTATCGTTATCGCAAATCTCACTTGAAGGTATACACTACAGCTGTTATAGCATTGCATTGAGTGACAACACTTTCTAATCGATGTGTATTACAATTGTGGTTTGCAACAAAGATTCTGATTGGCGCATTTTTATAGACTTATCTATTTATCAAATGTTGACAACATTATGCCGAACAGGTGGAGACAAACATCGGAGAAAGAAAACTAAAATAAAGTTGTACTTGCAAGTTAAAAATTACAGAGTTATTGGAGAACAAACAGGGTGATGTGAACGTACAGGTGTAAATGAGAGAACTCTCAGCCAACCATTGCACCTTTCATAAAGGGCAGCATCGCTTTAGAGTAATTGGTAGGGGGGGGGGGGGGGGGGGGGGGGGGGAGATGGTTGGCCAACCATCGCACCATACTTATCACTCTTATGATTCAGTTACAGAAAAGTAGAAGGACGTCATAGCTTTAAAGTAATTGGGGAGGGGGCAGATGGTTGGCTGAGAGTTCTCTCATTTACACCTGTACGTTCACATCAACCTGTTTGTTCTCCAATAACTCTGTAATTTTTAAATTGCAAGTACAACTTTATTATAGTTTTCTTTCTCCGATGATTGTTTTCACATGTTTGGCATAAAGTTGTCAACATTTGATAAATAGATAAGTCTATAAAAATGTGCCAATCAGAATCTTTGTTGCAAATCACAATTGTAATACACATCGATTGGAAAGTGTTGTTACTCAATGCAATGCTATAACAGCTGTAGTGTATACCTTCAAGTGAGATTTGCGATAAATATAGTTTCATATAGACATATACTTCATATAGTTGTCAAAAGTTTTAGCTAATAGTTTTAACTTTAAGTTTTCAGTCTGTGAACATTTCGTGAAACTATGTTTAGCTCATATTTGTGAATTTGGCATGCATGATTACCTGCTAAAATATGAAGCCTGCTTCTTAGAAAACACATACAGCCAATGGAGGAAAACTTTAGCGTTGGTCCTGGAGAAGTTGATATGGTAATCATTTCTCTTGTCCCTCATTGTAGTTCAGCTGGTGGGTCCTTGCTTTTCCCTTCCTAACCACCTTCAGCCTAACCCCACCTCATTCCATTTCTGCATTCTTCGCCTCCTTCCTCAATCTCTTCCCTTTCCTTGCGACACTCTGTCTTCTCTTCTTTCACTGCCACCATCTTTTACCTCCAGAAACGCTGGTCTGTTACCCAAGCTACAGCTTGAATTCCCTGGAGATTCCATTAGATTCCATGGCATTACCGTGTCAGGGAGTCTTTTGGAATCTTCTATATAGGGATATTCAATGCAGTAGTGTCGGTGGGATAGAATGCAGGAAAGAAGAACACATGGTCAGCATCATCAGTGGCAGGAGATGGATTGAGTAGTCAGAGAAGAACCAGCCATCTTTATCCCTACTACTTCTATGAAAAAAGGCTTCTGACTAATATAAATTTTCATTTTTTTTTTTGCAATTTCTACCATACGGAGGAGCTTTGGTGCTGCCCAGTGGTTGCAACATCTGAAGAAGACAGCAAGAGCTCAATGATGTAAAGAGAAAGGGGGGCCAACGATGGAGTACAGCAATCGGAAGAATTGAGTAAGATAATGTTTTCCTAGAAATTCTATTCTATTCTAGAAATAAGATAGTATTTTCAGTTTTAAGGAATTGTTACATTAATTTTTATATAATGTGTAGACATTATTCAGTTTTGTGCTAAAATTCATTGTTCTCAAGGGTTTTAACATTGCAATGTTTAAATTTTTGCCATGCTTTGCTTGGATTATTTGTAGGTTGCCCCCACAAACATTTGTTTGACAAATTGTTCTTACAAAATCTTTTTGCAATCAAATTTTTGTGGAGGTTTTTATTTCAACTAATGGTACTATGAGTCCTGGTAAGAAGTTCCATTTAATTTTACACACCGACTTTAATAAGAAAAACTCAAGAGCATTAATTTAAATCAGTAAATCAGGTTAAATATCTTAATGAAGCAGAGAAATATCCTGTTAATCTCTCTCTCTCTCTCTCTCTCTCTCTCTGTGAAGCTGAAAAATATATTGTAAAAAATCTCTATCGCCCTCTTTCCCTCTCAATAATGATACAGGAATGATAATTATAATCATGAATTTAGAGGGGAGAACTCTGTTAACCGGTTTTAGATGTATGGCATATACATTATATATGTATTTATTTATTTAATTGAGGGATAATTAAAGCATCATTCTTTGAAAGTACATGTATATCTACTATTTTCGGAAAGCTACATAATGATTGGCTATTTTGAGAGAGAGGAGATGAAGGTCATATATTTACATTTTTCATTGTCTTTGTGATAACACTGCTGCACCAGACTCTGCAAGGCCATGTTCCTTGACGGCAAGATCGCCTCCAAGTTTGCCTGTGGTCGCACCAAGACAACACAGATTGTCAAGCATTACCTTGCACCATCCCTACATCAAGAAGTCGTGGAACATTTGTAGTCCCACTCCTTCTCCCTAGCCAATGACGAGAGCCAAGACAGAAATTGCGACAAGTCCTCGGCCATAATACGACTGCAATATTTCACCGACAGATCACGAACCAGCTTCCTTGCCATGCCCATTAGCAACATCAGCACTGCAGCAAACACAACAGGTGTTCATCAACAACAACATCCCATGACCCAACCTCCTCTCTTTCATGTCCGACAACTGCAGTGTATTACTGACTGGCAAGAACAACTCAGAGGTCACTAGGATTAAGGAGAAGACTCCTTCTGTGTTTGAATTTGGTTGTGTGTGTCATCTGGCAAATCTTTGTTCTGTTGCTGGAGTGAAGACCCTGGCCCTACCTGATGAAGACCTCCTGGTTGAAGTGTTCTTCCATTTCCATCACAGTTCAAACAGGAAAGAAAAATACAAGGAGTTTGTGGAATTCATGGACACCAAGCCAATCAAGATTCTGAAACACTGCACACCAGATGTCTCAGCTTGGAGAAGTGTGTGAATCATTTGCTGCACCACTGGCCAGCCTTCCAGAGTTATTTCAACTACCATGAGGATATGGAGAAGCCTGGACGGGTAAAGCGCTGTGTCTCTTATCTCAGCAACCCAGGGATATACCTGTACTTCAAGTTCATCAGCTTCATCCTCCAGAATATTTATCTAAGTTATTATCATACCTTCACTTTCAAAAGAAAGTTCGGGTATATTGTTGTTATCCTGTTCCGCGAGTCCATCTGTCACATTTTTCTTTTTCATACTGCTCTTACACTTCATGAATTACACTTATCTCTTAGAATATCATTCAGGGTGCTATGTTGATTCGTAACTAGGTTTTAAAAATTTCCATTTAACCATAGGGGCCAATTAGTGGCTAAAAAATGACATTATTTTACACAAAAACCTGCTTCCCAGAACTCCTACATGTACATTTTACACAAAATCCAAATCATCTCTTGGAATATGATTGGGGATTTCCTGTAGACCTGTGCACAATACTTAAGTTTTGAAAATTTGAAACCAGCGAAAGTATTTTAATGTACTTTAATCTACATTATTTAATATCAAAAGATGTCCCATTCCACCTTAAAAAAAAAGATAACATTTACACTTCACATAATCATCAAATGATCTATTGTGATATGATCAGAAGATTTATTTTCTCCTATAGTGATAGGGATCAATAACTTATATTCAGTTTAAACTTGTAGCAAAATCATTTCTTGATTGGTATTTTTCTCTAGATGTGCATCAAGATTTTGAAAATTGCTATTTAATCTTTAAAATAAACATGATGTTATATGTCATCCGGGCATTTATAAAGTCTCCCAAATAAAGCAGGATCATCATCGGAGTTATAAGAATTACCCACATCGGGATGGGTCAAACTCGATCTACATATGAATAAGATACATTATTTCCTATGTTGCTTGTAACACGAGATTTGATTGACTGATGAGCCGGTTGTAAATTTCCGTACACCCGACTTGAGCCGGGTGAAAAAAACATGACGTCACAATGCATAAAATGCGTAGAAAACGTGACGTCATAATGCATGTAATGCGTAAATGATATGTCTTGAAAGTGTAATACACCCTTGATTGGACATGAAAACGGATTTATTTGGTTTACATACAAAATGAATTTGTTATCCAGGTCCAGTCAAGGGTGTATGGAGATTTACCCCGGGTTGTACTCCATACACCCTTCGGCCTTCGGCCTCAGGGTGTATGGAATACAACCCATAGTAAATCCCCCGTACCTTCGGCCTCAGGGTATATGGAATACAACCCGGGGTAAATCCCCTAACACCCTTGATTGAACATGGATAACTAATAATATACTTGATTATTTCCAGTTCTGGAAAGTCAGGGTGTCTTAAAAGGGGAATTACTTATATACCATTTAATTGATGCGCAATGACACAAGTATATAGCAAGAGTGAATATGGTTTAGGGGTGAGGATCTCAACAGTTATTAAAATATTTTATCATTTCCTATTTCAGAGTCCTCGTAGAAGAGTTCCAATAAAAATAATTGGATTTTCGCTGAAATTGGTTTAAAAAATTATATTAGATTATGCCCCTTTCAATATATATGTATGCCAAAAATCTTTATATTGATCAGCAAGTGAATTTTCAATAAGATGATATAGGAAATTGCATAATCTAGTATCTTGCACAAATGCCTGGTAAGGTATCCTAATTTTTTGCAAGAAAGCTTGTCTGAAAAAAGTAGTAAATCAATAACAAATTCCTGGAAAAGGTTAACATATAAAATTAAGAAACATGTCGTCTGACATTAAAGAAAAATATTAAGAGCTGCCTTCATTCTCATTAGAAATGTATCTATATATAATCTACAAATCCTGTCAATATGGGGTCAACTCAATAGTGTAAGTTTGACAAATGAAAAAAGAACTTTTGCAATTAAAATGACATATTAAACAGTACAAATGCAATAGGAATGTTAACGATAATAAGTTTATGCTGGCAAAGCGAGATCACTTACTATAGCATGTGATTGTGAAAGTAATACTTATGTATACCGGCCGGTGTCTCATAATATCATGCTATTAATAGTTCATATTATACGTGTACATACCTATATATTGGTCAACATCATAATGATAATCCAATTAGAGCACAACCTGAATTCCTTTAGCTGATCACCACAAAAGAAATGTTTATGCATGTTAATAAATCCTATTCTGCTTATCAAAACACAATTATGTGCACCAGGTGAAACCCATTTATAACCATAGAGTTGGGTAAAACTAGTATCCGCTAATGCAACTGTAAGTGCTGTGTTTGTAACTTTGGGCAAAGATCATTTACTTGTAGCATGCATGTATTAAATTTAAAAAAAAAACACTAGCTTCAACAAACAACAATATTTATTCACGATTTTATAGAAAATAACAAAACAAAATAATGATAACAATTGTCAATTCCTACCGAGCATAAAAAAAATAATATGTCGCTATCAAAAATCCCTATCAAAAATCACCATAAAAAAAATCACCCCCCATCCTAGCGTACGGGAACGCTAGCCCACCTAGCAGGGGGGGAAACCTGGGGTAAAATACAAAAATTCCTTTAAATAAAACATAACACCTATCTTTTAGTTTAATATAATTTAACAGGTGCAAATGACGACGACAAAATGATCAAAGTAATTTCCTATCGGGTGTAACCTGTTAAATATCTAATTAACCATGTTAAAGAAGTAAGAAACTTACAGCAAATTAATGCTTAACAAGCCCCCCAAGAAACTATGAATCTCAGGGCTTTATATAGCAAACCATGACAATAGAAAAATAAAATATAACGTTAAATCTAGTGAATAGACTATAAGGGTATGACCTTTGACTGTATTTAGCACCACCCGAAAAAGGTTACTTCCGGTATATTTAACCAATAGAAAAGTATAAACAAAAGCTGGACATTTCCATATGATGATCGAACACGTGTGAAGGATTATTATCGATCTATATGTCGAAACGAACCTATTTATTGTATCAACGGAAGTAAGTATATAAGCTAGAATCTTCTAAATATTATTATAAGCAAAAATAGGGGCAAATAGGGAGTTTATTACGTGAATGGAACCCATTCCAATGTGGTGTTTAACAACATGTTTGAAATATATTTTTAAACTGACAACATAGAAATCAATGTTTGGGAACTACTTATGTAAATTACATGTAAATTCATACGCAGTGATTCGGTTGTTGCATTTAGAGGCATTTAAAGATCACGTACAGAATTTAATGGAAAAACATTGTAGAATATAAATATTTTTTTTAAGCGTCACGATGACCCGAAAAAGATGTTTAACTTTTTGATTATGAAAACGGAATTAAGGAGAAGTACATGAAAGTTGATTCATACGGGGAGGTTTTACGCATTGCAAGTCATCACCTACATGTATCAGTTTACAAGTTGTTAAAACTCATCCGGAATTATACATATAAACAAACCAATTTGTTTTGGACATTGATTTTGAGTGTCACGTGATTACAATTCTTTCTAAAAATTGTAAGTTGATGGCCTATGTACGTGTCATACTATGTTTCGAACAATAGTGGAAGAAGTGCACTGATCAAATGGCAAAAATGGGATAACTTTAAAGCATATTGGCCAATAAAGTATATATATACCATATAGTCTACTAATACTAAAGTTATGGGCTCAACTTTTTGTGATACAGGTAAATGGGATTGTTGAGAACTTAATTCTATTGTTTTAGATATTATATGCAGTCTAAGTAACTTAATTGTGCCAATCGGGATTTTTTTTCCTACTTGCATAAGTTGATTAATAATCAACAAAAATAAGTCCTAAAATGGACAATTCCGGAATTTGAACTGAAATATTTGAACTTTGTAATCGCCAAGACCTGAGCTTCTGGGTCACATAAATTTTAGTAAATGAAGCGGATCCACAATTGACAGTTTTAAAGTCATGTATATGACAAGAAATTAGGACTATGTTTTGAGGTGATACTTTTGTACCCTAGGGTACACCTCCTATATTATTAAGGAGAAAGGGGTTACAAAAAGGGTACAACACAAAACCATTGGAAAATGAAAGTACAAATTACCCAAGATACTATAGGTCACCAGGGTAGAGAGGGTACAAAAGTTGCAAAGGTTAGAGAGGGTACAAAGGTTACAAAGGTTACGTAATGATCGATTCCCATTGGCTAATAGAAAGTCAAGTAAACTCCCACTAGATACCTGTCAATAATGATCTAGCCTACCTGTCCTCTGTCTTAGATGATAGTTGCCACTGAATGCTAACTGGGACGTATATACGTCCCTGATGCTACCTGTTCTTTAATCAAGAAATACGACTAGTGTCACTTATGTCTTATCAAATTATTAGATGGAAAATAAAATCATTAACATCAAGGCACCGATCTTTTAGAGACTGAATAAACTAGAAAAAATTCAATTCATCAACCTGGGAAAATTATAAGCATTGAAAGAAGAAATAAAAAATTCTCAGAATCAAGAACCTTTCTTCGCTGTTTTCTGAAGACAAAACGTTTACGTTTTACGTATGAAACATGACGTCATAATGAAGACTGAGCATGAGACGTTTAGTTTAACTTTGGCTTATGATTTGAGTAGATAGGCGAATCCTACCATGTGCATTTCAAATAAATTTTGTTCTACAAAGAATTCAAACTGCATTGTTAAATCTGCGCTCGGTCCAACAATCACACCATTTACTTATTAATATATAATGTAATTGATCAGTAATGATCAAAATGATTGAATAGTTTAAAAGAGATTATCCGATAAATAATATTGCTTAATATTATGGAAATCCTTATTTTTAAAGTCATATAGCCTACATGTTGTAATTATTTTCCAATCAAAATATATTATTTGTAAAAAATAACGTTTTCTAGTTTTTATTATTAATTTTACAAGCAATTATAATCATCAAAAATTGATTTTTGTGAAAAGATGAAATTATGCTCCACTAACTAATTTTCCTTGCTTGTGTACTTCATTTTATTTATGATCATATTATATTTAGATTTATAAAGTTATGTATAGATTAATTTAATTCAAATAATAGTGTACTGAAATTTAAATAAATTAGGTAACAGATATGCAACTCTCCTAAATTTAAATAAAACATTTGGTTTCAACATATATAATTATATTATTTATACACATGTGCAGTAACATACAATATATTGGAATGACATGTTCATAATCTTTTGAAGAATAATAGCACTTATATCAAAATTAGATTAAAGTTCTAATGTTATGTGTACATTGGAAAGATTTCGCAATTTAAGTTGTAGATAAAAATTTTAAATTAAGGTCTTCCGTTTCCAACGGAAGACCTTATACTGATTCTGATGGTAATTCTTCATTATTGTTATTCTTCTTCTAGACGTTTTTTAAACCTCAATAACTTATTTGTTTGTCATCCGATTTAATTCAAATTTTCAAGATTTGAAATCGTAACTTCCGGTTTTGAGTTATTCCCCCTTTTCTAAAATTTTACAGGCATTCGTTTCCAGACAAAGGCTCCGAAATGGTCCGTAGCAAATAATTTAAAGTTTAAAATCTTTAATATTGACACATTGAACGTTGTCCTCTGATTTTTGTACTTTAGTTTTTTCAAATTATACCACTCCAATTATTAAATCGAAATCTATGTTTTAAAAATTGCTAAATTTTACTCATGTTTTAGCTTCGTAACATTTTAGTTTGAAATATTTCCTAAATATATATAGAACAAAAGTTGTGCATAATTTTAAGGGCTTTCATTTGAGACCATAAAAAAGGGGCTGGCCCCTTAAATAAGGGATCTAGGCGCCTGGAAAGTCTTTGCTTTATAACTAAAAAACGGTAAATATTTCGATAATGCTGTCACTGGAAAAGTTGTTCTTCATTATCTTATCAATCTAATTGTAATTTAGTATTGTTTGGATATTGCGTAATATGAGAGTTAAAAGCTTCACATGAAAACATGTAAACCCGCTTTCATTTTGCTAATAGATAATAACTCCCTGTGCAGAATAATTTTTAAAGTCGCAATTAATACTATTCTTGTCTTCATTAGAATCTACAAATTTATCAAAATATGTTTTTAGTATTCCGTTCTATCACAACTCGTTTTTGGATAGCTGATCATGCTCTTATAAAAAATAAAAACAAATTAGAAAGCGGTTAATCAAATAAAGTTGATAATTGTTTGGTTTTCTTTTATTAATTTAGCAAAGGAAATAAAAACAAAACGATTGAGCATATAATTATAAGCATATAATAACTGCAACATTTCAGAACATAAGCTCTGTGTAATGTATTTACGTAACTCATTCCTCGCACTTGGTCGTGGAGAGTTATCGCACCTTGAACGATTTGTGGTTATTTTGTACAGAAGCTTCGCACGCTTTGACTACCTCTAGGTAGAAGCATGCGAAGTTTATGTGTGTCGCCGTCAGACATCAATGAAAAAGCACTGTATATGAATTTTCCTCTTTTGTTTTATTAAAAAAAACCTCTTAAAGATCTTTATATTTCTGTATTTTCACTTAGTGAACATTTTACATGTACCTGCGATACTCATAAGTGCGACAACAGGCATTAGCAAGATCTTTGTTAATGCATTTTTATATTATTAAAAATTAAAATTAATATATATAATTAAAATATAGATAAAGATTATCAAGCATAAATTCTGTTACAATCGACCTATAGACCCCTGACTTTTGTGTACACAATTACGTAACTCATCCTTCGAACATTGGCCAGGGAGATCCATCGCGTGGGAACTGGCGATCTGCGGTCATCTAAATTACATAATCCTAAATAATGCTTAACCCAATGATACAAACATGGATTCATGTAACAAACACCTCAACCCTTCTAAATCTGCACATTTTATATTTTTACGGGACTTTAATTTCCTGATATATATTTATGATAAAAAGGAAGAAAGCAAAAAACAAACAAAACAAAACCATGGAACGTGCATCAAATTTATTTTGTGTACATGTTACCCCAAAAATCCGACCGAATATGCCCCTTTGTCACATTTATTTAAATTAAACTGAAAATAAAAATCGTAACACCATGATCTTCCGCCTATTTTATAAAAGTTTCTCCCGGGTTTTTTTTTTCAAAATAGATATTAAGTAAACTTTTTCCGAGAGAATTACTTTTGATCTGATAAAGAAGAAAAAACTGACATAAAAATCAGGATTTTGCATCTTATTGCATCATCAAGAGAATTAATATTCAAATCTGTAAATAAGGTTATTTAATTTCACGTTACATAGCGGTGTCTCTATAAAATAGCACCATCTCACGTTTGCATGAATTCTCCCGCTGATCCTTAATAGCTGATTATTATTTTGAATGTCCAAGTCTACACGTATCATTAGATAATATCAGACGACACACACTTCTCTATAGAAATGTTCAGAGATGCCATCAATTTGACTAATTACTAAATTTTAACAGCACACAACAATTTCAAACTTGCACATTGTCTTCCAAAATTTAGAAAGATTAAAATGCAGAAGTTTTCTTAAAGAAACGGTAACGTGTTTTGTATGCGGATTCGTTTTAAAAAAAAAAAAATACAATTCTTGACATTAATCATGAGTATATAACAATGCTTGCCACCCTTTATAAATTATACTCGCCATTTAACTTCTCTTTGTTTAAAGAATTTTTGAAACGATCACACATTAAACTGTGTCTGACAAATAGTTTTCCTAAAACATTTTCAAAACATCTTCCGGTTTTTTCAAAAGATGTTTTCATGCAAGCTTTCAATCACAACACTTTATCATAACGAAAGCAGAACTGAAAGTTTAGTCATTATAACCGTTTGACACCAAATCATATATATTTTCAACTCGCAGCCACAACGGAAGACCTACTCGTGGCTTTGCAACGAGCTCTGCTCTAGTTTTACTTATAATTGTTTGCTGCTACACGTAATAGACAGTTTTTTGTTGTTATTTATAATATTCTACTGCATTAGATTCTAAGTAATAAAGTACTTTTGTATTAGGTAAAACAAATATGAATGAGGTATATTTATTCATCAAATTATTTGCATCTGACTTCCAATATGGAACTTAAACACAATCTACATGATGAAATTAAATCATTTGAGAATGACAATGAACTTTATTCTTATAACTGAATTAAAAATATAGAGAAAATATATATGGACAATATGTTCAAAATATATAACTTTTTTATTTCTATTTCACACATTCTGCAGACATATGACATTTAATAATTACCCTTTTCATATAATTCAGAAATATAGTCACAGAAGTGCTAATTTTCTTTTAGAGAATTGAGAGAGAGAAAGAGAGAGAGAGCTAGATTCTAGTAAAAACTAGATTCCAAGTGTTTTAATGTGTAAATTTCAAAATTATCAATTTCACCATTTTTATAAAAAAGAATTTAATTAGTTCTGTGTTTCATGGAAGAGTGTTGAAGATGACATTGCCGAAGAAATACTATAATAACTGTTTCTCGATCAGAACACCTTGCTGTGTAAAAATAGAGTTTAAACCAAAACAAAATGATATTTTAGGATATCCATGCTATTAATAAGTTTTGGTAAATGTAATATGCATATATTATAGTAGTTGAATTTTTAATTCTTCTATTAAGATTAATATGTAACATATTCAAGAGTTTCTGAAACCGAGTGATTGATCACAATCCCACAGTATATGTCCTATAGTTTCCTCTTCTCTGTGACAAAGGGTACACATTTCTGAGTTTACTATTTTAAATTTTGCCATTGAAGCTTACAGCTTAATTTTTGTAAAATTAAATTGTGAAAGGTAAGGTTATGGATAATTTTCCACTCCATGTCCTGAGACCATACCTAATAATTCATACCACCTGGTCAAAATATACCATTGTCTGAAACAGAAGTTAAATATATGATTAAGATGAGAACTTATATTATAAATTGATAAATGCATGGAGAAGGTTGTTACAAGTTAACCAAGAGAGATAACTCTCTCAATGATAGCTAGTACATGTATATATAATTATTTACAGACATTAACATTAATTGAGTGTGTTTCAAATTTTTAAACATTTGGATTTGATTGTTGTAAATTAAGTAATTTAATAAGTATAAATACACTAGTTTATTTATTTATAGAGACATGTATACAATTTCAAATGGAATATCAACAGTAATATTTAGTATGAATTTTACACCCTGGAGTGCATCTGGATTATATGCCACTTATTAACACACATTACCAAAAAAAAAAGGAAAATAAAACAGTGTCGAGAGGTAAACAAAGATATGATTGAAAATATACCTATATGAAAATAAGGATTTCATTGGAATGTGTGAGTTTGCATATAGTTACCTAAAATGATCTGATTTAACAGTTTACAAATTGTAATGATGATCATTAAAGTCTACCTCAATTTATGAACATTCAAAAGCAGAATAGCTATTAATTGTTTTTACCTCCTTAAATATTGCTACTTAAGTTTTTCACTACTGCCCTTTAGATGCCACTTTTATAATTATCTAGAGAAAAAATAGAGTAAATACTGAAAATTTTCTTTCTTGATTTTCTTAAACAATAAAATATAATGGTACGTACGTGTCATTCAAATATAATTATGAAACAAACAATTTATATAAAGATAAAGGTGTTTCTTAATATTTTTATAAAGACATTCTGTAACAATCTCCTGACATTTTTTGCATTAATTCCTCAAGGTCATTTAGATATAGTGAAAATAAAAAAGGTGATAGATTTCCCCTTTGTTTTACTCCATCTGTACATTTCACACAGTAGTTAAGAATATATTACAGTAAAACTTGTTTAGTGTGAACACGGATATAGCGAAATTTCGGATATAGCGAAGTTTTTTTGAGTCCCCGGTAAAATTTATCTTTGCAAACGTTTACAGTTAAAAGAATTCAGATATAACGAATTAACGGATATAGCGAACTGATTTTGAGTCCCGTAGAGTTAATAATCAGGAAATTTAACACTTTTATAACGAATTTCTTTACAGTTTAAACGGTTTGCACTACCATTTAACATAAAAGTTAGAATAAATTAAATTTATTTTCACATACATTTTTCAATTTACAATCCGATTATTAAAGGTTGATATATATATATAAACTCATAACATTATGTACTAATAATACACCTTTTATTGTTTCTCTTTAGATACCCCTCGGAAACAGCGCACCCTGAAAGAACTCCTTCAAAGACCAGAAGACATTTAGGCAAAGACCCAGACACACCTTCCAAGAGAATCGAGGTGCTGATCAACCAAAAAGAGGAAGCGGACAAACTCATGGCAAACATCCATTGATTGAAAATGGACGCAAAAGAACAACTATACACATTCTACCCTTGGAGAATGAGGAGGTCACTGTAAATGTTTTGACCATGTGCCTATCCCTTGCTCAATTGGCTACCCTATGTGCAATCATCAACCATGTGCTAGAGAATTTTCCAGACAGGAATGTGATCATTAGGAACATTTGCCAGGCTTCCCCACTCTTCGCATCAACAAAGCCAGAAACTGTGTTGCACTTTGTGTGAATTCTTCAGTGTTGCCCAAATCTGACCACCTTCCACAAAGACAATCCAGCTAGCAGACATTTCATCATTATTGTGGCAAGCTTCCTGGCTTCACAGGGAACCATATTTAGCATTCATTAACCCCCCAGTGACCGAATGTCCGCAGTGTGAAGATCGAGACTTATATTCCTTTGCCAGAGTTGCAGTTACCCTTTACACCTTAAGTGGACCCATTCCAGGCCAAAGAGGCATTTTGAAATGCAAATCCTGCCAAATGTACTACCATGTGGATGGATACCCTGTGCCAAATCAAGGGAAAGCATTTTATTCTCTACCAAGTGCCAGCCGGTGGAAAAGTGCTAGCAACAGAGTGTTTTGGAGCAGAGACTTGTACGAGTTCCTTTGTGCATGAATCTAGGTATTTAGAATTATATGATATTAAATTTTGCATTTTGAGACTTGTGGGTTTATAATTCTGATTTTAATTGGGTGTAAGTCATGTGGCTTAATTACTATACGGATTGTACCTGTAATAGTTTTTCTAATCAGCAAAAATTGCTTGATAATGAAGAAAGCATGCATGAAGCATAAACGTATAGAAGTCCAATAGGCAAAAAATAAAGCAATGTGGGAGCTAGGGAAAATAATATGATTTTTAAAAATTTGATTCAGTAAATATGAACAAAAGCCCCAGGCGGATTTGAACTTAATTATGATCTTTGGTTAACATATGCAAGTAGGCTTTATTCACTAAGCTATTAATTATAAGGATATTCCACACAATTGATTGAGACATTAAATTCAGCATCTTGTGACTCTGTGTCTTTGACAGTCATTCATAAGTCTTGATGTACTTTTGTGCAGAAAATGGATACAAGCAATCAGTAGTACTAGATGATATATCACGCAAGCGCAGGAATTAACACTTTACATATGAACATGATACAATGCTTAATATATAGGATCATATTTTTTGTTCATCTTAAGCTTTGTATATATTGTGTCCAAAATTTGTCTTAATTGCTTTCTTAACATATTCTATAACTGAAATAACCCTCCCCCCAATTCAACTTCCCCGTTTTTGCATTCATATCATTCATTTATTAATGTAGACATAGAACACAGTCTGTTCATTGTTTACAAATTATTTTGTAAAGTTTACTCCCAAACTGTCCTGTTAAAAAATTGGGGAGGGGGTTGGGTTGCATCATCGCAAGCCACGGGTATTGTGCCCATACTATTTCCACAAACCGGGAGAATGGACACTAAACCCATGGCTTGAGATGACGGGGGGTGGGGGGTTAAGTTTAGTACATGTATTAAGGAAAACATGAAATCTGTGGTGGGTACTTAAACTTTATACAACAATGATATTTCTACTTTCAGGCACCAACATGACAACATAGATGATCTAATCATTGCTGATTGTGTAATGACAAAATCAATCACTGAATCCCAGTCATGTCATGGTAAGAAATGCACTCATGATGCACTACATGTACTAAATATATAGATTGTATGGGTTATCTCCCTTTAGTGCAACTTTTAAAGATGTATGTAACTTTTACAGCATAATACTGAAATAATATTTACATGCATGCACAAAACTTATAAGATGGTTAGGTGCTTTTGTAGTATAAAAATATGATAAATATAACATTCTTAAAGGTAAATTATGGGAATTTTTTTCCTCGCATAACAATGCGTGGTTTCTAGTTAAATTGGTTTTACATTCAATTTGTTAGATTTAACTAAGCAGTACTGTAACTTAGGCATTGCCTATATATATGCCGTCTCCATACAAGACAAGGTATACACAAAACATGTAACATGATTATAAATCATCTCGACATGAGGAAACATAATTAGGTTATTCACTTGAAAAAGATCCATTGAAATCTGAAAAGGAAGTTGCTTGGAAATAAACCCCCAAATTAGGTCAGAATGTGAGACAACTTATTACAATTGATTGTTTATTAGACAGAATCAATTTAACACCCTCAGCATCAAATTGTTTCATAGTGGTTAGTGCATTAGGAATCTGAATCATTACAATCCAACTAGTTACAGAATTTCAAAATTAATTTTATAAGAAGATAGCTGTCTCCAAGTTAATATGACGAGGAAAAATGCTGCAGCAGTGTACCAGGGGAACTTGAAAACGAAATACAAGAGCGTGGACTTCAGCACATTTTCCTCAGTAAGACCAGGACAAGAGAAGATGTGATGACAGAAATTGACTGTCTGCGGAAAAGAGAACTGTACAAGGAAGAAGACTGCTCGCCTTTATGTAAAAACAAAGGTTGCAGCAATCTCTGCGTTATAGACAGTTGTTGGAAAGTTTGCATGTGTCATTACATTGCTGTGCCCATGGAAATTGATGGTTACCCTTTATTGACATTAATTTCCAAATGTGTGCACCCAAGAACCAAAGGCAGGATCAGTATTTTGTTGAGAACATCACCAGCTGTTGGAAAGACACCAGATCCCCACAAAAAAAAGAAGATTTTCCGAAATTCCTGGGATGTGCAGGTAATTGTATTTTAATGTTGGTGAAACTGCAAATAATGTAACCAAAAAAAATTGTCATGTTTCCTTGTATTCTATACACGTGAACAAAATAAGTTCAAGTTTAAAAGCGTTTTCAATGAAAATGATAAATGCTCCAATAGTAAAAAGTCTCATTGTATAATAGCACTTAAAATCTTGTACTGTTTATTGCAGTTCACCCAAAGTCTGCCAGTGACATCAAAAACGTTGATGAAAAGTTGCTGGAAATTGCATCCCAGTTATATGAAAGTGATTCCCAGGGAAGGCACTGGGATCATCAGCTTTGAATTACCAAGGTAACCAAATGTAAACATAGCAAACCAATACTGAGTGCAGACTAGACAATAAAAGCCTAATACAGTATTAACATAATTTTTAGCTCACCTTAGCTGAAAGCTCAAGTGAGCTATTCTGATCACATTTTGTCCGTCTGTCCGTCCGTCCGTCCGTCCGTCCGTCTGTAAACTTTCACATTTTGAACTTCTTCTCTAAAACCACCAGGCCAATTTCAACCGAATGTGGCACAAAGCTTCCTTATGGTAAGATGAATATAAATTGCAGAAATGAAAGACTGATCTTTATTCAAAGCGGAGAAAACCTCGAAACTGTAGAAAAATGGGGGTGCATTTTTAAAAATCTTCTTCTCAAAAACTACTGAGTCAAATTCAACGTAATTTAGCATAAATAATCCTTATGGAAAGGAAAATATAAATTGCAAAAATTATGGGCTAATTCTGTTTCAAATTTGAGTAATTTACAAAAATAATAATAAGACAGAGAGAATAGGGGGTCAATCAGTTTAACTTAGGGCTCGATATTTCATATATCGAAAACCAGGTTAGAGACAGAGGACCAGTCTAGTTTGTTAGAAGCAGCCATGTTGGACGCGTGATAAACGGGTCAAATTGACAAAGATGAATTTGCTTGTTGTGCAACAGTTTACGTGCGTAGGGAATATTTGAAACATCCAAAATGTGTTTGTGCCGTTTTTGTGAAGTAAATTGAGGTTAAATATTTTAATGCGTTGACATTTTCACTTCTGACGGTGGTTTTAGCTTGTTTTGATTTTCGTTTCGTTTCTTTTTAACTTGAGGGGGAACTATCGCCTGTATTTTGGAATTCTTACGTATAGAATCAAATATTAATAGACTTCGGTAAATCAGACAGCTAATTGTTTACATGTACCTGCGCAAAATGAGCAAAATTTGGTACGATCTCTACGTGATGGTTGATTAATGCAACATGTTTTGTTAAAATGCTCATCATTTTCAGTCTAAATGGAGATTATTTTCGCTGCTAGAAATATATAAGTATATATATGATGAAAAATAAATTGTGTTCTGTCTTTGTTTTAGTGCATTTTTCTTTTGTTTTAATCGTTTTCAATTTTATATTTACTAACCGTATCTGAGAGTCAAGCTTCGAGTTATAAGCAAAATACAGAGCTTTGTGCACAATGCTATGTTTGTACACAGAGCTGAGGTCATGCTTTAGTTTGTTTATATTTTATATATTTTAAATGCAGCTATGCTGAATAGGAAATAGCAAGTTTAAAAATCTTAAGTTGATGGTAATAAACTCATGTGAACAAAAACATGACTCAAACCAAGCTATGTATCTTGTTTATAATTCTATGACTGACGCTGAAATTTTAGTTGATCATTAGAAATGATGATATGCTGTAACTACTTTCTGGGGCCCCCTCCTTATTCGATTAATTATATGGAATCTTCACCAATTTTGATAGTTTTTCAGACACAAGTAAATAAAACCGACATCTTTAAAACAGTTTCCATAGTGCTGACACATTACTGTTATGGGGTAGACTGGTCCTCTGTCTCTATCATACGAAAGATCGCGCATATCAGACAGAGGACCAGTCTATGTTTTGGGGTTAAATGCATTTTCGCTATTCTTAAGAACATATTACAGCGGAAAATCATCTTGGTTTGTAGCCATTTGTTGTTTTCGAATAAAGATGAAAAATAATGGGTGGGCCCTAATAAAATAAAGTGATATGCCTGTCAATACATTGATTATAATAGCTCTTTAAATATCACGTGACAACATTTGTCATTCGAGTGTATTCATCGATCAAGTGAGTAAGGTTATAAAACGTCACATGAGTTCACGCCAGGTAAACAACAATCGTTTATTAATGGGGAAGACCAATTAAATTTTTTAATGCTTTTAATTTGAGCGCATTGAGGTACGATTTTCTTCTTTCACATATAGGAATTTTTTAAATAAAATACAATAACTATAGTCTGTCCCAAGATATTTATGCAGCACATTTGGCTGATTTTAATAAAAATACACATATCTGTGAAAGAAGTGCAATTCAAATCGATGAAAGGGGAAATTTCAAATATATCTTAATTGACACATTATCATTTTTCACTCGGAAAAATTCACAGGAACGAAAACAGATTTCTTACTAAGATTTATAATGGGGAATGTTTACATCTTTTCTCCATTCGGAAGTCACTCGAAATACCTCGCGCAATTTTTCAACGTTATCATCCAGGTCTGCTGCAATACAAAATCCCCGTAGACATCACATTTTTAAGCCGTGTATTGAAACCTGATAAGCTAAAGGGGGCGTTTCAATGGAGAAATCTTGGAAATTTTTCATACTTTTGAATAAACATGTTTGAACCCTGAGGTATTTATAAATATCGAGTAATTAAGCAAAATGTGAATCCAGGATATCTTGGGACAGAGTATAGTAAGTAGTTGAAGAAGAAAATGTACCTATATGCTCATATATTTTGATCACTTTGTAAAGTGTGGGTGAGGGGGGAGGGGGGCAGAACTAAAATGAAGGGAATTGGAAATTCACAGTGTACCCCTACCAAAAATTTAGTTTAATATCTTGCATAGGATCTTCTTGCGGTAAAAATGGTATTTCATAAAGGTACAATGTGCTTTGAACGCCCATACATGTATAAAGCCATTGTTGCTCAGGTGAGCGATGTGGCCCCATGGGCCTCTTGTTTTAATAACCTTGCAAAAATGTGTGAATTTGTCTATTTTTCTTTTTATCAATGCCATTGAACAATGAATACTAAGAACAATACTATTGTAATAGACAACTTCTGTTCAAGTTTTTATGAAGATATGTTTTTTTTTAAGAGACAAAACCCAATGCCAGGATTTCATCACCTGATACATTATATAGTTTAGAAAAATAAGTCTTGACACTTAATATATATATAGAATAGAGGTTTTTTCCAAAACAAATATTTCAAATTTATTTTTTAGGAACAAATGAAATAGTTGCAAATATGAGTGCGAGTTCATAGAATGACAATGCGCAGACTGCTGAAATATGCAGCAAGGAAACTGGGGAGAAAGCAAGACTTCACCAGAGGTCCAGAGGACATTTTCTTTGTGTAACCGGTGGAGGACACATCACTTACTTTGACCCAATTTTCAAGTGAGAAAATAGATTGCTTCTAAAAATATATTAGCAAACAGCCTTAAACATTCCTGTCATTTTTTTTATTATTAGATCCTAGTCATATTCACCATATTATTCAAATGTGTAGTTATATATCGATTGTTTATATCACAGCAACCTAAGATTCTGTTTTTCGGTAAAACATCTATCCTCCAATAATGAAGAATTATGATGGATAGAAAATGTTATTAATATGAATACTGCATGCACACAAAACAGTATATAGTTGTCAAAAATGAAACTTGTTTTGGTTCAGGACAACACCTTAATCTCAAATCTATTAACCAATATTATTATTTGTTCAAACTGATATATCATATGTATAAGTTAAAGAAAATAACCCAAAAACAACAGGTCCCACCATTACCAACATCCCTTACGTCAATGCTCAAAATTGAGGCATGAGTATTTGACCTCAAATTTTTACATTTTCATATAAAATTTTAAGTGGAAACAAAGTTGAGCGACTTTAAAATTTTGGTGACTGTGGGACCAGGACTAAAATATACTAGGAATGAAGATTCAAGAATTACAATTATTTTTTTTTCAGGTCTGAGAGTCCTTCCCAGATATTCATGCAGGTTGTATGCCTCATGTACTTAGAGTTGAAAGATGTTCCAGAAGAGGATCTCGAAGAAGCGATGGAAAACTACATCTTGTGTTATGACAATATGTGTCAACTTGATTCACTGAAAGCTGCTAAGGACCTCCCCTTGCCTCCCCCATTGCACATGATGTGGAGAAACATCAGGAAAATTATTGATAGACTACATTTGGTGAACCACAAAAATTCGAAGTGTAAGGAAGTGTACAGTGCCGATGAAGCCCTTCCTCCAGGTTACAACACCATGGTTGCAGAGCAAACATTCTCTTGGTTTTCCCGATTCAAGAAAATTGCCAATTCCATGTCATAGACACATCACCTATTCTTCATTCATAGGAACATCAAACACAGAAACGCTTACACCGCAAAATGCCAAAGGAAAGGCAAGGAACCTGTCCTCCCAGGAATCAATTCTAAGCTCTTATCAAAACTGTCATAAATAGTGCATTCATGGTGAGAATTAATGCCTTATATATAAGTGTACAGCATTGTGACTTAACTGTTGATTCCATATTGGAGTGTTACGTCAGATGTGGAAAGTGACTGATTCATGTATTCTGTACATATTGTATATTAATATGTGTTTAAACAAGTGATTTGATTAAAAATCCCTTTTATGTTACAAAATTGGACTTGCTTTTTTTCTGTTATGAATATTTTAAACAATAAAATGAAGCTCTAAACCTAAATGAAGGTACTTTTTTAATGTGAGAAAAAGGTTAGCAATCTGTTAAACACTTGATCATGATGATATTAACAGCCATATTTTTTCTGAGAAACATATTCAAAAGAGCATGGTAATATATAATGTTTAAATATTGATTTCATTCAAGCTGAATTCTGTTCATTTTTTTTCATCAAAATGCAAAGCATTCTGAATCCATTGAAATGGAAATGTCTTCAGTAATTTGTGTGTAGAGCTTTATTTTTCATAGTTACATAGTTCTTTTACATTTTCAACATTAAAAAGCTGCAAAAGTTTAGACATTGAAGGATTTTTCCAATAATAAGGCTTAATGTATTTTTTGCGATAGCCTTCGTATATAGGACATATTAAAATAAAATGTAATTCGTCTTCAATAGAATTTGAACATAGAAAACAATTTCTATTGTGTCTTTCAATATTATAAAATCGACCTGTTTCTATTGCTAACTGATGCGAAGACAACCTGAATCTTGAAATACACTTTTGATATTTGACTGGAATGGGTTTCCTTAAATAAAATTGTAAATTATGGGTTGCAATTAAGTATTTGAAAAAAGAACAATTACTAGAACTACCTAGTTGAGAAAAAATATTCTGTGTAGCTTGGTCAAATATACGTTGTTTGACAACAATGAGATCTGCAGCTGTTATTTTTTGTTTTTCCCACAATTCAAACATACCCAGATTGCATAAAAATTCTTTAACATGAGACAACCAGTTTTTTTTGCATTATGTTTTTCGACACAGTCATATAGTGTATAATAGCAATGTTGAATAATACAATTATTACGGTACAGAATTTTTTTCCAGAACTTAACTATGTTAAACATTCTTTGGTACAGCAGAGGAAAGCGTCCTAATTCAGAATAAACTGCTACATTACAAGTTAACCTTTTAACACCCAAGATATGTTTAAAGAAATCAAGATGAAGTCTCTCAATGTTAGGTGCTTTGAGTGAACCCCAAACCTCAGAGGCATAGTTGCCAACAAAACAATCAAACAATGATAGCAAAGTATTATGATTAAATACATGTTTCTAATATTTTTTTCAATACAAATAATGCCTTTCTACCTTGCTCAGCAAATTGTTTCTCAGCTCTAGAGAATTTATTATTGTAGTAAAAAATAATGCCTAGATATGCAAACTGATCTACAATTTCAAGTGGTTTACCATAAATATACCATTTTCACATTCTTTTACCCTTCCACCTTTTCTAAAAACAATAATCTTTGACTTGTCAACATTAATGTGTAATTTCCATGTGGTACAATAATATGTTAATTGATCCAAAAGAGATTGAAGACCAGCAATTGTCTCTGAAAAAATCACCTTGTCATCAGCGTACATAAGAAGGAAAAGATTCAGTGATGAAATTTCAAATGGTACACATCCAGAATTAAAAAAAATATCATTCAAAATCATTAACATACAAATTGAATAGAATAGGTGAAAGTACTTCACCTTGCATTAAACCAAGATTGCTGTTGAAAAAAATCACTCAAAAATCCATCAGAAGTCACACATGCTTTAACATTTTTATATAACCCTTTTATAACACGTAGAAGTTTTCCTTGGATACCAATTTTTGGCAATTTCATCCAAAGTTTAGACCTATTAACAGAGTCAAATGCTTTTTTGAAGTCAATAAAGGCACAGTAAAGTCTTCTGTTATTTGCCAACGATGAAGTAATTAAAGTGTGTAGAGCAAAAATTGCATCACTTATTCCATATTTAGATTTAAAACAAAGTTGTGCATCAGTAACGACATTATTTTCATCTGACATAGGAATAAACAAAAGAAGTCAAAACCAGGCACATACTATATATAGTATACTAGCATGTTATGTGCCATGTAGGTCACCCTGTCCTGTCAATCTGTACCTTAAAAAAAACATCAATCACCATTGTTTTTACAACAATCAAAAACTAAGTTGCATGCTTCAAAAATTGGGGTCGACAGTAAACAAACATTGGGGTCTCCCCCCCCCCCCTTCCCCAACACTTCCAAAATGATGGTTGACAGGAAACAAACATTGGGGTCCCCCCCCCCCCTCCAAAATAATGGTTGAGAACAAACAAACATTGAAGCCCCCCCCCCCCCCCCAAAAAAAAAAACACCCTTCCACCAAACACCTTATAAAAGAGGGATAATTGACAATCATTGTATCAATCATTTGAAGACTTCAGTGAAGGTAAGTGCTGACAAAGTTAAGCTTTAAGGTAAGCATCAGAATAAGAGTCTCCAGATTTAAAAGCGTATTTCTCATGCTGTATCCACTGAGCTTTTTATAATGTACAAATTGTAGTTAAATCAATTTGAATTATTTATTGCTATCTTTTTTAAGTAATGAATTCTTTTACATTAATTAGTCTTATGCAGTTTTCAAGATATTTAGAAACATTAATTATTCTATTCAAGGGAAATCAAATGTAATTATTTTTCATGGATAAGAGATCAAGTAAATCATTAAGATTCATTTCTCCACAACAAACTATATTTAATAAACGATTAAATATCAATCAAATGATCTAATTATCAAATAGGTTGTGTAATATTTATAAATTCCAAAAATTGTGAGTTAACCCATTGATACTGAATCATTGAGAAAATTGTCAATATTTGGTGAAAATAATTGTTCATGTATACCATGTAAGAATGATCCCATATAATTCAGACAACAGTATACTGTATATTTCGCCACATATAATTCTCATATGTATTGCCTTTCATATGAGAATCATATGAGAAACATATGTGTATCATATGTATATCGAATCATATGAGTATCATATGTGAATGATCATATGAGAATTATATGATCAGTCATATAGATCATATGAAGCAATATACACATGACACACATATGAAAATTTCTTCATATGATGATCATATGTATAACACATGAGAATCATATGAAAGAAACCCATGTAAATAATTTCATAATATTTTTTTAGTGTTTGTTCAAAGAATTAGTTAATTTACATATTAATATAATCAAATTTGAGCAACATGAATTTATGTTTAAAACACTGTACTACATAACGTTGTATATGTCCTATTTATGGCTTTAATTAATTGAGGAATAAGGAATCATTCTTTGAGTATTATGAGGTGATATTCTCGGTCGGGGCGCGGTCAAATCCAATAAAGCCCGAAGGGCTTTATGATAGATTTGACCATGCTCCGACCAAAATTATCACCTCATAATATTCAAAGAATGATTCCTTATTACTTATATTTATATCATTTTCAATTTCTACACTTTAAAAACAACATTTTAAAAGCAATATTTTTTCATGTAGCACATGCTATGTATTACTACGCGGCGTAGCCAATACCGTTTTTCGGTTATGCTATAAGACCCACCCATTTTGTGTCGCTCATCTTTTATGAAATTATTGGGCTATATGCTTCAAAATTGATTGGTAATGTTATCACAAACAAAGACAGTTGATAATGTAAATATTGTACAATAATGACACAGCTAAAATAGTTCATGTGTATTGGCAGACATGCGTGTAAGAATTAAATGATACATATGTTTACGTTTACACATTTATCCTTTTTGGAACAAATAAGTAACCATAAGATAAGATTAATTTAAAAAAAATAGAATTTCATTCCGGGAATTGAACCGGAATCGGTTTGAAACTCGTCTTGTCATTTACGTCACATTTTACGTCACCAGAAGCAGAAGATGGAATGAGAGTGATTTTTATAGGTACGATTGTCATTATCCTATCTTTATTCATTAACTTTAAGTTTATTTTCCACAACATCGTCTTTATTTAATCTGGTCCTCATTAATTTTGTATTCACTCACCGTACTGATAATATGTATGTGAGGAGATCGGTACACACGTTGGGCCATAGGCCTATATTTTTATAGCGTAATATTATGGCACAAAAATGATTAAGATGTTAGTCCAATGTGCAATTCATATCTTTGATAGATATATGTTACAGTTAAATTATAAACAAAACATATCAAAAGTGGAAGTAGAGAAAAATGATCAACTACCTAAGGGAAAATTCGGGTTAAAATGACGTGGAGCTACATGTACATGTAATACCATAACATTCTTCAAGCAAATTATTATTCTTGTCGTCGCTTCAATTGCCTCAAACCTTCTCTGAAACACGGAAACTCTGATGCATGTTAAATAACGAAATGTCAGTCCGAATTTTCCCGTTTAGCTGCAGACAGTTAAGAATTGTTTGTGCATAACACATTATGTTTGTTTTAAAAGAAAACAAAGCAGAGAAAATCAGCTGTAACAAAGCCCAATTGAAGACGCTCACAACACAAAAGGCTATTGTTATGGACAAGAAAAAAGCAAACCTCTCAGGATTAAAATTGATAAGAGTATATAGGATGAATGATTGATCAACAGAAATCACCCCAACTCATAGAGATATTGTATAGTCAGGTAAATATTCTGCTATGTAAATATGATATGTATTTCAAGTACATTTATTAATTGATATTTTTCCTTTATGAATTCATACATCCTATTTATAACCAATGTATTTCTGACTAATGATATTCACACAGTGTCAGTAAAAATATTCAGTAGTGCATCCTCATTTCAATATAGATATTTCTTTAATATTGACCACAATTTTACTATTTTTGGTTATGAAAATGGTCACTCTATAAGATATACTTATTGTTTGGCTTATTGAAAATTTTATTTTTAGGGTTTTTGATTGCTGACTGCTCATCAGAAAGCATGTTTCAACTGAGTAAAATTGCACACAAAGATATATACTAAAGTATACACAAATTCTGGGTATCAAAGGAGTTCAAAGGTAGCATATTAGTCAACTTTATGATAACTGTAAATTGCATTACATGTTCATAGAACATTTCATTCATGGTAATTTAAAGCACTACTTGTATTTTAAAGTACCAGTAACATTGTATTATTTTTAATGTGAATACTTTGAGATATATTTTGAAAATATTATGTGTGTTGATTTTTTAAATTTACTTTTAATTGAAGAATAGTTATGCCTATAGGTACCATTATGCTGAGTAATTGTTTAATTATTTCTTTTCAGTAAATTGCCAAAAAAAATCATATGCACTACATTCTAAAGAATAAAAGGGACTTATTCTGAGGGATTCATTGGTCCAGCCTTTTGCTTAAGGTAAGCATTTTATGGCTGCTATCAAAAATTTATTTTTTTTTCATTCAGTTCCAAATAAATTCAAGAGTTATTGAGAGATTCAAGATCATGAGCACTGTTTTGCAAAGGTCATTAAAAAGAACGAATGAAGTCTAGTATCTTTCAGGCGAATTGCTTTATTTTCATTTATTACGGGCCGCCAGAAGGCGGTCCGTTATTTGATATACATTTAGATATTGTAACTGCGTTTCTGCTGGATAGTTTTTATTTGATAGAATTAATATTATGCTTATTTTTATGAATTAAAAGTAAATTTCTAATGAAGTTGATTTAAAGATTTATGGAATATTGTACATTATAAATTACACTTAGTCTATTGTTTTTTGAATTTTTTTTTCATTTTGAAAGGACCATATATTCCAACGAAAACTTAGTCTGCAACCAAGGAGATACCGAAGAATGTAAGAGATATTTATTCTAAGAAGATTCTGACCATTATTTCATTTCATGACCATGGACAGCAAGCAGATAAACAAGAGAACAGGACTAAAAATATGAAATTCTCCAGTTCAGTTCAGAGATTTCTAAACAAGCTGGACATTGCATGTGTTCAATTTTCAATTTTATGATATACACTTTAATGTTTTTTGGTATGTCTACTCATCATATGACTTTCATTGGTATACATGACTGTACTTATACGTTTATGAAATCAAATGTCCAATAATTTTTATTTTTAAGGAGAATACATGTATCGACAAATGCTAATAACTTGTTTTTCTATATTCTTTGAATAATTAGATTATGTGCACTGTGTAAAATAATTAAGTTATTTCTTTGTATGGAAAACAAGACATTTTGGGGATGGATCTGTAGAAAATATGTATGTATCTTCAAACTTCAGCAATATTTTGATAAATTTTATCTAAAGCAGAAATACCTTATTTTCTATGTGCACAAGTCTATATTTTTCTTTTGATAAATGTGAAAAAAACACATATGTATATTTCATATGATTTACATATGATGCCACTTTCATATGATTCTCATATTTTCATATGAGAATCATATGAAAGTGGCATCATATGTAAATCATATGAAATATACATATGTGGATCATACGATTTGTCACATAGGATTCACATATGATGCCCTTTTTTATGATCTCATATGAAACAGATCATATGATCCACATATGTGAATCATATGTGACGAGGTTGCCTGTGTATATGATAAGAATATATGTAGTTAAAATGAAAAGGTACACTAAATTAGATCATTAATTTGCTTATTAACAAAAATTAATCAGTTTGCTGAGTAATGTAATGGACATTTAAAAAAATGCATATTTCCTTCAGATTCAGTTCCACTGTTTGAAATTGACTCTCATCAATTAAAAAATCCTTCAATAAGTGAGCATTTAAATTACAAGATTTATTCCGTTATTGACATAAAATAATATATCCTTTTGCCAAAACTGTAGGGTTTGTGAGCTTTGGGTATAGTTTGTTGTTTAAATTTTGACTAAAAAATTGATGAATATTTAAAATGTGAGACATTATATAGTGGCAGATAGAAATAAATGCCCTTATAGGCATGTTTAGTTGTATTATATGGTTGACTTCAATCTAACAAGTTTTGTGGTGCTAAACCATTAATTGTTTAGTAGAGCAGAATATGTTAATGCTAATCCCTTCCAGATTGTAGGAATCATAGGCATTTAGAGAATACCAGAAAATCATGCATTGGGGGGGGGGGGGTACAAAAATTTTTAAAGGATGTTTTAAAAGAAAATCTTATTTATTGAAAGACCTAAAACATCATGGAAAAATGTATACATAATTGAAAATAAATATTCAAAAGTCTAATGAAGAAAAAGTCAAAATAATTAAAGCTAAAGTAAAACATATCAGGTTAGAACAAAAAAGGTTAATAAAAATTAACTTCAGATAGAGAAAAAATCTTCCTCTGAATATTCTAAAATAGACAGACTAAAACAGACAATAGGTCACTTGTAATTAATTTCTTTGTTCTCTCCCTCCCTAACCATTTAAAATAATGAATATTAATGAATTACAAAATTGTAAAACCAGAGCTAATCATAAAACTATACCACAAAACCTAACATTTTTTCATATGTATGTTCCCCCTCTAACAGTGCTCATTAAATCATGACCATCTTATTCTCAACATCATTGGAAATAATTATGATAATTTTGATAATTTTCAGGGAAGCTTTCTTCAAGGCAGGGGACCTTCACAACCCAAAGGATTTCCAGACAGCCCTGAACAGAACCTTCATGATTGGCACCCTTCTGTGCCATTTCAAGCGGACAGAACTCCTGCACCTTGTTTCAAATCTGGCTTCAGAAGCAAGGACAAGAGTGCAGTCAGTCACATACAGAAGGAGGACGATTGCCAACGCAGGTCTGCAGGACGGCGCATCCCTGATATTTTTGAGTCCAACACAAATCCTTGATCTGACAACAGGATCTTTGGTAATTAACAATTTTTATGAAGATAAAATTATTTTTGTACATTTATAAAGAATAATCATATTTGCACTTGTAATATTACAGGAAATGATAGGTTTCCATATTTTGTACCAAACACTACAAGTATGAACTCATCAAAGTGGGTTTAAATAAAGTATAGCAACATTGTGTAACTATGACAATATTTTCAGATTCATCCAATGGACTGTCCTTTGATATGGCTGAGAGGAGACCTGTGCCAGTTGAGGGCCCAAAGCTGGATTTGGCACGCCATATCCAGGTACCCGCTGGATCCATTGCCCTGCAACACTACCTTGAGAAGGCGGAGGGAATCCTCAACGAGAACATTGGTCCAGCGATTCTCGCATGGAGTGCCATGTACGGTCTGAACTTGTATTCGAAGTGGATTGAGGAACTGCGCCATTTCAACCTCCCACTGTTATATGGTCCTCCAACCGCAGGCAAGACTCTCATTGCACAGTGTGCAGCTTGGCTGACGGGTTGCAGTGAGCTGCACATTGCTTCAAGGTAAGTAGTTGTTTAGAATTCATATCCCTAAAAATACTGTGAGATAAAACTGAAATGATTTGAAGGAATCGAAGCTTTCAAGGTTTATAATGATAAAACAGTTTTATGGAAATACTATTGTTGTTTTGTAGTAAATATATACTGTGGAATCATTTTTATTCGTGGGGGGTCAAAGTTCGTGGGTAGCCAAAATTTTCCTGGTTTGTTGGAATGTAATTTCGTTGCTAGTGTAAATGGGATAAATTTAATAAATATTAAACAGATGATTGTGTATAGGTTCGTGGGGATGTAAATTCGTGGGCAAGGGTTACCCACGAAAGCCACAAACATTGGTCCCCCACGATCAATGATGATTCCACAGTAATTATATTTTTCCTATTCCCTCTAGATGTACTTTGGCCTTTGTCACCTCTTGGCTGACCACCAGCAGCCTTCCATTCGTGTGGGATGACCCAACATCCAGTGATGAGGTGTCACAGTTAGCCATTGATCTTGGCAATGGAGCAGTGAGTAATTTGTATAGCATTGTAAAACTCTTTTATATATCAATTGGGATTTACCTAAACATGTATTCAGCACGTATACCAACCAATAATTTTTATGTTTCAGCTGTATCCTATTCAACATCAAATATTGAATTTAAAAATATCTATCAATATTTATGCAAAGATTTAATCTATATTAATTTAATGTCCATTTTCAAGGTCAGAGGGAAGGCAAACAACGAGACGAGGAAGCCACTTACTGGTTGTTTGGTCAAGGCCACTTCGACATGAGTGCTGCTTACAAGTAAGAATGATCGAATGAGAAATAAAATCAAACAATAACAAAGGCTTAATTTATTTAATGAGGGTTTATGGTTATAACTATTTTTCGGCTATAATTACTACCTTAAGACAAAGATCTCTGTATAAAAATATATTGAAATGCTTAAATTCTAAAGTTAAAATATTTGTATTTTAACTTTACTAAAATTAATAATAGCTTATGGCCAACAGTATCATATATGTCAAAGTTTAAGGCAGATTTGATAGTTAATTTGTTGACCACCCAGCCTCCTTAACGTAATGTTTGCATATTTCCTTTAGATATTTCAGCAGATTGCTTGTCATTAAGATCGACAAGACGAAACACCAGAAGAAGACAGGCGATGCAAAAAGACTTGAGGATGCTGCCAGGGAAGCCTCTTCTGCCTCCCAGTGGTCCTGTCAGGTCTTAACTCGGTGAGGGCTGCTGACATCAACAAGGAGGTGGAGAACCTGCAGTCCGTTCTAAGGATGGACATCAGGATCCTGGAAGGCATTGCCCTGCCAATGGTCATGGCGAGGATGGTATGAAAATTTGCTTATTTCTCATTAAAATTAATAGTGCCCATATTAATACATGTAGAACAGTTTTCTTATTTTTTAAAATTGTTTTATGTTTTGAATGCAGCTCAGCGGAATGATCTGATGGATGCCGTCCTGGTCTACATCAAAGATGTTCTGGTACCTTATTATCAGGAGAGCCTGACACCTGCTTGCCAAGAGGTCAACAGAGCTGAAAACCTGACCTTGGTGGATTCAGCTTTTGCAGACATTATCAGAGTGCAAGTATGAAATTTCAAACAAAGCCAAACAATTTACAAAAAGTTCAAGCTTTATATGGAAATGAAATAATTACATACATGTAGGTATACATATGTACTAATGCATATATACCTTTTAGTGTGAAAAAAAAGAAGGAATATTTTCTTAATGTTTAGTTAAATGTTTTTGTTATTTAATTTTAGCACGAGGAGGAGGTTGCAACAATTGTGTCCAACTCATTTGTTGCAGTCAGGGCGGACCAGGTCAAAGTGAAGAAAGTGAGGAAAGAAGTAGTGAAAGTCGGGGTGAAAACAAACCACGTCTGAATGGGAAGCCTAAGAAGTGCGAAGAAAATTCTATCAAGTGAGCAGTGGGAGACTTTGGCATCAGCCATATTAAAAGAAGGAAGGAAAATAACAATTAATTTTAAATGCCTTTCTATAAAATTGTACCTAAGCTAATGGGAAATAATAAGCTAAATTTTAAAAATATAAACTACATGTTCACCATGATATGAGCCTTGTTAATACTTTGTTAACTATTAAAGTAGTATATTTTTCGTGTGTAGGGATATCTCATTAATTAATTCAAGTATTGAATAGTTATTTAAGTATTAACATGTTAAATAACATTGTATTAATTTGATCAAATCATTACAGCTCTAACAGCTCCACCAGCTCTTCCGGCAGAGGAACAGATGGACATGGGTTCCCTTCCAACTTATGCAATTTCTAATGCAGATAAAATAACCCTAAAATCATCAATTTCAGTGGAAAACTTTATTGTCATTGAAGAAATAAGATTTCATACAACCATCTGTAAACCATGAATCCTCAAAGTAAATAGAGTTTGCTTAAATCATTGTCACATGTTAAATAACATTGTATTAATTTGAACAAATCATTACAACACCAACAGCTTAACCAGCTCCTCCAGCAGAGGAACAGATGGACCTGGGTCCCCTTCCAACTTCACCAAAGTCAACAGCAGGTACCATGCAATTTCAAACCCTTAAATTGTCAACTTTAATTTTAGGCTCATTATTGAATAATAAAATTGGATGAAAATTTAGTAACATTGCACTCAACAGTTCATATAAAGATAGCTTTTAACATATACTAATTCATTTTAGCTTTAATTCCACCCAGACCACAGATTGATGAGGAGATGGAGGTAACTATCCCGTCTGTACCAGCAATGTAATGCATAACACTGATCTCAGAAACTAATTGACTTGTTAATCCAAAACTTGTGTGAAATCATCACTTCATAGTACAGATTAAAACATGTTAAATTCATGATCCCCGGGGATTGGGTGTGGTCACAATAGGATATTGAATTTTTACACATAATTAAATACTGAGAAAGAATGCATAACACTGGTCCCAAAAACTAATTGAGCTGTTAATCCGAAACTTGTGTGAAATCATCCTTTCACTGCACACATTCAGCCCCTTAAAAGTCAGGATCCCCGGGGTTTGGGTGTGGTCACAATACGAGATCAAATTTTTTACACATAAATAAACAGAGAGAAATAATGCATAACACTATTTTCGGAAACTAATTGAGCCGTTAATCCGAAACTTGTGTGAAATCATCCTTTCACAACATACATTCAGCCCTGTAAAAATCAGGATACCAGGGGATTGGGTGTGGTCACAATCGGAGATTGATTTTTAAACAGAAATGATTAGTAAGATATAATGCATAACACTGATCTCAGAAACTAATTGACCTGTAAATCCAAAATTTGGATGAAATCATCACTTCATAGTAAAGATTCAAACTTGTTAAATTCATGATCCCCGGGAATCGGTTGTGGTCACAATAGGATATGGAATTTTTACACAGAATTAAATACTAAGAAAGAATGCATAAAACTGGTCTCAAAAACTAATTGAGCTGTAAATCCGAAACTTGTGTGAAATCATCCTTTCACAGCACACATTCAGCCCTGTAAAAATCATGATCCCCGGTGTTTGGGTGTGGTCACAATAAGATAACAATTTTTTCACACAGAAATAAACAGAGAGAAATAATACATAACACTGTTCTCAGAAAGTAATTGAGCTTTTAATCCGAAACTTGTGTGAAATCATCCTTTCACAGCATACATTCAGCCCTGTAAAAATCAGTATCCCAGGGGATTGGGTGTGATCACAATAAGAGATTGATTTTTAAACAGAAATAAATAGTGTGATGTAATGCATAACACTGATCTCAGAAACTAATTGACTTGTTAATCCAAAACTTGTGTGAAATCATCACTTCATAGTACAGATTAAAACATGTTAAATTCATGATCCCCGGGGGTTGGGTGTGGTCACAATAGGATATTGAATTTATACACAGAATTAAATACTGATAAAGGAGGCATAACACTATTCTCAAAAACTAATTGAGCTGTTAATCCGAAACTTGTGTGAAGTCATCCTTTCACAGCACACATTCAGCCCTGTAAAAATCAGGATCCCCGGGGTTTGGTTGTGGTCACAATAGGAGATCAAATTTTTTTACACAGAAATAAACAGAGAGAAAAAATGCATAACACTATTCTCGGAAACTAATTGACCTGTTTATTCGAAACTTGTGTGAAATCATCCTTTTGTAGTGTAGAGTCCACCATGAAAAAATCATGTTCCCAGGGGATTGGGTGTGGCTGCAAAAGGAGATTTTGTACATAGAAATAAATAGCAAGACATAATACTTAACACTGTTCTCAGAAACCAATTAAGGTGTAAATCCGAAACTTGTGTGAAATCATCCTTTCACAGCACACATTCAGCCCTGTAAAAATCATGATCCCCGGGGTTTGGGTATGGTCACAATAGGAGATCATTTTTTTTACACATAAATAAACAGAGAGAAATAATTCATAACACTGTTCTCAGAAACTAATTGAGCTGTTAATCCGAAACTTGTGTGAAATCATCCTTTTACAGCACAGATTCAGCCATGTGAAAATCATGATCCCCGGGGTTTGGGTGTTGTCACAATAGGAGATCATTTTTTTACACATGAATAAACAGAGAGAAATAATGCTTAACACTGTTATCAGAAACTAATTGAGCTGTTAATCAAACTTGTGTGGAATCATCCTTTCCAGGCACACATTCAGCCCTGTAAAATCTTGATCCCCGGGGTTTGGGTGTGGTCACAATAGGAGATCAATTTTTTTTACACATAGATAAACAGATACAAATAATTCATAACACTGTTCTCAGAAACTAATTGAGCTGTTAATCCGAAACTTGTGTGTAATCATCCTTTCACAGCACACATTCAGTCCTGTAAAAATCATGATCCCCGGGGTTTGGGTTTGGTCACAATAGGAGATCAAATTTTTTACACATAAATAAAGAGAGAGAAATAATGCTTAACACTGTTGTCTGAAACTAATTGAGCTGTTAATTCGAAACTTGTGTGAAAGCATCCTTTCACAGCACATATTTAGCCCTGTGAAAATCATGATCCCCGGGGTTTGGGTATGGTCACAATAGGAGATCATTTTTTTTTACACATAAATAAACAGAGAAAAATAATTCTTAACACTGTTCTCAGAAACTAATTGAGCTGTTAATCCGAAACTTGTGTGAAATTATCCTTTCCAGGCACACTATCAGCTCTGTAAAAATCATGATCCCCGGGGTTTGGGTGTGGTCACAATAGGAGATCATTTTTTTTTTACACATAAATAAACAGAGAGAAATAATGCTAAACACTGTTCTCAGAAATTAATTGAGCTGTTAATTCGAAACTTGTATGGAATCATCCTTCCACAGCACATATTTAGCCCTGTGAAAATCATGATCCCCGGGGTTTGGGTGTAGTCACAATAGGAGATCATTTTTTTACACATAAATAAACAGAGAGAAATAATGCTTAACACTGTTCTCAGAAACTAATTGAGCTGTTATATAGAAACTTGTGTTAAATCATCCTTTTACAGCACACATTCATCTCTGTAAAAATCATGATCCCTGGGATTTGGGTGTGGTCACAATAGGAGATCAATTTTTTTTTTACACATAAATGAAGAGAGAGAAATAATGCTTAACACTGTTCTCAGAAACTAATTGAGCTGTTAATTCGAAACTTGTGTGAAATCATCCTTTCACAGAACATATTCAGCCCTGTGATAATCATGATCCCTAGGGTTTGGGTGTGGTCACAATAGGAGATCATTTTTTTACACATAAATAAACAGAGAGAAATAATTCATAACACTGTTCTCAGAAACTAATTGAGCTGTTAATCCGAAACATGTGTGAAATCATCCTTTCCAGGCACACATTCAGCCCTGTTAAAATCGTGATCCCCGGGGTTTGGGTGTGGTCACAATGGGAGATCAATTTTTTTTACACATAAATAAAGAGAGAGAAATCATGCTTAACACTGTTCTCTGAAACAAATTGAGCTGTTAATCCGAAACTTGTGTGAAATCATCCTCTCACAGCAGACATTCAGCTCTGTAAAAATCATGATCCCCGGGGTTTGGGTGTGGTCACAATAGGAGATCAATTTTTTTACACATAAATAAACAAAGAGAAATAATGCTTAACACTGTTCTCAGAAACCAATTGAGCTGTTAATCCGAAACTTGTGTGGAATCATCCTTTCACAGCACATATTTAGCCCTGTGAAAATCATGATCCCCGGGGTTTGGGTGTAGTCACAATAGGAGATCATTTTTTTATACACATAAATGAAGAGAGAGAAATAATGCTTAACACTGTTCTCAGAAACTAATTGAGCTGTTATATAGAAACTTGTGTTAAATCATCCTTTTCAGGCACACATTCAGCCCTGTAAAAATCATGATCCTCGGGGTTTGGGTGTGGGCACAATAGGAGATCAATTTTTTTACACATCATAAACAGAGAGAAATAATTCATAACACTTTTCTCAGAAACTAATTGAGCTGTTAATTCGTAACTTGTGTGAAATCATCCTTTCACAGCACACATTCAGCCCTGTAAAAATCATGATCCCCGGGGTTTGGGTTTGGTCACAATAGGAGATCAAATTTTTTTTTACACATAAATAAACAGAGAGAAATAATTCATAACACTGTTCTCAGAAACTAATTGAGCTGTTAATCCGAAACTTGTGTGAAATCATCCTTTCACAGCACACATTCAGCCCTGTAGGAATCATGATTCCCGGGGTTTGGGTGTGGTCACAATAGGAGATAATTTTTTTTACACATAAATAAAAAGAGAGAAATAATTCATAACACTGTTCTCAGAAACTAATTGAGCTGTTAATCCGAAACTTGTGTGAAATCATCCTTTCACAGCACACATTCAGCCCTGTAAGAATCATGATTCCCAGGGTTTGGGTGTGGTCACAATAGGAGATCAATTTTTTTACACATAAATTAACAGATAGAAATAATTCATAACACTGTTCTCAGAAACTAATTGAGCTGTTAATCGGAAACTTGTGTGAAATCATCCATTCACAGAACAGATTCAGGCCCGTGAAAATCATGATTCCCGAGGTTTGGGTGTGGTAACAATAGGAGATCAATTTTTTTACACATAAATAAACAGAGAGAAATAATGCTTTACACTTTTCTCAGAAACTAATCGAGCTGTTAATCCGAAACTTGTGTGAAATCATCCTTTCAAAGAACACATTCAGCCCTGTAGAAATCATGATCCCCGGGGTTTGGGTGTGGTCACAATAGGAGATCAATTTTTTTTACACATCATAAACAGAGAGAAATAATTCATAACACTTTTCTCAGAAACTAATTGAGCTGTTAATTCGTAACTTGTGTGAAATCATCCTTTTCAGGCACACATTCAGCCCTGTAAAAATCATGATCCCCGGGGTTTGGGTGTGGTCACAATAGGAGATCAATTTTGTTTTTACACATAAATAAACAGAGAGAAATAATTCATAACACTGTTCTCAGAAACTAATTGAGCTGTTAATCCGAAACTTGTGTGAAATCATCCTTTCACAGCACACATTCACCCTGTAAGAATCATGATTCCCGGGGTTTGGGTGTGGTCACAATAGGAGATCAATTTTTTTTACACATAAATGAAAAGAGAGATATAATTCTTAACACTGTTCTCAGAAACTAATTGAGCTGTTAATACAAAACTTGTGTGAAATCATCCTTTTCAGGCACACATTCAGCCCTGTTAAAATCATGATCCCCGGGGTTTGGGTGTGGTCACAATAGGAGATCAATTTTTTTACACATAAATAAACAGATAGAAATAATTCATAACACTGTTCTCAGAAACTAATTGAGCTGTTAATCGGAAACTTGTGTGAAATCATCCATTCACAGCACAGATTCAGGCCTGTGAAAATCATGATTCCCAAGGTTTGGGTGTGGTCACAATAGGAGATCAATTTTTTTTCACATAAATAAAGAGAGAGAAATAATGCTTAACACTGTTGTCTGAAACTAATTGAGCTGTTCATCCGAAACTTGTGTGAAATCATCCTCTCACAGCAGACATTCAGCTCTGTAAAAATCATGATCCCCGGGGTTTGGGTGTGGTCACAATAGGAGATCAATTTTTTTACACATAAATAAAAAGATACAAATAATTCATAACACTGTTCTTAGAAACTAATTGAGCTGTTAATTAGAAACTTGTGTGAAATCATCCTTCCACAGCACATAATCAGCCCAGTGAAAATCATGATCCCCGGGGTTTGGGTGTTGTCACAATAGGAGATCATTTTTTTACACATCATAAACAGAGAGCAATAATTCATAACACTGTTCTCAGAAACTAATTGAGCTGTTATTTCGTAACTTGTGTTAAATCATCCTTTTCAGGCACACATTCAGCCCTGTAAAAATCATGATCCCCGGGGTTTGGGTGTGGTCACAATAGGAGATCAAATTTTTTTACACATAGATAAACAGAGAGAAATAATTCATAACACTGTTCTCAGAAACTAATTGAGCTGTTAATCCGAAACTTGTGTGAAATCATCCTTTCACAGCACACATTCAGCCCTGTAAGAATCATGATTCCCGGGGTTTGGGTGTGGTCACAATAGGAGATCAATTTTTTTTACACATAAATAAAAAGAGAGAAATAATTCTTAACACTGTTCTCAGAAACTAATTGAGCTGTTAATACGAAACTTGTGTGAAATCATCCTTTCCAGGCACACATTCAGCCCTGTTAAAATCATGATCCCCGGGGTTTGGGTGTGGTCACAATAGGAGATCAATTTTTTTGATACATAAATAAACAGATAGAAATAATTCATAACACTGTTCTCAGAAACTAATTGAGCTGTTAATCGGAAACTTGTGTGAAATCATCCATTCACAGCACAGATTCAGGCCTGTGAAAATCATGATTCCCGAGGTTTGGGTTTGGTAACAATAGGAGATCAATTTTTTTACACATAAATAAACAGAGAGAAATAATGCTTTACACTTTTCTCAGAAACTAATCGAGCTGTTAATCCGAAACTTGTGTGAAATCATCCTTTTAAAGAACACATTCAGCCCTGTAAAAATCATGATCCCCGGGGTTTGGGTGTGGTCACAATAGGAGATCAATTTTTTTACACATAAATAAACAGAGAGAAATAATTCATAACACTGTTCTCAGAAACTAATTGAGCTGTTAAGCCGAAACTAGTGTGAAATCATCCTTTCCAGGCGCACATTCAGCCCTGTAAAAATCATGATCCCCGGGGTTTGGGTGTGGTCACAATAGGAGATCATTTTTTTACACATCATAAACAGATAGAAATAATTCATAACACTTTTCTCAGAAACTAATTGAGCTGTTATTTCGTAACTTGTGTTAAATCATCCTTTTCAGGCACACATTCAGCCCTGTAAAAATCATGATCCCCGGGGTTTGGGTGTGGTCACAATAGGAGATCAAATTTTTTTACACATAGATAAACAGAGAGAAATAATTCATAACACTGTTCTCAGAAACTAATTGAGCTGTTAATCCGAAACTTGTGTGAATTCATCCTTTCACAGCACACATTCAGCCCTGTAAGAATCATGATCCCCGGGGTTTGGGTGTGGTCACAATAGGAGATCAATTTTTTTTATACATAAATAAACAGATAGAAATAATTCATAACACTGTTCTCAGAAACTAATTGAGCTGTTAATCGGAAACTTGTGTGAAATCATCCATTCACAGCACAGATTCAGGCCTGTGAAAATCATGATTCCCGAGGTTTGGGTTTGGTAACAATAGGAGATCAATTTTTTTACACATAAATAAACAGAGAGAAATAATGCTTTACACTTTTCTCAGAAACTAATCGAGCTGTTAATCCGAAACTTGTGTGAAATCATCCTTTTAAAGAACACATTCAGCCCTGTAAAAATCATGATCCCCGGGGTTTGGGTTTGGTAACAATAGGAGATCAATTTTTTTACACATAAATAAACAGAGAGAAATAATGCTTTACACTTTTCTCAGAAACTAATCGAGCTGTTAATCCGAAACTTGTGTGAAATCATCCTTTTAAAGAACACATTCAGCCCTGTAAAAATCATGATCCCCGGGGTTTGGGTGTGGTCACAATAGGAGATCAATTTTTTTACACATAAATAAACAGAGAGAAATAATTCATAACACTGTTCTCAGAAACTAATTGAGCTGTTAAGCCGAAACTAGTGTGAAATCATCCTTTCCAGGCGCACATTCAGCCCTGTAAAAATCATGATCCCCGGGGTTTGGGTGTGGTCACAATAGGAGATCATTTTTTTACACATCATAAACAGATAGAAATAATTCATAACACTTTTCTCAGAAACTAATTGAGCTGTTATTTCGTAACTTGTGTTAAATCATCCTTTTCAGGCACACATTCAGCCCTGTAAAAATCATGATCCCCGGGGTTTGGGTGTGGTCACAATAGGAGATCAAATTTTTTTACACATAGATAAACAGAGAGAAATAATTCATAACACTGTTCTCAGAAACTAATTGAGCTGTTAATCCGAAACTTGTGTGAATTCATCCTTTCACAGCACACATTCAGCCCTGTAAGAATCATGATCCCCGGGGTTTGGGTGTGGTCACAATAGGAGATCAATTTTTTTGATACATAAATAAACAGATAGAAATAATTCATAACACTGTTCTCAGAAACTAATTGAGCTGTTAATCGGAAACTTGTGTGAAATCATCCATTCACAGCACAGATTCAGGCCTGTGAAAATCATGATTCCCGAGGTTTGGGTTTGGTAACAATAGGAGATCAATTTTTTTACACATAAATAAACAGAGAGAAATAATGCTTTACACTTTTCTCAGAAACTAATCGAGCTGTTAATCCGAAACTTGTGTGAAATCATCCTTTTAAAGAACACATTCAGCCCTGTAAAAATCATGATCCCCGGGGTTTGGGTGTGGTCACAATAGGAGATCAATTTTTTTACACATAAATAAACAGAGAGAAATAATTCATAACACTGTTCTCAGAAACTAATTGAGCTGTTAAGCCGAAACTAGTGTGAAATCATCCTTTCCAGGCGCACATTCAGCCCTGTAAAAATCATGATCCCCGGGGTTTGGGTGTGGTCACAATAGGAGATCATTTTTTTACACATCATAAACAGATAGAAATAATTCATAACACTTTTCTCAGAAACTAATTGAGCTGTTATTTCGTAACTTGTGTTAAATCATCCTTTTCAGGCACACATTCAGCCCTGTAAAAATCATGATCCCCGGGGTTTGGGTGTGGTCACAATAGGAGATCAAATTTTTTTACACATAGATAAACAGAGAGAAATAATTCATAACACTGTTCTCAGAAACTAATTGAGCTGTTAATCCGAAACTTGTGTGAATTCATCCTTTCACAGCACACATTCAGCCCTGTAAGAATCATGATCCCCGGGGTTTGGGTGTGGTCACAATAGGAGATCAATTTTTTTTATACATAAATAAACAGATAGAAATAATTCATAACACTGTTCTCAGAAACTAATTGAGCTGTTAATCGGAAACTTGTGTGAAATCATCCATTCACAGCACAGATTCAGGCCTGTGAAAATCATGATTCCCGAGGTTTGGGTTTGGTCACAATAGGAGATTATTTTTTTTTACACATAAATAAACAGAGAGAAATAATGCTTAACACTTTTCTCAGAAACTAATTGAGCTGTTAATCCGAAACTTGTGTGAAATCATCCTTTCACAGCACACATTCAACCCTGTAAAAATCATGATCCCCAGGGTTTGGGTGTGGTCACAATAGCAGATCAATTTTTTTTTCACATAAATAAAGAGAGAGAAATAATGCTTAACACTGTTGTCTGAAACTAATTGAGCTGTTCATCCGAAACTTGTGTTAAATCATCCTCTCACAGCAGAAATTCAGCTCTGTAAAAATCATGATCCCCGGGGTTTGGGTGTGGTCACAATAGGAGATCAATTTTTTTTACACATAAATAAAAAGATACAAATAATTCATAACACTGTTCTTAGAAACTAATTGAGGTGTTAATCGGAAACTTGTGTGAAATCATCCATTCACAGCACAGATTCAGGCCTGTGAAAATCATGATTCCCGAGGTTTGGGTGTGGTCAGAATAGGAGATCAATTTTTTTACACATAAATAAACAGAGAGAAATAATGCTTAACACTGTTCTCAGAAACTAATTGAGCTGTTCAGCCGAAACTTGTGTGAAATCATCCTTTTCAGGCACACATTAAGCCCTGTAAAAATCATGATCCCCGGGGATTGGGTGTTGTCACAATAGGAGATCAAATTTTTTACACATAAATAAACAGAGAGAAATAATTCATAACACTGTTCTCAGAAACCAATTGAACTGTTAATCCGAAACATGTGTGTAATTGTCCTTTTACAGCAAACATTCAGCCCTGTAAAAATCCTGATCCCCGGGGTTTGGGTGTGGTCACAATAGGAGATCATTTTTTTTACACATAAATAAACAGAGAGAAATAATTCATAACACTTTTCTCAGAAACTAATTGAACTATTAATAAGAAACTTGTGTGAAATCATCCTTTCACTGCACACATTCAGCCCTGTAAAAACCAAGACCCCCGGGGTTTGGGTGTGGTCACAATAGGAGATCAATTTTTTTTACACATCATAAACAGAGAGAAATAATTCATAACACTTTTCTCAGAAAGTAATTGAGCTGTTAATCTGAAACTTATGTTAAATCATCCTTTTTAGGCACACATTCAGCCCTGTAAAAATCATGATCCCCGGGGTTTGGGTGTGGTCACAATAGGAGATCATTTTTTTTACACATAAATAAACAGATAGAAATAATTCATAACACTGTTCTCAGAAACTAATTGAGCTGAAAAGCCGAAACTTGTGTGAAATCATCCTTTCACTGCACACATTCAGCCCTGTAAAAATCATGACCCCCGGGGTTTGGGTGTGGTCACAATAGGAGATCAATTTTTTTTACACATCATAAACAGAGAGAAATAATTCATAACACTTTTCTCAGAAACTAATTGAGCTGTTAATCCGAAACTTGTGTGAAATCATCCTTTCACAGCACATATTCAGCCCTGTAAGAATCATGATTCCCAGGGTTTGGGTGTTGTCACAATAGGAGATCATTTTTTTTACACATAAATAAACAGATAGAAATAATTCATAACACTGTTCTCAGAAACTTATTGAGCTGTTAATCCGAAACTTATGTGAAATCATCCTTTCCAGGCACACATTCAGCCCTGTTAAAATCATGATCCCCGGGGTTTGGGTGTGGTCACAATAGGAGATCAATTTTTTACACATAAATAAACAGATAGAAATAATTCATAACACTGTTCTCAGAAACTAATTGAGTTGTTAATCGGAAACCTGTGTGAAATCATCCATTCACAGCACAGATTCAGGCCTGTGAAAATCATGATTCCCGAGGTTTGGGTGTGGTCAGAATAGGAGATCAATTTTTTTTACACATAAATAAACAGAGAGAAATAATGCTTAACACTTTTTTCAGAAACTAATCGAGCTGTTAATCCGAAACTTGTGTGAAATCGTCCTTTCCAGGCACACATACAGCCCTGTAATGATCATGATCCCCGGGGTTCGGGTATGGTCACAATAGGAGATCAATTTTTTTTACACATAAATAGACAGAGAAAAATAATTCATAACACTGTTCTCAGAAACTAATTGAGCTGTTAATACTAAACTTGTGTGAAATCATCCTTTCTAGGCACTCATTTAGCCCTGTAAGAATCATGATCCCCGGGGTTTGGGTGTGGTCACAATAGGAGATCAATTTTTTTTACGCATAAATAAACAGAGTGAAATAATGCTTAAAATCTTTCTCAGGAACTAATTGAGTTGTTCATCCGAATCTTGTGTGTAATCATCCTTTCTCAGCACACATTCAGCCCTGTAAAAATCATGATCCCCGGGGTTTGGGTGTGGTCACAATAGGAGATCAATTTTTTTGCTACATAAATAAACTGAGAGGAATAATGCATAGCACTGTTCTCAGAAACTAACTGAGCTTATTGTTCGATACTTGTGTGAAATCATCCTTCCACAGAACACATTCAGCCCTGTAAAAATCATGATCCCCGGGGTTTGGGTGTGGTCACAATAGGAGATCAATTTTTTTACACATAAATAAACAGAGAGAAATAATTCATAACACTGTTCTCAGAAACTAATTGAGCTGTTAAGCCGAAACTTGTGTGAAATCATCCTTTCACAGCGCACATTCAGCCCTGTAAAAATCATGATCCCCGGGGTTTGGGTGTGGTCACATTAGGAGATCAATTTTTTTTTACACATCATAAACAGAGAGAAATAATTCATAACACTTTTCTCAGAAACTAATTGAGCTGTTAATCCAAAACTTGTGTGAAATCATCCTTTTCAGACACACATTCAGCCCTGTAAAAATCATGATCCCCGGGGTTTGGGTGTGTTCACAATAGGAGATCATTTGTTTTACACATAAATAAACAGAGAGAAATAATTCATAACACTGTTCTCAGAAACTAATTGAGATGTTAATCCGAAACTTGTGTGAAATCATCCTTTCACAGCACACATTCAGCCCTGTAAGAATCATGATTCCCGGGGTTTGGGTGTGGTCACAATAGGAGATCAATTTTTTTACACATAAATAAACAGAGAGAAATAATGCTTTACACTTTTCTCAGAAACTAATCGAGCTGTTAATCCGAAACTTGTGTGAAATCATCCTTTCAAAGAACACATTCAGCCCTGTAAAAATCATGATCCCCGGGGTTTGGGTGTGGTCACAATAGGAGATCAATTTTTTTACACATAAATAAACAGAGAGAAATAATTCATAACACTGTTCTCAGAAACTAATTGAGCTGTTAAGCCGAAACTAGTGTGAAATCATCCTTTCCAGCCGCACACTCAGCCCTGTAAAAATCCTGATCCCCGGGGTTTGGGTGTGGTCACAATAGGAGATCATTTTTTTTACACATAAATAAACAGAGAGAAATAATTCATAACACTGTTCTCAGAAACTAATTGAGCTGTTATATAGAAACTTGTGTGAAATCATCCTTTTCAGGCACACATTAAGCCCTGTAAAAATCATGATCCCCGGGGATTGGGTGTTGTCACAATAGGAGATCAAATTTTTTACACATAAATAAACAGAGAGAAATAATTCATAACACTGTTCTCAGAAACCAATTGAACTGTTAATCCGAAACATATGTGTAATCGTCCTTTTACAGCAAACATTCAGCCCTGTAAAAATCATGATCCCCGGGGTTTGGGTGTGGTCACAATAGGAGATCATTTTTTTTACACATAAATAAACAGAGAGAAATAATTCATAACACTGTTCTCAGAAACTAATTGAACTATTAATAAGAAACTTGTGTGAAATCATCCTTTCACTGCACACATTCAGCCCTGTAAAAACCAAGACCCCCGGGGTTTGGGTGTGGTCACAATAGGAGATCAATTTTTTTTACACATCATAAACAGAGAGAAATAATTCATAACACTTTTCTCAGAAACTAATTGAGCTGTTAATCTGAAACTTATGTTAAATCATCCTTTTTAGGCACACATTCAGCCCTGTAAAAATCATGATCCCCGGGGTTTGGGTGTGGTCACAATAGGAGATCATTTTTTTTACACATAAATAAACAGAGAGAAATAATTCATAACACTGTTCTCAGAAACTAATTAAGCTATTAATTAGAAACTTGTGTGAAATCATCCTTTCACAGCACACATTCAGCCCTGTAAAAACCATGACCCCCGGGGTTTGGGTGTTGTCACAATAGGAGATCATTTTTTTTTACACATCATAAACAGAGAGAAATAATTCATAACACTTTTCTCAGAAACTAATTGAGCTGTTAATCCGAAACTTGTGTGAAATCATCCTTTCACAGCACATATTCAGCCCTGTAAGAATCATGATTCCCAGGGTTTGGGTGTTGTCACAATAGGAGATCAATTTTTTTACACATAAATAAACAGATAGAAATAATTCATAACACTGTTCTCTGAAACTAATTGAGCTGTTAATACAAAACTTGTGTGAAATCATCCTTTTCAGGCACACATTCAGCCCTGTTAAAATCATGATCCCCGGGGTTTGGGTGTGGTCACAATAGGAGATCAATTTTTTTACACATAAATAAACAGATAGAAATAATTCATAACACTGTTCTCAGAAACTAATTGAGCTGTTAATCGGAAACTTGTGTGAAATCATCCATTCACAGCACAGATTCAGGCCTGTGAAAATCATGATTCCCAAGGTTTGGGTGTGGTCACAATAGGAGATCAATTTTTTTTCACATAAATAAAGAGAGAGAAATAATGCTTAACACTGTTGTCTGAAACTAATTGAGCTGTTCATCCGAAACTTGTGTGAAATCATCCTCTCACAGCAGACATTCAGCTCTGTAAAAATCATGATCCCCGGGGTTTGGGTGTGGTCACAATAGGAGATCAATTTTTTTACACATAAATAAAAAGATACAAATAATTCATAACACTGTTCTTAGAAACTAATTGAGCTGTTAATTAGAAACTTGTGTGAAATCATCCTTCCACAGCACATAATCAGCCCAGTGAAAATCATGATCCCCGGGGTTTGGGTGTTGTCACAATAGGAGATCATTTTTTTACACATCATAAACAGAGAGCAATAATTCATAACACTGTTCTCAGAAACTAATTGAGCTGTTATTTCGTAACTTGTGTTAAATCATCCTTTTCAGGCACACATTCAGCCCTGTAAAAATCATGATCCCCGGGGTTTGGGTGTGGTCACAATAGGAGATCAAATTTTTTTACACATAGATAAACAGAGAGAAATAATTCATAACACTGTTCTCAGAAACTAATTGAGCTGTTAATCCGAAACTTGTGTGAAATCATCCTTTCACAGCACACATTCAGCCCTGTAAGAATCATGATTCCCGGGGTTTGGGTGTGGTCACAATAGGAGATCAATTTTTTTACACATAAATAAAAAGAGAGAAATAATTCTTAACACTGTTCTCAGAAACTAATTGAGCTGTTAATACGAAACTTGTGTGAAATCATCCTTTCCAGGCACACATTCAGCCCTGTTAAAATCATGATCCCCGGGGTTTGGGTGTGGTCACAATAGGAGATCAATTTTTTTGATACATAAATAAACAGATAGAAATAATTCATAACACTGTTCTCAGAAACTAATTGAGCTGTTAATCGGAAACTTGTGTGAAATCATCCATTCACAGCACAGATTCAGGCCTGTGAAAATCATGATTCCCGAGGTTTGGGTTTGGTAACAATAGGAGATCAATTTTTTTACACATAAATAAACAGAGAGAAATAATGCTTTACACTTTTCTCAGAAACTAATCGAGCTGTTAATCCGAAACTTGTGTGAAATCATCCTTTTAAAGAACACATTCAGCCCTGTAAAAATCATGATCCCCGGGGTTTGGGTGTGGTCACAATAGGAGATCAATTTTTTTACACATAAATAAATAGAGAGAAATAATTCATAACACTGTTCTCAGAAACTAATTGAGCTGTTAAGCCGAAACTAGTGTGAAATCATCCTTTCCAGGCGCACATTCAGCCCTGTAAAAATCATGATCCCCGGGGTTTGGGTGTGGTCACAATAGGAGATCATTTTTTTACACATCATAAACAGAGAGAAATAATTCATAACACTTTTCTCAGAAACTAATTGAGCTGTTATTTCGTAACTTGTGTTAAATCATCCTTTTCAGGCACACATTCAGCCCTGTAAAAATCATGATCCCCGGGGTTTGGGTGTGGTCACAATAGGAGATCAAATTTTTTTACACATAGATAAACAGAGAGAAATAATTCATAACACTGTTCTCAGAAACTAATTGAGCTGTTAATCCGAAACTTGTGTGAAATCATCCTTTCACAGCACACATTCAGCCCTGTAAGAATCATGATTCCCGGGGTTTGGGTGTGGTCACAATAGGAGATCAATTTTTTTACACATAAATAAAAAGAGAGAAATAATTCTTAACACTGTTCTCAGAAACTAATTGAGCTGTTAATACGAAACTTGTGTGAAATCATCCTTTCCAGGAACACATTCAGCCCTGTAAAAATCATGATCCCCGGGGTTTGGGTGTGGTCACAATAGGAGATCAATTTTTTTTATACATAAATAAACAGATAGAAATAATTCATAACACTGTTCTCAGAAACTAATTGAGCTGTTAATCGGAAACTTGTGTGAAATCATCCATTCACAGCACAGATTCAGGCCTGTGAAAATCATGATTCCCGAGGTTTGGGTTTGGTCACAATAGGAGATTATTTTTTTTTACACATAAATAAACAGAGAGAAATAATGCTTAACACTTTTCTCAGAAACTAATTGAGCTGTTAATCCGAAACTTGTGTGAAATCATCCTTTCACAGCACACATTCAACCCTGTAAAAATCATGATCCCCAGGGTTTGGGTGTGGTCACAATAGCAGATCAATTTTTTTTTCACATAAATAAAGAGAGAGAAATAATGCTTAACACTGTTGTCTGAAACTAATTGAGCTGTTCATCCGAAACTTGTGTTAAATCATCCTCTCACAGCAGAAATTCAGCTCTGTAAAAATCATGATCCCCGGGGTTTGGGTGTGGTCACAATAGGAGATCAATTTTTTTTACACATAAATAAAAAGATACAAATAATTCATAACACTGTTCTTAGAAACTAATTGAGGTGTTAATCGGAAACTTGTGTGAAATCATCCATTCACAGCACAGATTCAGGCCTGTGAAAATCATGATTCCCGAGGTTTGGGTGTGGTCAGAATAGGAGATCAATTTTTTTACACATAAATAAACAGAGAGAAATAATGCTTAACACTGTTCTCAGAAACTAATTGAGCTGTTCAGCCGAAACTTGTGTGAAATCATCCTTTTCAGGCACACATTAAGCCCTGTAAAAATCATGATCCCCGGGGATTGGGTGTTGTCACAATAGGAGATCAAATTTTTTACACATAAATAAACAGAGAGAAATAATTCATAACACTGTTCTCAGAAACCAATTGAACTGTTAATCCGAAACATGTGTGTAATTGTCCTTTTACAGCAAACATTCAGCCCTGTAAAAATCCTGATCCCCGGGGTTTGGGTGTGGTCACAATAGGAGATCATTTTTTTTACACATAAATAAACAGAGAGAAATAATTCATAACACTTTTCTCAGAAACTAATTGAACTATTAATAAGAAACTTGTGTGAAATCATCCTTTCACTGCACACATTCAGCCCTGTAAAAACCAAGACCCCCGGGGTTTGGGTGTGGTCACAATAGGAGATCAATTTTTTTTACACATCATAAACAGAGAGAAATAATTCATAACACTTTTCTCAGAAAGTAATTGAGCTGTTAATCTGAAACTTATGTTAAATCATCCTTTTTAGGCACACATTCAGCCCTGTAAAAATCATGATCCCCGGGGTTTGGGTGTGGTCACAATAGGAGATCATTTTTTTTACACATAAATAAACAGATAGAAATAATTCATAACACTGTTCTCAGAAACTAATTGAGCTGAAAAGCCGAAACTTGTGTGAAATCATCCTTTCACTGCACACATTCAGCCCTGTAAAAATCATGACCCCCGGGGTTTGGGTGTGGTCACAATAGGAGATCAATTTTTTTTACACATCATAAACAGAGAGAAATAATTCATAACACTTTTCTCAGAAACTAATTGAGCTGTTAATCCGAAACTTGTGTGAAATCATCCTTTCACAGCACATATTCAGCCCTGTAAGAATCATGATTCCCAGGGTTTGGGTGTTGTCACAATAGGAGATCATTTTTTTTACACATAAATAAACAGATAGAAATAATTCATAACACTGTTCTCAGAAACTTATTGAGCTGTTAATCCGAAACTTATGTGAAATCATCCTTTCCAGGCACACATTCAGCCCTGTTAAAATCATGATCCCCGGGGTTTGGGTGTGGTCACAATAGGAGATCAATTTTTTACACATAAATAAACAGATAGAAATAATTCATAACACTGTTCTCAGAAACTAATTGAGTTGTTAATCGGAAACCTGTGTGAAATCATCCATTCACAGCACAGATTCAGGCCTGTGAAAATCATGATTCCCGAGGTTTGGGTGTGGTCAGAATAGGAGATCAATTTTTTTTACACATAAATAAACAGAGAGAAATAATGCTTAACACTTTTTTCAGAAACTAATCGAGCTGTTAATCCGAAACTTGTGTGAAATCGTCCTTTCCAGGCACACATACAGCCCTGTAATGATCATGATCCCCGGGGTTCGGGTATGGTCACAATAGGAGATCAATTTTTTTTACACATAAATAGACAGAGAAAAATAATTCATAACACTGTTCTCAGAAACTAATTGAGCTGTTAATACTAAACTTGTGTGAAATCATCCTTTCTAGGCACTCATTTAGCCCTGTAAGAATCATGATCCCCGGGGTTTGGGTGTGGTCACAATAGGAGATCAATTTTTTTTACGCATAAATAAACAGAGTGAAATAATGCTTAAAATCTTTCTCAGGAACTAATTGAGTTGTTCATCCGAATCTTGTGTGTAATCATCCTTTCTCAGCACACATTCAGCCCTGTAAAAATCATGATCCCCGGGGTTTGGGTGTGGTCACAATAGGAGATCAATTTTTTTGCTACATAAATAAACTGAGAGGAATAATGCATAGCACTGTTCTCAGAAACTAACTGAGCTTATTGTTCGATACTTGTGTGAAATCATCCTTCCACAGAACACATTCAGCCCTGTAAAAATCATGATCCCCGGGGTTTGGGTGTGGTCACAATAGGAGATCAATTTTTTTACACATAAATAAACAGAGAGAAATAATTCATAACACTGTTCTCAGAAACTAATTGAGCTGTTAAGCCGAAACTTGTGTGAAATCATCCTTTCACAGCGCACATTCAGCCCTGTAAAAATCCTGATCCCCGGGGTTTGGGTATGGTCACATTAGGAGATCAATTTTTTTTTACACATCATAAACAGAGAGAAATAATTCATAACACTTTTCTCAGAAACTAATTGAGCTGTTAATCCAAAACTTGTGTGAAATCATCCTTTTCAGACACACATTCAGCCCTGTAAAAATCATGATCCCCGGGGTTTGGGTGTGTTCACAATAGGAGATCATTTGTTTTACACATAAATAAACAGAGAGAAATAATTCATAACACTGTTCTCAGAAACTAATTGAGATGTTAATCCGAAACTTGTGTGAAATCATCCTTTCACAGCACACATTCAGCCCTGTAAGAATCATGATTCCCGGGGTTTGGGTGTGGTCACAATAGGAGATCAATTTTTTTACACATAAATAAACAGAGAGAAATAATGCTTTACACTTTTCTCAGAAACTAATCGAGCTGTTAATCCGAAACTTGTGTGAAATCATCCTTTCAAAGAACACATTCAGCCCTGTAAAAATCATGATCCCCGGGGTTTGGGTGTGGTCACAATAGGAGATCAATTTTTTTACACATAAATAAACAGAGAGAAATAATTCATAACACTGTTCTCAGAAACTAATTGAGCTGTTAAGCCGAAACTAGTGTGAAATCATCCTTTCCAGCCGCACACTCAGCCCTGTAAAAATCCTGATCCCCGGGGTTTGGGTGTGGTCACAATAGGAGATCATTTTTTTTACACATAAATAAACAGAGAGAAATAATTCATAACACTGTTCTCAGAAACTAATTGAGCTGTTATATAGAAACTTGTGTGAAATCATCCTTTTCAGGCACACATTAAGCCCTGTAAAAATCATGATCCCCGGGGATTGGGTGTTGTCACAATAGGAGATCAAATTTTTTACACATAAATAAACAGAGAGAAATAATTCATAACACTGTTCTCAGAAACCAATTGAACTGTTAATCCGAAACATGTGTGTAATCGTCCTTTTACAGCAAACATTCAGCCCTGTAAAAATCATGATCCCCGGGGTTTGGGTGTGGTCACAATAGGAGATCATTTTTTTTACACATAAATAAACAGAGAGAAATAATTCATAACACTGTTCTCAGAAACTAATTGAACTATTAATAAGAAACTTGTGTGAAATCATCCTTTCACTGCACACATTCAGCCCTGTAAAAACCAAGACCCCCGGGGTTTGGGTGTGGTCACAATAGGAGATCAATTTTTTTTACACATCATAAACAGAGAGAAATAATTCATAACACTTTTCTCAGAAACTAATTGAGCTGTTAATCTGAAACTTATGTTAAATCATCCTTTTTAGGCACACATTCAGCCCTGTAAAAATCATGATCCCCGGGGTTTGGGTGTGGTCACAATAGGAGATCATTTTTTTTACACATAAATAAACAGAGAGAAATAATTCATAACACTGTTCTCAGAAACTAATTGAGCTATTAATTAGAAACTTGTGTGAAATCATCCTTTCACAGCACACATTCAGCCCTGTAAAAACCATGACCCCCGGGGTTTGGGTGTTGTCACAATAGGAGATCATTTTTTTTTACACATCATAAACAGAGAGAAATAATTCATAACACTTTTCTCAGAAACTAATTGAGCTGTTAATCCGAAACTTGTGTGAAATCATCCTTTCACAGCACATATTCAGCCCTGTAAGAATCATGATTCCCAGGGTTTGGGTGTTGTCACAATAGGAGATCAATTTTTTTACACATAAATAAACAGATAGAAATAATTCATAACACTGTTCTCTGAAACTAATTGAGCTGTTAATACAAAACTTGTGTGAAATCATCCTTTTCAGGCACACATTCAGCCCTGTTAAAATCATGATCCCCGGGGTTTGGGTGTGGTCACAATAGGAGATCAATTTTTTTACACATAAATAAACAGATAGAAATAATTCATAACACTGTTCTCAGAAACTAATTGAGCTGTTAATCGGAAACTTGTGTGAAATCATCCATTCACAGCACAGATTCAGGCCTGTGAAAATCATGATTCCCAAGGTTTGGGTGTGGTCACAATAGGAGATCAATTTTTTTTCACATAAATAAAGAGAGAGAAATAATGCTTAACACTGTTGTCTGAAACTAATTGAGCTGTTCATCCGAAACTTGTGTGAAATCATCCTCTCACAGCAGACATTCAGCTCTGTAAAAATCATGATCCCCGGGGTTTGGGTGTGGTCACAATAGGAGATCAATTTTTTTACACATAAATAAAAAGATACAAATAATTCATAACACTGTTCTTAGAAACTAATTGAGCTGTTAATTAGAAACTTGTGTGAAATCATCCTTCCACAGCACATAATCAGCCCAGTGAAAATCATGATCCCCGGGGTTTGGGTGTTGTCACAATAGGAGATCATTTTTTTACACATCATACACAGAGAGCAATAATTCATAACACTGTTCTCAGAAACTAATTGAGCTGTTATTTCGTAACTTGTGTTAAATCATCCTTTTCAGGCACACATTCAGCCCTGTAAAAATCATGATCCCCGGGGTTTGGGTGTGGTCACAATAGGAGATCAAATTTTTTTACACATAGATAAACAGAGAGAAATAATTCATAACACTGTTCTCAGAAACTAATTGAGCTGTTAATCCGAAACTTGTGTGAAATCATCCTTTCACAGCACACATTCAGCCCTGTAAGAATCATGATTCCCGGGGTTTGGGTGTGGTCACAATAGGAGATCAATTTTTTTACACATAAATAAAAAGAGAGAAATAATTCTTAACACTGTTCTCAGAAACTAATTGAGCTGTTAATACGAAACTTGTGTGAAATCATCCTTTCCAGGCACACATTCAGCCCTGTTAAAATCATGATCCCCGGGGTTTGGGTGTGGTCACAATAGGAGATCAATTTTTTTGATACATAAATAAACAGATAGAAATAATTCATAACACTGTTCTCAGAAACTAATTGAGCTGTTAATCGGAAACTTGTGTGAAATCATCCATTCACAGCACAGATTCAGGCCTGTGAAAATCATGATTCCCGAGGTTTGGGTTTGGTCACAATAGGAGATCAATTTTTTTACACATAAATAAACAGAGAGAAATAATGCTTTACACTTTTCTCAGAAACTAATCGAGCTGTTAATCCGAAACTTGTGTGAAATCATCCTTTTAAAGAACACATTCAGCCCTGTAAAAATCATGATCCCCGGGGTTTGGGTGTGGTCACAATAGGAGATCAATTTTTTTACACATAAATAAACAGAGAGAAATAATTCATAACACTGTTCTCAGAAACTAATTGAGCTGTTAAGCCGAAACTAGTGTGAAATCATTCTTTCCAGGCGCACATTCAGCCCTGTAAAAATCATGATCCCCGGGGTTTGGGTGTGGTCACAATAGGAGATCATTTTTTTACACATCATAAACAGAGAGAAATAATTCATAACACTTTTCTCAGAAACTAATTGAGCTGTTAATCCGAAACTTGTGTTAAATCATCCTTTCACAGCACACATTCAGCCCTGTAAGAATCATGATTCCCGGGGTTTGGGTGTGGTCACAATAGGAGATCAATTTTTTTACACATAAATAAAAAGAGAGAAATAATTCTTAACACTGTTCTCAGAAACTAATTGAGCTGTTAATACGAAACTTGTGTGAAATCATCCTTTCCAGGAACACATTCAGCCCTGTAAAAATCATGATCCCCGGGGTTTGGGTGTGGTCACAATAGGAGATCAATTTTTTTTATACATAAATAAACAGATAGAAATAATTCATAACACTGTTCTCAGAAACTAATTGAGCTGTTAATCGGAAACTTGTGTGAAATCATCCATTCACAGCACAGATTCAGGCCTGTGAAAATCATGATTCCCGAGGTTTGGGTTTGGTCACAATAGGAGATTATTTTTTTTTACACATAAATAAACAGAGAGAAATAATGCTTAACACTTTTCTCAGAAACTAATTGAGCTGTTAATCCGAAACTTGTGTGAAATCATCCTTTCACAGCACACATTCAACCCTGTAAAAATCATGATCCCCAGGGTTTGGGTGTGGTCACAATAGGAGATCAATTTTTTTTTCACATAAATAAAGAGAGAGAAATAATGCTTAACACTGTTGTCTGAAACTAATTGAGCTGTTCATCCGAAACTTGTGTTAAATCATCCTCTCACAGCAGAAATTCAGCTCTGTAAAAATCATGATCCCCGGGGTTTGGGTGTGGTCACAATAGGAGATCAATTTTTTTTACACATAAATAAAAAGATACAAATAATTCATAACACTGTTCTTAGAAACTAATTGAGGTGTTAATCGGAAACTTGTGTGAAATCATCCATTCACAGCACAGATTCAGGCCTGTGAAAATCATGATTCCCGAGGTTTGGGTGTGGTCAGAATAGGAGATCAATTTTTTTACACATAAATAAACAGAGAGAAATAATGCTTAACACTGTTCTCAGAAACTAATTGAGCTGTTCAGCCGAAACTTGTGTGAAATCATCCTTTTCAGGCACACATTAAGCCCTGTAAAAATCATGATCCCCGGGGATTGGGTGTTGTCACAATAGGAGATCAAATTTTTTACACATAAATAAACAGAGAGAAATAATTCATAACACTGTTCTCAGAAACCAATTGAACTGTTAATCCGAAACATGTGTGTAATTGTCCTTTTACAGCAAACATTCAGCCCTGTAAAAATCCTGATCCCCGGGGTTTGGGTGTGGTCACAATAGGAGATCATTTTTTTTACACATAAATAAACAGAGAGAAATAATTCATAACACTTTTCTCAGAAACTAATTGAACTATTAATAAGAAACTTGTGTGAAATCATCCTTTCACTGCACACATTCAGCCCTGTAAAAACCAAGACCCCCGGGGTTTGGGTGTGGTCACAATAGGAGATCAATTTTTTTTACACATCATAAACAGAGAGAAATAATTCATAACACTTTTCTCAGAAAGTAATTGAGCTGTTAATCTGAAACTTATGTTAAATCATCCTTTTTAGGCACACATTCAGCCCTGTAAAAATCATGATCCCCGGGGTTTGGGTGTGGTCACAATAGGAGATCATTTTTTTTACACATAAATAAACAGATAGAAATAATTCATAACACTGTTCTCAGAAACTAATTGAGCTGAAAAGCCGAAACTTGTGTGAAATCATCCTTTCACTGCACACATTCAGCCCTGTAAAAATCATGACCCCCGGGGTTTGGGTGTGGTCACAATAGGAGATCAATTTTTTTTACACATCATAAACAGAGAGAAATAATTCATAACACTTTTCTCAGAAACTAATTGAGCTGTTAATCCGAAACTTGTGTGAAATCATCCTTTCACAGCACATATTCAGCCCTGTAAGAATCATGATTCCCAGGGTTTGGGTGTTGTCACAATAGGAGATCATTTTTTTTACACATAAATAAACAGATAGAAATAATTCATAACACTGTTCTCAGAAACTTATTGAGCTGTTAATCCGAAACTTATGTGAAATCATCCTTTCCAGGCACACATTCAGCCCTGTTAAAATCATGATCCCCGGGGTTTGGGTGTGGTCACAATAGGAGATCAATTTTTTACACATAAATAAACAGATAGAAATAATTCATAACACTGTTCTCAGAAACTAATTGAGTTGTTAATCGGAAACCTGTGTGAAATCATCCATTCACAGCACAGATTCAGGCCTGTGAAAATCATGATTCCCGAGGTTTGGGTGTGGTCAGAATAGGAGATCAATTTTTTTTACACATAAATAAACAGAGAGAAATAATGCTTAACACTTTTTTCAGAAACTAATCGAGCTGTTAATCCGAAACTTGTGTGAAATCATCCTTTCCAGGCACACATACAGCCCTGTAATGATCATGATCCCCGGGGTTCGGGTATGGTCACAATAGGAGATCAATTTTTTTTACACATAAATAGACAGAGAAAAATAATTCATAACACTGTTCTCAGAAACTAATTGAGCTGTTAATACTAAACTTGTGTGAAATCATCCTTTCTAGGCACTCATTTAGCCCTGTAAGAATCATGATCCCCGGGGTTTGGGTGTGGTCACAATAGGAGATCAATTTTTTTTACGCATAAATAAACAGAGTGAAATAATGCTTAAAATCTTTCTCAGGAACTAATTGAGTTGTTCATCCGAATCTTGTGTGTAATCATCCTTTCTCAGCACACATTCAGCCCTGTAAAAATCATGATCCCCGGGGTTTGGGTGTGGTCACAATAGGAGATCAATTTTTTTGCTACATAAATAAACTGAGAGGAATAATGCATAGCACTGTTCTCAGAAACTAACTGAGCTTATTGTTCGATACTTGTGTGAAATCATCCTTCCACAGAACACATTCAGCCCTGTAAAAATCATGATCCCCGGGGTTTGGGTGTGGTCACAATAGGAGATCAATTTTTTTACACATAAATAAACAGAGAGAAATAATTCATAACACTGTTCTCAGAAACTAATTGAGCTGTTAAGCCGAAACTTGTGTGAAATCATCCTTTCACAGCGCACATTCAGCCCTGTAAAAATCCTGATCCCCGGGGTTTGGGTGTGGTCACATTAGGAGATCAATTTTTTTTTACACATCATAAACAGAGAGAAATAATTCATAACACTTTTCTCAGAAACTAATTGAGCTGTTAATCCAAAACTTGTGTGAAATCATCCTTTTCAGACACACATTCAGCCCTGTAAAAATCATGATCCCCGGGGTTTGGGTGTGTTCACAATAGGAGATCATTTGTTTTACACATAAATAAACAGAGAGAAATAATTCATAACACTGTTCTCAGAAACTAATTGAGATGTTAATCCGAAACTTGTGTGAAATCATCCTTTCACAGCACACATTCAGCCCTGTAAGAATCATGATTCCCGGGGTTTGGGTGTGGTCACAATAGGAGATCAATTTTTTTACACATAAATAAACAGAGAGAAATAATGCTTTACACTTTTCTCAGAAACTAATCGAGCTGTTAATCCGAAACTTGTGTGAAATCATCCTTTCAAAGAACACATTCAGCCCTGTAAAAATCATGATCCCCGGGGTTTGGGTGTGGTCACAATAGGAGATCAATTTTTTTACACATAAATAAACAGAGAGAAATAATTCATAACACTGTTCTCAGAAACTAATTGAGCTGTTAAGCCGAAACTAGTGTGAAATCATCCTTTCCAGCCGCACACTCAGCCCTGTAAAAATCCTGATCCCCGGGGTTTGGGTGTGGTCACAATAGGAGATCATTTTTTTTACACATAAATAAACAGAGAGAAATAATTCATAACACTGTTCTCAGAAACTAATTGAGCTGTTATATAGAAACTTGTGTGAAATCATCCTTTTCAGGCACACATTAAGCCCTGTAAAAATCATGATCCCCGGGGATTGGGTGTTGTCACAATAGGAGATCAAATTTTTTACACATAAATAAACAGAGAGAAATAATTCATAACACTGTTCTCAGAAACCAATTGAACTGTTAATCCGAAACATGTGTGTAATCGTCCTTTTACAGCAAACATTCAGCCCTGTAAAAATCATGATCCCCGGGGTTTGGGTGTGGTCACAATAGGAGATCATTTTTTTTACACATAAATAAACAGAGAGAAATAATTCATAACACTGTTCTCAGAAACTAATTGAACTATTAATAAGAAACTTGTGTGAAATCATCCTTTCACTGCACACATTCAGCCCTGTAAAAACCAAGACCCCCGGGGTTTGGGTGTGGTCACAATAGGAGATCAATTTTTTTTACACATCATAAACAGAGAGAAATAATTCATAACACTTTTCTCAGAAACTAATTGAGCTGTTAATCTGAAACTTATGTTAAATCATCCTTTTTAGGCACACATTCAGCCCTGTAAAAATCATGATCCCCGGGGTTTGGGTGTGGTCACAATAGGAGATCATTTTTTTTACACATAAATAAACAGAGAGAAATAATTCATAACACTGTTCTCAGAAACTAATTGAGCTATTAATTAGAAACTTGTGTGAAATCATCCTTTCACAGCACACATTCAGCCCTGTAAAAACCATGACCCCCGGGGTTTGGGTGTTGTCACAATAGGAGATCATTTTTTTTTACACATCATAAACAGAGAGAAATAATTCATAACACTTTTCTCAGAAACTAATTGAGCTGTTAATCCGAAACTTGTGTGAAATCATCCTTTCACAGCACATATTCAGCCCTGTAAGAATCATGATTCCCAGGGTTTGGGTGTTGTCACAATAGGAGATCAATTTTTTTACACATAAATAAACAGATAGAAATAATTCATAACACTGTTCTCTGAAATTAATTGAGCTGTTAATCCGAAACTTATGTGAAATCATCCTTTCCAGGCACACATTCAGCCCTGTTAAAATCATGATCCCCGGGGTTTGGGTGTGGTCACAATAGGAGATCAATTTTTTACACATAAATAAACAGATAGAAATAATTCATAACACTGTTCTCAGAAACTAATTGAGTTGTTAATCGGAAACCTGTGTGAAATCATCCATTCACAGCACAGATTCAGGCCTGTGAAAATCATGATTCCCGAGGTTTGGGTGTGGTCAGAATAGGAGATCAATTTTTTTTACACATAAATAAACAGAGAGAAATAATGCTTAACACTTTTCTCAGAAACTAATCGAGCTGTTAAGCCGAAACTTGTGTGAAATCGTCCTTTCCAGGCACACATTCAGTCCTGTAATGATCATGATCCCCGGGGTTCGGGTATGGTCACAATAGGAGATCAATTTTTTTTACACATAAATAGACAGAGAGAAATAATTCATGACACTGTTCTCAGAAACTATTTCAGCTGTTAATACTAAACTTGTGTGAAATCATCCTTTCTAGGCACTCAATTAGCCCTGTAAGAATCATGATCCCCGGGGTTTGGGTGTGGTCACAATAGGAGATCAATTTTTTTACACATAAATAAACAGAGTGAAATAATGCTTAAAATCTTTCTCAGAAACTAAGTGAGCTTATTGTTCGATACTTGTGTGAAATCATCCTTCCACAGCACACATTCAGCCCTGAAAAAATCATGATCCCCGGGGTTTGGGTGTGGTCACAATAGGAGATCAATTTTTTTACACATAAATAAACAGAGAGAAATAATTCATAACACTGTTCTCAGAAATTAATTGAGCTGTTAAGCCGAAACTAGTGTGAAATCATCCTTTCACAGCACATATTCAGCCCTGTAAGAATCATGATTCCCAGGGTTTGGGTGTTGTCACAATAGGAGATCAATTTTTTTACACATAAATAAACAGATAGAAATAATTCATAACACTGTTCTCTGAAACTAATTGAGCTGTTAATCCGAAACTTATGTGAAATCATCCTTTCCAGGCACACATTCAGCCCTGTTAAAATCATGATCCCCGGGGTTTGGGTGTGGTCACAATAGGAGATCAATTTTTTACACATAAATAAACAGATAGAAATAATTCATAACACTGTTCTCAGAAACTAATTGAGTTGTTAATCGGAAACCTGTGTGAAATCATCCATTCACAGCACAGATTCAGGCCTGTGAAAATCATGATTCCCGAGGTTTGGGTGTGGTCAGAATAGGAGATCAATTTTTTTTACACATAAATAAACAGAGAGAAATAATGCTTAACACTTTTCTCAGAAACTAATCGAGCTGTTAAGCCGAAACTTGTGTGAAATCGTCCTTTCCAGGCACACATTCAGCCCTGTAATGATCATGATCCCCGGGGTTCGGGTATGGTCACAATAGGAGATCAATTTTTTTTACACATAAATAGACAGAGAGAAATAATTCATGACACTGTTCTCAGAAACTATTTCAGCTGTTAATACTAAACTTGTGTGAAATCATCCTTTCTAGGCACTCAATTAGCCCTGTAAGAATCATGATCCCCGTGGTTTTGGTGTGGTCACAATAGGAGATCAATTTTTTTACACATAAATAAACAGAGTGAAATAATGCTTAAAATCTTTCTCAGAAACTAACTGAGCTTATTGTTCGATACTTGTGGGAAATCATCCTTCCACAGCACACATTCAGCCCTGAAAAAATCATGATCCCCGGGGTTTGGGTGTGGTCACAATAGGAGATCAATTTTTTTACACATAAATAAACAGAGAGAAATAATTCATAACACTGTTCTCAGAAATTAATTGAGCTGTTAAGCCGAAACTAGTGTGAAATCATCCTTTCACAGCGCACATTCAGCCCTGTAAAAATCCTGATCGCCGGGGTTTGGGTGTGGTCACATTAGGAGATCAATTGTTTTTACACATCATAAACAGAGAGAAATAATTCATAACACTTTTCTCAGAAACTAATTGAGCTGTTAATCCAAAACTTGTGTGAAATCATCCTTTTCAGACACACATTCAGCCCTGTAAAAATCATGATCCCCGGGGTTTGGGTGTGTTCACAATAGGAGATCATTTTTTTTACACATAAATAAACAGAGAGAAATAATTCATAACACTGTTCTCAGAAACTAATTGAGATGTTAATCCGAAACTTGTGTGAAATCATCCTTTCACAGCACACATTCAGCCCTGTAAGAATCATGATTCCCGGGGTTTGAGTGTGATCACAATAGGAGATCAATTTTTTTTTACACATAAATAAACAGATAGAAATAATTCATAACACTGTTCTCAGAAACTAATTGAGCTGTTAATCCGAAACTTGTGTGAAATCATCCATTCACAGAACAGATTCAGGCCTGTGAAAATCATGATTCCCGAGGTTTGGGTGTGGTCACAATAGGAGATCAATTTTTTACACATAAATAAACAGATAGAAATAATTCATAACACTGTTCTCAGAAACTAATTGAGCTGTTAATCGGAAACTTGTGTGAAATCATCCATTCACAGCACAGATTCAGGCCCGTGAAAATCATGATTCCCGAGGTTTGGGTGTGGTAACAATAGGAGATCAATTTTTTTACACATAAATAAACAGAGAGAAATAATTCATAACACTTTTCTCAGAAACTAATTGAGCTGTTAATCCGAAACTTGTGTGAAATCATCCTTTCACAGCACATATTCAGCCCTGTAAGAATCATGATTCCCAGGGTTTGGGTGTTGTCACAATAGGAGATCAATTTTTTTACACATAAATAAACAGATAGAAATAATTCATAACACTGTTCTCTGAAACTAATTGAGCTGTTAATCCGAAACTTATGTGAAATCATCCTTTCCAGGCACACATTCAGTCCTGTTAAAATCATGATCCCCGGGGTTTGGGTGTGGTCACAATAGGAGATCAATTTTTTACACATAAATAAACAGATAGAAATAATTCATAACACTGTTCTCAGAAACTAATTGAGTTGTTAATCGGAAACCTGTGTGAAATCATCCATTCACAGCACAGATTCAGGCCTGTGAAAATCATGATTCCCGAGGTTTGGGTGTGGTCAGAATAGGAGATCAATTTTTTTTACACATAAATAAACAGAGAGAAATAATGCTTAACACTTTTCTCAGAAACTAATCGAGCTGTTAATCCGAAACTTGTGTGAAATCGTCCTTTCCAGGCACACATTCAGCCCTGTAATGATCATGATCCCCGGGGTTCGGGTATGGTCACAATAGGAGATCAATTTTTTTTACACATAAATAGACAGAGAGAAATAATTCATGACACTGTTCTCAGAAACTATTTCAGCTGTTAATACTAAACTTGTGTGAAATCATCCTTTCTAGGCACTCAATTAGCCCTGTAAGAATCATGATCCCCGGGGTTTGGGTGTGGTCACAATAGGAGATCAATTGTTTTACACATAAATAAACAGAGTGAAATAATGCTTAAAATCTTTCTCAGAAACTAACTGAGCTTATTGTTCGATACTTGTGGGAAATCATCCTTCCATAGCACACATTCAGCCCTGAAAAAATCATGATCCCCGGGGTTTGGGTGTGGTCACAATAGGAGATCAATTTTTTTACACATAAATAAACAGAGAGAAATAATTCATGACACTGTTCTCAGAAATTAATTGAGCTGTTAAGCCGAAACTAGTGTGAAATCATCCTTTCACAGCGCACATTCAGCCCTGTAAAAATCATGATCCCCGGGGTTTGGGTGTGGTCACATTAGGAGATCAATTTTTTTTACACATCATAAACAGAGAGAAATAATTCATAACACTTTTCTCAGAAACTAATTGAGCTGTTAATCCAAAACTTGTGTGAAATCATCCTTTTCAGACACACATTCAGCCCTGTAAAAATCATGATCCCCGGGGTTTGGGTGTGTTCACAATAGGAGATCATTTTTTTTACACATAAATAAACAGAGAGAAATAATTCATAACACTGTTCTCAGAAACTAATTGAGATGTTTATCCGAAACTTGTGTGAAATCATCCTTTCACAGCACACATTCAGCCCTGTAAGAATCATGATTCCCGGGGTTTGAGTGTGATCACAATAGGAGATCAATTTTTTTTTACACATAAATAAACAGATAGAAATAATTCATAACACTGTTCTCAGAAACTAATTGAGCTGTTAATCCGAAACTTGTGTGAAATCATCCATTCACAGAACAGATTCAGGCCCGTGAAAATCATGATTCCCGAGGTTTGGGTGTGGTCACAATAGGAGATCAATTTTTTACACATAAATAGACAGAGAGAAATAATTCATGACACTGTTCTCAGAAACTAATTGAGCTGTTAATACTAAACTTGTGTGAAATCATCCTTTCTAGGCACTCATTTAGCCCTGTAAGAATCCTGATCCCCGGGGTTTGGGTGTGGTCACAATAGGAGATCAATTTTTTTACACGTAAATAAACAGAGTGAAATAATGCTTAAAATCTTTCTCAGAAACTAATTGAGTTGTTCATCCGAATCTTGTGTGTAATCATCCTTTCTCAGCACACATTCAGCCCTGTAAAAATCATGATCCCCGGGGTTTGGGTGTGGTCACAATAGGAGATCAATTTTTTTGCTACATAAATAAACTGAGAGGAATAATGCATAGCACTGTTCTCAGAAACTAACTGAGCTTATTGTTCGATACTTGTGTGAAATCATCCTTCCACAGCACACATTCAGCCCTGTAAAAATCATGATCCCCGGGGTTTGGGTGTGGTCACAATAGGAGATCATTCTTTTACACATAAATAAACAGAGAGAAATAATGCTTAACACTGTTCTCAGAAACCAATTGAGCTGTTAATACGAAACTTGTGTGAAATCATCCTTTCTAGGCACTCATTTAGCCCTGTAAGAATCCTGATCCCCGGGGTTTGGGTGTGGTCACAATAGGAGATCAATTTTTTTACACATAAATAAACAGAGTGAAATAATGCTTAAAATCTTTCTCAGAAACTAATTGAGTTGTTCATCCGAATCTTGTGTGTAATCATCCTTTCTCAGCACACATTCAGCCCTGTAAAAATCATGATCCCCGGGGTTTGGGTGTGGTCACAATAGGAGATCAATTTTTTTGCTACATAAATAAACTGAGAGGAATAATGCATAGCACTGTTCTCAGAAACTAACTGAGCTTATTGTTCGATACTTGTGTGAAATCATCCTTTCACAGCACATATTCAGCCCTGTAAGAATCATGATTCCCAGGGTTTGGGTGTTGTCACAATAGGAGATCAATTTTTTTACACATAAATAAACAGAGAGAAATAATTCATAACACTGTTCTCAGAAACTAATTGAGCTATTAATAAGAAACTTGTGTGAAATCATCCTTTCACTGCACACATTCAGCCCTGTAAAAACCAAGAACCCCGGGGTTTGGTTGTGGTCACAATAGGAGATCAATTTTTTTTACACATCATAAACAGAGAGAAATAATTCATAACACTTTTCTCAGAAACTGATTGAGCTGTTAATCTGAAACTTATGTTAAATCATCCTTTTTAGGCACACATTCAGCCCTGTAAAAATCATGATCCCCGGGGTTTGGGTGTGGTCACAATAGGAGATCATTTTTTTTACACATAAATAAACAGAGAGAAATAATTCATAACACTGTTCTCAGAAACTAATTGAGCTATTAATTAGAAACTTGTGTGATATCATCCTTTCACTGCACACATTCAGCCCTGTAAAAACCATGACCCCCGGGGTTTGGGTGTGGTCACAATAGGAGATCAATTTTTTTAACACATCATAAACAGAGAGAAATAATTCATAACACTTTTCTCAGAAACTAATTGAGCTGTTAATCCGAAACTTGTGTGAAATCATCCTTTCACAGCACATATTCAGCCCTGTAAGAATCATGATTCCCAGGGTTTGGGTGTTGTCACAATAGGAGATCAATTTTTTTTACACATAAATAAACAGATAGAAATAATTCATAACACTGTTCTCAGAAACTAATTGAGCTGTTAATCCGAAACTTATGTGAAATCATCCTTTCCAGGCACACATTCAGCCCTGTTAAAATCATGATCCCCGGGGTTTGGGTGTGGTCACAATAGGAGATCAATTTTTTACACATAAATAAACAGATAGAAATAATTCATAACACTGTTCTCAGAAACTAATTGAGTTGTTAATCGGAAATCTGTGTGAAATCATCCATTCACAGCACAGATTTAGGCCTGTTAAAATCATGATTCCCGAGGTTTGGGTGTGGTCAGAATAGGAGATCAATTTTTTTACACATAAATAAACAGAGAGAAATAATGCTTAACACTTTTCTCAGAAACTAATCGAGCTGTTAATCCGAAACTTGTGTGAAATCGTCCTTTCCAGGCACACATTCAGCCCTGTAATGATCATGATCCCCGGGGTTCGGGTATGGTCACAATAGGAGATCAATTTTTTTTACACATAAATAGACAGAGAGAAATAATTCATGACACTGTTCTCAGAAACTAATTGAGCTGTTAATACTAAACTTGTGTGAAATCATCCTTTCTAGGCACTCATTTAGCCCTGTAAGAATCTTGATCCCCGGGGTTTGGGTGTGGTCACAATAGGAGATCAATTTTTTTTACACGTAAATAAACAGAGTGAAATAATGCTTAAAATCTTTCTCAGAAACTAATTGAGTTGTTCATCCGAATCTTGTGTGTAATCATCCTTTCTCAGCACACATTCAGCCCTGTAAAAATCATGATCCCCGGGGTTTGGGTGTGGTCACAATAGGAGATCAATTTTTTTGCTACATAAATAAACTGAGAGGAATAATGCATAGCACTGTTCTCAGAAACTAACTGAGCTTATTGTTCGATACTTGTGTGAAATCATCCTTCCACAGCACACATTCAGCCCTGTAAAAATCATGATCCCCGGGGTTTGGGTGTGGTCACAATAGGAGATCATTCTTTTACACATAAATAAACAGAGAGAAATAATGCTTAACACTGTTCTCAGAAACTAATTGAGCTGTTAATACGAAACTTGTGTGAAATCATCCTTTCTAGGCACTCATTTAGCCCTGTAAGAATCCTGATCCCCGGGGTTTGGGTGTGGTCACAATAGGAGATCAATTTTTTTACACATAAATAAACAGAGTGAAATAATGCTTAAAATCTTTCTCAGAAACTAATTGAGTTGTTCATCCGAATCTTGTGTGTAATCATCCTTTCTCAGCACACATTCAGCCCTGTAAAAATCATGATCCCCGGGGTTTGGGTGTGGTCACAATAGGAGATCAATTTTTTTGCTACATAAATAAACTGAGAGGAATAATGCATAGCACTGTTCTCAGAAACTAACTGAGCTTATTGTTCGATACTTGTGTGAAATCATCCTTTCACAGCACATATTCAGCCCTGTAAGAATCAGGATTCCCAGGGTTTGGGTGTTGTCACAATAGGAGATCAATTTTTTTACACATAAATAAACAGAGAGAAATAATTCATAACACTGTTCTCAGAAACTAATTGAGCTGTTATATAGAAACTTGTGTGAAATCATCCTTTTCAGGCACACATTAAGCCCTGTAAAAATCATGATCCCCGGGGATTGGGTGTTGTCACAATAGGAGATAAAAATTTTTACACATAAATAAACAGAGAGAAATAATTCATAACACTGTTCTCAGAAACTAATTGAGCTATTAATAAGAAACTTGTGTGAAATCATCCTTTCACTGCACACATTCAGCCCTGTAAAAACCAAGACCCCCGGGGTTTGGTTGTGGTCACAATAGGAGATCAATTTTTTTTACACATCATAAACAGAGAGAAATAATTCATAACACTTTTCTCAGAAACTGATTGAGCTGTTAATCTGAAACTTATGTTAAATCATCCTTTTTAGGCACACATTCAGCCCTGTAAAAATCATGATCCCCGGGGTTTGGGTGTGGTCACAATAGGAGATCATTTTTTTTACACATAAATAAACAGAGAGAAATAATTCATAACACTGTTCTCAGAAACTAATTGAGCTATTAATTAGAAACTTGTGTGATATCATCCTTTCACTGCACACATTCAGCCCTGTAAAAACCATGACCCCCGGGGTTTGGGTGTGGTCACAATAGGAGATCAATTTTTTTTACACATCATAAACAGAGAGAAATAATTCATAACACTTTTCTCAGAAACTAATTGAGCTGTTAATCCGAAACTTGTGTGAAATCATCCTTTCACAGCACATATTCAGCCCTGTAAGAATCATGATTCCCAGGGTTTGGGTGTTGTCACAATAGGAGATCAATTTTTTTACACATAAATAAACAGATAGAAATAATTCATAACACTTTTCCCAGAAACTGATTGAGCTGTTAATCTGAAACTTATGTTAAATCATCCTTTTTAGGCACACATTCAGCCCTGTAAAAATCATGATCCCCGGGGTTTGGGTGTGGTCACAATAGGAGATCATTTTTTTTACACATAAATAAACAGAGAGAAATAATTCATAACACTGTTCTCAGAAACTAATTGAGCTATTAATTAGAAACTTGTGTGATATCATCCTTTCACTGCACACATTCAGCCCTGTAAAAACCATGACCCCCGGGGTTTGGATGTGGTCACAATAGGAGATCAATTTTTTTTACACATCATAAACAGAGAGAAATAATTCATAACACTTTTCTCAGAAACTAATTGAGCTGTTAATCCGAAACTTGTGTGAAATCATCCTTTCACAGCACATATTCAGCCCTGTAAGAATCATGATTCCCAGGGTTTGGGTGTTGTCACAATAGGAGATCAATTTTTTTACACATAAATAAACAGATAGAAATAATTCATAACACTGTTCTCAGAAACTAATTGAGCTGTTAATCCGAAACTTATGTGAAATCATCCTTTCCAGGCACACATTCAGCCCTGTTAAAATCATGATCCCCGGGGTTTGGGTGTGGTCACAATAGGAGATCAATTTTTTACACATAAATAAACAGATAGAAATAATTCATAACACTGTTCTCAGAAACTAATTGAGTTGTTAATCGGAAATCTGTGTGAAATCATCCATTCACAGCACAGATTTAGGCCTGTTAAAATCATGATTCCCGAGGTTTGGGTGTGGTCAGAATAGGAGATCAATTTTTTTACACATAAATAAACAGAGAGAAATAATGCTTAACACTTTTCTCAGAAACTAATCGAGCTGTTAATCCGAAACTTGTGTGAAATCGTCCTTTCCAGGCACACATTCAGCCCTGTAATGATCATGATCCCCGGGGTTCGGGTATGGTCACAATAGGAGATCAATTTTTTTTACACATAAATAGACAGAGAGAAATAATTCATGACACTGTTCTCAGAAACTAATTGAGCTGTTAATACTAAACTTGTGTGAAATCATCCTTTCTAGGCACTCATTTAGCCCTGTAAGAATCCTGATCCCCGGGGTTTGGGTGTGGTCACAATAGGAGATCAATTTTTTTACACGTAAATAAACAGAGTGAAATAATGCTTAAAATCTTTCTCAGAAACTAATTGAGTTGTTCATCCGAATCTTGTGTGTAATCATCCTTTCTCAGCACACATTCAGCCCTGTAAAAATCATGATCCCCGGGGTTTGGGTGTGGTCACAATAGGAGATCAATTTTTTTGCTACATAAATAAACTGAGAGGAATAATGCATAGCACTGTTCTCAGAAACTAACTGAGCTTATTGTTCGATACTTGTGTGAAATCATCCTTCCACAGCACACATTCAGCCCTGTAAAAATCATGATCCCCGGGGTTTGGGTGTGGTCACAATAGGAGATCATTCTTTTACACATAAATAAACAGAGAGAAATAATGCTTAACACTGTTCTCAGAAACTAATTGAGCTGTTAATACGAAACTTGTGTAAAATCATCCTATCCAAGCACACATTCAGCCCTGTAAAAATCATGATCCCCGGGGTTTGGGTGTGGTCACAATAGGAGATCAATTTTTTTGCACATAAATAAACAGAGAGAAATAATGCTTAACACTGTTCTCAGAAACTAATTGAGCTGTTAATACGAAACTTGTGTGTAATCATCCTTTCTAGGCACTCATTTAGCCCTGTAAGAATCCTGATCCCCGGGGTTTGGGTGTGGTCACAATAGGAGATCAATTTTTTTACACATAAATAAACAGAGTGAAATAATGCTTAAAATCTTTCTCAGAAACTAATTGAGTTGTTCATCCGAATCTTGTGTGTAATCATCCTTTCTCAGCACACATTCAGCCCTGTAAAAATCATGATCCCCGGGGTTTGGGTGTGGTCACAATAGGAGATCAATTTTTTTTACACATCATAAACAGAGAGAAATAATGCTTTACACTTTTCTCAGAAACTAATTGAGCTGTTAATTCGTAACTTGTGTGAAATCATCCTTTTCAGGCACACATTCAGCCCTGTAAAAATCATGATCCCGGGGGTTTGGGTGTGGTCACAATAGGAGATCAATTTTGTTTTTACACATAAATAAACAGAGAGAAATAATTCATAACACTGTTCTCAGAAACTAATTGAGCTGTTAATCCGAAACTTGTGTGAAATCATCCTTTCACAGCACACATTCACCCTGTAAGAATCATGATTCCCGGGGTTTGGGTGTTGTCACAATAGGAGATCAATTTTTTTACACATAAATAAAAAGAGAGATATAATTCTTAACACTGTTCTCAGAAACTAATTGAGCTGTTAATACAAAACTTGTGTGAAATCATCCTTTTCAGGCACACATTCAGCCCTGTTAAAATCATGATCCCCGGGGTTTGGGTGTGGTCACAATAGGAGATCAATTTTTTTACACATAAATAAACAGATAGAAATAATTCATAACACTGTTCTCAGAAACTAATTGAGCTGTTAATCGGAAACTTGTGTGAAATCATCCATTCACAGCACAGATTCAGGCCTGTGAAAATCATGATTCCCAAGGTTTGGGTGTGGTCACAATAGGAGATCAATTTTTTTTCACATAAATAAAGAGAGAGAAATAATGCTTAACACTGTTGTCTGAAACTAATTGAGCTGTTCATCCGAAACTTGTGTGAAATCATCCTCTCACAGCAGACATTCAGCTCTGTAAAAATCATGATCCCCGGGGTTTGGGTGTGGTCACAATAGGAGATCAATTTTTTTACACATAAATAAAAAGATACAAATAATTCATAACACTGTTCTTAGAAACTAATTGAGCTGTTAATTAGAAACTTGTGTGAAATCATCCTTCCACAGCACATAATCAGCCCAGTGAAAATCATGATCCCCGGGGTTTGGGTGTTGTCACAATAGGAGATCATTTTTTTACACATCATAAACAGAGAGCAATAATTCATAACACTGTTCTCAGAAACTAATTGAGCTGTTATTTCGTAACTTGTGTTAAATCATCCTTTTCAGGCACACATTCAGCCCTGTAAAAATCATGATCCCCGGGGTTTGGGTGTGGTCACAATAGGAGATCAAATTTTTTTACACATAGATAAACAGAGAGAAATAATTCATAACACTGTTCTCAGAAACTAATTGAGCTGTTAATCCGAAACTTGTGTGAAATCATCCTTTCACAGCACACATTCAGCCCTGTAAGAATCATGATTCCCGGGGTTTGGGTGTGGTCACAATAGGAGATCAATTTTTTTACACATAAATAAAAAGAGAGAAATAATTCTTAACACTGTTCTCAGAAACTAATTGAGCTGTTAATACGAAACTTGTGTGAAATCATCCTTTCCAGGCACACATTCAGCCCTGTTAAAATCATGATCCCCGGGGTTTGGGTGTGGTCACAATAGGAGATCAATTTTTTTGATACATAAATAAACAGATAGAAATAATTCATAACACTGTTCTCAGAAACTAATTGAGCTGTTAATCGGAAACTTGTGTGAAATCATCCATTCACAGCACAGATTCAGGCCTGTGAAAATCATGATTCCCGAGGTTTGGGTTTGGTCACAATAGGAGATCAATTTTTTTACACATAAATAAACAGAGAGAAATAATGCTTTACACTTTTCTCAGAAACTAATCGAGCTGTTAATCCGAAACTTGTGTGAAATCATCCTTTTAAAGAACACATTCAGCCCTGTAAAAATCATGATCCCCGGGGTTTGGGTGTGGTCACAATAGGAGATCAATTTTTTTACACATAAATAAACAGAGAGAAATAATTCATAACACTGTTCTCAGAAACTAATTGAGCTGTTAAGCCGAAACTAGTGTGAAATCATCCTTTCCAGGCGCACATTCAGCCCTGTAAAAATCATGATCCCCGGGGTTTGGGTGTGGTCACAATAGGAGATCAAATTTTTTTACACATAGATAAACAGAGAGAAATAATTCATAACACTGTTCTCAGAAACTAATTGAGCTGTTAATCCGAAACTTGTGTGAAATCATCCTTTCACAGCACACATTCAACCCTGTAAAAATCATGATCCCCAGGGTTTGGGTGTGGTCACAATAGGAGATCAATTTTTTTTTCACATAAATAAAGAGAGAGAAATAATGCTTAACACTGTTGTCTGAAACTAATTGAGCTGTTCATCCGAAACTTGTGTTAAATCATCCTCTCACAGCAGAAATTCAGCTCTGTAAAAATCATGATCCCCGGGGTTTGGGTGTGGTCACAATAGGAGATCAATTTTTTTACACATAAATAAAAAGATACAAATAATTCATAACACTGTTCTTAGAAACTAATTGAGGTGTTAATCGGAAACTTGTGTGAAATCATCCATTCACAGCACAGATTCAGGCCTGTGAAAATCATGATTCCCGAGGTTTGGGTGTGGTCAGAATAGGAGATCAATTTTTTTACACATAAATAAACAGAGAGAAATAATGCTTAACACTGTTCTCAGAAACTAATTGAGCTGTTCAGCCGAAACTTGTGTGAAATCATCCTTTTCAGGCACACATTAAGCCCTGTAAAAATCATGATCCCCGGGGATTGGGTGTTGTCACAATAGGAAATCAAATTTATTACACATAAATAAACAGAGAGAAATAATTCATAACACTGTTCTCAGAAACCAATTGAACTGTTAATCCGAAACATGTATGTAATTGTCCTTTTACAGCAAAAATTCAGCCCTGTAAAAATCCTGATCCCCGGGGTTTGGGTGTGGTCACAATAGGAGATCATTTTTTTTACACATAAATAAACAGAGAGAAATAATTCATAACACTTTTCTCAGAAACTAATTGAACTATTAATAAGAAACTTGTGTGAAATCATCCTTTCACTGTACACATTCAGCCCTGTAAAAACCAAGACCCCCGGGGTTTGGGTGTGGTCACAATAGGAGATCAATTTTTTTTACACATCATAAACAGAGAGAAATAATTCATAACACTTTTCTCAGAAAGTAATTGAGCTGTTAATCTGAAACTTATGTTAAATCATCCTTTTTAGGCACACATTCAGCCCTGTAAAAATCATGATCCCCGGGGTTTGGGTGTGGTCACAATAGGAGATCAATTTTTTTTACACATCATAAACAGAGAGAAATAATTCATAACACTTTTCTCAGAAACTAATTGAGCTGTTAATCCGAAACTTGTGTGAAATCATCCTTTCACAGCACATATTCAGCCCTGTAAGAATCATGATTCCCAGGGTTTGGGTGTTGTCACAATAGGAGATCATTTTTTTTACACATAAATAAACAGATAGAAATAATTCATAACACTGTTCTCAGAAACTTATTGAGCTGTTAATCCGAAACTTATGTGAAATCATCCTTTCCAGGCACACATTCAGCCCTGTTAAAATCATGATCCCCGGGGTTTGGGTGTGGTCACAATAGGAGATCAATTTTTTACACATAAATAAACAGATAGAAATAATTCATAACACTGTTCTCAGAAACTAATTGAGTTGTTAATCGGAAACCTGTGTGAAATCATCCATTCACAGCACAGATTCAGGCCTGTGAAAATCATGATTCCCGAGGTTTGGGTGTGGTCAGAATAGGAGATCAATTTTTTTTACACATAAATAAACAGAGAGAAATAATGCTTAACACTTTTCTCAGAAACTAATCGAGCTGTTAATCCGAAACTTGTGTGAAATCGTCCTTTCCAGGCACACATACAGCCCTGTAATGATCATGATCCCCGGGGTTCGGGTATGGTCACAATAGGAGATCAATTTTTTTTACACATAAATAGACAGAGAAAAATAATTCATAACACTGTTCTCAGAAACTAATTGAGCTGTTAATACTAAACTTGTGTGAAATCATCCTTTCTAGGCACTCATTTAGCCCTGTAAGAATCATGATCCCCGGGGTTTGGGTGTGGTCACAATAGGAGATCAATTTTTTTTACGCATAAATAAACAGAGAGAAATAATTCATAACACTGTTCTCAGAAACTAATTGAACTGTTATATAGAAACTTGTGTGAAATCATCCTTTTCAGGCACACATTAAGCCCTGTAAAAATCATGATCCCCGGGGATTGGGTGTGGTCACAATAGGAGATCATTTTTTTTACACATAAATAAACAGAGAGAAATAATTCATAACACTGTTCTCAGAAACTAATTGAACTATTAATAAGAAACTTGTGTGAAATCATCCTTTCACTGCACACATTCAGCCCTGTAAAAACCAAGACCCCCGGGGTTTGGGTGTGGTCACAATAGGAGATCAATTTTTTTTACACATCATAAACAGAGAGAAATAATTCATAACACTTTTCTCAGAAACTAATTGAGCTGTAAATCTGAAACTTATGTTAAATCATCCTTTTTAGGCACACATTCAGCCCTGTAAAAATCATGATCCCCGGGGTTTGGGTGTGGTCACAATAGGAGATCATTTTTTTTACACATAAATAAACAGAGAGAAATAATTCATAACACTGTTCTCAGAAACTAATTGAGCTATTAATTAGAAACTTGTGTGAAATCATCCTTTCACAGCACACATTCAGCCCTGTAAAAACCATGACCCCCGGGGTTTGGGTGTTGTCACAATAGGAGATCTTTTTTTTTTACACATCATAAACAGAGAGAAATAATTCATAACACTTTTCTCAGAAACTAATCGAGCTGTTAATCCGAAACTTGTGTGAAATCGTCCTTTCCAGGCACACATTCAGCCCTGTAATGATCATGATCCCCGGGGTTCGGGTATGGTCACAATAGGAGATCAATTTTTTTTTACACATAAATAGACAGAGAGAAATAATTCATGACACTGTTCTCAGAAACTATTTCAGCTGTTAATACTAAACTTGTGTGAAATCATCCTTTCTAGGCACTCAATTAGCCCTGTAAGAATCATGATCCCCGGGGTTTGGGTGTGGTCACAATAGGAGATCAATTTTTTTACACATAAATAAACAGAGTGAAATAATGCTTAAAATCTTTCTCAGAAACTAAGTGAGCTTATTGTTCGATACTTGTGTGAAATCATCCTTCCACAGCACACATTCAGCCCTGAAAAAATCATGATCCCCGGGGTTTGGGTGTGGTCACAATAGGAGATCAATTTTTTTACACATAAATAAACAGAGAGAAATAATTCATAACACTGTTCTCAGAAATTAATTGAGCTGTTAAGCCGAAACTAGTGTGAAATCATCCTTTCACAGCACATATTCAGCCCTGTAAGAATCATGATTCCCAGGGTTTGGGTGTTGTCACAATAGGAGATCAATTTTTTTACACATAAATAAACAGATAGAAATAATTCATAACACTGTTCTCTGAAACTAATTGAGCTGTTAATCCGAAACTTATGTGAAATCATCCTTTCCAGGCACACATTCAGCCCTGTTAAAATCATGATCCCCGGGGTTTGGGTGTGGTCACAATAGGAGATCAATTTTTTACACATAAATAAACAGATAGAAATAATTCATAACACTGTTCTCAGAAACTAATTGAGTTGTTAATCGGAAACCTGTGTGAAATCATCCATTCACAGCACAGATTCAGGCCTGTGAAAATCATGATTCCCGAGGTTTGGGTGTGGTCAGAATAGGAGATCAATTTTTTTTACACATAAATAAACAGAGAGAAATAATGCTTAACACTTTTCTCAGAAACTAATCGAGCTCTTAAGCCGAAACTTGTGTGAAATCGTCCTTTCCAGGCACACATTCAGCCCTGTAATGATCATGATCCCCGGGGTTCGGGTATGGTCACAATAGGAGATCAATTTTTTTTACACATAAATAGACAGAGAGAAATAATTCATGACACTGTTCTCAGAAACTATTTCAGCTGTTAATACTAAACTTGTGTGAAATCATCCTTTCTAGGCACTCAATTAGCCCTGTAAGAATCGTGATCCCCGGGGTTTGGGTGTGGTCACAATAGGAGATCAATTTTTTTACACGTAAATAAACAGAGTGAAATAATGCTTAAAATCTTTCTCAGAAACTAACTGAGCTTATTGTTCGATACTTGTGGGAAATCATCCTTCCACAGCACACATTCAGCCCTGAAAAAATCATGATCCCCGGGGTTTGGGTGTGGTCACAATAGGAGATCAATTTTTTTACACATAAATAAACAGAGAGAAATAATTCATAACACTGTTCTCAGAAATTAATTGAGCTGTTAAGCCGAAACTAGTGTGAAATCATCCTTTCACAGCGCACATTCAGCCCTGTAAAAATCCTGATCCCCGGGGTTTGGGTGTGGTCACATTAGGAGATCAATTTTTTTTACACATCATAAACAGAGAGAAATAATTCATAACACTTTTCTCAGAAACTAATTGAGCTGTTAATCCAAAACTTGTGTGAAATCATCCTTTTCAGACACACATTCAGCCCTGTAAAAATCATGATCCCCGGGGTTTGGGTGTGTTCACAATAGGAGATCATTTTTTTTTACACATAAATAAACAGAGAGAAATAATTCATAACACTGTTCTCAGAAACTAATTGAGATGTTAATCCGAAACTTGTGTGAAATCATCCTTTCATAGCACACATTCAGCCCTGTAAGAATCATGATTCCCGGGGTTTGAGTGTGATCACAATAGGAGATCAATTTTTTTTTACACATAAATAAACAGATAGAAATAATTCATAACACTGTTCTCAGAAACTAATTGAGCTGTTAATCCGAAACTTGTGTGAAATCATCCATTCACAGAACAGATTCAGGCCTGTGAAAATCATGATTCCCGAGGTTTGGGTGTGGTCACAATAGGAGATCAATTTTTTACACATAAATAAACAGATAGAAATAATTCATAACACTGTTCTCAGAAACTAATTGAGCTGTTAATCGGAAACTTGTGTGAAATCATCCATTCACAGCACAGATTCAGGCCCGTGAAAATCATGATTCCCGAGGTTTGGGTGTGGTAACAATAGGAGATCAATTTTTTTACACATAAATAAACAGAGAGAAATTATTCATAACACTTTTCTCAGAAACTAATTGAGCTGTTAATCCGAAACTTGTGTGAAATCATCCTTTCACAGCACATATTCAGCCCTGTAAGAATCATGATTCCCAGGGTTTGGGTGTTGTCACAATAGGAGATCAATTTTTTTACACATAAATAAACAGATAGAAATAATTCATAACACTGTTCTCTGAAACTAATTGAGCTGTTAATCCGAAACTTATGTGAAATCATCCTTTCCAGGCACACATTCAGCCCTGTTAAAATCATGATCCCCGGGGTTTGGGTGTGGTCACAATAGGAGATCAATTTTTTACACATAAATAAACAGATAGAAATAATTCATAACACTGTTCTCAGAAACTAATTGAGTTGTTAATCGGAAACCTGTGTGAAATCATCCATTCACAGCACAGATTCAGGCCTGTGAAAATCATGATTCCCGAGGTTTGGGTGTGGTCAGAATAGGAGATCAATTTTTTTACACATAAATAAACAGAGAGAAATAATGCTTAACACTTTTCTCAGAAACTAATCGAGCTGTTAATCCGAAACTTGTGTGAAATCGTCCTTTCCAGGCACACATTCAGCCCTGTAATGATCATGATCCCCGGGGTTCGGGTATGGTCACAATAGGAGATCAATTTTTTTTACACATAAATAGACAGAGAGAAATAATTCATGACACTGTTCTCAGAAACTATTTCAGCTGTTAATACTAAACTTGTGTGAAATCATCCTTTCTAGGCACTCAATTAGCCCTGTAAGAATCATGATCCCCGGGGTTTGGGTGTGGTCACAATAGGAGATCAATTTTTTTACACATAAATAAACAGAGTGAAATAATGCTTAAAATCTTTCTCAGAAACTAACTGAGCTTATTGTTCGATACTTGTGGGAAATCATCCTTCCACAGCACACATTCAGCCCTGAAAAAATCATGATCCCCGGGGTTTGGGTGTGGTCACAATAGGAGATCAATTTTTTTTACACATAAATAAACAGAGAGAAATAATTCATAACACTGTTCTCAGAAATTAATTGAGCTGTTAAGCCGAAACTAGTGTGAAATCATCCTTTCACAGCGCACATTCAGCCCTGTAAAAATCCTGATCCCCGGGGTTTGGGTGTGGTCACATTAGGAGATCAATTTTTTTTACACATCATAAACAGAGAGAAATAATTCATAACACTTTTCTCAGAAACTAATTGAGCTGTTAATCCAAAACTTGTGTGAAATCATCCTTTTCAGACACACATTCAGCCCTGTAAAAATCATGATCCCCGGGGTTTGGGTGTGTTCACAATAGGAGATCATTTTTTTTACACATAAATAAACAGAGAGAAATAATTCATAACACTGTTCTCAGAAACTAATTGAGATGTTTATCCGAAACTTGTGTGAAATCATCCTTTCACAGCACACATTCAGCCCTGTAAGAATCATGATTCCCGGGGTTTGAGTGTGATCACAATAGGAGATCAATTTTTTTTTACACATAAATAAACAGATAGAAATAATTCATAACACTGTTCTCAGAAACTAATTGAGCTGTTAATTAGAAACTTGTGTGATATCATCCTTTCACTGCACACATTCAGCCCTGTAAAAACCATGACCCCCGGGGTTTGGGTGTGGTCACAATAGGAGATCAATTTTTTTAACACATCATAAACAGAGAGAAATAATTCATAACACTTTTCTCATAAACTAATTGAGCTGTTAATCCGAAACTTGTGTGAAATCATCCTTTCACAGCACATATTCAGCCCTGTAAGAATCATGATTCCCAGGGTTTGGGTGTTGTCACAATAGGAGATCAATTTTTTTACACATAAATAAACAGATAGAAATAATTCATAACACTGTTCTCAGAAACTAATTGAGCTGTTAATCCGAAACTTATGTGAAATCATCCTTTCCAGGCACACATTCAGCCCTGTTAAAATCATGATCCCCGGGGTTTGGGTGTGGTCACAATAGGAGATCAATTTTTTACACATAAATAAACAGATAGAAATAATTCATAACACTGTTCTCAGAAACTAATTGAGTTGTTAATCGGAAATCTGTGTGAAATCATCCATTCACAGCACAGATTTAGGCCTGTTAAAATCATGATTCCCGAGGTTTGGGTGTGGTCAGAATAGGAGATCAATTTTTTTTACACATAAATAAACAGAGAGAAATAATGCTTAACACTTTTCTCAGAAACTAATCGAGCTGTTAATCCGAAACTTGTGTGAAATCGTCCTTTCCAGGCACACATTCAGCCCTGTAATGATCATGATCCCCGGGGTTCGGGTATGGTCACAATAGGAGATCAATTTTTTTTACACATAAATAGACAGAGAGAAATAATTCATGACACTGTTCTCAGAAACTAATTGAGCTGTTAATACTAAACTTGTGTGAAATCATCCTTTCTAGGCACTCATTTAGCCCTGTAAGAATCCTGATCCCGGGGGTTTGGGTGTGGTCACAATAGGAGATCAATTTTTTTTACACGTAAATAAACAGAGTGAAATAATGCTTAAAATCTTTCTCAGAAACTAATTGAGTTGTTCATCCGAATCTTGTGTGTAATCATCCTTTCTCAGCACACATTCAGCCCTGTAAAAATCATGATCCCCGGGGTTTGGGTGTGGTCACAATAGGAGATCAATTTTTTTGCTACATAAATAAACTGAGAGGAATAATGCATAGCACTGTTCTCAGAAACTAACTGAGCTTATTGTTCGATACTTGTGTGAAATCATCCTTCCACAGCACACATTCAGCCCTGTAAAAATCATGATCCCCGGGGTTTGGGTGTGGTCACAATAGGAGATCATTCTTTTACACATAAATAAACAGAGAGAAATAATGCTTAACACTGTTCTCAGAAACTAATTGAGCTGTTAATCCGAAACTTGTGTGAAATCATCCTTTCACAGCACATATTCAGCCCTGTAAGAATCATGATTCCCAGGGTTTGGGTGTTGTCACAATAGGAGATCAATTTTTTTACACATAAATAAACAGATAGAAATAATTCATAACACTGTTCTCTGAAACTAATTGAGCTGTTAATCCGAAACTTATGTGAAATCATCCTTTCCAGGCACACATTCAGCCCTGTTAAAATCATGATCCCCGGGGTTTGGGTGTGGTCACAATAGGAGATCAATTTTTTACACATAAATAAACAGATAGAAATAATTCATAACACTGTTCTCAGAAACTAATTGAGTTGTTAATCGGAAACCTGTGTGAAATCATCCATTCACAGCACAGATTCAGGCCTGTGAAAATCATGATTCCCGAGGTTTGGGTGTGGTCAGAATAGGAGATCAATTTTTTTACACATAAATAAACAGAGAGAAATAATTCATAACACTGTTCTCAGAAACTAATTGAGCTGTTATATAGAAACTTGTGTGAAATCATCCTTTTCAGGCACACATTAAGCCCTGTAAAAATCATGATCCCCGGGGATTGGGTGTTGTCACAATAGGAGATAAAAATTTTTACACATAAATAAACAGAGAGAAATAATTCATAACACTGTTCTCAGAAACTAATTGAGCTATTAATAAGAAACTTGTGTGAAATCATCCTTCCACAGCACACATTCAGCCCTGTAAAAATCATGATCCCCGGGGTTTGGGTGTGGTCACAATAGGAGATCATTCTTTTACACATAAATAAACAGAGAGAAATAATGCTTAACACTGTTCTCAGAAACTAATTGAGCTGTTAATACGAAACTTGTGTAAAATCATCCTATCCAAGCACACATTCAGCCCTGTAAAAATCATGATCCCCGGGGTTTGGGTGTGGTCACAATAGGAGATCAATTTTTTTGCACATAAATAAACAGAGAGAAATAATGCTTAACACTGTTCTCAGAAACTAATTGAGCTGTTAATACGAAACTTGTGTGTAATCATCCTTTCTAGGCACTCATTTAGCCCTGTTAAAATCATGATCCCCGGGGTTTGGGTGTGGTCACAATAGGAGATCAATTTTTTTACACATAAATAAACAGAGTGAAATAATGCTTAAAATCTTTCTCAGAAACTAATTGAGTTGTTCATCCGAATCTTGTGTGTAATCATCCTTTCTCAGCACACATTCAGCCCTGTAAAAATCATGATCCCCGGGGTTTGGGTGTGGTCACAATAGGAGATCAATTTTTTTTACACATCATAAACAGAGAGAAATAATTCATAACACTTTTCTCAGAAACTAATTGAGCTGTTAATTCGTAACTTGTGTGAAATCATCCTTTTCAGGCACACATTCAGCCCTGTAAAAATCATGATCCCGGGGGTTTGGGTGTGGTCACAATAGGAGATCAATTTTGTTTTTACACATAAATAAACAGAGAGAAATAATTCATAACACTGTTCTCAGAAACTAATTGAGCTGTTAATCCGAAACTTGTGTGAAATCATCCTTTCACAGCACACATTCACCCTGTAAGAATCATGATTCCCGGGGTTTGGGTGTGGTCACAATAGGAGATCAATTTTTTTACACATAAATAAAAAGAGAGATATAATTCTTAACACTGTTCTCAGAAACTAATTGAGCTGTTAATACAAAACTTGTGTGAAATCATCCTTTTCAGGCACACATTCAGCCCTGTTAAAATCATGATCCCCGGGGTTTGGGTGTGGTCACAATAGGAGATCAATTTTTTTACACATAAATAAACAGATAGAAATAATTCATAACACTGTTCTCAGAAACTAATTGAGCTGTTAATCGGAAACTTGTGTGAAATCATCCATTCACAGCACAGATTCAGGCCTGTGAAAATCATGATTCCCAAGGTTTGGGTGTGGTCACAATAGGAGATCAATTTTTTTTCACATAAATAAAGAGAGAGAAATAATGCTTAACACTGTTGTCTGAAACTAATTGAGCTGTTCATCCGAAACTTGTGTGAAATCATCCTCTCACAGCAGACATTCAGCTCTGTAAAAATCATGATCCCCGGGGTTTGGGTGTGGTCACAATAGGAGATCAATTTTTTTACACATAAATAAAAAGATACAAATAATTCATAACACTGTTCTTAGAAACTAATTGAGCTGTTAATACGAAACTTGTGTGAAATCATCCTTCCACAGCACATAATCAGCCCAGTGAAAATCATGATCCCCGGGGTTTGGGTGTTGTCACAATAGGAGATCATTTTTTTACACATCATAAACAGAGAGCAATAATTCATAACACTGTTCTCAGAAACTAATTGAGCTGTTATTTCGTAACTTGTGTTAAATCATCCTTTTCAGGCACACATTCAGCCCTGTAAAAATCATGATCCCCGGGGTTTGGGTGTGGTCACAATAGGAGATCAAATTTTTTTACACATAGATAAACAGAGAGAAATAATTCATAACACTGTTCTCAGAAACTAATTGAGCTGTTAATCCGAAACTTGTGTGAAATCATCCTTTCACAGCACACATTCAGCCCTGTAAGAATCATGATTCCCGGGGTTTGGGTGTGGTCACAATAGGAGATCAATTTTTTTACACATAAATAAAAAGAGAGAAATAATTCTTAACACTGTTCTCAGAAACTAATTGAGCTGTTAATACGAAACTTGTGTGAAATCATCCTTTCCAGGCACACATTCAGCCCTGTTAAAATCATGATCCCCGGGGTTTGGGTGTGGTCACAATAGGAGATCAATTTTTTTGATACATAAATAAACAGATAGAAATAATTCATAACACTGTTCTCAGAAACTAATTGAGCTGTTAATCGGAAACTTGTGTGAAATCATCCATTCACAGCACAGATTCAGGCCTGTGAAAATCATGATTCCCGAGGTTTGGGTTTGGTCACAATAGGAGATCAATTTTTTTACACATAAATAAACAGAGAGAAATAATGCTTTACACTTTTCTCAGAAACTAATCGAGCTGTTAATCCGAAACTTGTGTGAAATCATCCTTTTAAAGAACACATTCAGCCCCGTAAAAATCATGATCCCCGGGGTTTGGGTGTGGTCACAATAGGAGATCAATTTTTTTTACACATCATAAACAGAGAGAAATAATTCATAACACTTTTCTCAGAAACTAATTGAGCTGTTAATTCGTAACTTGTGTGAAATCATCCTTTTCAGGCACACATTCAGCCCTGTAAAAATCATGATCCCGGGGGTTTGGGTGTGGTCACAATAGGAGATCAATTTTGTTTTTACACATAAATAAACAGAGAGAAATAATTCATAACACTGTTCTCAGAAACTAATTGAGCTGTTAATCCGAAACTTGTGTGAAATCATCCTTTCACAGCACACATTCACCCTGTAAGAATCATGATTCCCGGGGTTTGGGTGTGGTCACAATAGGAGATCAATTTTTTTACACATAAATAAAAAGAGAGATATAATTCTTAACACTGTTCTCAGAAACTAATTGAGCTGTTAATACAAAACTTGTGTGAAATCATCCTTTTCAGGCACACATTCAGCCCTGTTAAAATCATGATCCCCGGGGTTTGGGTGTGGTCACAATAGGAGATCAATTTTTTTACACATAAATAAACAGATAGAAATAATTCATAACACTGTTCTCAGAAACTAATTGAGCTGTTAATCGGAAACTTGTGTGAAATCATCCATTCACAGCACAGATTCAGGCCTGTGAAAATCATGATTCCCGAGGTTTGGGTGTGGTCACAATAGGAGATCAATTTTTTTTCACATAAATAAAGAGAGAGAAATAATGCTTAACACTGTTGTCTGAAACTAATTGAGCTGTTCATCCGAAACTTGTGTGAAATCATCCTCTCACAGCAGACATTCAGCTCTGTAAAAATCATGATCCCCGGGGTTTGGGTGTGGTCACAATAGGAGATCAATTTTTTTACACATAAATAAAAAGATACAAATAATTCATAACACTGTTCTTAGAAACTAATTGAGCTGTTAATTAGAAACTTGTGTGAAATCATCCTTCCACAGCACATAATCAGCCCAGTGAAAATCATGATCCCCGGGGTTTGGGTGTTGTCACAATAGGAGATCATTTTTTTACACATCATAAACAGAGAGCAATAATTCATAACACTGTTCTCAGAAACTAATTGAGCTGTTATTTCGTAACTTGTGTTAAATCATCCTTTTCAGGCACACATTCAGCCCTGTAAAAATCATGATCCCCGGGGTTTGGGTGTGGTCACAATAGGAGATCAAATTTTTTTACACATAGATAAACAGAGAGAAATAATTCATAACACTGTTCTCAGAAACTAATTGAGCTGTTAATCCGAAACTTGTGTGAAATCATCCTTTCCAGGCACACATTCAGCCCTGTTAAAATCATGATCCCCGGGGTTTGGGTGTGGTCACAATAGGAGATCAATTTTTTTGATACATAAATAAACAGATAGAAATAATTCATAACACTGTTCTCAGAAACTAATTGAGCTGTTAATCGGAAACTTGTGTGAAATCATCCATTCACAGCACAGATTCAGGCCTGTGAAAATCATGATTCCCGAGGTTTGGGTTTGGTCACAATAGGAGATCAATTTTTTTACACATAAATAAACAGAGAGAAATAATGCTTTACACTTTTCTCAGAAACTAATCGAGCTGTTAATCCGAAACTTGTGTGAAATCATCCTTTTAAAGAACACATTCAGCCCTGTAAAAATCATGATCCCCGGGGTTTGGGTGTGGTCACAATAGGAGATCAATTTTTTTACACATAAATAAACAGAGAGAAATAATTCATAACACTGTTCTCAGAAACTAATTGAGCTGTTAAGCCGAAACTAGTGTGAAATCATCCTTTCCAGGCGCACATTCAGCCCTGTAAAAATCATGATCCCCGGGGTTTGGGTGTGGTCACAATAGGAGATCATTTTTTTACACATCATAAACAGAGAGAAATAATTCATAACACTTTTCTCAGAAACTAATTGAGCTGTTATTTCGTAACTTGTGTTAAATCATCCTTTTCAGGCACACATTCAGCCCTGTAAAAATCATGATCCCCGGGGTTTGGGTGTGGTCACAATAGGAGATCAAATTTTTTTACACATAGATAAACAGAGAGAAATAATTCATAACACTGTTCTCAGAAACTAATTGAGCTGTTAATCCGAAACTTGTGTGAAATCATCCTTTTACAGCACACATTCAGCCCTGTAAGAATCATGATTCCCGGGGTTTGGGTGTGGTCACAATAGAAGATCAATTTTTTTACACATAAATAAAAAGAGAGAAATAATTCTTAACACTGTTCTCAGAAACTAATTGAGCTGTTAATACAAAACTTGTGTGAAATCATCCTTTCCAGGAACACATTCAGCCCTGTAAAAATCATGATCCCCGGGGTTTGGGTGTGGTCACAATAGGAGATCAATTTTTTTGATACATAAATAAACAGATAGAAATAATTCATAACACTGTTCTCAGAAACTAATTGAGCTGTTAATCGGAAACTTGTGTGAAATCATCCATTCACAGCACAGATTCAGGCCTGTGAAAATCATGATTCCCGAGGTTTGGGTTTGGTCACAATAGGAGATTATTTTTTTTTACACATAAATAAACAGAGAGAAATAATGCTTAACACTTTTCTCAGAAACTAATTGAGCTGTTAATCCGAAACTTGTGTGAAATCATCCTTTCACAGCACACATTCAACCCTGTAAAAATCATGATCCCCAGGGTTTGGGTGTGGTCACAATAGGAGATCAATTTTTTTTTCACATAAATAAAGAGAGAGAAATAATGCTTAACACTGTTGTCTGAAACTAATTGAGCTGTTCATCCGAAACTTGTGTTAAATCATCCTCTCACAGCAGAAATTCAGCTCTGTAAAAATCATGATCCCCGGGGTTTGGGTGTGGTCACAATAGGAGATCAATTTTTTTACACATAAATAAAAAGATACAAATAATTCATAACACTGTTCTTAGAAACTAATTGAGGTGTTAATCGGAAACTTGTGTGAAATCATCCATTCACAGCACAGATTCAGGCCTGTGAAAATCATGATTCCCGAGGTTTGGGTGTGGTCAGAATAGGAGATCAATTGTTTTACACATAAATAAACAGAGAGAAATAATGCTTAACACTGTTCTCAGAAACTAATTGAGCTGTTCAGCCGAAACTTGTGTGAAATCATCCTTTTCAGGCACACATTAAGCCCTGTAAAAATCATGATCCCCGGGGATTGGGTGTTGTCACAATAGGAGATCAAATTTATTACACATAAATAAACAGAGAGAAATAATCCATAACACTGTTCTCAGAAACCAATTGAACTGTTAATCCGAAACATGTGTGTAATTGTCCTTTTACAGCAAACATTCAGCCCTGTAAAAATCCTGATCCCCGGGGTTTGGGTGTGGTCACAATAGGAGATCATTTTTTTTACACATAAATAAACAGAGAGAAATAATTCATAACACTTTTCTCAGAAACTAATTGAACTATTAATAAGAAACTTGTGTGAAATCATCCTTTCACTGCACACATTCAGCCCTGTAAAAACCAAGACCCCCGGGGTTTGGGTGTGGTCACAATAGGAGATCAATTTTTTTTACACATCATAAACAGAGAGAAATAATTCATAACACTTTTCTCAGAAAGTAATTGAGCTGTTAATCTGAAACTTATGTTAAATCATCCTTTTTAGGCACACATTCAGCCCTGTAAAAATCATGATCCCCGGGGTTTGGGTGTGGTCACAATAGGAGATCAATTTTTTTTACACATCATAAACAGAGAGAAATAATTCATAACACTTTTCTCAGAAACTAATTGAGCTGTTAATCCGAAACTTGTGTGAAATCATCCTTTCACAGCACATATTCAGCCCTGTAAGAATCATGATTCCCAGGGTTTGGGTGTTGTCACAATAGGAGATCATTTTTTTTACACATAAATAAACAGATAGAAATAATTCATAACACTGTTCTCAGAAACTTATTGAGCTGTTAATCCGAAACTTATGTGAAATCATCCTTTCCAGGCACACATTCAGCCCTGTTAAAATCATGATCCCCGGGGTTTGGGTGTGGTCACAATAGGAGATCAATTTTTTACACATAAATAAACAGATAGAAATAATTCATAACACTGTTCTCAGAAACTAATTGAGTTGTTAATCGGAAACCTGTGTGAAATCATCCATTCACAGCACAGATTCAGGCCTGTGAAAATCATGATTCCCGAGGTTTGGGTGTGGTCAGAATAGGAGATCAATTTTTTTTACACATAAATAAACAGAGAGAAATAATGCTTAACACTTTTTTCAGAAACTAATCGAGCTGTTAATCCGAAACTTGTGTGAAATCGTCCTTTCCAGGCACACATACAGCACTGTAATGATCATGATCCCCGGGGTTCGGGTATGGTCACAATAGGAGATCAATTTTTTTTACACATAAATAGACAGAGAAAAATAATTCATAACACTGTTCTCAGAAACTAATTGAGCTGTTAATACTAAACTTGTGTGAAATCATCCTTTCTAGGCACTCATTTAGCCCTGTAAGAATCATGATCCCCGGGGTTTGGGTGTGGTCACAATAGGAGATCAATTTTTTTTACGCATAAATAAACAGAGAGAAATAATTCATAACACTGTTCTCAGAAACTAATTGAGCTGTTATATAGAAACTTGTGTGAAATCATCCTTTTCAGGCACACATTAAGCCCTGTAAAAATCATGATCCCCGGGGATTGGGTGTGGTCACAATAGGAGATCATTTTTTTTACACATAAATAAACAGAGAGAAATAATTCATAACACTGTTCTCAGAAACTAATTGAACTATTAATAAGAAACTTGTGTGAAATCATCCTTTCACTGCACACATTCAGCCCTGTAAAAACCAAGACCCCCGGGGTTTGGGTGTGGTCACAATAGGAGATCAATTTTTTTTACACATCATAAACAGAGAGAAATAATTCATAACACTTTTCTCAGAAACTAATTGAGCTGTAAATCTGAAACTTATGTTAAATCATCCTTTTTAGGCACACATTCAGCCCTGTAAAAATCATGATCCCCGGGGTTTGGGTGTGGTCACAATAGGAGATCATTTTTTTTTACACATAAATAAACAGAGAGAAATAATTCATAACACTGTTCTCAGAAACTAATTGAGCTATTAATTAGAAACTTGTGTGAAATCATCCTTTCACAGCACACATTCAGCCCTGTAAAAACCATGACCCCCGGGGTTTGGGTGTTGTCACAATAGGAGATCATTTTTTTTTACACATCATAAACAGAGAGAAATAATTCATAACACTTTTCTCAGAAACTAATCGAGCTGTTAATCCGAAACTTGTGTGAAATCGTCCTTTCCAGGCACACATTCAGCCCTGTAATGATCATGATCCCCGGGGTTCGGGTATGGTCACAATAGGAGATCAATTTTTTTTACACATAAATAGACAGAGAGACATAATTCATGACACTGTTCTCAGAAACTATTTCAGCTGTTAATACTAAACTTGTGTGAAATCATCCTTTCTAGGCACTCAATTAGCCCAGTAAGAATCATGATCCCCGGGGTTTGGGTGTGGTCACAATAGGAGATCAATTTTTTTACACATAAATAAACAGAGTGAAATAATGCTTAAAATCTTTCTCAGAAACTAACTGAGCTTATTGTTCGATACTTGTGTGAAATCATCCTTCCACAGCACACATTCAGCCCTGAAAAAATCATGATCCCCGGGGTTTGGGTGTGGTCACAATAGGAGATCAATTTTTTTACACATAAATAAACAGAGAGAAATAATTCATAACACTGTTCTCAGAAATTAATTGAGCTGTTAAGCCGAAACTAGTGTGAAATCATCCTTTCACAGCACATATTCAGCCCTGTAAGAATCATGATTCCCAGGGTTTGGGTGTTGTCACAATAGGAGATCAATTTTTTTACACATAAATAAACAGATAGAAATAATTCATAACACTGTTCTCTGAAACTAATTGAGCTGTTAATCCGAAACTTGTGTGAAATCATCCTTTCACAGCACACATTCAGCCCTGTAAGAATCATGATTCCCGGGGTTTGAGTGTGATCACAATAGGAGATCAATTTTTTTTTACACATAAATAAACAGATAGAAATAATTCATAACACTGTTCTCAGAAACTAATTGAGCTGTTAATCCGAAACTTGTGTGAAATCATCCATTCACAGAACAGATTCAGGCCTGTGAAAATCATGATTCACGAGGTTTGGGTGTGGTCACAATAGGAGATCAATTTTTTACACATAAATAAACAGATAGAAATAATTCATAACACTGTTCTCAGAAACTAATTGAGCTGTTAATCGGAAACTTGTGTGAAATCATCCATTCACAGCACAGATTCAGGCCCGTGAAAATCATGATTCCCGAGGTTTGGGTGTGGTAACAATAGGAGATCAATTTTTTTTACACATAAATAAACAGAGAGAAATTATTCATAACACTTTTCTCATAAACTAATTGAGCTGTTAATCCGAAACTTGTGTGAAATCATCCTTTCACAGCACATATTCAGCCCTGTAAGAATCATGATTCCCAGGGTTTGGGTGTTGTCACAATAGGAGATCAATTTTTTTACACATAAATAAACAGATAGAAATAATTCATAACACTGTTCTCTGAAACTAATTGAGCTGTTAATCCGAAACTTATGTGAAATCATCCTTTCCAGGCACACATTCAGCCCTGTTAAAATCATGATCCCCGGGGTTTGGGTGTGGTCACAATAGGAGATCAATTTTTTACACATAAATAAACAGATAGAAATAATTCATAACACTGTTCTCAGAAACTAATTGAGTTGTTAATCGGAAACCTGTGTGAAATCATCCATTCACAGCACAGATTCAGGCCTGTGAAAATCATGATTCCTGAGGTTTGGGTGTGGTCAGAATAGGAGATCAATTTTTTTACACATAAATAAACAGAGAGAAATAATGCTTAACACTTTTCTCAGAAACTAATCGAGCTGTTAATCCGAAACTTGTGTGAAATCGTCCTTTCCAGGCACACATTCAGCCCTGTAATGATCATGATCCCCGGGGTTCGGGTATGGTCACAATAGGAGATCAATTTTTTTTACACATAAATAGACAGAGAGAAATAATTCATGACACTGTTCTCAGAAACTATTTCAGCTGTTAATACTAAACTTGTGTGAAATCATCCTTTCTAGGCACTCAATTAGCCCTGTAAGAATCATGATCCCCGGGGTTTGGGTGTGGTCACAATAGGAGATCAATTTTTTTACACATAAATAAACAGAGTGAAATAATGCTTAAAATCTTTCTCAGAAACTAACTGAGCTTATTGTTCGATACTTGTGGGAAATCATCCTTCCACAGCACACATTCAGCCCTGAAAAAATCATGATCCCCGGGGTTTGGGTGTGGTCACAATAGGAGATCAATTTTTTTTACACATAAATAAACAGAGAGAAATAATTCATAACACTGTTCTCAGAAATTAATTGAGCTGTTAAGCCGAAACTAGTGTGAAATCATCCTTTCACAGCGCACATTCAGCCCTGTAAAAATCCTGATCCCCGGGGTTTGGGTGTGGTCACATTAGGAGATCAATTTTTTTTACACATCATAAACAGAGAGAAATAATTCATAACACTGTTCTCAGAAACTAATTGAGATGTTTATCCGAAACTTGTGTGAAATCATCCTTTCACAGCACACATTCAGCCCTGTAAGAATCATGATTCCCGGGGTTTGAGTGTGATCACAATAGGAGATCAATTTTTTTTTACACATAAATAAATAGATAGAAATAATTCATAACACTGTTCTCAGAAACTAATTGAGCTGTTAATCCGAAACTTGTGTGAAATCATCCATTCACAGAACAGATTCAGGCCCGTGAAAATCATGATTCCCGAGGTTTGGGTGTGGTCACAATAGGAGATCAATTTTTTACACATAAATAGACAGAGAGAAATAATTCATGACACTGTTCTCAGAAACTAATTGAGCTGTTAATACTAAACTTGTGTGAAATCATCCTTTCTAGGCACTCATTTAGCCCTGTAAGAATCCTGATCCCCGGGGTTTGGGTGTGGTCACAATAGGAGATCAATTTTTTTACACGTAAATAAACAGAGTGAAATAATGCTTAAAATCTTTCTCAGAAACTAATTGAGTTGTTCATCCGAATCTTGTGTGTAATCATCCTTTCTCAGCACACATTCAGCCCTGTAAAAATCATGATCCCCGGGGTTTGGGTGTGGTCACAATAGGAGATCAATTTTTTTGCTACATAAATAAACTGAGAGGAATAATGCATAGCACTGTTCTCAGAAACTAACTGAGCTTATTGTTCGATACTTGTGTGAAATCATCCTTCCACAGCACACATTCAGCCCTGTAATGATCATGATCCCCGGGGTTTGGGTGTGGTCACAATAGGAGATCATTCTTTTACACATAAATAAACAGAGAGAAATAATGCTTAACACTGTTCTCAGAAACTAATTGAGCTGTTAATACGAAACTTGTGTGAAATCATCCTTTCTAGGCACTCATTTAGCCCTGTAAGAATCCTGATCCCCGGGGTTTGGGTGTGGTCACAATAGGAGATCAATTTTTTTTACACATAAATAAACAGAGTGAAATAATGCTTAAAATCTTTCTAAGAAACTAATTGAGTTGTTCATCGGAATCTTGTGTGTAATCATCCTTTCTCAGCACACATTCAGCCCTGTAAAAATCATGATCCCCGGGGTTTGGGTGTGGTCACAATAGGAGATCAATTTTTTTGCTACATAAATAAACTGAGAGGAATAATGCATAGCACTGTTCTCAGAAACTAACTGAGCTTATTGTTCGATACTTGTGTGAAATCATCCTTTCACAGCACATATTCAGCCCTGTAAGAATCATGATTCCCAGGGTTTGGGTGTTGTCACAATAGGAGATCAATTTTTTTACACATAAATAAACAGAGAGAAATAATTCATAACACTGTTCTCAGAAACTAATTGAGCTATTAATAAGAAACTTGTGTGAAATCATCCTTTCACTGCACACATTCAGCCCTGTAAAAACCAAGACCCCCGGGGTTTGGTTGTGGTCACAATAGGAGATCAATTTTTTTTACACATCATAAACAGAGAGAAATAATTCATAACACTTTTCTCAGAAACTGATTGAGCTGTTAATCTGAAACTTATGTTAAATCATCCTTTTTAGGCACACATTCAGCCCTGTAAAAATCATGATCCCCGGGGTTTGGGTGTGGTCACAATAGGAGATCATTTTTTTTACACATAAATAAACAGAGAGAAATAATTCATAACACTGTTCTCAGAAACTAATTGAGCTATTAATTAGAAACTTGTGTGAAATCATCCTTTCACAGCACATATTCAGCCCTGTAAGAATCATGATTCCCAGGGTTTGGGTGTTGTCACAATAGGAGATCAATTTTTTTACACATAAATAAACAGATAGAAATAATTCATAACACTGTTCTCAGAAACTAATTGAGCTGTTAATCCGAAACTTATGTGAAATCATCCTTTCCAGGCACACATTCAGCCCTGTTAAAATCATGATCCCCGGGGTTTGGGTGTGGTCACAATAGGAGATCAATTTTTTACACATAAATAAACAGATAGAAATAATTCATAACACTGTTCTCAGAAACTAATTGAGTTGTTAATCGGAAATCTGTGTGAAATCATCCATTCACAGCACAGATTTAGGCCTGTTAAAATCATGATTCCCGAGGTTTGGGTGTGGTCAGAATAGGAGATCAATTTTTTTACACATAAATAAACAGAGAGAAATAATGCTTAACACTTTTCTCAGAAACTAATCGAGCTGTTAATCCGAAACTTGTGTGAAATCGTCCTTTCCAGGCACACATTCAGCCCTGTAATGATCATGATCCCCGGGGTTCGGGTATGGTCACAATAGGAGATCAATTTTTTTTACACATAAATAGACAGAGAGAAATAATTCATGACACTGTTCTCAGAAACTAATTGAGCTGTTAATACTAAACTTGTGTGAAATCATCCTTTCTAGGCACTCATTTAGCCCTGTAAGAATCCTGATCCCCGGGGTTTGGGTGTGGTCACAATAGGAGATCAATTTTTTTACACGTAAATAAACAGAGTGAAATAATGCTTAAAATCTTTTTCAGAAACTAATTGAGTTGTTCATCCGAATCTTGTGTGTAATCATCCTTTCTCAGCACACATTCAGCCCTGTAAAAATCATGATCCCCGGGGTTTGGGTGTGGTCACAATAGGAGATCAATTTTTTTGCTACATAAATAAACTGAGAGGAATAATGCATAGCACTGTTCTCAGAAACTAACTGAGCTTATTGTTCGATACTTGTGTGAAATCATCTTTCCACAGCACACATTCAGCCCTGTAAAAATCATGATCCCCGGGGTTTGGATGTGGTCACAATAGGAGATCATTCTTTTACACATAAATAAACAGAGAGAAATAATGCTTAACACTGTTCTCAGAAACTAATTGAGCTGTTAATACGAAACTTGTGTGAAATCATCCTTTCTAGGCACTCATTTAGCCACGTAAGAATCCTGATCCCCGGGGTTTGGGTGTGGTCACAATAGGAGATCAATTTTTTTACACATAAATAAACAGAGTGAAATAATGCTTAAAATCTTTCTCAGAAACTAATTGAGTTGTTCATCCGAATCTTGTGTGTAATCATCCTTTCTCAGCACACATTCAGCCCTGTAAAAATCATGATCCCCGGGGTTTGGGTGTGGTCACAATAGGAGATCAATTTTTTTGCTACATAAATAAACTGAGAGGAATAATGCATAGCACTGTTCTCAGAAACTAACTGAGCTTATTGTTCGATACTTGTGTGAAATCATCCTTTCACAGCACATATTAAGCCCTGTAAGAATCAGGATTCCCAGGGTTTGGGTGTTGTCACAATAGGAGATCAATTTTTTTACACATAAATAAACAGAGAGAAATAATTCATAACACTTTTCTCAGAAACTAATTGAGCTGTTATATAGAAACTTGTGTGAAATCATCCTTTTCAGGCACACATTCAGCCCTGTAAAAATCATGATCCCCGGGGATTGGGTGTGGTCACAATAGGAGATAAAAATTTTTACACATAAATAAACAGAGAGAAATAATTCATAACACTGTTCTCAGAAACTAATTGAGCTATTAATAAGAAACTTGTGTGAAATCATCCTTTCACTGCACACATTCAGCCCTGTAAAAACCAAGACCCCCGGGGTTTGGTTGTGGTCACAATAGGAGATCAATTTTTTTTACACATCATAAACAGAGAGAAATAATTCATAACACTTTTCTCAGAAACTGATTGAGCTGTTAATCTGAAACTTATGTTAAATCATCCTTTTTAGGCACACATTCAGCCCTGTAAAAATCATGATCCCCGGGGTTTGGGTGTGGTCACAATAGGAGATCATTTTTTTTACACATAAATAAACAGAGAGAAATAATTCATAACACTGTTCTCAGAAACTAATTGAGCTATTAATTAGAAACTTGTGTGATATCATCCTTTCACTGCACACATTCAGCCCTGTAAAAACCATGACCCCCGGGGTTTGGGTGTGGTCACAATAGGAGATCAATTTTTTTTACACATCATAAACAGAGAGAAATAATTCATAACACTTTTCTCAGAAACTAATTGAGCTGTTAATCCGAAACTTGTGTGAAATCATCCTTTCACAGCACATATTCAGCCCTGTAAGAATCATGATTCCCAGGGTTTGGGTGTTGTCACAATAGGAGATCAATTTTTTTACACATAAATAAACAGATAGAAATAATTCATAACACTGTTCTCAGAAACTAATTGAGCTGTTAATCCGAAACTTATGTGAAATCATCCTTTCCAGGCACACATTCAGCCCTGTTAAAATCATGATCCCCGGGGTTTGGGTGTGGTCACAATAGGAGATCAATTTTTTACACATAAATAAACAGATAGAAATAATTCATAACACTGTTCTCAGAAACTAATTGAGTTGTTAATCGGAAATCTGTGTGAAATCATCCATTCACAGCACAGATTTAGGCCTGTTAAAATCATGATTCCCGAGGTTTGGGTGTGGTCAGAATAGGAGATCAATTTTTTTACACATAAATAAACAGAGAGAAATAATGCTTAACACTTTTCTCAGAAACTAATCGAGCTGTTAATCCGAAACTTGTGTGAAATCGTCCTTTCCAGGCACACATTCAGCCCTGTAATGATCATGATCCCCGGGGTTCGGGTATGGTCACAATAGGAGATCAATTTTTTTTACACATAAATAGACAGAGAGAAATAATTCATGACACTGTTCTCAGAAACTAATTGAGCTGTTAATACTAAACTTGTGTGAAATCATCCTTTCTAGGCACTCATTTAGCCCTGTAAGAATCCTGATCCCCGGGGTTTGGGTGTGGTCACAATAGGAGATCAATTTTTTTACACGTAAATAAACAGAGTGAAATAATGCTTAAAATCTTTCTCAGAAACTAATTGAGTTGTTCATCCGAATCTTGTGTGTAATCATCCTTTCTCAGCACACATTCAGCCCTGTAAAAATCATGATCCCCGGGGTTTGGGTGTGGTCACAATAGGAGATCAATGTTTTTGCTACATAAATAAACTGAGAGGAATAATGCATAGCACTGTTCTCAGAAACTAACTGAGCTTATTGTTCGATACTTGTGTGAAATCATCCTTCCACAGCACACATTCAGCCCTGTAAAAATCATGATCCCCGGGGTTTGGGTGTGGTCACAATAGGAGATCATTCTTTTACACATAAATAAACAGAGAGAAATAATGCTTAACACTGTTCTCAGAAACTAATTGAGCTGTTAATACGAAACTTGTGTAAAATCATCCTATCCAAGCACACATTCAGCCCTGTAAAAATCATGATCCCCGGGGTTTGGGTGTGGTCACAATAGGAGATCAATTTTTTTGCACATAAATAAACAGAGAGAAATAATGCTTAACACTGTTCTCAGAAACTAATTGAGCTGTTAATACGAAACTTGTGTGAAATCATCCTTTCTAGGCACTCATTTAGCCCTGTAAGAATCCTGATCCCCGGGGTTTGGGTGTGGTCACAATAGGAGATCAATTTTTTTACACATAAATAAACAGAGTGAAATAATGCTTAAAATCTTTCTCAGAAACTAATTGAGTTGTTCATCCGAATCTTGTGTGTAATCATCCTTTCTCAGCACACATTCAGCCCTGTAAAAATCATGATCCCCGGGGTTTGGGTGTGGTCACAATAGGAGATCAATTTTTTTGCTACATAAATAAACTGAGAGGAATAATGCATAGCACTGTTCTCAGAAACTAACTGAGCTTATTGTTCGATACTTGTGTGAAATCATCATTTCACAGCACATATTCAGCCCTGTAAGAATCATGATTCCCAGGGTTTGGGTGTTGTCACAATAGGAGATCAATTTTTTTACACATAAATAAACAGAGAGAAATAATTCATAACACTGTTCTCAGAAACTAATTGAGCTGTTATATAGAAACTTGTGTGAAATCATCCTTTTCAGGCACACATTAAGCCCTGTAAAAATCATGATCCCCGGGGATTGGGTGTTGTCACAATAGGAGATAAAAATTTTTACACATAAATAAACAGAGAGAAATAATTCATAACACTGTTCTCAGAAACTAATTGAGCTATTAATAAGAAAATTGTGTGAAATCATCCTTTCACTGCACACATTCAGCCCTGTAAAAACCAAGACCCCCGGGGTTTGGTTGTGGTCACAATAGGAGATCAATTTTTTTTACACATCATAAACAGAGAGAAATAATTCATAACACTTTTCTCAGAAACTGATTGAGCTGTTAATCTGAAACTTATGTTAAATCATCCTTTTTAGGCACACATTCAGCCCTGTAAAAATCATGATCCCCGGGGTTTGGGTGTAGTCACAATAGGAGATCATTTTTTTTACACATAAATAAACAGAGAGAAATAATTCATAACACTGTTCTCAGAAACTAATTGAGCTATTAATTAGAAACTTGTGTGATATCATCCTTTCACTGCACACATTCAGCCCTGTAAAAACCATGACCCCCGGGGTTTGGGTGTGGTCACAATAGGAGATCAATTTTTTTTACACATCATAAACAGAGAGAAATAATTCATAACACTTTTCTCAGAAACTAATTGAGCTGTTAATCCGAAACTTGTGTGAAATCATCCTTTCACAGCACATATTCAGCCCTGTAAGAATCATGATTCCCAGGGTTTGGGTGTTGTCACAATAGGAGATCAATTTTTTTACACATAAATAAACAGATAGAAATAATTCATAACACTGTTCTCAGAAACTAATTGAGCTGTTAATCCGAAACTTATGTGAAATCATCCTTTCCAGGCACACATTCAGCCCTGTTAAAATCATGATCCCCGGGGTTTGGGTGTGGTCACAATAGGAGATCAATTTTTTACACATAAATAAACAGATAGAAATAATTCATAACACTGTTCTCAGAAACTAATTGAGTTGTTAATCGGAAATCTGTGTGAAATCATCCATTCACAGCACAGATTTAGGCCTGTTAAAATCATGATTCCCGAGGTTTGGGTGTGGTCAGAATAGGAGATCAATTTTTTTACACATAAATAAACAGAGAGAAATAATGCTTAACACTTTTCTCAGAAACTAATCGAGCTGTTAATCCGAAACTTGTGTGAAATCGTCCTTTCCAGGCACACATTCAGCCCTGTAATGATCATGATCCCCGAGGTTCGGGTATGGTCACAATAGGAGATCAATTTTTTTTACACATAAATAGACAGAGAGAAATAATTCATGACACTGTTCTCAGAAACTAATTGAGCTGTTAATACTAAACTTGTGTGAAATCATCCTTTCTAGGCACTCATTTAGCCCTGTAAGAATCCTGATCCCCGGGGTTTGGGTGTGGTCACAATAGGAGATCAATTTTTTTACACATAAATAAACAGAGTGAAATAATGCTTAAAATCTTTCTCAGAAACTAATTGAGTTGTTCATCCGAAACTTGTGTGAAATCATCCTTTCACAGCACATATTCAGCCCTGTAAGAATCATGATTCCCAGGGTTTGGGTGTTGTCACAATAGGAGATCAATTTTTTTACACATAAATAAACAGATAGAAATAATTCATAACACTGTTCTCAGAAACTAATTGAGCTGTTAATCCGAAACTTATGTGAAATCATCCTTTCCAGGCACACATTCAGCCCTGTTAAAATCATGATCCCCGGGGTTTGGGTGTGGTCACAATAGGAGATCAATTTTTTACACATAAATAAACAGATAGAAATAATTCATAACACTGTTCTCAGAAACTAATTGAGTTGTTAATCGGAAATCTGTGTGAAATCATCCATTCACAGCACAGATTTAGGCCTGTTAAAATCATGATTCCCGAGGTTTGGGTGTGGTCAGAATAGGAGATCAATTTTTTTACACATAAATAAACAGAGAGAAATAATGCTTAACACTTTTCTCAGAAACTAATCGAGCTGTTAATCCGAAACTTGTGTGAAATCGTCCTTTCCAGGCACACATTCAGCCCTGTAATGATCATGATCCCCGGGGTTCGGGTATGGTCACAATAGGAGATCAATTTTTTTTACACATAAATAGACAGAGAGAAATAATTCATGACACTGTTCTCAGAAACTAATTGAGCTGTTAATACTAAACTTGTGTGAAATCATCCTTTCTAGGCACTCATTTAGCCCTGTAAGAATCCTGATCCCCGGGGTTTGGGTGTGGTCACAATAGGAGATCAATTTTTTTACACGTAAATAAACAGAGTGAAATAATGCTTAAAATCTTTCTCAGAAACTAATTGAGTTGTTCATCCGAATCTTGTGTGTAATCATCCTTTCTCAGCACACATTCAGCCCTGTAAAAATCATGATCCCCGGGGTTTGGGTGTGGTCACAATAGGAGATCAATTTTTTACACATAAATAAACAGATAGAAATAATTCATAACACTGTTCTCAGAAACTAATTGAGTTGTTAATCGGAAACCTGTGTGAAATCATCCATTCACAGCACAGATTTAGGCCTGTTAAAATCATGATTCCCGAGGTTTGGGTGTGGTCAGAATAGGAGATCAATTTTTTTTACACATAAATAAACAGAGAGAAATAATGCTTAACACTTTTCTCAGAAACTAATCGAGCTGTTAATCCGAAACTTGTGTGAAATCGTCCTTTCCAGGCACACATTCAGCCCTGTAATGATCATGATCCCCGGGGTTCGGGTATGGTCACAATAGGAGATCAATTTTTTTTACACATAAATAGACAGAGAGAAATAATTCATGACACTGTTCTCAGAAACTAAGTGAGCTGTTAATACTAAACTTGTGTGAAATCATCCTTTTTAGGCACTCATTTAGCCCTGTAAGAATCCTGATCCCCGGGGTTTGGGTGTGGTCACAATAGGAGATCAATTTTTTTACACATAAATAAACAGAGTGAAATAATGCTTAAAATCTTTCTCAGAAACTAATTGAGTTGTTCATCCGAATCTTGTGTGTAATCATCCTTTCTCAGCACACATTCAGCGCTGTAAAAATCATGATCCCCGGGGTTTGGGTGTGGTCACAATAGGAGATCAATTTTTTTGCTACATAAATAAACTGAGAGGAATAATGCATAGCACTGTTCTCAGAAACTAACTGAGCTTATTGTTCGATACTTGTGTGAAATCATCCTTCCACAGCACACATTCAGCCCTGTAAAAATCATGATCCCCGGGGTTTGGGTGTGGTCACAATAGGAGATCAATTTTTTTGCTACATAAATAAACTGAGAGGAATAATGCATAGCACTGTTCTCAGAAACTAACTGAGCTTATTGTTCGATACTTGTGTGAAATCATCCTTCCACAGCACACATTCAGCCCTGTAAAAATCATGATCCCCGGGGTTTGGGTGTGGTCACAATAGGAGATCAATTTTTTTACACATAAATAAACAGAGAGAAATAATTCATAACACTGTTCTCAGAAACTAATTGAGCTGTTAGGCCGAAACTAGTATGAAATCATCCTTTCACAGCGCACATTCAGCCCTGTAAAAATCCTGATCCCCGGGGTTTGGGTGTGGTCACATTAGGAAATCAATTTTTTTTACACATCATAAACAGAGAGAAATAATTCATAACACTTTTCTCAGAAACTAATTGAGCTGTTAATCCAAAACTTGTGTGAAATCATCCTTTTCAGACACACATTCAGCCCTGTAAAAATCATGATCCCCGGGGTTTGGGTGTGTTCACAATAGGAGATCATTTTTTTTTACACATAAATTAACAGAGAGAAATAATTCATAACACTGTTCTCAGAAACTAATTGAGATGTTAATCCGAAACTTGTGTGAAATCATCCTTTCACAGCACACATTCAGCCCTGTAAGAATCATGATTCCCGGGGTTTGGGTGTGGTCACAATAGGAGATCAATTTTTTAACACATAAATAAACAGATAGAAATAATTCATAACACTGTTCTCAGAAACTAATTGAGCTGTTAATCCGAAACTTGTGTGAAATCATCCATTCACAGAACAGATTCAGGCCCGTGAAAATCATGATTCCCGAGGTTTGGGTGTGGTCATAATAGGAGATCAATTTTTTTACACATAAATAAAGAGAGAGAAATAATGCTTTACACTTTTCTCAGAAACAAATCGAGCTGTTAATCCGAAACTTGTGTGAAATCATCCTTTCAAAGAACACATTTAGCCCTGTAAAAATCATGATCCCCGGGGTTTGGGTGTGGTCACAATAGGAGATCAATTTTTTTACACATAAATAAACAGAGAGAAATAACTCATAACACTGTTCTCAGAAACTAAATGAGCTGTTAAGCCGAAACTAGTCTGAAATCATCCTTTCCAGGCGCACATTCAGCCCTGTAAAAATCCTGATCCCCGGGGTTTGGGTGTGGTCACAATTGGAGATAATTTTTTTTACACATAAATAAACAGAGAGAAATAATTCATAACACTGTTCTCAGAAACTAATTGAACTGTTAATCCGAAACTTATGTGAAATCATCCATTCACAGCACAAATTCAATCCTGTAAAAATCCTGATCCCCGGGGTTTGGGTGTGGTCACAATAGGAGATCATTTTTGTTACACATAAATAAACAGAGAGAAATAATTCATAACACTGTTCTCAGAAACTAATTGAGATGTTAATCCGAAACTTGTGTGAAATCATCCTTTCACAGCACACATTCAGCCCTGTAAAAATCATGATCCCCAGGGTTTGGGTGTGGTCACAATAGGAGATCAATTTTTTTTACACATCATAAACAGAGAGAAATAATTCATAACACTGTTCTTAGAAACTAATTGAGCTGTTAAGACGAAAGTAGTGTGAAATCATCCTTTCCAGGTGCACATTCAGCCCTGTAAAAATCCTGATCCCCGGGGTTTGGGTGTGGTCACAATAGGAGATCAATTTTTTTTACACATAAATAAAAAGAGAGAAATAATTCATAACACTGTTCTCAGAAACTAATTAAGCTGTTAATCGGAAACTTGTGTGAAATCATCCATTCACAGAACAGATTCAGGCCTGTGAAAATCATGATTCCCGAGGTTTGGGTGTGGTCACAATAGGAGATCAATTTTTTTTACAAATAAATAAACAGAGAGAAATAATGCTTAACACTGTTCTCAGAAACTGATCGAGATGTTAATCCGAAACTTGTGTGAAATCATCCTTTCAAAGCACACATTCAACCCCGTAAAAATCATGATCCCAGGGGTTTGGGTGTGGTCACAATAGGAGATCAATTTTTTTTTTCACATAAATAAAGAGAGAATAATAATGCTTAACACTGTTGTCTGAAACTAATTGAGCTGTTAATTCGAAACTTGTGAGAAATCATCCTCTCAATGCAGACATTCAGTTCTGAAAAAATCATGATCCCCGGGGTTTGGGTGTGGTCACAATAGGAGATCAACTTTTTTACACATAAATAAAAAGATACAAATAATTCATAACACTGTTCTTAGAAACTAATTGAGGTGTTAATTCGAAACTTGTGTGAAATCATCCTTCCACAGAACATATTCAGCCCTGTGAAAATCATGATCCCTGGGTTTTGGGTGTGTTCACAATAGGAGATCAATTTTTTTAAACATAAACAAACAGAGAGAAATAATTTATAACACTGTTCTCAGAAACTAATTGAGCTGTTTATCCGAAACTTGTGTGTAATCATCCTTTCCAAGCACACATTCAGCCCTGTTAAAATCATGATACCCGGGGTTTGGGTGTGGTCACCATAGGAGATCAATATTTTTTACATATAAATAAAGAGAGAGAAATAATGCTTAACACTTATCTCAGAAACTGATTGAGCTGTTAATTCGAAACTTGTGCGGAATCATCCTTTCACAGCACATATTTAGCCCTGTAAAAATCATGATCCCCGGGGTTTGGGTGTAGTCACAATAGGAGATCATTTTTTTACACATAAATAAACAGAGAGAAATAATTCATAACACTGTTCTCAGAAACTAATTGAGCTGTTAATCCGAAACTTGTGTGAAATCATCATTTCACAGCACACATTCAACCCTGTAAAAATCATGATTCCCGGGGTTTGGGTGTGGTCAAAATAGGAGATCAATTTTTTTTACACATAAATAAAGAGAGAGAAATAATGCTTAACACTGTTCTCTGAAACAAAATGAGCTGTTCATCCGAAACTTGTATGAAATCATCCTCTCACAGCACACATTCAGCTCTGTGAAAATCGTGATCCCCGGGGTTTGGGTGTGGTCACAATAGGAGATCAATTTTTTTTACACATCAATCAACAGAGAGAAATAATTCATAACACTGTTCTCAGAAACTGATTGAGGTGTTAATCCGACTTTTGTGTGAAATCATCCTTTCCAGGCACACATTCAGCTATGTAAAAATCATGATCCCTGGGTTTTGGGTGTGGTCACAATGGGAGCTCAATTTTTTTACACATAAATAAACAGAGAGAAATAATTTATAACACTGTTCTCAGAAACTAATTGAGCTGTTAATCCGAAACTTGTGTGTAATCATCCTTTCCAAGCACACATTCAGCCCTGTAAAAATCATGATCCCCGGGGTTTGGGTGTGGTCACAATAGAAGATCATTCTTTTACACATCAATAAACAGAGAGAAATAATTCATAACACTGTTCTCAGAAACTGATTGAGGTGTTAATCCGACTTTTGTGTGAAATCATCCTTTCCATGCACACATTCAGCTATGTAAAAATCATGATCCCTGGGTTTAGGGTGTGGTCACAATAGACGATCAATTTTTTTACACATAAATAAACAGAGAGAAATAATTTATAACACTTTTCTCAGAAACTAATTGAACTGTTAATCCGAAACTTGTATGTAATCATCCTTTCCAAGCACACATTTAGCCCTGTAAAAATCATGTTACCCGGGGTTTGGGTGTGGTCACCATAGGAGATCAATTTTTTACACATAAATAAACAGAGAGAAATAATTCATAACACTGTTCTCAGAAACTAATTGATCTGTTAATCCGAAACTTGTGTGAAATCATCCTTTCCATGCACACATTCAGCACTGTAGAAATCATGATCCCCGGGGTTTGGGTGTGGTCACAATAGGAGATCAATCTTTTTTACACATAAATAAACAGAGAGAAATAATGCTTAACACTGTTCTCAGAAAATGATTGAGCTGTTAATTCGAAACTTGTGTGAAATCATCCTTTCACAGCACCCATTCCGCCATTTAAAAATCATGATCCCCGGGGTTTGGGTGTGGTCACAATAGGAGATCAATTTTTTTAAACATAAATACACAGAGAGAAATAATTCATAACACTGTTCTCAGAAACTAATTGAGCTGTTAATCCGAAACTTGTGTGAAATCATCCTTTCCAGGCACACATTCAGCCCTGTAAAAATCATGATCCCCGGGGATTGGGTGTTGTCACAATAGGAGATAAAAGTTTTTACACATAAATAAACAGAGAGAAATAATTCATAACACTGTTCTCAGAAACTAATTGAGCTATTAATAAGAAACTTGTGTGAAATCATCCTTTCACTGTACACATTCAGCCCTGTAGAAACCAAGACCCCCGGGGTTTGGTTTTGGTCACAATAGGAGATCAATTTTTTTTACACATCATAAACAGAGAGAAATAATTCATAACACTTTTCTCAGAAACTGATTGAGCTGTTAATCTGAAACTTATGTTAAATCATCCTTTTTAGGCACACATTCAGCCCTGTAAAAATCATGATCCCCGGGGTTTGGGTGTGGTCACAATAGGAGATCATTTTTTTTTACACATAAATAAACAGAGAGAAATAATTCATTACACTGTTCTCAGAAACTAATTGAGCTATTAATTAGAAACTTGTGTGATATCATCCTTTCACTGCACACATTCAGCCCTGTAAAAACCATGACCCCCGGGGTTTGGGTGTGGTCACAATAGGAGATCAATTTTTTTTACACATCATAAACAGAGAGAAATAATTCATAACACTTTTCTCAGAAACTAATTGAGCTGTTAATCCGAAACTTGTGTGAAATCATCCTTTCACAGCACATATTCAGCCCTGTAAGAATCATGATTCCCAGGGTTTTAGTGTTGTCACAATAGGAGATCAATTTTTTTACACATAAATAAACAGATAGAAATAATTCATAACACTGTTCTCAGAAACTAATTGAGCTGTTAATCCGAAACTTATGTGAAATCATCCTTTCCAGGCACACATTCAGCCCTGTTAAAATCATGATCCCCGGGGTTTGGGTGTGGTCACAATATGAGATCAATTTTTTACACATAAATAAACAGATAGAAATAATTCATAACACTGTTCTCAGAAACTAATTGAGTTGTTAATCGGAAACCTGTGTGAAATCATCCATTCACAGCACAGATTCAGGCCTGTGAAAATCATGATTCCCGAGGTTTGGGTGTGGTCACAATAGGAGATCAATTTTTTTTTACACATAAATAAACAGAGAGAAATAATGCTTAACAATTTTCTCAGAAACTAATCGAGCTGTTAATCCGAAACTTGTGTGAAATCGTCCTTTCCAGGCACACATTCAGCCCTGTAATGATCATGATCCCCGGGGTTCGGGTATGGTCACAATAGGAGATCAATTTTTTTTTACACATAAATAGACAGAGAGAAATAATTCATGACACTGTTCTCAGAAACTAATTGAGCTGTTAATACTAAACTTGTGTGAAATCATCCTTTCTAGGCACTCATTTAGCCCTGTAAGAATCATGATCCCCGGGGTTTGGGTGTGGTCACAATAGGAGATCAATTTTTTTGCTACATAAATAAACTGAGTGGAATAATTCATAGCACTGTTCTCAGAAACTAACTGAGCTTATTGTTCGATACTTTTGTGAAATCATCCTTCCCCAGCACACATTCAGCCCTGTAAAAATCATGATCCCCGGGGTTTGGGTGTGGTCATGGTCACAATAGGAGATCAATTTTTTACACATAAATAAACAGAGAGAAATAATTCATAACACTGTTCTCAGAAACTAATTGAGCTGTTAAGCCGAAACTAGTGTGAAATCATCCTTTCACAACGCACATTCAGCCCTGTAAAAATCCGGATCCCCGGGGTTTGGGTGTGGTCACATTAGGAGATCAATTTTTTTTACACATCATAAACAGAGAGAAATAATTCATAACACTTTTCTCAGAAACTAATTGAGCTGTTAATCCAAAACTTGTGTGAAATCATCCTTTTCAGACACACATTCAGCCCTGTAAAAATCATGATCCCCGGGGTTTGGGTGTGTTCACAATAGGAGATCATTTTTTTTACACATAAATAAACAGAGAGAAATGATGCTTAACAATTTTCTCAGAAACTAATCGAGCTGTTAATCCGAAACTTGTGTGAAATCGTCCTTTCCAGGCACACATTCAGCCCTGTAATGATCATGATCCCCGGGGTTCGGGTATGGTCACAATAGGAGATCAATTTTTTTTTACACATAAATAGACAGAGAGAAATAATTCATGACACTGTTCTCAGAAACTAATTGAGCTGTTAATACTAAACTTGTGTGAAATCATCCTTTCTAGGCACTCATTTAGCCCTGTAAGAATCATGATCCCCGGGGTTTGGGTGTGGTCACAATAGGAGATCAATTTTTTTGCTACATAAATAAACTGAGTGGAATAATTCATAGCACTGTTCTCAGAAACTAACTGAGCTTATTGTTCGATACTTTTGTGAAATCATCCTTCCCCAGCACACATTCAGCCCTGTAAAAATCATGATCCCCGGGGTTTGGGTGTGGTCATGGTCACAATAGGAGATCAATTTTTTACACATAAATAAACAGAGAGAAATAATTCATAACACTGTTCTCAGAAACTAATTGAGCTGTTAAGCCGAAACTAGTGTGAAATCATCCTTTCACAACGCACATTCAGCCCTGTAAAAATCCGGATCCCCGGGGTTTGGGTGTGGTCACATTAGGAGATCAATTTTTTTTACACATCATAAACAGAGAGAAATAATTCATAACACTTTTCTCAGAAACTAATTGAGCTGTTAATCCAAAACTTGTGTGAAATCATCCTTTTCAGACACACATTCAGCCCTGTAAAAATCATGATCCCCGGGGTTTGGGTGTGTTCACAATAGGAGATCATTTTTTTTACACATAAATAAACAGAGAGAAATAATTCATAACACTGTTCTCAGAAACTAATTGAGATGTTAATCCGAAACTTGTGTGAAATCATCCTTTCACAGCACACATTCAGCCCTGTAAGAATCATGATTCCTGGGGTTTGGGTGTGGTCACAATAGGAGATCAATTTTTTTACACATAAATAAACAGATAGAAATAATTCATAACACTGTTCTCAGAAACTAATTGAGCTGTTAATCCGAAACTTATGTGAAATCATCCATTCACAGCACAAATTCAACCCAGTAAAAATCCTGATCCCCGGGGTTTGGGTGTGGTCACAATAGGAGATCATTTTTGTTACACATAAATAAACAGAGAGAAATAATTCATAACACTGTTCTCAGAAACTAATTGAGCTGTTAATCCGAAACTTGTGTGAAATCATCCTTTCACAGCACACATTCAGCCCTGTAAAAATCATGATCCCCGGGGTTTGGGTGTGGTCACAATAGGAGATCAATTTTTTTTACACATCATAAACAGAGAGAAATAATTCATAACACTGTTCTCAGAAACTAATTGAGCTGTTAAGACGAAAGTAGTGTGAAATCATCCTTTCCAGGCGCACATTCAGCCCTGTAAAAATCCTGATCCCCGGGGTTCGGGTGTGGTCACAATAGGAGATCAATTTTTTTTACACATAAATAAAAAGAGAGAAATAATTCATAACACTGTTCTCAGAATCTAATTAAGCTGTTAATCGGAAACTTGTGTGAAATCATCCATTCACAGAACAGATTCAGGCCTGTGAAAATCATGATTCCCGAGGTTTGGGTGTGGTAACAATAGGAGATCAATTTTTTTACACATAAATAAACAGAGAGAAATAATACTTAACACTGTTCTCAGAAACTGATCGAGCTGTTAATCCGAAACTTGTGTGAAATCATCCTTTCAAAGCACACATTCAACCCCGTAAAAATCATGATCCCAGGGGTTTGGGTGTGGTCACAATAGGAGATCAATTTTTTTTTTCACATAAATAAAGAGAGAAAAATAATGCTTAACACTGTTGTCTGAAACTAATTGAGCTGTTAATTCGAAACTTGTGAGAAATCATCCTCTCACAGCAGACATTCAGTTCTGAAAAAATCATGATCCCCGGGGTTTGGGTGTGGTCACAATAGGAGATCAACTTTTTTACACATAAATAAAAAGATACAAATAATTCATAACACTGTTCTTAGAAACTAATTGAGGTGTTAATTCGAAACTTGTGTGAAATCATCCTTCCACAGAACATATTCAGCCCTGTGAAAATCATGATCCCTGGGGTTTGGGTGTGGTCACAATAGGAGATCATTTTTTTACACATAAATAAACAGAGAGAAATAATGCTTAACACTGTTCTCAGAAACTAATTGAACTGTTAATCCGAAACTTGTGTGAAATCATCCTTTTACAGCACACATTCAACTCTGTAAAAATCATGATCCCTGGGGTTTGGGTGTGGTCACATTAGGAGATCAATTTTTTTTTTTACACATAAATGAAGAGAGAGAAATAATGCTTAACACTGTTCTTAGAAACTGATTGAGCTGTTAATACGAAACTTGTGTGAAATCATCCTTTCACAGCACACATTCAGCCCTGTAAGAATCATGATTCCCAGGGTTTGGGTGTGGTCACAATAGGAGATCAATTTTTTTACACATAAATAAACAGATAGAAATAATTCATAACACTTTTCTCAGAAACTAATTGAGCTGTTAATCGGAAACTTGTGTGAAATCATCCATTCACAGAACAGATTCAGGCCCGTGAAAATCATGATTCCCGAGGTTTGGGTGTGGTAACAATAGGAGATCAATTTTTTTACACATAAATAAACAGAGAGAAATAATTCATAACACTGTTCTCAGAAACTAATTGAGCTGTTAAGCCGAAACTAGTGTGAAATCATCCTTTCCAGGCGCACACTCAGCCCTGTAAAAATCCTGATCCCCGGGGTTTGGGTGTGGTCACAATTGGAGATCATTTTTTTTACATATAAATAAACAGAGAGAAATAATTCATAACACTGTTCTCAGAAACTAATTGAGCTGTTATATAGAAACTTGTGTGAAATCATCCTTTTCAGGCACACATTAAGCCCTGTAAAAATCATGATCCCCGGGGATTGGGTATTGTCACAATAGGAGATAAAATTTTTTACACATAAATAAACAGAGAGAAATAATTCATAACACTGTTCTCAGAAACTAATTGAGCTATTAATAAGAAACTTGTGTGAAATCATCCTTTTACTGCACACATTCAGCCCTGTAAAAACCAAGACCCCCGGGGTTTGGGTGTGGTCACAATAGGAGATCAATTTTTTTTACACATCATAAACAGAGAGAAATAATTCATAACACTTTTCTCAGAAACTAATTGAGCTGTTAATCTGAAACTTATGTTAAATCATCCTATTTAGGCACACATTCAGCCCTGTAAAAATCATGATCCCCGGGGTTTGGGTGTGGTCACAATAGGAGATCATTTTTTTTACACATAAATAAACAGAGAGAAATAATTCATAACACTGTTCTCAGAAACTAATTGAGCTATTAATTAGAAACTTGTGTGATATCATCCTTTCACTGCACACATTCAGCCCTGTAAAAACCATGACCCCCGGGGTTTGGGTGTGGTCACAATAGGAGATCAATTTTTTTTACACATCATAAACAGAGAGAAATAATTCATAACACTTTTCTCAGAAACTAATTGAGCTGTTAATCCGAAACTTGTGTGAAATCATCCTTTCACAGCACATATTCAGCCCTGTAAGAATCATGATTCCCAGGGTTTGGGTGTTGTCACAATAGGAGATCAATTTTTTTACACATAAATAAACAGATAGAAATAATTCATAACACTGTTTTCAGAAACTAATTGAGCTGTTAATCCGAAACTTATGTGAAATCATCCTTTCCAGGCACACATTCAGCCCTGTTAAATTCATGATCCCCGGGGTTTGGGTGTGGTCACAATAGGAGATCAATTTTTTACACATAAATAAACAGATAGAAATAATTCATAACACTGTTCTCAGAAACTAATTGAGTTGTTAATCGGAAACCTGTGTGAAATCATCCATTCACAGCACAGATTTAGGCCTGTTAAAATCATGATTCCCGAGGTTTGGGTGTGGTCAGAATAGGAGATCAATTTTTTTACACATAAATAAACAGAGAGAAATAATGCTTAACACTTTTCTCAGAAACTAATCGAGCTGTTAATCCGAAACTTGTGTGAAATCGTCCTTTCCAGGCACACATTCAGCCCTGTAATGATCATGATCCCCGGGGTTCGGGTATGGTCACAATAGGAGATCAATTTTTTTTACACATAAATAGACAGAGAGAAAAAATTCATGACACTGTTCTCAGAAACTAATTGAGCTGTTAATACTAAACTTGTGTGAAATCATCCTTTCTAGGCACTCATTTAGCCCTGTAAGAATCCTGATCCCCGGGGTTTGGGTGTGGTCACAATAGGAGATCAATTTTTTTACACATAAATAAACAGAGTGAAATAATGCTTAAAATCTTTCTCAGAAACTAATTGAGTTGTTCATCCGAATCTTGTGTGTAATCATCCTTTCTCAGCACACATTCAGCCCTGTAAAAATCATGATCCCCGGGGTTTGGGTGTGGTCACAATAGGAGATCAATTTTTTTGCTACATAAATAAACTGAGAGGAATAATGCATAGCACTGTTCTCAGAAACTAACTGAGCTTATTGTTCGATACTTGTGTGAAATCATCCTTCCACAGCACACATTCAGCCCTGTAAAAATCATGATCCCCGGGGTTTGGGTGTGGTCACAATAGGAGATCAATTTTTTTTACACATAAATAAACAGAGAGAAATAATTCATAACACTGTTCTCAGAAACTAATTGAGCTGTTAAGCCGAAACTAGTGTGAAATCATCCTTTCACAGCGCACATTCAGCCCTGTAAAAATCCTGATCCCCGGGGTTTGGGTGTGGTCACATTAGGAGATCAATTTTTTTTACACATCATAAACAGAGAGAAATAATTCATAACACTTTTCTCAGAAACTAATTGAGCTGTTAATCCAAAACTTGTGTGAAATCATCCTTTTCAGACACACATTCAGCCCTGTAAAAATCATGATCCCCGGGGTTTGGGTGTGTTCACAATAGGAGATCATTTTTTTTACACATAAATTAACAGAGAGAAATAATTCATAACACTGTTCTCAGAAACTAATTGAGATGTTTATCCGAAACTTGTGTGAAATCATCCTTTCACAGCACACATTCAGCCCTGTAAGAATCATGATTCCCGGGGTTTGGGTGTGGTCACAATAGGAGATCAATTTTTTAACACATAAATAAACTGATAGAAATAATTCATAACACTGTTCTCAGAAACTAATTGAGCTGTTAATCGGAAACTTTTGTGAAATCATCCATTCACAGCACAAATTCAACCCTGTAAAAATCCTGATCCCCGGGGTTTGGGTGTGGTCACAATAGGAGATCAACTTTTTTACACATAAATAAAAAGATACAAATAATTCATAACACTGTTCTTAGAAACTAATTGAGGTGTTAATTCGAAACTTGTGTGAAATCATCCTTCCACAGAACATATTCAGCCCTGTGAAAATCATGATCCCTGGGGTTTGGGTGTGGTCACAATAGGAGATCATTTTTTTACACATAAATAAACAGAGAGAAATAATGCTTAACACTGTTCTCAGAAACTAATTGAACTGTTAATCCGAAACTTGTGTGAAATCATCCTTTTACAGCACACATTCAACTCTGTAAAAATCATGATCCCTGGGGTTTGGGTGTGGTCACATTAGGAGATCAATTTTTTTTTTACACATAAATGAAGAGAGAGAAATAATGCTTAACACTGTTCTTAGAAACTGATTGAGCTGTTAATACGAAACTTGTGTGAAATCATCCTTTCACAGCACACATTCAGCCCTGTAAGAATCATGATTCCCAGGGTTTGGGTGTGGTCACAATAGGAGATCAATTTTTTTACACATAAATAAACAGATAGAAATAATTCATAACACTTTTCTCAGAAACTAATTGAGCTGTTAATCGGAAACTTGTGTGAAATCATCCATTCACAGAACAGATTCAGGCCCGTGAAAATCATGATTCCCGAGGTTTGGGTGTGGTAACAATAGGAGATCAATTTTTTTACACATAAATAAACAGAGAGAAATAATTCATAACACTGTTCTCAGAAACTAATTGAGCTGTTAAGCCGAAACTAGTGTGAAATCATCCTTTCCAGGCGCACACTCAGCCCTGTAAAAATCCTGATCCCCGGGGTTTGGGTGTGGTCACAATTGGAGATCATTTTTTTTACATATAAATAAACAGAGAGAAATAATTCATAACACTGTTCTCAGAAACTAATTGAGCTGTTATATAGAAACTTGTGTGAAATCATCCTTTTCAGGCACACATTAAGCCCTGTAAAAATCATGATCCCCGGGGATTGGGTATTGTCACAATAGGAGATAAAATTTTTTACACATAAATAAACAGAGAGAAATAATTCATAACACTGTTCTCAGAAACTAATTGAGCTATTAATAAGAAACTTGTGTGAAATCATCCTTTTACTGCACACATTCAGCCCTGTAAAAACCAAGACCCCCGGGGTTTGGGTGTGGTCACAATAGGAGATCAATTTTTTTTACACATCATAAACAGAGAGAAATAATTCATAACACTTTTCTCAGAAACTAATTGAGCTGTTAATCTGAAACTTATGTTAAATCATCCTTTTTAGGCACACATTCAGCCCTGTAAAAATCATGATCCCCGGGGTTTGGGTGTGGTCACAATAGGAGATCATTTTTTTTAAACATAAATAAACAGAGAGAAATAATTCATAACACTGTTCTCAGAAACTAATTGAGCTATTAATTAGAAACTTGTGTGATATCATCCTTTCACTGCACACATTCAGCCCTGTAAAAACCATGACCCCCGGGGTTTGGGTGTGGTCACAATAGGAGATCAATTTTTTTTACACATCATAAACAGAGAGAAATAATTCATAACACTTTTCTCAGAAACTAATTGAGCTGTTAATCCGAAACTTGTGTGAAATCATCCTTTCACAGCACATATTCAGCCCTGTAAGAATCATGATTCCCAGGGTTTGGGTGTTGTCACAATAGGAGATCAATTTTTTTACACATAAATAAACAGATAGAAATAATTCATAACACTGTTTTCAGAAACTAATTGAGCTGTTAATCCGAAACTTATGTGAAATCATCCTTTCCAGGCACACATTCAGCCCTGTTAAAATCATGATCCCCGGGGTTTGGGTGTGGTCACAATAGGAGATCAATTTTTTACACATAAATAAACAGATAGAAATAATTCATAACACTGTTCTCAGAAACTAATTGAGTTGTTAATCGGAAACCTGTGTGAAATCATCCATTCACAGCACAGATTTAGGCCTGTTAAAATCATGATTCCCGAGGTTTGGGTGTGGTCAGAATAGGAGATCAATTTTTTTACACATAAATAAACAGAGAGAAATAATGCTTAACACTTTTCTCAGAAACTAATCGAGCTGTTAATCCGAAACTTGTGTGAAATCGTCCTTTCCAGGCACACATTCAGCCCTGTAATGATCATGATCCCCGGGGTTCGGGTATGGTCACAATAGGAGATCAATTTTTTTTACACATAAATAGACAGAGAGAAAAAATTCATGACACTGTTCTCAGAAACTAATTGAGCTGTTAATATTAAACTTGTGTGAAATCATCCTTTCTAGGCACTCATTTAGCCCTGTAAGAATCCTGATCCCCGGGGTTTGGGTGTGGTCACAATAGGAGATCAATTTTTTTACACATAAATAAACAGAGTGAAATAATGCTTAAAATCTTTCTCAGAAACTAATTGAGTTGTTCATCCGAATCTTGTGTGTAATCATCCTTTCTCAGCACACATTCAGCCCTGTAAAAATCATGATCCCCGGGGTTTGGGTGTGGTCACAATAGGAGATCAATTTTTTTGCTACATAAATAAACTGAGAGGAATAATGCATAGCACTGTTCTCAGAAACTAACTGAGCTTATTGTTCGATACTTGTGTGAAATCATCCTTCCACAGCACACATTCAGCCCTGTAAAAATCATGATCCCCGGGGTTTGGGTGTGGTCACAATAGGAGATCAATTTTTTTTACACATAAATAAACAGAGAGAAATAATTCATAACACTGTTCTCAGAAACTAATTGAGCTGTTAAGCCGAAACTAGTGTGAAATCATCCTTTCACAGCGCACATTCAGCCCTGTAAAAATCCTGATCCCCGGGGTTTGGGTGTGGTCACATTAGGAGATCAATTTTTTTTACACATCATAAACAGAGAGAAATAATTCATAACACTTTTCTCAGAAACTAATTGAGCTGTTAATCCAAAACTTGTGTGAAATCATCCTTTTCAGACACACATTCAGCCCTGTAAAAATCATGATCCCCGGGGTTTGGGTGTGTTCACAATAGGAGATCATTTTTTTTACACATAAATTAACAGAGAGAAATAATTCATAACACTGTTCTCAGAAACTAATTGAGATGTTTATCCGAAACTTGTGTGAAATCATCCTTTCACAGCACACATTCAGCCCTGTAAGAATCATGATTCCCGGGGTTTGGGTGTGGTCACAATAGGAGATCAATTTTTTAACACATAAATAAACTGATAGAAATAATTCATAACACTGTTCTCAGAAACTAATTGAGCTGTTAATCGGAAACTTTTGTGAAATCATCCATTCACAGCACAAATTCAACCCTGTAAAAATCCTGATCCCCGGGGTTTGGGTGTGGTCACAATAGGAGATCAACTTTTTTACACATAAATAAAAAGATACAAATAATTCATAACACTGTTCTTAGAAACTAATTGAGGTGTTAATTCGAAACTTGTGTGAAATCATCCTTCCACAGAACATATTCAGCCCTGTGAAAATCATGATCCCTGGGGTTTGGGTGTGGTCACAATAGGAGATCATTTTTTTACACATAAATAAACAGAGAGAAATAATGCTTAACACTGTTCTCAGAAACTAATTGAACTGTTAATCCGAAACTTGTGTGAAATCATCCTTTTACAGCACACATTCAACTCTGTAAAAATCATGATCCCTGGGGTTTGGGTGTGGTCACATTAGGAGATCAATTTTTTTTTTACACATAAATGAAGAGAGAGAAATAATGCTTAACACTGTTCTTAGAAACTGATTGAGCTGTTAATACGAAACTTGTGTGAAATCATCCTTTCACAGCACACATTCAGCCCTGTAAGAATCATGATTCCCAGGGTTTGGGTGTGGTCACAATAGGAGATCAATTTTTTTACACATAAATAAACAGATAGAAATAATTCATAACACTTTTCTCAGAAACTAATTGAGCTGTTAATCGGAAACTTGTGTGAAATCATCCATTCACAGAACAGATTCAGGCCCGTGAAAATCATGATTCCCGAGGTTTGGGTGTGGTAACAATAGGAGATCAATTTTTTTACACATAAATAAACAGAGAGAAATAATTCATAACACTGTTCTCAGAAACTAATTGAGCTGTTAAGCCGAAACTAGTGTGAAATCATCCTTTCCAGGCGCACACTCAGCCCTGTAAAAATCCTGATCCCCGGGGTTTGGGTGTGGTCACAATTGGAGATCATTTTTTTTACATATAAATAAACAGAGAGAAATAATTCATAACACTGTTCTCAGAAACTAATTGAGCTGTTATATAGAAACTTGTGTGAAATCATCCTTTTCAGGCACACATTAAGCCCTGTAAAAATCATGATCCCCGGGGATTGGGTATTGTCACAATAGGAGATAAAAATTTTTACACATAAATAAACAGAGAGAAATAATTCATAACACTGTTCTCAGAAACTAATTGAGCTATTAATAAGAAACTTGTGTGAAATCATCCTTTTACTGCACACATTCAGCCCTGTAAAAACCAAGACCCCCGGGGTTTGGGTGTGGTCACAATAGGAGATCAATTTTTTTTACACATCATAAACAGAGAGAAATAATTCATAACACTTTTCTCAGAAACTAATTGAGCTGTTAATCTGAAACTTATGTTAAATCATCCTTTTTAGGCACACATTCAGCCCTGTAAAAATCATGATCCCCGGGGTTTGGGTGTGGTCACAATAGGAGATCATTTTTTTTACACATAAATAAACAGAGAGAAATAATTCATAACACTGTTCTCAGAAACTAATTGAGCTATTAATTAGAAACTTGTGTGATATCATCCTTTCACTGCACACATTCAGCCCTGTAAAAACCATGACCCCCGGGGTTTGGGTGTGGTCACAATAGGAGATCAATTTTTTTTACACATCATAAACAGAGAGAAATAATTCATAACACTTTTCTCAGAAACTAATTGAGCTGTTAATCCGAAACTTGTGTGAAATCATCCTTTCACAGCACATATTCAGCCCTGTAAGAATCATGATTCCCAGGGTTTGGGTGTTGTCACAATAGGAGATCAATTTTTTTACACATAAATAAACAGATAGAAATAATTCATAACACTGTTCTCAGAAACTAATTGAGCTGTTAAGCCGAAACTAGTGTGAAATCATCCTTTCACAGCGCACATTCAGCCCTGTAAAAATCCTGATCCCCGGGGTTTGGGTGTGGTCACATTAGGAGATCAATTTTTTTTACACATCATAAACAGAGAGAAATAATTCATAACACTTTTCTCAGAAACTAATTGAGCTGTTAATCCAAAACTTGTGTGAAATCATCCTTTTCAGACACACATTCAGCCCTGTAAAAATCATGATCCCCGGGGTTTGGGTGTGGTCACAATAGGAGATCAATTTTTTACACATAAATAAACAGATAGAAATAATTCATAACACTGTTCTCAGAAACTAATTGAGTTGTTAATCGGAAACCTGTGTGAAATCATCCATTCACAGCACAGATTTAGGCCTGTTAAAATCATGATTCCCGAGGTTTGGGTGTGGTCAGAATAGGAGATCAATTTTTTTACACATAAATAAACAGAGAGAAATAATGCTTAACACTTTTCTCAGAAACTAATCGAGCTGTTAATCCGAAACTTGTGTGAAATCGTCCTTTCCAGGCACACATTCAGCCCTGTAATGATCATGATCCCCGGGGTTCGGGTATGGTCACAATAGGAGATCAATTTTTTTTACACATAAATAGACAGAGAGAAAAAATTCATGACACTGTTCTCAGAAACTAATTGAGCTGTTAATACTAAACTTGTGTGAAATCATCCTTTCTAGGCACTCATTTAGCCCTGTAAGAATCCTGATCCCCGGGGTTTGGGTGTGGTCACAATAGGAGATCAATTTTTTTACACATAAATAAACAGAGTGAAATAATGCTTAAAATCTTTCTCAGAAACTAATTGAGTTGTTCATCCGAATCCTGTGTGTAATCATCCTTTCTCAGCACACATTCAGCCCTGTAAAAATCATGATCCCCGGGGTTTGGGTGTGGTCACAATAGGAGATCAATTTTTTTGCTACATAAATAAACTGAGAGGAATAATGCATAGCACTGTTCTCAGAAACTAACTGAGCTTATTGTTCGATACTTGTGTGAAATCATCCTTCCACAGCACACATTCAGCCCTGTAAAAATCATGATCCCCGGGGTTTGGGTGTGGTCACAATAGGAGATCAATTTTTTTTACACATAAATAAACAGAGAGAAATAATTCATAACACTGTTCTCAGAAACTAATTGAGCTGTTAAGCCGAAACTAGTGTGAAATCATCCTTTCACAGCGCACATTCAGCCCTGTAAAAATCCTGATCCCCGGGGTTTGGGTGTGGTCACATTAGGAGATCAATTTTTTTTACACATCATAAACAGAGAGAAATAATTCATAACACTTTTCTCAGAAACTAATTGAGCTGTTAATCCAAAACTTGTGTGAAATCATCCTTTTCAGACACACATTCAGCCCTGTAAAAATCATGATCCCCGGGGTTTGGGTGTGTTCACAATAGGAGATCATTTTTTTTACACATAAATTAACAGAGAGAAATAATTCATAACACTGTTCTCAGAAACTAATTGAGATGTTTATCCGAAACTTGTGTGAAATCATCCTTTCACAGCACACATTCAGCCCTGTAAGAATCATGATTCCCTGGGTTTGGGTGTGGTCACAATAGGAGATCAATTTTTTAACACATAAATAAACTGATAGAAATAATTCATAACACTGTTCTCAGAAACTAATTGAGCTGTTAATCGGAAACTTTTGTGAAATCATCCATTCACAGCACAAATTCAACCCTGTAAAAATCCTGATCCCCGGGGTTTGGGTGTGGTCACAATAGGAGATCAATTTTTTTACACATAAATAAACAGAGAGAAATAATTTATAACACTGTTCTCAGAAACTAATTGAGCTGTTAATCCGAAACTTGTGTGTAATCATCCTTTCCAAGCACACATTCAGCCCTGTAAAAATCATGATCCCCGGGGTTTGGGTGTGGTCACAATAGAAGATCATTCTTTTACACATCAATAAACAGAGAGAAATAATTCATAACACTGTTCTCAGAAACTGATTGAGGTGTTAATCCGACTTTTGTGTGAAATCATCCTTTCCAGGCACACATTCAGCTATGTAAAAATCATGATCCCTGGGTTTAGGGTGTGGTCACAATAGGAGATCAATTTTTTTACACATAAATAAACAGAGAGAAATAATTTATAACACTGTTCTCAGAAACTAATTGAGCTGTTAATCCGAAACTTGTATGTAATCATCCTTTCCAAGCACACATTCAGCCCTGTAAAAATCATGATACCCGGGGTTTGGGTGTGGTCACCATTGGAGATCAATTTTTTACACATAAATAAACTGAGAGAAATAATTCATAACACTGTTCTCAGAAACTAATTGAGCTGTTAATCCGAAACTTGTGTGAAATCATCCTTTCCATGCACACATTCAGCACTGTAGAAATCATGATCCCTGGGGTTTGGGTGTGGTCACAATAGGAGATCAATTTTTTACACATAAATAAAGAGAGAGAAATAATTCATAACACTGTTCTCAGAAACTAATTGAGCTGTTAATCCGAAACTTGTGTGAAATCATCCTTTCCATGCACACATTCAGCACTGTAGAAATCATGATCCCCGGGGTTTGGGTGTGGTCACAATAGGAGATCAATCTTTTTTACACATAAATAAATAGAGAGAAATAATGCTTAACACTGTTCTCAGAAACTAATTGAGCTGTTAATTCGAAACTTGTGTGAAATCATCCTTTCACAGCACCCATTCCGCCATTTAAAAATCATGATCCCCGGGGTTTGGGTGTGGTCACAATAGGAGATCAATTTTTTTACACATAAATACACAGAGAGAAATAATTCATAACACTGTTCTCAGAAACTAATTGAGCTGTTAATCCGAAACTTGTGTGAAATCATCCTTTCCAGGCACACATTCAGCCCTGTTAAAATCATGATCCCCGGGGTTTGGGTGTGGTCACAATAGGAGATCAATTTTTTTACACATAAATAAACAGAGAGAAATAATTCATAACACTGTTCTCAGAAACTAATTGAGCTGTTAATCGGAAACTTTTGTGAAATCATCCATTCACAGCACAAATTCAACCCTGTAAAAATCCTGATCCCCGGGGTTTGGGTGTGGTCACAATAGGAGATCATTTTTGTTACACATAAATAAACAGAGAGAAATAATTCATAACACTGTTCTCAGAAACTAATTGAGCTGTTAATCCGAAACTTGTGTGAAATCATCCTTTCACAGCACACATTCAGCCCTGTAAAAATCATGATCCCCAGGGTTTGGGTGTGGTCACAATAGGAGATCAATTTTTTTTACACATCATAAACAGAGAGAAATAATTCATAACACTGTTCTTAGAAACTAATTGAGCTGTTAAGACGAAAGTAGTGTGAAATCATCCTTTCCAGGTGCACATTCAGCCCTGTAAAAATCCTGATCCCCGGGGTTTGGGTGTGGTCACAATAGGAGATCAATTTTTTTACAAATAAATAAACAGAGAGAAATAATGCTTAACACTGTTCTCAGAAACTGATCGAGCTGTTAATCCGAAACTTGTGTGAAATCATCCTTTCAAAGCACACATTCAACCCCGTAAAAATCATGATCCCAGGGGTTTGGGTGTGGTCACAATAGGAGATCAATTTTTTTTTCACATAAATAAAGAGAGAAAAATAATGCTTAACACTGTTGTCTGAAACTAATTGAGCTGTTAATTCGAAACTTGTGAGAAATCATCCTCTCAATGCAGACATTCAGTTCTGAAAAAATCATGATCCCCGGGGTTTGGGTGTGGTCACAATAGGAGATCAACTTTTTTACACATAAATAAAAAGATACAAATAATTCATAACACTGTTCTTAGAAACTAATTGAGGTGTTAATTCGAAACTTGTGTGAAATCATCCTTCCACAGAACATATTCAGCCCTGTGAAAATCATGATCCCTGGGTTTTGGGTGTGTTCACAATAGGAGATCAATTTTTTTAAACATAAACAAACAGAGAGAAATAATTTATAACACTGTTCTCAGAAACTAATTGAGCTGTTAATCCGAAACTTGTGTGTAATCATCCTTTCCAAGCACACATTCAGCCCTGTTAAAATCATGATACCCGGGGTTTGGGTGTGGTCACCATAGGAGATCAATTTTTTTTTACATATAAATAAAGAGAGAGAAATAATGCTTAACACTTTTCTCAGAAACTGATTGAGCTGTTAATTCGAAACTTGTGCGGAATCATCCTTCCACAGCACATATTTAGCCCTGTAAAAATCATGATCCCCGGGGTTTGGGTGTAGTCACAATAGGAGATCATTTTTTTACACATAAATAAACAGAGAGAAATAATTCATAACACTGTTCTCAGAAACTAATTGAGCTGTTAATCCGAAACTTGTGTGAAATCATCATTTCACAGCACACATTCAACCCTGTAAAAATCATGATTCCCTGGGTTTGGGTGTGGTCAAAATAGGAGATCAATTTTTTTTACACATAAATAAAGAGAGAGAAATAATGCTTAACACTGTTCTCTGAAACAAAATGAGCTGTTCATCCGAAACTTGTATGAAATCATCCTCTCACAGCACACATTCAGCTCTGTGAAAATCGTGATCCCCGGGGTTTGGGTGTGGTCACAATAGGAGATCAATTTTTTTTTACACATCAATCAACAGAGAGAAATAATTCATAACACTGTTCTCAGAAACTGATTGAGGTGTTAATCCGACTTTTGTGTGAAATCATCCTTTCCAGGCACACATTCAGCTATGTAAAAATCATGATCCCTGGGTTTTGGGTGTGGTCACAATGGGAGATCAATTTTTTTACACATAAATAAACAGAGAGAAATAATTTATAACACTGTTCTCAGAAACTAATTGAGCTGTTAATCCGAAACTTGTGTGTAATCATCCTTTCCAAGCACACATTCAGCCCTGTAAAAATCATGATCCCCGGGGTTTGGGTGTGGTCACAATAGAAGATCATTCTTTTACACATCAATAAACAGAGAGAAATAATTCATAACACTGTTCTCAGAAACTGATTGAGGTGTTAATCCGACTTTTGTGTGAAATCATCCTTTCCAGGCACACATTCAGCTATGTAAAAATCATGATCCCTGGGTTTAGGGTGTGGTCACAATAGGAGATCAATTTTTTTACACATAAATAAACAGAGAGAAATAATTTATAACACTGTTCTCAGAAACTAATTGAGCTGTTAATCCGAAACTTGTATGTAATCATCCTTTCCAAGCACACATTCAGCCCTGTAAAAATCATGATACCCGGGGTTTGGGTGTGGTCACCATTGGAGATCAATTTTTTACACATAAATAAACAGAGAGAAATAATTCATAACACTGTTCTCAGAAACTAATTGAGCTGTTAATCCGAAACTTGTGTGAAATCATCCTTTCCATGCACACATTCAGCACTGTAGAAATCATGATCCCTGGGGTTTGGGTGTGGTCACAATAGGAGATCAATTTTTTACACATAAATAAAGAGAGAGAAATAATTCATAACACTGTTCTCAGAAACTAATTGAGCTGTTAATCCGAAACTTGTGTGAAATCATCCTTTCCATGCACACATTCAGCACTGTAGAAATCATGATCCCCGGGGTTTGGGTGTGGTCACAATAGGAGATCAATCTTTTTTACACATAAATAAACATAGAGAAATAATGCTTAACACTGTTCTCAGAAAATAATTGAGCTGTTAATTCGAAACTTGTGTGAAATCATCCTTTCACAGCACCCATTCCGCCATTTAAAAATCATGATCCCCGGGGTTTGGGTGTGGTCACAATAGGAGATCAATTTTTTTACACATAAATACACAGAGAGAAATAATTCATAACACTGTTCTCAGAAACTAATTGAGCTGTTAATCCGAAACTTGTGTGAAATCATCCTTTCCAGGCACACATTCAGCCCTGTTAAAATCATGATCCCCGGGGTTTGGGTGTGGTCACAATAGGAGATCAATTTTTTTACACATAAATAAACAGAGAGAAATAATTCATAACACTGTTCTCAGAAACTAATTGAGCTGTTAATCGGAAACTTTTGTGAAATCATCCATTCACAGTACAGATTCAGGCCTGTGAAAATCATGATCCCAGGGGTTTGGGTGTGGTCACAATAGGAGATCATTTATTTACACATAAATAAACACAGAGAAAAAATTCATAACACTGTTCTCAGAAACTAATTGAGCTGTTTATCCGAAACTTGTGTGAAATCATTCTTTCAGAGCACACATTCAGCCCTGTAAAAATCATGATCCCCGGGGTTTGGGTGTGGTCACAATAGGAGATCAATTTTTTTACACATAAATAAACAGAGAGAAATAATTCATAACACTGTTCTCAGAAACTAATTGAGCTGTTAATCCGAAACTTGTGTGAAATCATCCTTTCCAGGCACACATTCAGCCCTGTTAAAATCATGATCCCCAGGGTTTGGGTGTGGTCACAATAGGAGATCAATTTTTTTACACATCAATTAACAGAGAGAAATAATAACACTGTTCTCAGAAACTAATTTAGCTGATAATACTAAACTTGTGTGAAATCATCCTTTCTAGGCACTCATTTAGCCCTGTAAGAATGATGATCCCCGGGGTTCGGGTATGGTCACAATAGGAGATCAATTTTTTTTTACACATAAATAGACAGAGAAAAATAATTCATAACACTGTTCTCAGAAACTAATTGAGCTGTTAATACTAAACTTGTGTGAAATCATCCTTTCTAGGCACTCATTTAGCCCTGTAAGAATCCTGATCCCCGGGGTTTGGGTGTGGTCACAATAGGAGATCAATTTTTTTACGCATAAATAAACAGAGTGAAATAATGCTTAAAATCTTTCTCAGAAACTAATTGAGTTGTTCATCCGAATCTTGTGTGTAATCATCCTTTCTCAGCACACATTCAGCCCTGTAAAAATCATGATCCCCGGGGTTTGGGTGTGGTCACAATAGGAGATCAATTTTTTTGCTACATAAATAAACTGAGAGGAATAATGCATAGCACTGTTCTCAGAAACTAACTGAGCTTATTGTTCGATACTTGTGTGAAATCATCCTTCCACAGCACACATTCAGCCCTGTAAAAATCATGATCCCCGGGGTTTGGGTGTGGTCACAATAGGAGATCAATTTTTTTTTACACATAAATAAACAGAGAGAAATAATTCATAACACTGTTCTCAGAAACTAATTGAGCTGTTAAGCCGAAACTTGTGTGAAATCATCCTTTCACAGCGCACATTCAGCCCTGTAAAAATCCTGATCCCCGGGGTTTGGGTGTGGTCACATTAGGAGATCAATTTTTTTTTACACATCATAAACAGAGAGAAATAATTCATAACACTTTTCTCAGAAACTAATTGAGCTGTTAATCCAACACTTGTGTGAAATCATCCTTTTCTGACACACATTCAGCCCTGTAAAAATCATGATCCCCGGGGTTTGGGTGTGTTCACAATAGGAGATCATTTTTTTTACACATAAATAAACAGAGAGAAATAATTCATAACACTGTTCTCAGAAACTAATTGAGCTGTTAATCCGAAACTTGTGTGAAATCATCCTTTCACAGCACACATTCAGCCCTGTAAGAATCATGATTCCCGGGGTTTGGGTGTGGTCACAATAGGAGATCAATTTTTTAACACATAAATAAACAGATAGAAATAATTCATAACACTGTTCTCAGAAACTAATTGAGCTGTTAATCCGAAACTTGTGTGAAATCATCCATTCACAGAACAGATTCAGGCCCGTGAAAATCATGATTCCCGAGGTTTGGGTGTGGTCACAATAGGAGATCAATTTTTTTACACATAAATAAAGAGAGAGAAATAATGCTTTACACTTTTCTCAGAAACTAATCGAGCTGTTAATCCGAAACTTGTGTGAAATCATCCTTTCAAAGAACACATTTAGCCCTGTAAAAATCATGATCCCCGGGGTTTGGGTGTGGTCACAATAGGAGATCAATTTTTTTACACATAAATAAACACAGAGAAATAATTCATAACACTGTTCTCAGAAACTAAATGAGCTGTTAAGCCGAAACTAGTCTGAAATCATCCTTTCCAGGCGCACATTCAGCCCTGTAAAAATCCTGATCCCCGGGGTTTGGGTGTGGTCACAATTGGAGATAATTTTTTTTACACATAAATAAACAGAGAGAAATAATTCATAACACTGTTCTCAGAAACTAATTGAACTGTTAATCCGAAACTTATGTGAAATCATCCATTCACAGCACAAATTCAATCCTGTAAAAATCCTGATCCCCGGGGTTTGGGTGTGGTCACAATAGGAGATCATTTTTGTTACACATAAATAAACAGAGAGAAATAATTCATAACACTGTTCTCAGAAACTAATTGAGCTGTTAATCCGAAACTTGTGTGAAATCATCCTTTCACAGCACACATTCAGCCCTGTAAAAATCATGATCCCCAGGGTTTGGGTGTGGTCACAATAGGAGATCAATTTTTTTTACACATCATAAACAGAGAGAAATAATTCATAACACTGTTCTTAGAAACTAATTGAGCTGTTAAGACGAAAGTAGTGTGAAATCATCCTTTCCAGGTGCACATTCAGCCCTGTAAAAATCCTGATCCCCGGGGTTTGGGTGTGGTCACAATAGGAGATCAATTTTTTTACACATAAATAAAAAGAGAGAAATAATTCATAACACTGTTCTCAGAAACTAATTAAGCTGTTAATCGGAAACTTGTGTGAAATCATCCATTCACAGAACAGATTCAGGCCTGTGAAAATCATGATTCCCGAGGTTTGGGTGTGGTCACAATAGGAGATCAATTTTTTTACACATAAATAAATAGAGAGAAATAATTCATAACACTGTTCACAGAAACTGATCGAGCTGTTAATCCGAAACTTGTGTGAAATCATCCTTTCAAAGCACACATTCAACCCCGTAAAAATCATGATCCCCGGGGTTTGGGTGTGGTCACAATAGAAGATCATTCTTTTACACATCAATAAACAGAGAGAAATAATTCATAACACTGTTCTCAGAAACTGATTGAGGTGTTAATCCGACTTTTGTGTGAAATCATCCTCTCCAGGCACACATTCAGCTATGTAAAAATCATGATCCCTGGGTTTAGGGTGTGGTCACAATAGGAGCTCAATTTTTTTACACATAAACAAACAGAGAGAAATAATTTATAACACTGTTCTCAGAAACTAATTGAGCTGTTAATCCGAAACTTGTATGTAATCATCCTTTCCATGCACACATTCAGCCCTGTAAAAATCATGATACCCGGGGTTTGGGTGTGGTCACCATTGGAGATCAATTTTTTACACATAAATAAACAGAGAGAAATAATTCATAACACTGTTCTCAGAAACTAATTGAGCTGTTAATCCGAAACTTGTGTGAAATCATCCTTTCCATGCACACATTCAGCACTGTAGAAATCATGATCCCTGGGGTTTGGGTGTGGTCACAATAGGAGATCAATTTTTTACACATAAATAAAGAGAGAGAAATAATTCATAACACTGTTCTCAGAAACTAATTGAGCTGTTAATCCGAAACTTGTGTGAAATCATCCTTTCCATGCACACATTCAGCACTGTAGAAATCATGATCCCCGGGGTTTGGGTGTGGTCACAATAGGAGATCAATCTTTTTTACACATAAATAAACAGAGAGAAATAATGCTTAGCACTGTTCTCAGAAACTAATTGAGCTGTTAATTCGAAACTTGTGTGAAATCATCCTTTCACAGCACCCATTCCGCCATTTAAAAATCATGATCCCCGGGGTTTGGGTGTGGTCACAATAGGAGATCAATTTTTTTACACATAAATACACAGAGAGAAATAGTTCATAACACTGTTCTCAGAAACTAATTGAGCTGTTAATCCGAAACTTGTGTGAAATCATCCTTTCCAGGCACACATTCAGCCCTGTTAAAATCATGACCCCCGGGGTTTGGGTGTGGTCACAATAGGAGATCAATTTTTTTACACATAAATAAACAGAGAGAAATAATTCATAACACTGTTCTCAGAAACTAATTGAGCTGTTAATCGGAAACTTTTGTGAAATCATCCATTCACAGCACAAATTCAACCCTGTAAAAATCCTGATCCCCGGGGTTTGGGTGTGGTCACAATAGGAGATCATTTTTGTTACACATAAATAAACAGAGAGAAATAATTCATAACACTGTTCTCAGAAACTAATTGAGCTGTTAATCCGAAACTTGTGTGAAATCATCCTTTCACAGCACACATTCAGCCCTGTAAAAATCATGATCCCCAGGGTTTGGGTGTGGTCACAATAGGAGATCAATTTTTTTTACACATCATAAACAGAGAGAAATAATTCATAACACTGTTCTTAGAAACTAATTGAGCTGTTAAGACGAAAGTAGTGTGAAATCATCCTTTCCAGGTGCACATTCAGCCCTGTAAAAATCCTGATCCCCGGGGTTTGGGTGTGGTCACAATAGGAGATCAATTTTTTTACACATAAATAAAAAGAGAGAAATAATTCATAACACTGTTCTCAGAAACTAATTAAGCTGTTAATCGGAAACTTGTGTGAAATCATCCATTCACAGAACAGATTCAGGCCTGTGAAAATCATGATTCCCGAGGTTTGGGTGTGGTCAAATAGGAGATTAATTTTTTTACAAATAAATAAACAGATAGAAATAATGCTTAACACTGTTCTCAGAAACTAATTGAGCTGTTTATCCGAAACTTGTGTGAAATCATCCTTTCAAAGCACACATTCAACCCCGTAAAAATCATGATCCCAGGGGTTTGGGTGTGGTCACAATAGGAGATCAATTTTTTTTTACACATAAATAAACAGAGAGAAATAATTCATAACACTGTTCTCAGAAACTAATTGAGCTGTTAAGCCGAAACTTGTGTGAAATCATCCTTTCACAGCGCACATTCAGCCCTGTAAAAATCCTGATCCCCGGGGTTTGGGTGTGGTCACATTAGGAGATCAATTTTTTTTACACATCATAAACAGAGAGAAATAATTCATAACACTTTTCTCAGAAACTAATTGAGCTGTTAATCCAACACTTGTGTGAAATCATCCTTTTCTGACACACATTCAGCCCTGTAAAAATCATGATCCCCGGGGTTTGGGTGTGTTCACAATAGGAGATCATTTTTTTTACACATAAATAAACAGAGAGAAATAATTCATAACACTGTTCTCAGAAACTAATTGAGCTGTTAATCCGAAACTTGTGTGAAATCATCCTTTCACAGCACACATTCAGCCCTGTAAGAATCATGATTCCCGGGGTTTGGGTGTGGTCACAATAGGAGATCAATTTTTTAACACATAAATAAACAGATAGAAATAATTCATAACACTGTTCTCAGAAACTAATTGAGCTGTTAATCCGAAACTTGTGTGAAATCATCCATTCACAGAACAGATTCAGGCCCGTGAAAATCATGATTCCCGAGGTTTGGGTGTGGTCACAATAGGAGATCAATTTTTTTACACATAAATAAAGAGAGAGAAATAATGCTTTACACTTTTCTCAGAAACTAATCGAGCTGTTAATCCGAAACTTGTGTGAAATCATCCTTTCAAAGAACACATTTAGCCCTGTAAAAATCATGATCCCCGGGGTTTGGGTGTGGTCACAATAGGAGATCAATTTTTTTACACATAAATAAACACAGAGAAATAATTCATAACACTGTTCTCAGAAACTAAATGAGCTGTTAAGCCGAAACTAGTCTGAAATCATCCTTTCCAGGCGCACATTCAGCCCTGTAAAAATCCTGATCCCCGGGGTTTGGGTGTGGTCACAATTGGAGATAATTTTTTTTACACATAAATAAACAGAGAGAAATAATTCATAACACTGTTCTCAGAAACTAATTGAACTGTTAATCCGAAACTTATGTGAAATCATCCATTCACAGCACAAATTCAATCCTGTAAAAATCCTGATCCCCGGGGTTTGGGTGTGGTCACAATAGGAGATCATTTTTGTTACACATAAATAAACAGAGAGAAATAATTCATAACACTGTTCTCAGAAACTAATTGAGCTGTTAATCCGAAACTTGTGTGAAATCATCCTTTCACAGCACACATTCAGCCCTGTAAAAATCATGATCCCCAGGGTTTGGGTGTGGTCACAATAGGAGATCAATTTTTTTTACACATCATAAACAGAGAGAAATAATTCATAACACTGTTCTTAGAAACTAATTGAGCTGTTAAGACGAAAGTAGTGTGAAATCATCCTTTCCAGGTGCACATTCAGCCCTGTAAAAATCCTGATCCCCGGGGTTTGGGTGTGGTCACAATAGGAGATCAATTTTTTTACACATAAATAAAAAGAGAGAAATAATTCATAACACTGTTCTCAGAAACTAATTAAGCTGTTAATTGGAAACTTGTGTGAAATCATCCATTCACAGAACAGATTCAGGCCTGTGAAAATCATGATTCCCGAGGTTTGGGTGTGGTCACAATAGGAGATCAATTTTTTTACACATAAATAAATAGAGAGAAATAATTCATAACACTGTTCACAGAAACTGATCGAGCTGTTAATCCGAAACTTGTGTGAAATCATCCTTTCAAAGCACACATTCAACCCCGTAAAAATCATGATCCCCGGGGTTTGGGTGTGGTCACAATAGAAGATCATTCTTTTACACATCAATAAACAGAGAGAAATAATTCATAACACTGTTCTCAGAAACTGATTGAGGTGTTAATCCGACTTTTGTGTGAAATCATCCTCTCCAGGCACACATTCAGCTATGTAAAAATCATGATCCCTGGGTTTAGGGTGTGGTCACAATAGGAGCTCAATTTTTTTACACATAAACAAACAGAGAGAAATAATTTATAACACTGTTCTCAGAAACTAATTGAGCTGTTAATCCGAAACTTGTATGTAATCATCCTTTCCATGCACACATTCAGCCCTGTAAAAATCATGATACCCGGGGTTTGGGTGTGGTCACCATTGGAGATCAATTTTTTACACATAAATAAACAGAGAGAAATAATTCATAACACTGTTCTCAGAAACTAATTGAGCTGTTAATCCGAAACTTGTGTGAAATCATCCTTTCCATGCACACATTCAGCACTGTAGAAATCATGATCCCTGGGGTTTGGGTGTGGTCACAATAGGAGATCAATTTTTTACACATAAATAAAGAGAGAGAAATAATTCATAACACTGTTCTCAGAAACTAATTGAGCTGTTAATCCGAAACTTGTGTGAAATCATCCTTTCCATGCACACATTCAGCACTGTAGAAATCATGATCCCCGGGGTTTGGGTGTGGTCACAATAGGAGATCAATCTTTTTTACACATAAATAAACAGAGAGAAATAATGCTTAGCACTGTTCTCAGAAACTAATTGAGCTGTTAATTCGAAACTTGTGTGAAATCATCCTTTCACAGCACCCATTCCGCCATTTAAAAATCATGATCCCCGGGGTTTGGGTGTGGTCACAATAGGAGATCAATTTTTTAACACATAAATAAACAGATAGAAATAATTCATAACACTGTTCTCAGAAACTAATTGAGCTGTTAATCCGAAACTTGTGTGAAATCATCCATTCACAGAACAGATTCAGGCCCGTGAAAATCATGATTCCCGAGGTTTGGGTGTGGTCACAATAGGAGATCAATTTTTTTACACATAAATAAAGAGAGAGAAATAATGCTTTACACTTTTCTCAGAAACTAATCGAGCTGTTAATCCGAAACTTGTGTGAAATCATCCTTTCAAAGAACACATTTAGCCCTGTAAAAATCATGATCCCCGGGGTTTGGGTGTGGTCACAATAGGAGATCAATTTTTTTACACATAAATAAACACAGAGAAATAATTCATAACACTGTTCTCAGAAACTAAATGAGCTGTTAAGCCGAAACTAGTCTGAAATCATCCTTTCCAGGCGCACATTCAGCCCTGTAAAAATCCTGATCCCCGGGGTTTGGGTGTGGTCACAATTGGAGATAATTTTTTTTACACATAAATAAACAGAGAGAAATAATTCATAACACTGTTCTCAGAAACTAATTGAACTGTTAATCCGAAACTTATGTGAAATCATCCATTCACAGCACAAATTCAATCCTGTAAAAATCCTGATCCCCGGGGTTTGGGTGTGGTCACAATAGGAGATCATTTTTGTTACACATAAATAAACAGAGAGAAATAATTCATAACACTGTTCTCAGAAACTAATTGAGCTGTTAATCCGAAACTTGTGTGAAATCATCCTTTCACAGCACACATTCAGCCCTGTAAAAATCATGATCCCCAGGGTTTGGGTGTGGTCACAATAGGAGATCAATTTTTTTTACACATCATAAACAGAGAGAAATAATTCATAACACTGTTCTTAGAAACTAATTGAGCTGTTAAGACGAAAGTAGTGTGAAATCATCCTTTCCAGGTGCACATTCAGCCCTGTAAAAATCCTGATCCCCGGGGTTTGGGTGTGGTCACAATAGGAGATCAATTTTTTTACACATAAATAAAAAGAGAGAAATAATTCATAACACTGTTCTCAGAAACTAATTAAGCTGTTAATCGGAAACTTGTGTGAAATCATCCATTCACAGAACAGATTCAGGCCTGTGAAAATCATGATTCCCGAGGTTTGGGTGTGGTCACAATAGGAGATCAATTTTTTTACACATAAATAAATAGAGAGAAATAATTCATAACACTGTTCACAGAAACTGATCGAGCTGTTAATCCGAAACTTGTGTGAAATCATCCTTTCAAAGCACACATTCAACCCCGTAAAAATCATGATCCCCGGGGTTTGGGTGTGGTCACAATAGAAGATCATTCTTTTACACATCAATAAACAGAGAGAAATAATTCATAACACTGTTCTCAGAAACTGATTGAGGTGTTAATCCGACTTTTGTGTGAAATCATCCTCTCCAGGCACACATTCAGCTATGTAAAAATCATGATCCCTGGGTTTAGGGTGTGGTCACAATAGGAGCTCAATTTTTTTACACATAAACAAACAGAGAGAAATAATTTATAACACTGTTCTCAGAAACTAATTGAGCTGTTAATCCGAAACTTGTATGTAATCATCCTTTCCATGCACACATTCAGCCCTGTAAAAATCATGATACCCGGGGTTTGGGTGTGGTCACCATTGGAGATCAATTTTTTACACATAAATAAACAGAGAGAAATAATTCATAACACTGTTCTCAGAAACTAATTGAGCTGTTAATCCGAAACTTGTGTGAAATCATCCTTTCCATGCACACATTCAGCACTGTAGAAATCATGATCCCTGGGGTTTGGGTGTGGTCACAATAGGAGATCAATTTTTTACACATAAATAAAGAGAGAGAAATAATTCATAACACTGTTCTCAGAAACTAATTGAGCTGTTAATCCGAAACTTGTGTGAAATCATCCTTTCCATGCACACATTCAGCACTGTAGAAATCATGATCCCCGGGGTTTGGGTGTGGTCACAATAGGAGATCAATCTTTTTTACACATAAATAAACAGAGAGAAATAATGCTTAGCACTGTTCTCAGAAACTAATTGAGCTGTTAATTCGAAACTTGTGTGAAATCATCCTTTCACAGCACCCATTCCGCCATTTAAAAATCATGATCCCCGGGGTTTGGGTGTGGTCACAATAGGAGATCAATTTTTTTACACATAAATACACAGAGAGAAATAGTTCATAACACTGTTCTCAGAAACTAATTGAGCTGTTAATCCGAAACTTGTGTGAAATCATCCTTTCCAGGCACACATTCAGCCCTGTTAAAATCATGACCCCCGGGGTTTGGGTGTGGTCACAATAGGAGATCAATTTTTTTACACATAAATAAACAGAGAGAAATAATTCATAACACTGTTCTCAGAAACTAATTGAGCTGTTAATCGGAAACTTTTGTGAAATCATCCATTCACAGCACAAATTCAACCCTGTAAAAATCCTGATCCCCGGGGTTTGGGTGTGGTCACAATAGGAGATCATTTTTGTTACACATAAATAAACAGAGAGAAATAATTCATAACACTGTTCTCAGAAACTAATTGAGCTGTTAATCCGAAACTTGTGTGAAATCATCCTTTCACAGCACACATTCAGCCCTGTAAAAATCATGATCCCCAGGGTTTGGGTGTGGTCACAATAGGAGATCAATTTTTTTTACACATCATAAACAGAGAGAAATAATTCATAACACTGTTCTTAGAAACTAATTGAGCTGTTAAGACGAAAGTAGTGTGAAATCATCCTTTCCAGGTGCACATTCAGCCCTGTAAAAATCCTGATCCCCGGGGTTTGGGTGTGGTCACAATAGGAGATCAATTTTTTTACACATAAATAAAAAGAGAGAAATAATTCATAACACTGTTCTCAGAAACTAATTAAGCTGTTAATCGGAAACTTGTGTGAAATCATCCATTCACAGAACAGATTCAGGCCTGTGAAAATCATGATTCCCGAGGTTTGGGTGTGGTCAAATAGGAGATTAATTTTTTTACAAATAAATAAACAGATAGAAATAATGCTTAACACTGTTCTCAGAAACTAATTGAGCTGTTTATCCGAAACTTGTGTGAAATCATCCTTTCAAAGCACACATTCAACCCCGTAAAAATCATGATCCCAGGGGTTTGGGTGTGGTCACAATAGGAGATCAATTTTTTTTTACACATAAATAAACAGAGAGAAATAATTCATAACACTGTTCTCAGAAACTAATTGAGCTGTTAAGCCGAAACTTGTGTGAAATCATCCTTTCACAGCGCACATTCAGCCCTGTAAAAATCCTGATCCCCGGGGTTTGGGTGTGGTCACATTAGGAGATCAATTTTTTTTACACATCATAAACAGAGAGAAATAATTCATAACACTTTTCTCAGAAACTAATTGAGCTGTTAATCCAACACTTGTGTGAAATCATCCTTTTCTGACACACATTCAGCCCTGTAAAAATCATGATCCCCGGGGTTTGGGTGTGTTCACAATAGGAGATCATTTTTTTTACACATAAATAAACAGAGAGAAATAATTCATAACACTGTTCTCAGAAACTAATTGAGCTGTTAATCCGAAACTTGTGTGAAATCATCCTTTCACAGCACACATTCAGCCCTGTAAGAATCATGATTCCCGGGGTTTGGGTGTGGTCACAATAGGAGATCAATTTTTTAACACATAAATAAACAGATAGAAATAATTCATAACACTGTTCTCAGAAACTAATTGAGCTGTTAATCCGAAACTTGTGTGAAATCATCCATTCACAGAACAGATTCAGGCCCGTGAAAATCATGATTCCCGAGGTTTGGGTGTGGTCACAATAGGAGATCAATTTTTTTACACATAAATAAAGAGAGAGAAATAATGCTTTACACTTTTCTCAGAAACTAATCGAGCTGTTAATCCGAAACTTGTGTGAAATCATCCTTTCAAAGAACACATTTAGCCCTGTAAAAATCATGATCCCCGGGGTTTGGGTGTGGTCACAATAGGAGATCAATTTTTTTACACATAAATAAACACAGAGAAATAATTCATAACACTGTTCTCAGAAACTAAATGAGCTGTTAAGCCGAAACTAGTCTGAAATCATCCTTTCCAGGCGCACATTCAGCCCTGTAAAAATCCTGATCCCCGGGGTTTGGGTGTGGTCACAATTGGAGATAATTTTTTTTACACATAAATAAACAGAGAGAAATAATTCATAACACTGTTCTCAGAAACTAATTGAACTGTTAATCCGAAACTTATGTGAAATCATCCATTCACAGCACAAATTCAATCCTGTAAAAATCCTGATCCCCGGGGTTTGGGTGTGGTCACAATAGGAGATCATTTTTGTTACACATAAATAAACAGAGAGAAATAATTCATAACACTGTTCTCAGAAACTAATTGAGCTGTTAATCCGAAACTTGTGTGAAATCATCCTTTCACAGCACACATTCAGCCCTGTAAAAATCATGATCCCCAGGGTTTGGGTGTGGTCACAATAGGAGATCAATTTTTTTTACACATCATAAACAGAGAGAAATAATTCATAACACTGTTCTTAGAAACTAATTGAGCTGTTAAGACGAAAGTAGTGTGAAATCATCCTTTCCAGGTGCACATTCAGCCCTGTAAAAATCCTGATCCCCGGGGTTTGGGTGTGGTCACAATAGGAGATCAATTTTTTTACACATAAATAAAAAGAGAGAAATAATTCATAACACTGTTCTCAGAAACTAATTAAGCTGTTAATCGGAAACTTGTGTGAAATCATCCATTCACAGAACAGATTCAGGCCTGTGAAAATCATGATTCCCGAGGTTTGGGTGTGGTCACAATAGGAGATCAATTTTTTTACACATAAATAAATAGAGAGAAATAATTCATAACACTGTTCACAGAAACTGATCGAGCTGTTAATCCGAAACTTGTGTGAAATCATCCTTTCAAAGCACACATTCAACCCCGTAAAAATCATGATCCCCGGGGTTTGGGTGTGGTCACAATAGAAGATCATTCTTTTACACATCAATAAACAGAGAGAAATAATTCATAACACTGTTCTCAGAAACTGATTGAGGTGTTAATCCGACTTTTGTGTGAAATCATCCTCTCCAGGCACACATTCAGCTATGTAAAAATCATGATCCCTGGGTTTAGGGTGTGGTCACAATAGGAGCTCAATTTTTTTACACATAAACAAACAGAGAGAAATAATTTATAACACTGTTCTCAGAAACTAATTGAGCTGTTAATCCGAAACTTGTATGTAATCATCCTTTCCATGCACACATTCAGCCCTGTAAAAATCATGATACCCGGGGTTTGGGTGTGGTCACCATTGGAGATCAATTTTTTACACATAAATAAACAGAGAGAAATAATTCATAACACTGTTCTCAGAAACTAATTGAGCTGTTAATCCGAAACTTGTGTGAAATCATCCTTTCCATGCACACATTCAGCACTGTAGAAATCATGATCCCTGGGGTTTGGGTGTGGTCACAATAGGAGATCAATTTTTTACACATAAATAAAGAGAGAGAAATAATTCATAACACTGTTCTCAGAAACTAATTGAGCTGTTAATCCGAAACTTGTGTGAAATCATCCTTTCCATGCACACATTCAGCACTGTAGAAATCATGATCCCCGGGGTTTGGGTGTGGTCACAATAGGAGATCAATCTTTTTTACACATAAATAAACAGAGAGAAATAATGCTTAGCACTGTTCTCAGAAACTAATTGAGCTGTTAATTCGAAACTTGTGTGAAATCATCCTTTCACAGCACCCATTCCGCCATTTAAAAATCATGATCCCCGGGGTTTGGGTGTGGTCACAATAGGAGATCAATTTTTTTACACATAAATACACAGAGAGAAATAGTTCATAACACTGTTCTCAGAAACTAATTGAGCTGTTAATCCGAAACTTGTGTGAAATCATCCTTTCCAGGCACACATTCAGCCCTGTTAAAATCATGACCCCCGGGGTTTGGGTGTGGTCACAATAGGAGATCAATTTTTTTACACATAAATAAACAGAGAGAAATAATTCATAACACTGTTCTCAGAAACTAATTGAGCTGTTAATCGGAAACTTTTGTGAAATCATCCATTCACAGCACAAATTCAACCCTGTAAAAATCCTGATCCCCGGGGTTTGGGTGTGGTCACAATAGGAGATCATTTTTGTTACACATAAATAAACAGAGAGAAATAATTCATAACACTGTTCTCAGAAACTAATTGAGCTGTTAATCCGAAACTTGTGTGAAATCATCCTTTCACAGCACACATTCAGCCCTGTAAAAATCATGATCCCCAGGGTTTGGGTGTGGTCACAATAGGAGATCAATTTTTTTTACACATCATAAACAGAGAGAAATAATTCATAACACTGTTCTTAGAAACTAATTGAGCTGTTAAGACGAAAGTAGTGTGAAATCATCCTTTCCAGGTGCACATTCAGCCCTGTAAAAATCCTGATCCCCGGGGTTTGGGTGTGGTCACAATAGGAGATCAATTTTTTTACACATAAATAAAAAGAGAGAAATAATTCATAACACTGTTCTCAGAAACTAATTAAGCTGTTAATCGGAAACTTGTGTGAAATCATCCATTCACAGAACAGATTCAGGCCTGTGAAAATCATGATTCCCGAGGTTTGGGTGTGGTCAAATAGGAGATTAATTTTTTTACAAATAAATAAACAGATAGAAATAATGCTTAACACTGTTCTCAGAAACTAATTGAGCTGTTTATCCGAAACTTGTGTGAAATCATCCTTTCAAAGCACACATTCAACCCCGTAAAAATCATGATCCCAGGGGTTTGGGTGTGGTCACAATAGGAGATCAATTTTTTTTTCACATAAATAAAGAGGGAAAAATAATGCTTAACACTGTTGTCTGAAACTAATTGAGCTGTTAATTCGAAACTTGTGAGAAATCATCCTCTCAATGCAGACATTCAGTTCTGAAAAAATCATGATCCCCGGGTTTGGGTGTGGTCACAATAGGAGATCAACTTTTTTACACATAAATAAAAAGATACAAATAATTCATAACACTGTTCTTAGAAACTAATTGAGGTGTTAATTCGAAACTTGTGTGAAATCATCCTTCCACAGAACATATTCAGCCCTGTGAAAATCATGATCCCTGGGTTTTGGGTGTGTTCACAATAGGAGATCAATTTTTTTAAACATAAACAAACAGAGAGAAATAATTTATAACACTGTTCTCAGAAACTAATTGAGCTGTTAATCCGAAACTTGTGTGTAATCATCCTTTCCAAGCACACATTCAGCCCTGTTAAAATCATGATACCCGGGGTTTGGGTGTGGTCACCATAGGAGATCAATTTTTTTTTACATATAAATAAAGAGAGAGAAATAATGCTTAACACTTTTCTCAGAAACTGATTGAGCTGTTAATTCGAAACTTGTGCGGAATCATCCTTTCACAGCACATATTTAGCCCTGTAAAAATCATGATCCCCGGGGTTTGGGTGTAGTCACAATAGGAGATCATTTTTTTACACATAAATAAACAGAGAGAAATAATTCATAACACTGTTCTCAGAAACTAATTGAACTGTTAATCCGAAACTTATGTGAAATCATCCATTCACAGCACAAATTCAATCCTGTAAAAATCCTGATCCCCGGGGTTTGGGTGTGGTCACAATAGGAGATCATTTTTGTTACACATAAATAAACAGAGAGAAATAATTCATAACACTGTTCTCAGAAACTAATTGAGCTGTTAATCCGAAACTTGTGTGAAATCATCCTTTCACAGCACACATTCAGCCCTGTAAAAATCATGATCCCCAGGGTTTGGGTGTGGTCACAATAGGAGATCAATTTTTTTTACACATCATAAACAGAGAGAAATAATTCATAACACTGTTCTTAGAAACTAATTGAGCTGTTAAGACGAAAGTAGTGTGAAATCATCCTTTCCAGGTGCACATTCAGCCCTGTAAAAATCCTGATCCCCGGGGTTTGGGTGTGGTCACAATAGGAGATCAATTTTTTTACACATAAATAAAAAGAGAGAAATAATTCATAACACTGTTCTCAGAAACTAATTAAGCTGTTAATCGGAAACTTGTGTGAAATCATCCATTCACAGAACAGATTCAGGCCTGTGAAAATCATGATTCCCGAGGTTTGGGTGTGGTCACAATAGGAGATCAATTTTTTTACACATAAATAAATAGAGAGAAATAATTCATAACACTGTTCACAGAAACTGATCGAGCTGTTAATCCGAAACTTGTGTGAAATCATCCTTTCAAAGCACACATTCAACCCCGTAAAAATCATGATCCCCGGGGTTTGGGTGTGGTCACAATAGAAGATCATTCTTTTACACATCAATAAACAGAGAGAAATAATTCATAACACTGTTCTCAGAAACTGATTGAGGTGTTAATCCGACTTTTGTGTGAAATCATCCTCTCCAGGCACACATTCAGCTATGTAAAAATCATGATCCCTGGGTTTAGGGTGTGGTCACAATAGGAGCTCAATTTTTTTACACATAAACAAACAGAGAGAAATAATTTATAACACTGTTCTCAGAAACTAATTGAGCTGTTAATCCGAAACTTGTATGTAATCATCCTTTCCATGCACACATTCAGCCCTGTAAAAATCATGATACCCGGGGTTTGGGTGTGGTCACCATTGGAGATCAATTTTTTACACATAAATAAACAGAGAGAAATAATTCATAACACTGTTCTCAGAAACTAATTGAGCTGTTAATCCGAAACTTGTGTGAAATCATCCTTTCCATGCACACATTCAGCACTGTAGAAATCATGATCCCTGGGGTTTGGGTGTGGTCACAATAGGAGATCAATTTTTTACACATAAATAAAGAGAGAGAAATAATTCATAACACTGTTCTCAGAAACTAATTGAGCTGTTAATCCGAAACTTGTGTGAAATCATCCTTTCCATGCACACATTCAGCACTGTAGAAATCATGATCCCCGGGGTTTGGGTGTGGTCACAATAGGAGATCAATCTTTTTTACACATAAATAAACAGAGAGAAATAATGCTTAGCACTGTTCTCAGAAACTAATTGAGCTGTTAATTCGAAACTTGTGTGAAATCATCCTTTCACAGCACCCATTCCGCCATTTAAAAATCATGATCCCCGGGGTTTGGGTGTGGTCACAATAGGAGATCAATTTTTTTACACATAAATACACAGAGAGAAATAGTTCATAACACTGTTCTCAGAAACTAATTGAGCTGTTAATCCGAAACTTGTGTGAAATCATCCTTTCCAGGCACACATTCAGCCCTGTTAAAATCATGACCCCCGGGGTTTGGGTGTGGTCACAATAGGAGATCAATTTTTTTACACATAAATAAACAGAGAGAAATAATTCATAACACTGTTCTCAGAAACTAATTGAGCTGTTAATCGGAAACTTTTGTGAAATCATCCATTCACAGCACAAATTCAACCCTGTAAAAATCCTGATCCCCGGGGTTTGGGTGTGGTCACAATAGGAGATCATTTTTGTTACACATAAATAAACAGAGAGAAATAATTCATAACACTGTTCTCAGAAACTAATTGAGCTGTTAATCCGAAACTTGTGTGAAATCATCCTTTCACAGCACACATTCAGCCCTGTAAAAATCATGATCCCCAGGGTTTGGGTGTGGTCACAATAGGAGATCAATTTTTTTTACACATCATAAACAGAGAGAAATAATTCATAACACTGTTCTTAGAAACTAATTGAGCTGTTAAGACGAAAGTAGTGTGAAATCATCCTTTCCAGGTGCACATTCAGCCCTGTAAAAATCCTGATCCCCGGGGTTTGGGTGTGGTCACAATAGGAGATCAATTTTTTTACACATAAATAAAAAGAGAGAAATAATTCATAACACTGTTCTCAGAAACTAATTAAGCTGTTAATCGGAAACTTGTGTGAAATCATCCATTCACAGAACAGATTCAGGCCTGTGAAAATCATGATTCCCGAGGTTTGGGTGTGGTCAAATAGGAGATTAATTTTTTTACAAATAAATAAACAGATAGAAATAATGCTTAACACTGTTCTCAGAAACTAATTGAGCTGTTTATCCGAAACTTGTGTGAAATCATCCTTTCAAAGCACACATTCAACCCCGTAAAAATCATGATCCCAGGGGTTTGGGTGTGGTCACAATAGGAGATCAATTTTTTTTTACACATAAATAAACAGAGAGAAATAATTCATAACACTGTTCTCAGAAACTAATTGAGCTGTTAAGCCGAAACTTGTGTGAAATCATCCTTTCACAGCGCACATTCAGCCCTGTAAAAATCCTGATCCCCGGGGTTTGGGTGTGGTCACATTAGGAGATCAATTTTTTTTACACATCATAAACAGAGAGAAATAATTCATAACACTTTTCTCAGAAACTAATTGAGCTGTTAATCCAACACTTGTGTGAAATCATCCTTTTCTGACACACATTCAGCCCTGTAAAAATCATGATCCCCGGGGTTTGGGTGTGTTCACAATAGGAGATCATTTTTTTTACACATAAATAAACAGAGAGAAATAATTCATAACACTGTTCTCAGAAACTAATTGAGCTGTTAATCCGAAACTTGTGTGAAATCATCCTTTCACAGCACACATTCAGCCCTGTAAGAATCATGATTCCCGGGGTTTGGGTGTGGTCACAATAGGAGATCAATTTTTTAACACATAAATAAACAGATAGAAATAATTCATAACACTGTTCTCAGAAACTAATTGAGCTGTTAATCCGAAACTTGTGTGAAATCATCCATTCACAGAACAGATTCAGGCCCGTGAAAATCATGATTCCCGAGGTTTGGGTGTGGTCACAATAGGAGATCAATTTTTTTACACATAAATAAAGAGAGAGAAATAATGCTTTACACTTTTCTCAGAAACTAATCGAGCTGTTAATCCGAAACTTGTGTGAAATCATCCTTTCAAAGAACACATTTAGCCCTGTAAAAATCATGATCCCCGGGGTTTGGGTGTGGTCACAATAGGAGATCAATTTTTTTACACATAAATAAACACAGAGAAATAATTCATAACACTGTTCTCAGAAACTAAATGAGCTGTTAAGCCGAAACTAGTCTGAAATCATCCTTTCCAGGCGCACATTCAGCCCTGTAAAAATCCTGATCCCCGGGGTTTGGGTGTGGTCACAATTGGAGATAATTTTTTTTACACATAAATAAACAGAGAGAAATAATTCATAACACTGTTCTCAGAAACTAATTGAACTGTTAATCCGAAACTTATGTGAAATCATCCATTCACAGCACAAATTCAATCCTGTAAAAATCCTGATCCCCGGGGTTTGGGTGTGGTCACAATAGGAGATCATTTTTGTTACACATAAATAAACAGAGAGAAATAATTCATAACACTGTTCTCAGAAACTAATTGAGCTGTTAATCCGAAACTTGTGTGAAATCATCCTTTCACAGCACACATTCAGCCCTGTAAAAATCATGATCCCCAGGGTTTGGGTGTGGTCACAATAGGAGATCAATTTTTTTTTACACATCATAAACAGAGAGAAATAATTCATAACACTGTTCTTAGAAACTAATTGAGCTGTTAAGACGAAAGTAGTGTGAAATCATCCTTTCCAGGTGCACATTCAGCCCTGTAAAAATCCTGATCCCCGGGGTTTGGGTGTGGTCACAATAGGAGATCAATTTTTTTACACATAAATAAAAAGAGAGAAATAATTCATAACACTGTTCTCAGAAACTAATTAAGCTGTTAATCGGAAACTTGTGTGAAATCATCCATTCACAGAACAGATTCAGGCCTGTGAAAATCATGATTCCCGAGGTTTGGGTGTGGTCACAATAGGAGATCAATTTTTTTACACATAAATAAATAGAGAGAAATAATTCATAACACTGTTCACAGAAACTGATCGAGCTGTTAATCCGAAACTTGTGAGAAATCATCCTTTCAAAGCACACATTCAACCCCGTAAAAATCATGATCCCCGGGGTTTGGGTGTGGTCACAATAGAAGATCATTCTTTTACACATCAATAAACAGAGAGAAATAATTCATAACACTGTTCTCAGAAACTGATTGAGGTGTTAATCCGACTTTTGTGTGAAATCATCCTCTCCAGGCACACATTCAGCTATGTAAAAATCATGATCCCTGGGTTTAGGGTGTGGTCACAATAGGAGCTCAATTTTTTTACACATAAACAAACAGAGAGAAATAATTTATAACACTGTTCTCAGAAACTAATTGAGCTGTTAATCCGAAACTTGTATGTAATCATCCTTTCCATGCACACATTCAGCCCTGTAAAAATCATGATACCCGGGGTTTGGGTGTGGTCACCATTGGAGATCAATTTTTTACACATAAATAAACAGAGAGAAATAATTCATAACACTGTTCTCAGAAACTAATTGAGCTGTTAATCCGAAACTTGTGTGAAATCATCCTTTCCATGCACACATTCAGCACTGTAGAAATCATGATCCCTGGGGTTTGGGTGTGGTCACAATAGGAGATCAATTTTTTACACATAAATAAAGAGAGAGAAATAATTCATAACACTGTTCTCAGAAACTAATTGAGCTGTTAATCCGAAACTTGTGTGAAATCATCCTTTCCATGCACACATTCAGCACTGTAGAAATCATGATCCCCGGGGTTTGGGTGTGGTCACAATAGGAGATCAATCTTTTTTACACATAAATAAACAGAGAGAAATAATGCTTAGCACTGTTCTCAGAAACTAATTGAGCTGTTAATTCGAAACTTGTGTGAAATCATCCTTTCACAGCACCCATTCCGCCATTTAAAAATCATGATCCCCGGGGTTTGGGTGTGGTCACAATAGGAGATCAATTTTTTTACACATAAATACACAGAGAGAAATAGTTCATAACACTGTTCTCAGAAACTAATTGAGCTGTTAATCCGAAACTTGTGTGAAATCATCCTTTCCAGGCACACATTCAGCCCTGTTAAAATCATGACCCCCGGGGTTTGGGTGTGGTCACAATAGGAGATCAATTTTTTTACACATAAATAAACAGAGAGAAATAATTCATAACACTGTTCTCAGAAACTAATTGAGCTGTTAATCCGAAACTTGTGTGTAATCATCCTTTCCAAGCACACATTCAGCCCTGTAAAAATCATGATCCCCGGGGTTTGGGTGTGGTCACAATAGAAGATCATTCTTTTACACATCAATAAACAGAGAGAAATAATTCATAACACTGTTCTCAGAAACTGATTGAGGTGTTAATCCGACTTTTGTATGAAATCATCCTTTCCAGGCACACATTCAGCACTGTAAAAATCCTGATCCCAGGGGTTTGGGTGTGGTCACATTAGGAGATCAATTTTTTTTACACATCATAAACAGAGAGAAATAATTCATAACACTTTTCTCAGAAACTAATTGAGCTGTTAATCCAACACTTGTGTGAAATCATCCTTTCTCAGCACACATTCAGCCCTGTAAAAATCATGATCCCCGGGGTTTGGGTGTGGTCACAATAGGAGATCAATTTTTTTGCTACATAAATAAACTGAGAGGAATAATGCATAGCACTGTTCTCAGAAACTAACTGAGCTTGTTGTTCGATACTTGTGTGAAATCATCCTTCCACAGCACACATTCAGCCCTGTAAAAATCATGATCCCCGGGGTTTGGGTGTGGTCACAATAGGAGATCAATTTTTTTACACATAAATAAACAGAGAGAAATAATTCATAACACTGTTCTCAGAAACTAATTTAGATGTTAAGCCGAAACTAGTGTGAAATCATCCTTTCACAGCGCACATTCAGCCCTGTAAAAATCCTGATCCCCGGGGTTTGGGTGTGGTCACAATAGGAGATCAATTTTTTAACACATAAATAAACAGATAGAAATAATTCATAACACTGTTCTCAGAAACTAATTGAGCTGTTAATCCGAAACTTGTGAGAAATCATCCATTCAGAGAACAGATTCAGGCCCGTGAAAATCATGATTCCCGAGGTTTGGGTGTGGTCACAATAGGAGATCAATTTTTTTACACATAAATAAAGAGAGAGAAATAATGCTTTACACTTTTCTCAGAAACTAATCGAGCTGTTAATCCGAAACTTGTGTGAAATCATCCTTTCAAAGAACACATTCAGCCCTGTAAAAATCATGATCCCCGGGGTTTGGGTGTGGTCACAATAGGAGATCAATTTTTTTACACATAAATAAACAGAGAGAAATAATTCATAACACTGTTCTCAGAAACTAAATGAGCTGTTAAGCCAAAACTAGTCTGAAATCATCCTTTCCAGGCGCACATTCAGCCCTGTAAAAATCCTGATCCCAGGGGTTTGGGTGTGGTCACAATAGGAGATCATTTTTGTTACACATAAATAAACAGAGAGAAATAATTCATAACACTGTTCTCAGAAACTAATTGAGATGTTAATCCGAAACTTGTGTGAAATCATCCTTTCACAGCACAAATTCAACCCTGTAAAAATCATGATCCCAAGGGTTTGGGTGTGGTCACAATAGGAGATCAATTTTTTTTACACATCATAAACAGAGAGAAATAATTCATAACACTGTTCTTAGAAACTAATTGAGCTGTTAAGACGAAAGTAGTGTGAAATCATCCTTTCCAGGTGCACATTCAGCCCTGTAAAAATCCTGATCCCCGGGGTTTGGGTGTGGTCTCAATAGGAGATCAATTTTTTACACATAAATAAACAGATAGAAATAATTCATAACACTGTTCTCAGAAACTAATTGAGTTGTTAATCGGAAACCTGTGTGAAATCATCCATTCACAGCACAGATTTAGGCCTGTTAAAATCATGATTCCCGAGGTTTGGGTGTGGTCACAATAGGAGATCAATTTTTTTACACATAAATAAACAGAGAGAAATAATGCTTAACACTTTTCTCAGAAACTAATCGAGCTGTTAATCCGAAACTTGTGTGAAATCGTCCTTTCCAGGCACACATTCAGCCCTGTAATGATCATGATTCCCGGGGTTCGGGTATGGTCACAATAGGAGATCAATTTTTTTTACACATAAATAGACAGAGAGAAATAATTCATGACACTGTTCTCAGAAACTAATTGAGCTGTTAATACTAAACTTGTGTGAAATCATCCTTTCTAGGCACTCATTTAGCCCTGTAAGAATCCTGATCCCCGGGGTTTGGGTGTGGTCACAATAGGAGATCAATTTTTTTACACATAAATAAACAGAGTGAAATAATGCTTAAAATCTTTCTCAGAAACTAATTGAGTTGTTCATCCGAATCTTGTGTGTAATCATCCTTTCTCAGCACACATTCAGCCCTGTAAAAATCATGATCCCCGGGGTTTGGGTGTGGTCACAATAGGAGATCAATTTTTTTGCTACATAAATAAACTGAGAGGAATAAAGCATAGCACTGTTCTCAGAAACTAACTGAGCTTATTGTTCGATACTTGTGTGAAATCATCCTTCCACAGCACACATTCAGCCCTGTAAAAATCCTGATCCCCGGGGTTTGGGTGTGGTCACATTAGGAGATCAATTTTTTTTACACATAAATTAACAGAGAGAAATAATTCATAACACTGTTCTCAGAAACTAATTGAGATGTTAATCCGAAACTTGTGTGAAATCATCCTTTCACAGCACACATTCAGCCCTGTAAGAATCATGATTCCCGGGGTTTGGGTGTGGTCACAATAGGAGATCAATTTTTTTGCCACATAAATAAACAGAGAGAAATAATTCATAACACTGTTCTCAGAAACTAATTGAGCTGTTAATCCGAAACTTGTGTGAAATCATCCTTTCACAGCACACATTCAACCCTGTAAAAATCATGATCCCCGGGGTTTGGGTGTGGTCACAATAGGAGATCATTTTTTTTCACATAAATAAAGAGAGAGAAATAATTCATAACACTGTTCTCAGAAACAAATTGAGCTGTTAATCCGAAACTTGTGTGAAATCATCCTTTCACATCACACATTCAACCCTGTAAAAAGCATGATTCCCTGGGTTTGGGTGTGGTCACAATAGGAGATCAATTTTTTTTACACATAAATAAAGAGAGAGAAATAATGCTTAGCACTGTTCTCTGACACAAATTGAGCTGTTCATCCGAAACTTGTGTGAAATCATCCTCTTACACCACACATTTAGCTCTGTGAAAATCGTGATCCTCGGGGTTTGGGTGTGGTCACAATACGAGATCAATTTTTTTTACACATCAATAAACAGAATGAAATAATTCATAACACTGTTCTCAGAAACTGATTGAGGTGTTAATCCGACTTTTGTGTGAAATCGTCCTTTCCAGGCACACATTCAGCTATGTAAAAATCATGATCCCTGGGTTTTGGGTGTGGTCACAATAGGAGATCAATTTTTTTACACATAAATAAAGGGAGAGAAATAATGCTTAACACTGTTCTCAGAAACTAATTGAGCTGTTAATCCGAAATTTGTGTGAAATCATCCTCTCACAGCAGAGATTCAGGACTGTGATAATCATGATTCCCGTGGTTTGGGTGTGGTCACAATAGGAGATCAAATGTTTTACACAAATATAAAAGGAGAGAAATAATTCATCACACTGTTCTCAGAAACTAATTGAGCTGCTTGTTCGAAACTTCTGTTAAATCATCCTTTCACAGCACACATTCAGCCCTGTAAGAATCATGATCCCCGGGGTTTGGGTGTGGTCACAATATAAGATCAATTTTTTTACACATAAATAAACAGAGAGAAATAATTCATAACACTGTTCTCAGAAACTAATTGAGCTGATAATCCGAAACTTGTGTGTAATCATTCTTTCCAGGCACACATTCTGCATTGTAAAAATCCTGATCCCCGGGGTTTGGGTGTGGTCACAATAGGAGATCAATTTTTTTACACATAAATAAACAGAGAGAAATAATTCATAACACTGTTCTCAGAAACTAACTGAGCTGTTGATCCGAAACTTGTGTGAAATCATCCCTTCACAGCACAGATTCAGGACTGTGAAAATCATGATTCTCGGGGTTTGGGTGTGGTCACAATAGGAGATCAATTTTTATACACATAAATAAATAGAGAGAAATAATTCATAACACTGTTCTCAGAAACTAATTGAGCTGTTCATCCGAAACTTGTGTGAAATCATCCTCTCCAGGCACACATTCAGCCCAGTAAGAATGATGATCACTGGGGTTTGGGTGTGGTCACAATAGGAGATCATTTTTTTCACACATAAATAATCAGAGAGAAATAATTCATAACACTGTTCTCTGAAACTAATTGAGCTGTTAATCCGAAACTTTTGTGAAATCATCCTCTCACAGAACACATTCAGTTCTGTGAATATCATGATCCCCGGGGTTTGGTTGTGGTCACTAAACGACATCAATTTTTTTTATACATAAATAAACAGAGAAAAATAATTCATAACACTGTTCTCAGAAACTAATTCAGCTGTTAATCCGAAACTTGTGTGTAATCATTCTTTTACAGCACACATTCAGCCCTGTAAAAATCATGATCCCCGGGGTTTGGGTGTGGTCACAATAGGAGATCAATTTTTTTACACATTATAAACAGAGAGAAATAATGCTTAACACTGTTCTCAGAAACTTATTGAGCTGTTAATCCAAAACCTGTTTGTAAACATCTTTTTTCAGCACACATTCAGCCCAGTTAAAATCATGATCCCCGGGGTTTGGGTGTGGTCACAATAGGAGATCAATTTTTTTTACACCTAAATAAACAGAGAGAAATGATGCTTAACACTGTTCTCAGAAACTAATTGAGCTGGTAATTCGAAACTTGTGTGAATTCATCCTTTCACAGCACCCATTCCGCCCTTTAAAAATCATGATCCCCGGGGTTTGGGTGTGATCAAAAGAGGAGATCAATTTTATGACACATAAATAAACAGAGAGAAATAATTCATAACACTGTTCTCAGAAACCGATTGAGCTAGTAATTCGAAACTTGAGTGAAATCATCCTTTCACAGCACCCATTCCGCCCTTTAAAAATCATGATCCCCGGAGTTTGGGTGTGATCACAAGAGGAGATCAATTTTTCTTTACACATAAATAAACAGAGACAAATAATTCATAAATTGTTCTCATAAACTAATTGAGCTGTTAATCCGAAACTTGTGTGTAATCATTATTTCACAGCACACATTCAGCCCTGTAAAAATCATGATCCCTGGGGTTTGGGTGTGGTCACAATAGGAGATCAATTTTTATACACATAAATAAACAGAGAGAAATAATTCATAACACTGTTCTCAGAAACTAATTGTGCTATTCATCCGAAACTTGTGTGAAATCATCCTCTCTCAGCACCCATTCAGCTCTGTTAAAATCATGATCCCCGGGGTTTGAGTGTGGTCACAATAGGAGATCAATTTTTTTTACTCATAAATAAACAGAGAGAAATCATGCTTAACACTGTTCTCAGAAACTAATTGAGCTGTTATTCCGAAACTTGTGTGAAATCATCCTTTCCAAGCACTAATTCAGCCCTGTAAGAATCATGATCCCCGGGGTTTGGGTGTGGTCACAATATAAGATCAATTTTTTTACACAAAAATAAAGAGAGAGAAATAATTCATAACACTGTTCTCAGAAACTAATTGAGCTGATAATCCGAAACTTGTGTGTAATCATTCTTTCCAGGCACACATTCAGCATTGTAAAAATCATGATCCCCGGGGTTTGGGTGTAGTCACAATAGGAGATCAATTTTTTTACACATAAATAAACAGAGAGAAATAATGCTTAACACTGTTCTCAGAAACTAATTGAGCTGTTAATCCGAAACTTGTGTGAAATCATCCTTTCACAGCACACATTCATTCCTGTAAAAATCACAATCCTCGGTGTTTGGGTGTCGTCACAATAGGAGATCATTTTCTTACACATAAATAAACAGAGAGAAATAATGCTTAACACTTTTCTCAGAAACTAATTTTGCTGTTAATTCGAAACTTGTGTGAAATCATAATCTCACTGCACACATTCAGCCCTGTAAAAATCATGATCCCCGGGGTTTGGGTGTGGTCACAATAGGAGATCAATTTTTTTTACACCTAAATAAACAGAGAGAAATGATGCTTAACACTGTTCTCAGAAACTAATTGAGCTGGTAATTCGAAACTTGTGTGAAATCATCCTTTTGTAGTGTAGAGTCCACCATGAAAAAATCATGTTCCCAGGGGATTGGGTGTGGCTGCAAAAGGAGATTGATTTTGTACATAGAAATAAATAGCAAGACATAATGCTTAACACTGTTCTCAGAAACCAATTAAGGTGTATATCCGAAACTTGTGTGAAATCATCCTTTCACAGCACACATTCAGCCCTGTAAAAATCATGGTCCCCGGGGTTTGGGTGTGGTCACAATAGGAGATCTTTTTTTTTTAAACATAAATAAACAATGAGAAATAATTCATAACACTGTTCTCAGAAACTAATTGAGCTGTTCATCCGAAACTTGTGTGAAATCATCCTTTTACAGCACAGATTCAGCCATGTGAAAATCATGATCCCCGGGATTTGGGTGTTGTCACAATAGGAGATCAATTTTTTTACACATAAATAAAGGGAGAGAAATAATGCTTAACACTGTTCTCAGAAACTAATTGAGCTGTTAATCCGAAATTTGTGTGAAATCATCCTCTCACAGCACAGATTCAGGACTGTGATAATCATGATTCCCTTGGTTTGGGTGTGGTCACAATAGGAGATCAAATTTTTTACACAAATATAAAAGGAGAGAAATTATTCATCACACTGTTCTCAGAAACTAATTGAGCTGCTTGTTCGAAACTTCTGTTAAATCATCCTTTCACAGCACACATTCAGCCCTGTAAGAATCATGATCCCCGGGGTTTGGGTGTGGTCACAATATAAGATCAATTTTTTTACACATAAATAAAGAGAGAGAAATAATTCATAACACTGTTCTCAGAAACTAATTGAGCTGATAATCCGAAACTTGTGTGTATTCATTCTTTCCAGGCACACATTCTGCATTGTAAAAATCCTGATCCCCGGGGTTTGGGTGTGGTCACAATAGGAGATCAATTTTTTTTACACATAAATAAACAGAGAGAAATAATTCATAACACTGTTCTCAGAAACTAACTGAGCTGTTGATCCGAAACTTGTGTGTAATCATCCCTTCACAGCACAGATTCAGGACTGTGAAAATCATGATCCCCGGGGTTTGGGTGTGGTCACAATAGGAGATCAATTTTTTTTACACCTAAATAAACAGAGAGAAATGATGCTTAACACTGTTCTCAGAAACTAATTGAGCTGGTAATTCGAAACTTGTGTGAATTCATCCTTTCACAGCACCCATTCCGCCCTTTAAAAATCATGATCCTCGGGGTTTGGGTGTGATCAAAAGAGGAGATCAATTTTTTGACACATAGATAAACAGAGAGAAATAATTCATAACACTGTTCTCAGAAACCAATTGAGCTAGTAATTCGAAACTTGTGTGAAATCATCCTTTCACAGCACCCATTCCGCCCTTTAAAAATCATGATCCCCGGAGTTTGGGTGTGATCACAAGAGGAGATCAATTTTTCTTTACACATAAATAAACAGAGACAAATAATTCATAAATTGTTCTCATAAACTAATTGAGCTGTTAATCCGAATCTTGTGTGTAATTATTATTTCACAGCACACATTCAGCCCTGTAAAAATCATGATCCCCGGGGTTTCGGTGTGGTCACAATAGGAGATCAATTTTTATACACATAAATAAACAGAGAGAAATAATTCATAACACTGTTCTCAGAAACTAATTGTGCTATTCATCCGAAACTTGTGTGAAATCATCCTCTCTCAGCACCCATTCAGCTCTGTAAAAATCCTGATCCCCGGGGTTTGGGTGTGGTCACAATAGGAGATCAATTTTTTTACACATAATAAACAGAGAGAAATAATTCATAACACTGTTCTCAGAAAATTATTGAGCTGTTAATCCAAAACTTGTTTGTAAACAACTTTTTTCAGCACACATTCAGCCCAGTTAAAATCATGATCCCCGGGGTTTGGGTGTGGTCACAATAGGAGATCAATTTTTTTTACACCTAAATAAACAGAGAGAAATAATGCTTAACACTGTTCTCAGAAACTAATTGAGCTGTTAATTCGAAACTTGTGTGAATTCATCCTTTCACAGCACCCATTCCGCCCTTTAAAAATCATGATCCTCGGGGTTTGGGTGTGATCAAAAGAGGAGATCAATTTTTTGACACATAGATAAACAGAGAGAAATAATTCATAACACTGTTCTCAGAAACCAATTGAGCTAGTAATTCGAAACTTGTGTGAAATCATCCTTTCACAGCACCCATTCCGCCCTTTAAAAATCATGATCCCCGGAGTTTGGGTGTGATCACAAGAGGAGATCAATTTTTCTTTACACATAAATAAACAGAGACAAATAATTCATAAATTGTTCTCATAAACTAATTGAGCTGTTAATCCGAATCTTGTGTGTAATTATTATTTCACAGCACACATTCAGCCCTGTAAAAATCATGATCCCCGGGGTTTCGGTGTGGTCACAATAGGAGATCAATTTTTATACACATAAATAAACAGAGAGAAATAATTCATAACACTGTTCTCAGAAACTAATTGTGCTATTCATCCGAAACTTGTGTGAAATCATCCTCTCTCAGCACCCATTCAGCTCTGTTAAAATCATGATCCCCGGGGTTTGAGTGTGGTCACAATAAGAGATCAATTTTTTTACACATAAATAAACAGAGAGAAATCATGCTTAACACTGTTCTCAGAAACTAATTGAGCTGTTATTCCGAAACTTGTGTGAAATCATCCTTTCCAAGCATTAATTCAGCCCTGTAAGAATCATGATCCCCGGGGTTTGGGTGTGGTCACAATATAAGATCAATTTTTTTTACACATAAATAAACAGAGAGAAATAATTCATAACACTGTTCTCAGAAACTAATTGAGCTGATAATCCGAAACTTGTGTGTAATCATTCTTTCCAGGCACACATTCAGCATTGTAAATATCATGATCCCCGGGGTTTGGGTGTGGTCACAATAGGAGATCAATTTTTTTACACATAAATAAACAGAGAGAAATAATTCATAACAATGTTCTCAGAAACTAACTGAGCTGTTAATCCGAAACTTGTGTGAAATCATCCCTTCACAGCACAAATTCAGGACTGTGAAAATCATGATCCCCGGGATTTGGGTGTTGTCACAATAGGAGATCAATTTTTTTACACATAAATAAAGGGAGAGAAATAATGCTTAACACTGTTCTCAGAAACTAATTGAGCTGTTAATCCGAAATTTGTGTGAAATCATCCTCTCACAGCACAGATTCAGGACTGTGATAATCATGATTCCCGTGGTTTGGGTGTGGTCACAATAGGAGATCAAATTTTTTACACAAATATAAAAGGAGAGAAATAATTCATCACACTGTTCTCAGAAACTAATTGAGCTGCTTGTTCGAAACTTCTGTTAAATCATCCTTTCACAGCACACATTCAGCCCTGTAAGAATCATGATCCCCGGAGTTTGGGTGTGGTCATAATATAAGATCAATTTTTTTTACACATAAATAAACAGAGAGAAATAATTCATAACACTGTTCTCAGAAACTAATTGAGCTGATAATCCGAAACTTGTGTGTAATCATTCTTTCCAGGCACACATTCAGCCCTGTTAAAATCATGATCCCCGGGGTTTGGGTGTGGTCACAATAGGAGATCAATTTTTTTACACATAATAAACAGAGAGAAATAATTCATAACACTGTTCTCAGAAACTTATTGAGCTGTTAATCCAAAACTTGTTTGTAAACATCTTTTTTCAGCACACATTCAGCCCAGTTAAAATCATGATCCCCGGGGTTTGGGTGTGGTCACAATAGGAGATCAATTTTTTTTACACCTAAATAAACAGAGAGAAATGATGCTTAACACTGTTCTCAGAAACTAATTGAGCTGGTAATTCGAAACTTGTGTGAATTCATCCTTTCACAGCACCCATTCCGCCCTTTAAAAATCATGATCCCCGGGGTTTGGGTGTGATCAAAAGAGGAGATCAATTTTTTGACACATAAATAAACAGAGAGAAATAATTCATAACACTGTTCTCAGAAACCAATTGAGCTAGTAATTCGAAACTTGTGTGAAATCATCCTTTCACAGCACCCATTCCGCCCTTTAAAAATCATGATCCCCGGAGTTTGGGTGTGATCACAAGAGGAGATCAATTTTTCTTTACACATAAATAAACAGAGACAAATAATTCATAAATTGTTCTCATAAACTAATTGAGCTGTTAATCCGAAACTTGTGTGTAATCATTATTTCACAGCACACATTCAGCCCTGTAAAAATCATGATCCCCGGGGTTTGGGTGTGGTCACAATAGGAGATCAATTTTTATACACATAAATAAACAGAGAGAAATAATTCATAACACTGTTCTCAGAAACTAATTGTGCTATTCATCCGAAACTTGTGTGAAATCATCCTCTCTCAGCACCCATTCAGCTCTGTTAAAATCATGATCCCCGGGGTTTGAGTGTGGTCACAATAGGAGATCAATTTTTTTACACATAAATAAACAGAGAGAAATCATGCTTAACACTGTTCTCAGAAACTAATTTAGCTGTTATTCCGAAACTTGTGTGAAATCATCTTTTCCAAGCACTAATTCAGCCCTGTAAGAATCATGATCCCCGGGGTTTGGTTGTGGTCACTATAGGACATCAATTTTTTTTAAACATAAATAAACAGAGAAAAATAATTCATAACACTGTTCTCAGAAACTAATTCAGCTGTAAATCCGAAACTTGTGTGTAATCATTCTTTTACAGCACACATTCAGCCCTGTAAAAATCATGATCTCCGGGGTTTGGGTGTGGTCACAATAGGAGATCAATTTTTCTACACATAAATAAACAGAGAGAAATAATTCATAACACTGTTCTCACAAACTAATTGAGCTGTTCATACGAAACTTGTGTGAAATCATCCTTTCTAGGCACTCATTCAGCCCTGTAAAAATCATGATCCCCGGGGTTTGATTGTGGTCACAATAGGAGATCATTTTTTTACACATAAATAAACAAAGAGAAATCATGCTTAACACTGTTCTCAGAAACTAATTGAGCTGTTAATCCGAAACTTGTGTGAAATCATCCTTTCCAAGCACACATTCAGCCCTGTAAAAATCATGATCCCCGGGTTTTGGGTGTGGTCATCATAGAAGATCAATTTTTTTACACATAAATAAAGGGAAAGAAATAATGCTTAACACTGTTCTCAGAAACTAATTGAGCTGTTCATACGAAACTTGTGTGAAATCATCCTTTCTAGGCACTCATTCAGCTCTGTAAGAATCATGATCCCCGGGGTTTGGGTGTGGTCACAATAGGAGATCAATTTTTTTACACATAAATAAACAGAGTGAAATAATGCTTAACACTGTTCTCAGAAACTATGTGAGATGTTAATCCGAAACTTGTGTGTAATCATCGTTTCTCAGCAAACATTCAGCCCTGTAAAAATCATGATCCCCCGGGTTTGGGTGTGGTCACAATAGGAGATCAATTTTTTTTACACATTAATAAACAGAGAGAAATAATTCATAACACTGTTCTCAGAAACTAACTGAGCTGTTAATTCGAAACTTGTGTGAAATCATCCTCTCACAGCACAGATTCAGGACTGTGAAAATCATGATTACCGGGGTTTGGGTGTGGTCACAATAGGAGATCAATTTTTTTTACACATAAATAAAGGGAGAGAAATAATGCTTAACACTGTTCTCAGAAACTAAATGAGCTGTTAATCCGAAACTTGTATGAAATCATCCTCTCACAGCACACATTCAGCCCTGTTAAAATCATGATTCCTGGGGTTTGGGTGTGGTCACAATAGAAGATCAATTTTTTTACACATAAATAAAAGGAGAGAAATAATTCATAACACTGTTCTCAGAAACTAATTGAGCTGCTTGTTCGAAACTTCTGTTAAATCATCCGTTCACAGCACACATTCAGCCCTGTAAGAATCATGATCCCCGGGGTTTGGGTGTGGTCACAATATAAGATCATTTTTTTTACACATCAATAAACAGAGAGAAATAATTCATAACACCGTTCTAAGAAACTAATTCAGCTGTTAATCCGAAACTTGTGTGTAATCATCCTTTCCAGACACACATTCAGCCCTGTAAAAATCATAATCCCCGGGGTTTGGGTGTGGTCACAATAGGAGATCAATTTTTTTTTACACATAAATAAACAGAGAGAAATAATACTTAACACTGTTCTCAGAAACTAATTGAGCTGTTAATTAGAAACTTGTGTGAAATCATCCTTTTCAGGCACACATTCAGCCCTGTAAAAATCACGATCCCCGGGGTTTGGGTGTGGTCACAATAGGAGATCAATTTTTTACACATAAATAAACAGAGAGAAATAATTCATAACACTATTCTCAGAAACTAACTGAGTTGTTCATACGAAACTTGTGTGAAATCATCCTTTCTAGGCACTCATTCAGCCCTGTAGGAATCATGATCCCCGGGGTTTGGGTGTGGTCACAATAGGAGATCAATTTTTTTACACATAAATAAACAGAGAGAAATAATTCATAACAATGTTTTCAGAAACTAACTGAGCTGTTAATCCGAAACTTGTGTGAAATCATCCCTTCACAGCACAAATTCAGGACTGTGAAAATCATGATCCCCGGGATTTGGGTGTTGTCACAATAGGAGATCAATTTTTTTACACATAAATAAAGGGAGAGAAATAATGCTTAACACTGTTCTCAGAAACTAATTGAGCTGTTAATCCGAAATTTGTGTGAAATCATCCTCTCACAGCACAGATTCAGGACTGTGATAATCATGATTCCCGTGGTTTGGGTGTGGTCACAATAGGAGATCAAATTTTTTACACAAATATAAAAGGAGAGAAATAATTCATCACACTGTTCTCAGAAACTAATTGAGCTGCTTGTTCGAAACTTCTGTTAAATCATCCTTTCACAGCACACATTCAGCCCTGTAAGAATCATGATCCCCGGAGTTTGGGTGTGGTCACAATATAAGATCAATTTTTTTACACATAAATAAACAGAGAGAAATAATTCATAACACTGTTCTCAGAAACTAATTGAGCTGATAATCCGAAACTTGTGTGTAATCATTCTTTCCAGGCACACATTCAGCATTGTAAAAATCCTGATCCCCGGGGTTTGGGTGTGGTCACAATAGGAGATCAATTTTTTTACACATAAATAAACAGAGAGAAATAATTCATAACACTGTTCTCAGAAACTAACTGAGCTGTTGATCCGAAACTTGTGTGAAATCATCCCTTCACAGCACAGATTCAGGACTGTGAAAATCATGATTCCCGGGGTTTGGGTGTGGTCACAATAGGAGATCAATTTTTATACACATAAATAAACAGAGAGAAATAATTCATAACACTGTTCTCACAAACTAATTGAGCTGTTCATACTAAACTTGTGTGAAATCATCCTTTCTAGGCACTCATTCAGCCCTGTAAAAATCATGATCCCCGGGGTTTGATTGTGGTCATAATAGGAGATCATTTTTTTTACACATAAATAAACAAAGAGAAATCATGCTTAACACTGTTCTCAGACACTAATTGAGCTGTTAATCCGAAACTTGTGTGAAATCATCCTTTCCAAGCACACATTCAGCCCTGTAAAAATCATGATCCCCGGGGTTTGGGTGTGGTCTTCATAGGAGATCAATTTTTTTACACATAAATAAAGGGAGAGAAATAATGCTTAACACTGTTCTCAGAAACTAATTGAGCTGTTCATACAAAACTTGTGTGAAATCATCCTTTCTAGGCACTCATTCAGCCCTGTAAAAATCAGGATCCCAGGGGATTGGGTGTGATCACAATAAGAGATTGATTTTTAAACAGAAATAATTAGTGTGATGTAATGCATAACAATGATCTCAGAAACTAATTGACTTGTTAATCCAAAACTTGTGTGAAACCATCACTTCATAGTACAGATTAAAACATGTTAAATTCATGATCCCCGGGGGTTGGGTGTGGTCACAATAGGATATTGAATTTATACACAGGATTAAATACTGATAAAGGAGGCATAACACTATTCTCAAAAACTAATTGAGCTGTTAATCCGAAACTTGTGTGAAGTCATCCTTTCACAGCACACATTCAGCCCTGTAAAAATCAGGATCCCCGGGGTTTGGTTGTGGTCACAATAGGAGATCAAATTTTTTACACAGAAATAAACAGAGAGAAAAAATGCATAACACTATTCTCGGAAACTAATTGACCTGTTTATTCGAAACTTGTGTGAAATCATCCTTTTGTAGTGTAGAGTCCACCATGAAAAAATCATGTTCCCAGGGGATTGGGTGTGGCTGCAAAAGGAGATTGATTTTGTACATAGAAATAAATAGCAAGACATAATGCTTAACACTGTTCTCAGAAACCAATTAAGGTGTAAATCCGAAACTTGTGTGAAATCATCCTTTCACAGCACACATTCAGCCCTGTAAAAATCATGATCCCCGGGGTTTGGGTGTGGTCACAATAGGAGATCTTTTTTTTTTTTACACATAAATAAACAATGAGAAATAATTCATAACACTGTTCTCAGAAACTAATTGAGCTGTTCATCCGAAACTTGTGTGAAATCATCCTTTTACAGCACAGATTCAGCCATGTGAAAATCATGATCCCCGGGATTTGGGTGTTGTCACAATAGGAGATCATTTTTTTACACATAAATAAAGGGAGAGATATAATGCTTAACACTGTTCTCAGAAACTAATTGAGCTGTTAATCCGAAATTTGTGTGAAATCATCCTCTCACAGCACAGATTCAGGACTGTGATAATCATGATTCCCGTGGTTTGGGTGTGGTCACAATAGGAGATCAAATTTTTTACACAAATATAAAAGGAGAGAAATAATTCATAACACTGTTCTCAGAAACTAATTGAGCTGCTTGTTCGAAACTTCTGTTAAATCATCCTTTCACAGCACACATTCAGCCCTGTAAGAATCATGATCCCCGGGGTTTGGGTGTGGTCACAATATAAGATCAATTTTTTTACACATAAATAAAGAGAGAGAAATAATTCATAACACTGTTCTCAGAAACTAATTGAGCTGTTCATACTAAACTTGTTTGAAATCATCCTTTCTAGGCACTCATTCAGCCCTGTAAAAATCATGATCCCCGGGGTTTGATTGTGGTCATAATAGGAGATCATTTTTTTTACACATAAATAAACAAAGAGAAATCATGCTTAACACTGTTCTCAGACACTAATTGAGCTGTTAATCCGAAACTTGTGTGAAATCATCCTTTCCAAGCACACATTCAGCCCTGTAAAAATCATGATCCCCGGGGTTTGGGTGTGGTCTTCATAGGAGATCAATTTTTTTACACATAAATAAAGGGAGAGAAATAATGCTTAACACTGTTCTCAGAAACTAATTGAGCTGTTCATACAAAACTTGTGTGAAATCATCCTTTCTAGGCACTCATTCAGCTCTGTAAGAATCATGATCCCCGGGGGTTGGGTGTGGTCACAATAGGAGATCAATTTTTTTACACATAAATAAACAGTGTGAAATAATGCTTAACACTGTTCTCAGAAACTATGTGAGATGTTAATCCGAAACTTGTGTGTAATCATCGTTTCTCAGCACACATTCAGCCCTGTAAAAATCAGGATCCCAGGGGATTGGGTGTGATCACAATAAGAGATTGATTTTTAAACAGAAATAATTAGTGTGATGTAATGCATAACAATGATCTCAGAAACTAATTGACTTGTTAATCCAAAACTTGTGTGAAACCATCACTTCATAGTACAGATTAAAACATGTTAAATTCATGATCCCCGGGGGTTGGGTGTGGTCACAATAGGATATTGAATTTATACACAGGATTAAATACTGATAAAGGAGGCATAACACTATTCTCAAAAACTAATTGAGCTGTTAATCCGAAACTTGTGTGAAGTCATCCTTTCACAGCACACATTCAGCCCTGTAAAAATCAGGATCCCCGGGGTTTGGTTGTGGTCACAATAGGAGATCAAATTTTTTACACAGAAATAAACAGAGAGAAAAAATGCATAACACTATTCTCGGAAACTAATTGACCTGTTTATTCGAAACTTGTGTGAAATCATCCTTTTGTAGTGTAGAGTCCACCATGAAAAAATCATGTTCCCAGGGGATTGGGTGTGGCTGCAAAAGGAGATTGATTTTGTACATAGAAATAAATAGCAAGACATAATGCTTAACACTGTTCTCAGAAACCAATTAAGGTGTAAATCCGAAACTTGTGTGAAATCATCCTTTCACAGCACACATTCAGCCCTGTAAAAATCATGATCCCCGGGGTTTGGGTGTGGTCACAATAGGAGATCTTTTTTTTTTTACACATAAATAAACAATGAGAAATAATTCATAACACTGTTCTCAGAAACTAATTGAGCTGTTCATCCGAAACTTGTGTGAAATCATCCTTTTACAGCACAGATTCAGCCATGTGAAAATCATGATCCCCGGGATTTGGGTGTTGTCACAATAGGAGATCATTTTTTTACACATAAATAAAGGGAGAGATATAATGCTTAACACTGTTCTCAGAAACTAATTGAGCTGTTAATCCGAAATTTGTGTGAAATCATCCTCTCACAGCACAGATTCAGGACTGTGATAATCATGATTCCCGTGGTTTGGGTGTGGTCACAATAGGAGATCAAATTTTTTACACAAATATAAAAGGAGAGAAATAATTCATAACACTGTTCTCAGAAACTAATTGAGCTGCTTGTTCGAAACTTCTGTTAAATCATCCTTTCACAGCACACATTCAGCCCTGTAAGAATCATGATCCCCGGGGTTTGGGTGTGGTCACAATATAAGATCAATTTTTTTACACATAAATAAAGAGAGAGAAATAATTCATAACACTGTTCTCAGAAACTAATTGAGCTGATAATCCGAAACTTGTGTGTAATCATTCTTTCCAGGCACACATTCAGCATTGTAAAAATCATGATCCCCGGGGTTTGGGTGTGGTCACAATAGGAGATCAATTTTTTTACACAAAAATAAACAGAGAGAAATAATTCATAACACTGTTCTCAGAAACTAACTGAGCTGTTAATCCCAAACTTTTGTGAAATCATCCCTTCACAGCACAGATTCAGGACGGTGAAAATCATGATCCCCGGGATTTGGGTGTTGTCACAATAGGAGATCAATTTTTTTTACACATAAATAAAGGGAGAGAAATAATGCTTAACACTGTTCTCAGAAACTAATTGAGCTGCTTGTTCGAAACTTCTGTTAAATCATCCTTTCACAGCACACATTCAGCCCTGTAAGAATCATGATCCCCGGGGTTTGGGTGTGGTCACAATATAAGATCAATTTTTTTTACACATAAATAAACAGAGAGAAATAATTCATAACACTGTTCTCAGAAACTAATTGAGCTGATAATCCGAAACATGTGTGTAATCATTCTTTCCAGGCACACATTCAGCATTGTAAAAATCATGATCCCCGGGGTTTGGGTGTGGTCACAATAGGAGATCAATTTTTTTACACATAAATAAACAGAGAGAAATAATTCATAACACTGTTCTCAGAAACTAACTGAGCTGTTGATCCGAAACTTGTGTGAAATCATCCCTTCACAGCACAGATTCAGGACTGTGAAAATCATGATTCCCGGGGTTTGGGTGTGGTCACAATAGGAGATCAATTTTTATACACATAAATAAACAGAGAGAAATAATTCATAACACTGTTCTCAGAAACTAATTGAGCTGTTCATCCGAAACTTGTGTGAAATCATCCTTTCCAGGCACACATTCAGCCCAGTAAGAATGATGATCACTGGGGTTTGGGTGTGGTCACAATAGGAGATCATTTTTTTCACACATAAATAAACAGAGAGAAATAATTCATAACACTGTTCTCAGAAACTAATTGAGCTGTTAATCCGAAATTTGTGTGAAATCATCCTCTCACAGCACAGATTCAGGACTGTGATAATCATGATTCCCGTGGTTTGGGTGTGGTCACAATAGGAGATCAAATTTTTTACACAAATATAAAAGGAGAGAAATAATTCATCACACTGTTCTCAGAAACTAATTGAGCTGCTTGTTCGAAACTTCTGTTAAAGCATCCTTTCACAGCACACATTCAGCCCTGTAAGAATCATGATCCCCGGGGTTTGGGTGTGGTCACAATATAAGATCAATTTTTTTATACATAAATAAAGAGAGAGAAATAATTCATAACACTGTTCTCAGAAACTAATTGAGCTGATAATCCGAAACTTGTGTGTAATCATTCTTTCCAGGCACACATTCAGCATTGTAAAAATCATAATCCCCGGGGTTTGGGTGTGGTCACAATAGGAGATCAATTTTTTTACACATAAATAAACAGAGAGAAATAATTCATAACACTGTTCTCAGAAATTAACTGAGCTGTTAATCCGAAACTTGTGTGAAATCATCCCTTCACAGCACAGATTCAGGACTGTGAAAATCATGATTCCCGGGGTTTGGGTGTGGTCACAATAGGAGATCAATTTTTATACACATAAATAAACAGAGAGAAATAATTCATAACACTGTTCTCAGAAACTAATTGAGCTGTTCATCCGAAACTTGTGTGAAATCATCCTTTCCAGGCACACATTCAGCCCAGTAAGAATGATGATCACTGGAGTTTGGGTGTGGTCACAATAGGAGATCATTTTTTTCACACATAAATAAACAGAGAGAAATAATTCATAACACTGTTCTCTGAAACTAATTGAGCTGTTAATCCGAAACTTTTGTGAAATCATCCTCTCACAGCACACATTCAGTTCTGTGAATATCATTATCCCCGGGGTTTGGTTGTGGTCACTATAGGACATCAATTTTTTTTAAACATAAATAAACAGAGAAAAATAATTCATAACACTGTTCTCAGAAACTAATTCAGCTGTAAATCCGAAACTTGTGTGTAATCATTCTTTTACAGCACACATTCAGCCCTGTAAAAATCATGATCTCCGGGGTTTGGGTGTGGTCACAATAGGAGATCAATTTTTCTACACATAAATAAACAGAAAGAAATAATTCATAACACTGTTCTCACAAACTAATTGAGCTGTTCATACGAAACTTGTGTGAAATCATCCTTTCTAGGCACTCATTCAGCCCTGTAAAAATCATGATCCCCGGGGTTTGATTGTGGTCACAATAGGAGATCATTTTTTTACACATAAATAAACAAAGAGAAATCATGCTTAACACTGTTCTCAGAAACTAATTGAGCTGTTAATCCGAAACTTGTGTGAAATCATCCTTTCCAAGCACACATTCAGCCCTGTAAAAATCATGATCCCCGGGGTTTGGGTGTGGTCATCATAGGAGATCAATTTTTTTACACATAAATAAAGGGAGAGAAATAATGCTTAACACTGTTCTCAGAAACTAATTGAGCTGTTCATACGAAACTTGTGTGAAATCATCCTTTCTAGGCACTCATTCAGCTCTGTAAGAATCATGATCCCCGGGGTTTGGGTGTGGTCACAATAGGAGATCAATTTTTTTACACATAAATAAACAGTGTGAAATAATGCTTAACACTGTTCTCAGAAACTATGTGAGATGTTAATCCGAAACTTGTGTGTAATCATCGTTTCTCAGCACACATTCAGCCCTGTAAAAATCAGGATCCCAGGGGATTGGGTGTGATCACAATAAGAGATTGATTTTTAAACAGAAATAATTAGTGTGATGTAATGCATAACAATGATCTCAGAAACTAATTGACTTGTTAATCCAAAACTTGTGTGAAACCATCACTTCATAGTACAGATTAAAACATGTTAAATTCATGATCCCCGGGGGTTGGGTGTGGTCACAATAGGATATTGAATTTATACACAGGATTAAATACTGATAAAGGAGGCATAACACTATTCTCAAAAACTAATTGAGCTGTTAATCCGAAACTTGTGTGAAGTCATCCTTTCACAGCACACATTCAGCCCTGTAAAAATCAGGATCCCCGGGGTTTGGTTGTGGTCACAATAGGAGATCAAATTTTTTACACAGAAATAAACAGAGAGAAAAAATGCATAACACTATTCTCGGAAACTAATTGACCTGTTTATTCGAAACTTGTGTGAAATCATCCTTTTGTAGTGTAGAGTCCACCATGAAAAAATCATGTTCCCAGGGGATTGGGTGTGGCTGCAAAAGGAGATTGATTTTGTACATAGAAATAAATAGCAAGACATAATGCTTAACACTGTTCTCAGAAACCAATTAAGGTGTAAATCCGAAACTTGTGTGAAATCATCCTTTCACAGCACACATTCAGCCCTGTAAAAATCATGATCCCCGGGGTTTGGGTGTGGTCACAATAGGAGATCTTTTTTTTTTTACACATAAATAAACAATGAGAAATAATTCATAACACTGTTCTCAGAAACTAATTGAGCTGTTCATCCGAAACTTGTGTGAAATCATCCTTTTACAGCACAGATTCAGCCATGTGAAAATCATGATCCCCGGGATTTGGGTGTTGTCACAATAGGAGATCATTTTTTTACACATAAATAAAGGGAGAGATATAATGCTTAACACTGTTCTCAGAAACTAATTGAGCTGTTAATCCGAAATTTGTGTGAAATCATCCTCTCACAGCACAGATTCAGGACTGTGATAATCATGATTCCCGTGGTTTGGGTGTGGTCACAATAGGAGATCAAATTTTTTACACAAATATAAAAGGAGAGAAATAATTCATAACACTGTTCTCAGAAACTAATTGAGCTGCTTGTTCGAAACTTCTGTTAAATCATCCTTTCACAGCACACATTCAGCCCTGTAAGAATCATGATCCCCGGGGTTTGGGTGTGGTCACAATATAAGATCAATTTTTTTACACATAAATAAAGAGAGAGAAATAATTCATAACACTGTTCTCAGAAACTAATTGAGCTGATAATCCGAAACTTGTGTGTAATCATTCTTTCCAGGCACACATTCAGCATTGTAAAAATCATGATCCCCGGGGTTTGGGTGTGGTCACAATAGGAGATCAATTTTTTTACACAAAAATAAACAGAGAGAAATAATTCATAACACTGTTCTCAGAAACTAACTGAGCTGTTAATCCCAAACTTTTGTGAAATCATCCCTTCACAGCACAGATTCAGGACGGTGAAAATCATGATCCCCGGGATTTGGGTGTTGTCACAATAGGAGATCAATTTTTTTTACACATAAATAAAGGGAGAGAAATAATGCTTAACACTGTTCTCAGAAACTAATTGAGCTGCTTGTTCGAAACTTCTGTTAAATCATCCTTTCACAGCACACATTCAGCCCTGTAAGAATCATGATCCCCGGGGTTTGGGTGTGGTCACAATATAAGATCAATTTTTTTTACACATAAATAAACAGAGAGAAATAATTCATAACACTGTTCTCAGAAACTAATTGAGCTGATAATCCGAAACATGTGTGTAATCATTCTTTCCAGGCACACATTCAGCATTGTAAAAATCATGATCCCCGGGGTTTGGGTGTGGTCACAATAGGAGATCAATTTTTTTACACATAAATAAACAGAGAGAAATAATTCATAACACTGTTCTCAGAAACTAACTGAGCTGTTGATCCGAAACTTGTGTGAAATCATCCCTTCACAGCACAGATTCAGGACTGTGAAAATCATGATTCCCGGGGTTTGGGTGTGGTCACAATAGGAGATCAATTTTTATACACATAAATAAACAGAGAGAAATAATTCATAACACTGTTCTCAGAAACTAATTGAGCTGTTCATCCGAAACTTGTGTGAAATCATCCTTTCCAGGCACACATTCAGCCCAGTAAGAATGATGATCACTGGGGTTTGGGTGTGGTCACAATAGGAGATCATTTTTTTCACACATAAATAAACAGAGAGAAATAATTCATAACACTGTTCTCAGAAACTAATTGAGCTGTTAATCCGAAATTTGTGTGAAATCATCCTCTCACAGCACAGATTCAGGACTGTGATAATCATGATTCCCGTGGTTTGGGTGTGGTCACAATAGGAGATCAAATTTTTTACACAAATATAAAAGGAGAGAAATAATTCATCACACTGTTCTCAGAAACTAATTGAGCTGCTTGTTCGAAACTTCTGTTAAAGCATCCTTTCACAGCACACATTCAGCCCTGTAAGAATCATGATCCCCGGGGTTTGGGTGTGGTCACAATATAAGATCAATTTTTTTATACATAAATAAAGAGAGAGAAATAATTCATAACACTGTTCTCAGAAACTAATTGAGCTGATAATCCGAAACTTGTGTGTAATCATTCTTTCCAGGCACACATTCAGCATTGTAAAAATCATAATCCCCGGGGTTTGGGTGTGGTCACAATAGGAGATCAATTTTTTTACACATAAATAAACAGAGAGAAATAATTCATAACACTGTTCTCAGAAATTAACTGAGCTGTTAATCCGAAACTTGTGTGAAATCATCCCTTCACAGCACAGATTCAGGACTGTGAAAATCATGATTCCCGGGGTTTGGGTGTGGTCACAATAGGAGATCAATTTTTATACACATAAATAAACAGAGAGAAATAATTCATAACACTGTTCTCAGAAACTAATTGAGCTGTTCATCCGAAACTTGTGTGAAATCATCCTTTCCAGGCACACATTCAGCCCAGTAAGAATGATGATCACTGGAGTTTGGGTGTGGTCACAATAGGAGATCATTTTTTTCACACATAAATAAACAGAGAGAAATAATTCATAACACTGTTCTCTGAAACTAATTGAGCTGTTAATCCGAAACTTTTGTGAAATCATCCTCTCACAGCACACATTCAGTTCTGTGAATATCATTATCCCCGGGGTTTGGTTGTGGTCACTATAGGACATCAATTTTTTTTAAACATAAATAAACAGAGAAAAATAATTCATAACACTGTTCTCAGAAACTAATTCAGCTGTAAATCCGAAACTTGTGTGTAATCATTCTTTTACAGCACACATTCAGCCCTGTAAAAATCATGATCTCCGGGGTTTGGGTGTGGTCACAATAGGAGATCAATTTTTCTACACATAAATAAACAGAAAGAAATAATTCATAACACTGTTCTCACAAACTAATTGAGCTGTTCATACGAAACTTGTGTGAAATCATCCTTTCTAGGCACTCATTCAGCCCTGTAAAAATCATGATCCCCGGGGTTTGATTGTGGTCACAATAGGAGATCATTTTTTTACACATAAATAAACAAAGAGAAATCATGCTTAACACTGTTCTCAGAAACTAATTGAGCTGTTAATCCGAAACTTGTGTGAAATCATCCTTTCCAAGCACACATTCAGCCCTGTAAAAATCATGATCCCCGGGGTTTGGGTGTGGTCATCATAGGAGATCAATTTTTTTACACATAAATAAAGGGAGAGAAATAATGCTTAACACTGTTCTAAGAAACTAATTGAGCTGTTCATACGAAACTTGTGTGAAATCATCCTTTCTAGGCACTCATTCAGCTCTGTAAGAATCATGATCCCCGGGGTTTGGGTGTGGTCACAATAGGAGATCAATTTTTATACACATAAATAAACAGAGAGAAATAATTCATAACACTGTTCTCAGAAACTAATTGAGCTGTTCATCCGAAACTTGTGTGAAATCATCCTTTCCAGGCACACATTCAGCCCAGTAAGAATGATGATCACTGGGGTTTGGATGTGGTCACAATAGGAGATCATTTTTTTCACACATAAATAAACAGAGAGAAATAATTCATAACACTGTTCTCAGAAACTAATTGAGCTGTTAATCCGAAATTTGTGTGAAATCATCCTCTCACAGCACAGATTCAGGACTGTGATAATCATGATTCCCGTGGTTTGGGTGTGGTCACAATAGGAGATCAAATTTTTTACACAAATATAAAAGGAGAGAAATAATTCATCACACTGTTCTCAGAAACTAATTGAGCTGCTTGTTCGAAACTTCTGTTAAAGCATCCTTTCACAGCACACATTCAGCCCTGTAAGAATCATGATCCCCGGGGTTTGGGTGTGGTCACAATATAAGATCAATTTTTTTATACATAAATAAAGAGAGAGAAATAATTCATAACACTGTTCTCAGAAACTAATTGAGCTGATAATCCGAAACTTGTGTGTAATCATTCTTTCCAGGCACACATTCAGCATTGTAAAAATCTTAATCCCCGGGGTTTGGGTGTGGTCACAATAGGAGATCAATTTTTTTACACATAAATAAACAGAGAGAAATAATTCATAACACTGTTCTCAGAAATTAACTGAGCTGTTAATCCGAAACTTGTGTGAAATCATCCCTTCACAGCACAGATTCAGGACTGTGAAAATCATGATTCCCGGGGTTTGGGTGTGGTCACAATAGGAGATCAATTTTTATACACATAAATAAACAGAGAGAAATAATTCATAACACTGTTCTCAGAAACTAATTGAGCTGTTCATCCGAAACTTGTGTGAAATCATCCTTTCCAGGCACACATTCAGCCCAGTAAGAATGATGATCACTGGAGTTTGGGTGTGGTCACAATAGGAGATCATTTTTTTCACACATAAATAAACAGAGAGAAATAATTCATAACACTGTTCTCTGAAACTAATTGAGCTGTTAATCCGAAACTTTTGTGAAATCATCCTCTCACAGCACACATTCAGTTCTGTGAATATCATTATCCCCGGGGTTTGGTTGTGGTCACTATAGGACATCAATTTTTTTTAAACATAAATAAACAGAGAAAAATAATTCATAACACTGTTCTCAGAAACTAATTCAGCTGTAAATCCGAAACTTGTGTGTAATCATTCTTTTACAGCACACATTCAGCCCTGTAAAAATCATGATCTCCGGGGTTTGGGTGTGGTCACAATAGGAGATCAATTTTTCTACACATAAATAAACAGAAAGAAATAATTCATAACACTGTTCTCACAAACTAATTGAGCTGTTCATACGAAACTTGTGTGAAATCATCCTTTCTAGGCACTCATTCAGCCCTGTAAAAATCATGATCCCCGGGGTTTGATTGTGGTCACAATAGGAGATCATTTTTTTTACACATAAATAAACAAAGAGAAATCATGCTTAACACTGTTCTCAGAAACTAATTGAGCTGTTAATCCGAAACTTGTGTGAAATCATCCTTTCCAAGCACACATTCAGCCCTGTAAAAATCATGATCCCCGGGGTTTGGGTGTGGTCATCATAGGAGATCAATTTTTTTACACATAAATAAAGGGAGAGAAATAATGCTTAACACTGTTCTCAGAAACTAATTGAGCTGTTCATACGAAACTTGTGTGAAATCATCCTTTCTAGGCACTCATTCAGCTCTGTAAGAATCATGATCCCCGGGGTTTGGGTGTGGTCACAATAGGAGATCAATTTTTTTACACATAAATAAACAGAGTGAAATAATGCTTAACACTGTTCTCAGAAACTATGTGAGATGTTAATCCGAAACTTGTGTGTAATCATCGTTTCTCAGCAAACATTCAGCCCTGTAAAAATCATGATCCCCCGGGTTTGGGTGTGGTCACAATAGGAGATCAATTTTTTTTACACATTAATAAACAGAGAGAAATAATTCATAACACTGTTCTCAGAAACTAACTGAGCTGTTAATTCGAAACTTGTGTGAAATCATCCTCTCACAGCACAGATTCAGGACTGTGAAAATCATGATTACCGGGGTTTGGGTGTGGTCACAATAGGAGATCAATTTTTTTTACACATAAATAAAGGGAGAGAAATAATGCTTAACACTGTTCTCAGAAACTAAATGAGCTGTTAATCCGAAACTTGTATGAAATCATCCTCTCACAGCACACATTCAGCCCTGTTAAAATCATGATTCCTGGGGTTTGGGTGTGGTCACAATAGAAGATCAATTTTTTTACACATAAATAAAAGGAGAGAAATAATTCATAACACTGTTCTCAGAAACTAATTGAGCTGCTTGTTCGAAACTTCTGTTAAATCATCCGTTCACAGCACACATTCAGCCCTGTAAGAATCATGATCCCCGGGGTTTGGGTGTGGTCACAATATAAGATCATTTTTTTTACACATCAATAAACAGAGAGAAATAATTCATAACACCGTTCTCAGAAACTAATTCAGCGGTTAATCCGAAACTTGTGTGTAATCATCCTTTCCAGACACACATTCAGCCCTGTAAAAATCATAATCCCCGGGGTTTGGGTGTGGTCACAATAGGAGATCAATTTTTTTTTACACATAAATAAACAGAGAGAAATAATACTTAACACTGTTCTCAGAAACTAATTGAGCTGTTAATTCGAACCTTGTGTGAAATCATCCTTTCACAGCACATATTTCGCCCTGTTAAAATCATGATCCCTGGGATTTGGGTGTCGTCACAATAGGAGATCAATTTTTTTTTAAACATAAATAAACAGAGAGAAATAATGCTTAACACTTTTCTCAGAAACTAATTGAGCTGTTAATTAGAAACTTGTGTGAAATCATCCTTTTCAGGCACACATTCAGCCCTGTAAAAATCACGATCCCCGGGGTTTGGGTGTGGTCTTAATAAGAGATCAATTTTTTACACATAAATAAACAGAGAGAAATAATTCATAACACTATTCTCAGAAACTAACTGAGTTGTTCATACGAAACTTGTGTGAAATCATCCTTTCTAGGCACTCATTCAGCCCTGTAGGAATAATGATCCCCGGGGTTTGGGTGTGGTCACAATAGGAGATCAATTTTTTTTACACATAAATAAACAGAATGAAATAATGCTTAACACTGTTCTCAGAAACTAATTGAGATGTTAATCCGAAACTTGTGTGTAATCATCGTTTCTCAGCACACATTCATCACTGTAAAAATGATGATCATCGGAGTTAGGGTGTGGTCACAATAGGAGATCAATATTTTTTACACATAAATAAATAGAGAGAAATAATTCATAACACTGTTCTCAGAAACTAACTGAGCTGTTAATCCGAAACTTGTGTGAAATCATCCCTTCACAGCACAGATTCAGGACTGTGAAAATAATGATTCCCGGGGTTTGGGTGTGGTCACAATAGGAGATCAATTTTTTTACACATATATAAAGGGAGAGAAATAATGCTTAACACTGTTCTCAGAAACTAATTGAGCTGTTAATCCGAAACTTGTGTGAAATCATCCTCTCACAGCACACATTCAGCCCTGTGAAAAGCATGATTCCCGGGGTTTGGGTGTGGTCACAATAGGAGATCAATTTTTTTTAACATAAATAAACAGAGAGAAATAATGCTTAACACTGTTCTCAGAAAATAATTGAGCTGTTAATTCAAAACTTGTGTGAAATCATCCTTTAACAGCACCCATTCCGCCCTTGAAAAATCATGGTCCCCGGGGTTTGGGTGTGGTCACAATAGGAGATCATTTTTTTACACATAAATAAACAGAGAGAAATAATGCTTAACACTGTTCTCAGAAAAAGTAATTGAGGTGTTAAATCGAAACTTGTGTGAAATCTTCTTTTCATAGCACACATTCGGCCCTGTAACAATCATGATCCCCGGGTTTGGGTGTGGTCACAATAGGAGATCAAACTTTTGACACAGAAATTAACAGAGGGAAATAATGCATTACACTGTTCTCAGAAACTAATTGACCTGTTAATCCGAAACTTGTGTGAAATCATCCTTTCGTAGTATATAGTCCACCGTGTATAAATCCTGTTCCCAGGGGATTTGGTGTGGTTGCAAAAGGAGATTGAATTTTTACATAGAAATAAATAGTGTGACATAATGCTTAACACTGTTCTAAGAAACTAATTGAGCTGTTAACCCGAAACTTGTGTGAAATTATCCTTTCACAGCTCACATTCAGCCGTGTAAATATCATGCTCCCCGAGGTTTGGGTGTGGTCGCAATAGGAGGTCATTTTTTTTTTACACAGAACTAAATAATGAGAAATAATGCATAACACTGTTCTCGTAAACTTATTGACTTGTTAATCCGAAACTTGTGCGAAATCAATCTTTTTTAGTATAGATTCAACTAAGTAAAAATCATATTCCCCGGGAATTGGGTGTGGTCACAATAGGTTATTGAATTCTTTAAAACAGAACTGAATAGACAGAAAAAATGCAAATCACTGTTCTCAGAAACCAATTGATCTGGTAATCTAAAACTTGTATGTAATCATCCTTTCGATAGTATAGATTGAAAGGTGTAAAAATCGTGATCCCCGGGGATTGGGTGTGGTCACAATTGCAGATTGATTTTTTACATAGAAATAAATAGTGAGACATAATGCTAACAACTTTTCTCAGAAACTAATTGGTCTGTTAATCCGGAACTTTTGCGAAATCATCCTTTCATAGTATAGATTCAACCTTGTGAAAATAAGGTTCCCAGGGGATTGGGTGTGGTTGCAAAAGGAGATTGATTTGTCATAGAATCATAGAATTAAATAGACAGAAAAAATGCAAAACACTGTTCTCAGAAACTGATTAACCTGTTAATCCAAAACTTGGGTTAAACCATCCCCTCATAGTACAGATTCAAACATGTAAAATTCATGATCCCCAGAGATTGGGTGTGGTCACAATAGGAGATTGAATTTTTACACAAAAATAAATAAAGTGAAATAATGCATAACACTGTTCTCATAACCTAATTGACCTGTTAATCCGAAACTAAAGTCATCCTCTTATTTTGTAGATTCAACAGTGTAAAAGTCATGTTCCCAAGGGATTAGGTAAGGTCAGAAAAAGAGATTGAATTTTTACACAGAAATAAATAAAGGGACCTGTTAATTCGAAACTTGTGTGAAATCATCTGTTTCTAGTATTGATTCAACCGTGTTAAAAGCATGATCCCCGGGGATTGGGTGTGGTCACAATAGGAGATTGATTTTTTACACAAAAATATATAGTGAGACATAATGCAACACACTGTTCTCAGAAACAATTGACCTGTTAATCCAAAAGTTAGGTGTAATAATCTTTTCAAAGAATACATTCAAACATGTTAAAATCATTATCCCCTGGGGCTGGGTGTGGTCACAATAGGAGTTTGATTTTTAAACAGAAATAAATAGTGAGACATAATGCATAACACTGATCTCAGAAACTAATTGAGCTGTTAATCCGAAACTTGTGTGAAATCATCCTTTCACAGCACACATTCATTCCTGTAAAAATCACAATCCTCGGTGTTTGGGTGTGGTCACAATAGGAGATCATTTTTTTTACACATAAATAAACAGAGAGAAATAATGCTTAACACTGTTCTCAGAAACTAATTGAGCTGTTAATCCGAAACTTGTATGAAATCATCCTTTCTAGGCACACATTCAGCCCTGTAAAAATCCTGATCCCCGGGGTTTGGGTGTGGTCACAATAGGAGATCAATTTTTTTTATACATAAATAAACAGAGAGAAATAATGCATAACACTGTTCTCAGAAACTAACTGAGCTGTTTGTTCGAAACTTGTGTGAAATCATCCTTTCACAGCACACATTCAGCCCTGTAAAAATCATGATCCCCGGGGTTTGGGTGTGGTCACAATAGGAGATCAATTTTTTTTACACATAATAAACAGAGAGAAATAATTCATAACACTGTTCTCAGAAACTAATTGAGCTGTTAATCCAAAATTTGTTTATAAACATCTTTTTTCAGCACACATTCAGCCCAGTTAAAATCATGATCCCCGGGGTTTGGGTGTGGTCACAATAGGAGATCAATTTTTTATACATAAATAAACAGAGAGAAATGATACTTAACACTGTTCTCAGAAACTAATTGAGCTGGTAATTCGAAACTTGTGTGAAATCATCCTTTCACAGCACCCATTCCGCCCTTTAAAAATCATTATCCCCGGGGTTTGGGTGTGATCAAAAGAGGAGATCAATTTTTTGACACATAAATAAACAGAGAGAAATAATTCATAACACTGTTCTCAGAAACTAATTGAGCTGGTAATTCGAAACTTGTGTGAAATCATCCCTTCACAGCACCCATTCCGCCCTTTAAAAATCATGATCCCCGGAGTTTAGGTGTGATCACAAGAGGAGATCAATTTTTTTTTTACACATAAATAAACAGAGAGAAATAATTCATAACACTGTTCTCAGAAACTAATTGAGCTGTTAATCCGAAACATGTGTGTAATCATTATTTCACAGCACACATTCAGCCCTGTAAAAATCATGATCCCCGGGGTTTGGGTGTGGTCACAATAGGAGATCAATTTTTCTACACATAAATAAGCAGAGAGAAATAATTCATAACACTGTTCTCATAAACTAATTGAGCTATTCATCCGAAACTTGTGTGAAATCATCCTCTCACAGCACCCATTCAGCTCTGTTAAAATCGTGATCCCCGGGGTTTGAGTGTGGTCACAATAGGAGATCATTTTTTTTACACATAAATAAACAGAGAGAAATCATGCTTAACACTGTTCTCAGAAACTAATTGAGCTGGTAATCCGAAACTTGTGTGAAATCATCCTTTCCAAGCACACATTCAGCCCTGTAAAAATCATGATCCCCGGGGTTTGGGTGTGGTCACCATAGGAGATCAATTTTTTTACACATAAATAAAGGGAGAGAAATAATGCTTAACACTGTTCTCAGAAACTAATTGAGCGGTTAATCCGAAATTTGTGTGAAATCATCCTCTCACAGCACACATTCAGCCCTGTGATAATCATGATCCCCGGGGTTTGGGTGTGGTCACAATAGGAGATCAAATTTTTTACACAAATATAAAAGGAGAGTAATAATTCATAACACTGTTCTCAGAAACTAATTGAGCTGCTTGTTCGAAACTTCTGTTAAATCATCCTTTCACAGCACACATTCAGCCCTGTAAGAATCATGATCCCCGGGGTTTGGGTGTGGTCACAATATAAGATCAATTTTTTTACACATAAATAAACAGAGAGAAATAATTCATAACACTGTTCTCTGAAACTAATTGAGTTGTTAATCCGAAACTTGTGTGTAATCATTCTTTCCAGGCACACATTCAGCATTGTAAAAATCATGATCCCCGGGGTTTGGGTGTGGTCACAATAGGAGATCAATTTTTTTACACATAAATAAACAGAGAGAAATAATTCATAACACTGTTCTCAGAAACTAACTGAGCTGTTAATCCGAAACTTGTGTGAAATCATCCCTTCACAGCACAAATTCAGGACTGTGAAAATCATGATTACCGGGGTTTGGGTGTGGTCACAATAGGAGATCAATTTTTTTTACACATAAATAAACAGAGAGAAATAATTCATAACACTGTTCTCAGAAACTAATTGAGCTGTTCATCCGGAAAATGTGTGAAATCATCCTTTCCAGGCACACATTCAGCCCAGTAAGAATGATGATCGCTCGGGTTTGTGTGTGGTCACAATAGGAGATCATTTTTTTCACACATAAATAAACAGAGAGAAATAATTCATAACACTGTTCTCTGAAACTAATTGAGCTGTTAATACGAACCTTGTGTGAAATCATCCTTTCACAGCACATATTTCGCCCTGTAAAAATCATGATCCCCGGGGTTTGGGTGTGGTCACAATAGGAGATCAATTTTTTTTAAACATAAATAAACAGAGAGAAATTATTCATAACACTATTCTCAGAAACTAACTGAGTTGTTCAAACGAAACTTGTGTGAAATCATCCTTTCTAGGCACTCATTCAGCCCTGTAAGAATCATGATCCCCGGGGTTTGGGTGTGGTCACAATAGGAGATCAATTTTTTTACACATAAATAAACAGAGTGAAATAATGCTTAACACTGTTCTCAGAAACTAATTGAGATGTTAATCCGAAACTTGTGTGTAATCATCGTTTCTCAGCACACATTCAGCACTGTAAAAATGTTGATCCCCGGGTTTTGGGTGTGGTCACAATAGGAGATCAATATTTTTTACACATAAATAAATAGAGAGAAATAATTCATAACACTGTTCTCAGAAACTAACTGAGCTGTTAATCCAAAACTTCTGTGAAATCATCCTTTCACAGCACAGATTCAGGACTGTGAAAATCATGATTACCGGGGTTTGGGTGTGGTCACAATAGGAGATCAATTTTTTTACACATAAATAAAGGGAGAGAAATAATGCTTAACACTGTTCTCAGAAACTAATTGAGCTGTTAATCCGAAACTTGTGTGAAATCATCCTCTCACAGCACACATTCAGCCCTTTGAAAATCATGATCCCCGGGGTTTGGGTGTGGTCACAATAGGAGATCAATTTTTTTACACATAAATAAACAGAGAGAAATAATTCATAACACTGTTCTCAGAAACTAACTGAGCTGTTAATCCGAAACTTGTGTGAAATCATCCCTTCACAGCACAAATTCAGGACTGTGAAAATCATGATTACCGGGGTTTGGGTGTGGTCACAATAGGAGATCAATTTTTTTTACACATAAATAAACAGAGAGAAATAATTCATAACACTGTTCTCAGAAACTAATTGAGCTGTTCATCCGGAAAATGTGTGAAATCATCCTTTCCAGGCACACATTCAGCCCAGTAAGAATGATGATCGCTCGGGTTTGTGTGTGGTCACAATAGGAGATCATTTTTTTCACACATAAATAAACAGAGAGAAATAATTCATAACACTGTTCTCTGAAACTAATTGAGCTGTTAATACGAACCTTGTGTGAAATCATCCTTTCACAGCACATATTTCGCCCTGTAAAAATCATGATCCCCGGGGTTTGGGTGTGGTCACAATAGGAGATCAATTTTTTTTAAACATAAATAAACAGAGAGAAATTATTCATAACACTATTCTCAGAAACTAACTGAGTTGTTCAAACGAAACTTGTGTGAAATCATCCTTTCTAGGCACTCATTCAGCCCTGTAAGAATCATGATCCCCGGGGTTTGGGTGTGGTCACAATAGGAGATCAATTTTTTTACACATAAATAAACAGAGTGAAATAATGCTTAACACTGTTCTCAGAAACTAATTGAGATGTTAATCCGAAACTTGTGTGTAATCATCGTTTCTCAGCACACATTCAGCACTGTAAAAATGTTGATCCCCGGGTTTTGGGTGTGGTCACAATAGGAGATCAATATTTTTTACACATAAATAAATAGAGAGAAATAATTCATAACACTGTTCTCAGAAACTAACTGAGCTGTTAATCCAAAACTTCTGTGAAATCATCCTTTCACAGCACAGATTCAGGACTGTGAAAATCATGATTACCGGGGTTTGGGTGTGGTCACAATAGGAGATCAATTTTTTTACACATAAATAAAGGGAGAGAAATAATGCTTAACACTGTTCTCAGAAACTAATTGAGCTGTTAATCCGAAACTTGTGTGAAATCATCCTCTCACAGCACACATTCAGCCCTTTGAAAATCATGATCCCCGGGGTTTGGGTGTGGTCACAATAGGAGATCAATTTTTTTACACATAAATAAAGGGAGAGAAATAATGCTTAACACTGTTCTCAGAAACTAATTGAGCTGTTAATCCGAAACTTGTGTGAAATCATCCTCTCACAGCACACATTTAGCCTTGTGAAAATCATGATTCCCGGGGTTTGGGTGTGGTCACAATAGGAGATCAATTTTTTTACACATAAATAAAAGGAGAGAAATAATTCATAACACTGTTCTCAGAAACTAATTGAGCTGCTTGTTCGAAACTTCTGTTAAATCATCCTTTCACAGCACACATTCTGCCCTGTAAGAATCATGATCCCCGGGGTTTGGGTGTGGTCACAATAGGAGATCAATTTTTTTACACATAAATAAACAGAGAGAAATAATTCGTAACACTGTTCTCAGAAACTAATTGAGCTGTTAATCCGAAACCTGTGTGTAATCATTCTTTCACAGCACACATTCAGCCCTGTAAAAATCATGATCCCCGGGGTTTGGGTGTGGTCACAATAGGAGATCAATTTTTCTACACATAAATAAACAGAGAGAAATAATTCATAACACTGTTCTCAGAAACTAATTGAGTTGTTAATCCGAAATTTGTGTGAAATCATCCTCTCACAGCACAGATTCAGGCCTGTGAAAATCATGATTACCGGGGTTTGGGTGTGGTCACAATAGGAGATCAATTTTTTTACACATAAATAAACAGAGAGAAATAATGCTTAACACTGTTCTCAGAAAATAATTGCGTTGTTAATCCGAAACTTGTGTGAAATCATCCTTTCACAGCACCCATTCCGCCCTTGAAAAATCATGATCCCCAGGGTTTGGGTGTGGTCACAATAGGAGATCATTTTTTTACACATAAATAAACAGAGAGAAATAATGCTTAAAACTGTTCTCAGAAAAAGTAATTGAGGTGTTAAATCGAAGCTTGTGTGAAATCTTCTTTTCATAGCACACATTCAGCCCTGAAACAATCATGATCCCCGGGTTTGGGTGTGGTCACAATATGAGATCAAACTTTTGACACAGAAATTAACAGAGGGAAATAATGCATTACACTGTTCTCAGAAACTAATTGACCTGTTAATCCGAAACTTGTGTGAAATCATCCTTTCGTAGTATATAGTCCACCGTGTATAAATCCTGTTCCCAGGGGATTGGGTGTGGTTGCAAAAGGAGATTGATTTTTTACACAGAACTAAATAATGAGAAATAATGCATAACACTGTTCTCGTAAACTTATTGACCTGTTAATCCGAAACTTGTGCGAAATCAATCTTTTTTAGTATAGATTCAACTAAGTAAAAATCATATTCCCCGGGAATTGGGTGTGGTCACAATAGGTTATTGAATTCTTTAAAACAGAACTGAATAGACAGAAAAAATGCAAATCACTGTTCTCAGAAACCAATTGATCTGGTAATCTAAAACTTGTATGTAATCATCCTTTCGATAGTATAGATTGAAAGGTGTAAAAATCGTGATCCCCGGGGATTGGGTGTGGTCACAATTGCAGATTGATTTTTTACATAGAAATAAATAGTGAGACATAATGCTAACAACTTTTCTCAGAAACTAATTGGTCTGTTAATCCGGAACTTTTGCGAAATCATCCTTTCATAGTATAGATTCAACCTTGTGAAAATAAGGTTCCCAGGGGATTGGGTGTGGTTGCAAAAGGAGATTGATTTGTCATAGAATCATAGAATTAAATAGACAGAAAAAATGCAAAACACTGTTCTCAGAAACTGATTAACCTGTTAATCCAAAACTTGTGTTAAACCATCCCCTCATAGTACAGATTCAAAAATGTAAAATTCATGATCCCCGGGGATTGGGTGTGGTCACAATAGGAAATTGAATTTTTACACAAAAATAAATAAAGTGAAATAATGCATTACACTGTTCTCATAACCTAATTGACCTGTTAATCCGAAACTAAAGTCATCCTCTTATTTTGTAGATTCAACCGTGTAAAAGTCATGTTCCCAGGGGATTAGGTAAGGTCAGAAAAGGAGATTGAATTTTTACACAGAAATAAATAAAGGGACCTGTTAATTAGAAACTTGTGTGAAATCATCTGTTTCTAGTATTGATTCAACCGTGTTAAAAGCATGATCCCCGGGGATTGGGTGTGGTCACAATAGGAGATTGATTTTTTACACAAAAATATATAGTGAGACATAATGCAACACACTGTTCTCAGAAACAATTGACCTGTTAATCCAAAAGTTTGGTGTAATAATCTTTTCAAAGAATACATTCAAACATGTTAAAATCATTATCCCCTGGGGCTGGGTGTGGTCACAATAGGAGTTTGATTTTTAAACAGAAATAAATAGTGAGACATAATGCATAACACTGATCTCAGAAACTAATTGGTCACAATAGGAGATTGAATTTTTACGCAGAATTAAATAGACAGAAATAATGCATAACACTGTTCTCGAAAACTAATTGACCTGTTAATCCGAAACTTCTGTGAAATCATCCTTTTATTGTATACATTCAGCCATGATCCCCGGGAATTGGGTGTGGTCACAATAAGAATTTGAATTTTAACACAAAAATAAAGGGAAAGAATGCATAATACTGTTCTCATAAACTAATTGACTTGTTAATCCGAAACTTGTGTAAAATCATCCTTTTATTGTATGGATTCAACCGTGTAAAAGTCTTGTTCCCGGGGGATTGGGTTAGGTAAGAAAAGGAGATTGATTTATTATCCAGAATTAAATAGACAGAAAAGATGCAGAACCCTGTTCTCAGAAACTAATTGCCCTGTTAATCCAAAATGTGTGTGTAATCATCCTATTATAGTAGAGATACAAAGGTGTAAAAATCATGATCCTTAAGGATTGGGTGTGGTTACAATACGAGATTGATTTTTACACGGATATAAATAATGTGACATAATGCATACCACTGTTCTCATAAACTAATTGACCTTTTATTCCGAAACTTTTCGGAAATCATCTTTTTATAGTATAGATTAAAAATGTTAAAAGCATGATCCCTGGGGATTGGGTGTGGTCACAATAGGATATTGAATTTTTACACAGAATTAAATGCTGAGAAAGAATGCATAACACTGTTCTCAGAAACTAATTGACCTGTTAATCCAACACTTGTGTGAAATCATTCTTTCATAGTATAAATTCAGCTGTTTAAACCTCATATTCTCCGTGGTTACAAAAGATTTTTACACAGAATAAATAGACAGAAAAAATGCAAAACACTGTTCTCAAAAACAGATTGACCTGTTAATGCAAAACTTGTGTGTAATCATCCTATTATAGTATAGATCCAAAGTTGTAAAAATCATGATCCCCGGGATTTCTATGAAAGGATTGTTTCACACTAGTTTCGGATTAACATTTGAATTGGTTTCTAAAAACAGTGTTATGCATTATTTCTCTGTATTTAATTTTGAGAAATTCAATCTCCTGTTGTGGTCACACCCAATCCCAGGTGATCATGATTTTTATTCGTTTGAATCTATAATACGAAATGATGATTTCACAATATTTTTTTATTAAAAGGTAAAATAGTTTCTGAAAACAGTGTTTTATGATTATGATTTGAAGATATTTGAATCTTTACTATGAAATGATGATTTCACACAAATTCCATTTTAACAGGTCAAATAGTTTCTGAGAACAGTGTTTCGTATAATTTCTCTGTATTTAATTCTGTGTAAAATTCAATAGATTACTGTGACCACCCAATCCCCGGGGATCATGATCTTAACATGTGTGAATCTATACTACAAAAGGATTATTTCACACAAGTTTCGGATTAACAGGTCAAATAGTTTCTGAGAACAGTGTTTTGCATTATTTCTCTCTATTTAATTCTGTGTAAAAATCCAATCTATTACTGTGACCACATGCAATCCCCGGTGATTATGATTTTTACATGGTTGAATCTATACTATGAAAGGATGATTTCACAGAAGTTTGGGATTAACAGGTCAAATACCAGTGGTTTCAATTTTTTCTCTCTTTATTTCAGTGTAAAATTCTTTGATTGTGACCACGCCCCATCACCCGGGATCATGATTTTTACACGTTTAAATCTATGCTACAAAAGGATTATATCACAAAGTTTTGGATGAACAAGTCAATTAGTTTCTGAGAACAGTCTTTTGCATTATATCTCTGTATTTAATTCTGTTGAAAAATTCATTTTCCTTTTGTGGCCACACCCAATCCCCGGAGACCATGATTTTTACACGTTTGAATCTATACTACAAAAGGATGATCAAGAGAACACTGTTTTGCATGAGTTCTCTATATTTATTTCTGTTTAAAACTTAAATCTCCTTTTGTGACTACACCCAATAATGAAAATTAAAGTCTGTCTCCTTACGTTCTCTGAACAATAGCTGGAAAAAATGTGTAGATTGTAACTTTTTTGAAATTCTCAATTGGCTTATTCCTCTATCTGAAATAAAAATGTCATGCTAGACGCTTATTCGTGTTGCAGCGATATCACATAATTGTGTATAATGTTTTGAACAATTATATACTTTCAATTTTACAATTATGAGAAGTGCGATGCATTAGGTGAATCTACTTTTGGATCACCCTTGTAGTTTGATATTTTTTGTTGATTATCATGTATAAAATTCTTCCTTTATTTACACTCTACCTCTACATATTTTTAAAAAGAACAAGGAGTATAGCATTTGTTTGCATAGATTAACAGATTTTTGGGGGTTTTTTTTGGATGCATGTGTAAATATTTCAATTTTTCAAGTTTCACGTTATATCGCGAAAGTAAGTCGTTTATTTGCGAATGTTTCTTGTAGATTACGCTTTAAATCGCGAAATGTTCGTGTTTTTCGCGAAAGTTCTGCGTTATATCGCGAAAAATTCGCGTTTATGATAAATTATTAAATATTTTAATTGTTTTGGTGTCAGATTATGAATTTATGAAATAAAGTAATGCAGTTTTAGATCAGAGAATAAATGATTTCATTTTATTGACAAATCTATACTTATAAACTAAGACATTTTGCCAATAACCTATAAAATGCCTGCACCAGAGTACCTGCTTACGCATTTGGTATTTCAACACGCGTGATATGATGTCCGTAAGCTATAATTTAATTTTACCTGATAAGTTATTTTTGTAAAATTAATTAAAAACCTACTTTCATTTTCGATAAACCAGCCCGAAATAGCAAAAAATATATTAAGGTGGTGGACACGCTTTGGCGGATCCAAGTCAGTGAGAGTTATAGCATCAAAAAATATATATACTTGCAATGAACTAATATTGAACGATTACGTAATGAGTAGAAGTTACAAGTTGACAACTGTTGGATAAATAAAACAAGTCAATTCGTTTCTTGAATGCGCGATTTTAGTTTTGATGGATGGAACTCATTCGCTTGCGAAGCACGACCTCTGGTGAGAGGATTGGATAGAACTTTCCAGAACGGGGTAACCCAGAACGCGGGTTGACTAATTAACGAAAACTGTAGGACGAGTTCATCGTGCATCGCGGGCAGATACCTTGGATGGGACATTTCTGGTTATTATAAAAAAGTTAATAAATAAAATGGAACAATTTAATGCGATTTTAGTTTTGATGGAAAGAACTTTACAGAACGGAGTGCCCAGGAACGCGGGTTGACTATAGTCTGTCCCAAGATATTTATGCAGCACATTTGGCTGATTTTTGATAAAAATACACATACCTGTGAAAGAAGTGCAATTGAAATCGATAAAAGGGAAAATTTCTAAGATGTCTTCATTAACAAATTATCATTTTTCACTCGTAAAAATTCAAAGGATCGAAAATAGATTTCTTACAGAGATTTATAATGGGGAGTGTTTACTTCTTTTCTCCATTCAGAAGTCACTCGGAATACCTCGCGCAATTTTTCAACGTTATCATCCATGTCTGTTGCAATACAAAATCTCCGTAGACATCACATTATTTAACCGTGTATTGAAACCTGATAAGCTAAAGGGGGATTTTCAACGGAGAAATCTTGGAAATTTTTCATACTTTTGAATGAACATGTTTGAACTCTGAGGTATTTATAAATATCGAGTAATTAAGCAAATTGTGAATCGATGATATCTTGGGACAGAGTATAATTAAAATCATGGTGACAGAAAGTGAAGGGCGAATTAACCATCGGGCAGATACTCTGGATCTAACAACTTTGGTTTAAAATATGCAAATAAATATGCGTTTTTTAATTTCACACATTTCTATACCACGACAGATTGGTAGTAACCCACAGACATTAATTTGTAAACAATGTACAGATTGTGTTCTACGTCTAAGTGAATAAATGATGTATGCATAAAACGGTGAAGTTGAATTGGGGGGGGGGGGGAATTATAGTGAAATTTGACATAAAGAACAAAATTCATAGATACGACGAACTACATACCCACTCACTGGTTTTCAGTCAGCTACAACAAAAAGAATTAAGACCACGTACATGTATACATATCATCCGTTTCGGTTATGATTTTTCATCCCTGTCCGCTCTTCTAAAAATCCAGCCATGCAGTTGGTTTTTGATTTAATTTTATATAATAGGTTAAGAAAGCAATTAAGAAGGAATTCGGACACAGTATATATACAAAAATGAACAAAAAAGTATGGTTCAACATATATATTCAGCATTGTATAATATTAATGTATAATGTGTTAATTCCCGCGCTTGCGTGGGATATCATCTAGTATTTTAAAATTGATCACTTTTGATTAATTTATTTCTTGTAATAAAATTAGAATACTAGTATTTGATATCAAAATCATGTATTTTCTAAACAACTCACTTATAAATATCTGACATATAACATGTCACTGCAAATATTCAAATAAAACTAATATATAACTCCGACCGTTGAATAAAGACAGAACTCGAAGGGACAACCTCCTACTCCGTGTTTTATTCCTGCTTCTCTCCCAAACTCTGCCAGAGAGAGATTAAACAGTGTTTATATCTCCAAATATGTGCATATATACCATATTTACGCATTTTATCATCACCATTTCACACAATATGATATATTTTCTGATATATAAAATGCATTATATGTACAGGTTTGCGACCAATTCAAGATAAAGATTTGCAATATATCATATAGAACTGATTTTTCAAAGATATTTATACAGTCCAGTTTTTTTTTCTTTAAATATATTCCAATTATTACATGTATATGTTATATGAATCCCTTCACTGACCAAGGGTTAACGATCCACTCCGTTCAGAGGATCGTACACCCTTGGCTAGCAAAGATGTATGAACCATAGTTGATTTTCTCCATAATTTGTAATGTGAAGTCCTTTTATCATATTTGTCGCCAATCTCTCTCTCTCTCTCTCTCTCTCTCTCTCTCTCTCTCTCTCTCTCTCTCTCTCTCTGAAATAACAAGAAAAAGATGAGTCAACTCCCTTTGTATTTTCCATTTTCGTTTCCTGTGTGTGCAAGTTAGGTCACGGCATGCAGATGATCTTGTTAATTTAAATTACTAAAAAAATGCAGACTATGTATATATTTGTTTATTAAACCAATTTACATGTAATTCATTACGTTATCTCCACTTACACAAAACTACGTATCCCCCTTCTTTATTTGTAGTAAATAAAACATTCAACATTGCTATCTTGAAGGGCATCAATTTCCTAAGCAGAGTTGTCGTTCGTTACTCTCTTTGTTACTCGGACACGAGACAAATCCATCTTCCTGATTGGATTGATGTTTCATCAATCCAATCAGGAAAATGGATCTGAATCTTAAACAATAATTATGACGTCACAATAAAACAAACTGAAGTCACTAAGGCAGTTTCCGTCGGGACTTTGTTTTATTGTGACGTCATAATTACTGTTTAAGATTCTGCCTTAGTGACGTCAGGACTTTGTTTTATTGTGACGTGTCAGATTTCAGCAAAGTTACACGATGGAGCCAATCATCAGGCATACAAATGAATATTCCATTGTGAGTATTTCAGTTCACAAATATTCTACGTAATATGTTTTACGGTGTGACCGTTGGGGCGAGCGCAGAAGGAACTACACATCTCTCATCATTGTTAAATGCAACCCGTGGACTGACTTGCCCCAACCTAAAACTTTGGCTTTCTCTCGAAAACTTTTACCCCCGCAAGAAACCCGAAGTTATCAAAAATTTATTCCAATTGTCCCGCCCTAGGCTAATATACTTAAACAAACTACACTAAGATTAATTTATGTAAAACAGACTAAAGTATTTTGATAAATACGAAGCCATTTGGTTTTTTTTTTTATGCAAATACAATCATGAATTATCATTCTTTACTTTTTAATATAATCAATAAAATCAATAAACAATAAATTGCTTGTCTTTGTTATTTCTCATCTTGTTCCTTGTTGTTAACTGACTTTTAATTATTTTCCTTTGTAACATCAATTTTGTTTTTAATTTTTTTTTTGTGCTATATATGCGTAGAAGACATGTGTCCCCCCCCCCTTTTTTTTTTTAGTGTGTGATATCCCACTATTTAAAGGTTTGTCCATATATGCAACTGACAAATATATATATTTATTAGTAAAACTGTTTATTTTTTTCTTCTCTTTTTTGTTTTATTTATTTATTACAAAATGATGTGGCTGCAAGTATTTCTAATAATTATACTTTTTAAAATATTTTTTGTCACCTACCTAACGTATGCATATATACGATTGGATCAATCTGACAGTAAATTAAGCATATGGAACTTGCAAGTGCATTTTACTAAGCAAAAAAAATATATATCAAAACAAAACTAATCAGCCGAAGAGTCGCCGTTAACACTGATACTGAGTACTTACTACACGTTACACCCAGTACAGATGCTTGATCCACCTCTAAATTTATCGCGGGAAATTATTATAGCGCGAGATCATTATGACGTCATACTTGACTTTCTTTTGCTCTCGACAGTTCTCGTAAATTGTCGGATAAATTCGGGTAAGGAAATGACGTCATATGTTAGCAAAGTTCAGATAAGTACAGTTTTTTAACGTAAGAATATGTGTTGTTTACTTTCGTGTTTTTAAAGGATCTTTTATTGTTAAATGAAATAGATGTATGCGATTTAGAGGTAAGAATTTTCCTTAGAAACGCTTCCTGTTCCATCATGTTGCTATGCACCGCAAAGGATTATTGGGATATGTAGAACGTTTTCACGCGGGTCCACAAAAATTTCTCTGAACAATGTGCAGATTTCAACTCGAATTTCCTCCGTTCGTACACGTTGTCTATGGAGCTCGCTGCGCTCGCTATAATCTGAATATTATGGTTTCATCAATATTCGTTGAATACCAATTTTCGTGGATTTCGTTGTTATGTTTATCCACAAAATTAAATGTTCATTGAAGTGCAATTTCTGCTAATTTTTTGTACTGTATCCTTGAAACTGTGATTTTCACTTTATCCATGAAAATTGATGCCTTTGAATATTAACCCTTTGACGTTCGTACCGGTCAAATTTGATTTCTGTGATTACACATTTTCTAAAAAGTTTCTTGATTGTGTAAGAAACACAAGAAATATTTCGAAAGAAAATTTATAACCTAAAAATCTTAAGACCTCAAGGAAACTAATCATGTTATTATAATATCGTATTTTTCCCAAGCATATGATTGGTTGATTGCTGTCACGTGACCGTGCTACAAATTCTCTTATAGACCTTACTATACTAAAAATAGAAAATTTGTAGACCTCACTATAATGAAAAAAGATTTTCATGACAAAATACTGGTTTTGGCACGTGCGACATTGTGACGTCATAATAGCGAAATCAACACCTATACATTATGAACAAAATATTTTACTATTATACGCTTGAAGAGAATTAGTTTTTGATTTATTATAATAAAACAGTTATAGCCTTTTGATATCGGTCAATACATGGTTTTATAGACCTGATGAGAGTATATCAACCTCAGACTTCGTCCTCGGTCGATTACACTCTCATCATGTCTATAAACCATGTATTGACCTCATCAAAAGGCTATAATTGTATATAATTTTTTTAATTCAACTATTGCGTTTAGATCATAAAATAATGAAAAAATTGTAGGGTTCAATGCAAGCAGTGAACTTTTATCGAATAAAAACGTAAACGACAAAAATTGACAAAAATACATATAAACAAATAGGAATTACGTAATAGTAAAAAGAAAATTGATATTATGAAAATATAAGATATCAGTTTCTTTTTAGTATTATTTTGAAAGTTGTCAGTTGAATATATATTACACAAAGCGCCGTTGAATTGGTATGTAAATTTATATTTTCGCGCGGTTTGTGACGAGATTAGAGAGGGCGCAGTGTGCGCTTCCGGCATTAGTGTCGAGAATTAACAGCGGGTAAAATGGATTTTGACGAGATTCTCTCAGAGGATGAGGAAGACTGTCTACACATATTGTTGACTGGAGGATTGTCCGAAGAAGCAGATGACCAAGATGAAACTTTTGAGCCATCAAATTCCTTGCAAATTGGGTAAGTAATCTGCAGTGTGTAAACAACACACCGGAGAAGAAAAATAGCCAGCATCTTTCATAAAATGATTATATTGTTAAAAAATACCGCTTATTATTTATTTCAATTAATAACTATTTGATCATAGAATGCTTTTTCATCAGTTTCTTTTCCACATTCATTAATGAATTTCGTAAAATTGTGAAAGATACGAACTGCGTGCTGCATCAAATACAATCAAAGTACTAAAAGTACTGTTAGACGGTGGCGTCGTATGAATGTGGCATATTACATGTATGATAATTATTGTCGTCGAAAACCTGCGGCTAGTATCGCATACATGTACTAATACTTAATGCTTACATGCACAACTGGTCGTGAGTTTCCTACATGGATAATTAAGTGGAAATCGTAGTTGTAATCTCAATCCACACTTTACAAAAGCTGTCTCTTGGCTATCATCTTTGGGGGAAAATTCATAGATTTATCACAGTAGCCTTTGCAGTATAGAAGTTTGTATCTATATTTTGTATCTATATAATTTGACATTAAATATCTGTTTTCGGTGTGTATTTTTAGTGTTAAATCTATAGCAACATAGCATGGCGTGGCACCATGCCCTCTTTAGCTCACTTGAGCTGAAAGCTCAAGTGAGATTTTCTGATCACTTTTTGTCTTGTGTCTGTCTGTCTGTCTGTAAACTTTTCACATTTTCAACTTCTTCTCCAGAACCACTGGGCCGATTTCAACCAAATTTAGCACAAAGCATCCTTAGGTAAAGGGGATTCAAGTTTGTTTAAATGAAGGACCACGCCTTCTTTCAAGGGGAGATAATTAAAAATCATTGAAAATTTGTTGGTATTTTTCAAAAATCTTCTTCTCAAAAACCATTTGACCAGAAAACCTGAAACTTGTGTGGAAGCATCCTCAGTTAGTGTAGATTAAAGTTTGTTCAAATCATGATCCCCGGGGGTAGGGTGGAGCCACAATGGGGGGTCAAATTTTTACATAGGAATATAGAGTAAATCTGTAAAAATCTTCTTCTCTGAAACTGATCAGCCAGGAAAGCTGAAACTTGTGTGGAAGCATCCTAAGGTAGTGTAGATTGAAGTTTGTTCAAATTATGATCCCCAGGGGTAGGGTGGGCCCTCAATGGGGGGGGGGGGGTGAATTTTTACATAGGAATATAAAGAGTAAATCTTTAAAAATCTTTTTCTCTGGAACTGATCAGCCAGAAAAGCTGTAACTTGTGTGGAAGCATCCTAAGGAAGTGTAGATTGAAGTTTTTTCAAATCATGATCCCCAGCATTAGGGTGGGGCCACAAGGGGGTGTCAGATTTTCACATTTCAATATATAGAGAAAAATCTTTAAAAAATCTTCTTCTCAGAAACCCATTGGGCAGAAAAGCTGCAACTTGTGTGGAAGCATCCTCAGGTAGGGAAGATTCAAATTGTTCAAATCATGATCCCTGGGGGTAGGGTGGGGCCTCAATTGGAGGGTGGGTTGTCAAACTTTTTCATAGGAATATATAGGGAAAAAATCTTCTAAAACGCAAATTGTCTAGAAAAGCTCTAACTTTAGTCAGTTCAGTCTTCAAATAGTCTAGATAAAATTTTGTCAAATCGTTCAAATTTTGCAAAGGAAAACATTTAAATTGTTCACAAAAACTCAAATGTTTTTATATATGGTTTTACTTATATGCAAGCATTTTGACATATTGTTGATTCTTTAAAATTGTTTAGACTCTGGCCCCTGGACAATTCTTGGACCTCACAAGGGGTTCAAAGTTTGATGTAGGTTTATAATCCATAAATAAACAGTTGTTTAAGTCTGATCATCTTCTCGAGAACTGCAGTGCTCAATATGTGATATGACTGTCAAATCATCCTGTTACAAAGGGGCTCAATGATAAACATAAGAATATGCAGGGGAATTTTTTTTATACAGGATCTATTATAAGATATTATTCAGATATTTTGTACATGACTCCATAAAGCTGATTTTATTATGTCTGTTGTTGCTCAGGTGAGCGATGTGGCCCATGGGCCTCTTGTTTATTAGTGCCATGCCCTTTGTACAAATGCCATGCTATTATTGATAATGAATAAAAGTGATGCCTCATTAATTGGAAGCAAATTAAATTCAAAATCACAATTGCCCTAGCCTCTGTTTTGATTGCAAAGTTAGATTCAAACTCGCTGGACTTCATGCACGAGTGACCTGAGACAATAGGTCACAATACAGGTGAACTGGAGAAGCCACAGCTGAGGGGAAAGACACAGCTTTCCTATATAAATGGGTGGTAATTACTGGTACAATAATGTGGTAAATATCAAGTGAATTATCTCCTTGAAATTAGTAATGCGGTCAATAATGGTACAGGCTTATCATTGAGACATCGTACTAAGGGTTATCTATAGATAGAATCAACAAAAAAATAATACATTTATATAGGCACATCTTGAAAAATTTACACTGAATTACCTAAAACTATGTTCAAACTATTGAAACAAATAAACAAAAACCTGGATGTGTTTTCAAAAGAAACGTAATAAAAGATTGCTATGCAGATTTTTATGCAAATTAATTTTTAAAAAGCTTTAAACAAGACTTTATACATCCAAATTTCCATGGTAAAAAGGGTTTAATAATTCTGTCATCAGTTGGCCACATTATGACATTCAGTATTGGATCTATTATCTTAATTTTGATAGTGTATTACATAAACATATGTATTATTTGATGCCATGATTAAAATTATTGAATCATTGACTCTGAGTCATGTAAATAGCAAACCATTTATAATTTAATAATCTTGTTATAATAGTTGACACAGATGTCTGGCTTGGATACGATGCAAAATTTTCCATAAAATAAGCCCCTTTGATTAAGGTTTAATGATGTTACTGTAGGAAAAAGTGCCTCTTTCAAGGTTTTGTAATATTTACCACAGAAAAAAGTGCCCTTTTCACCATCCTTTCACATCCCCTTTTCAAATCCTAGATTTAACACTAATTTTGTTTGCCCAGAATGCCTCATTCAATATGTGGGTTGCCACCACATATTGAATGAATAAATCAAATTCAAAGGGATTTCATCAAAGTATGCCCAAATATTTGATTGTATAAAGAAGGGAAATTTGGTTTTTTTCCCTTTTGACCTTTGGGTTGACCCCACAAAGGGGAACAACTTTTAAAAAGTGTAAATTGGACTATTGTGCTTTAAAGATATTGTAGAACAAATAAAGCTTTGGTATGATAAAATACTTTGCTTTTACTAACTATTTGGGCATACATGTAGTATGTTTATTGTCCCTCTCGACAGCATTTTCCCTCAATTTCTTAACAGGAAAAAAGTTGCAGTCTCGTGAGCCAACATACTTGCTTTTGTCCTCATAAACAGTTAATACATGTAGGTGTATAGAAAACGGAATGAGTTTACAAGAACCTGTTTAATAAAACTGGTATTGCTTTTGGAATGCACGTCATCATGAAACAGCAGAGTCAATCAATATTTTATCTTTGACTTTAATGGTTTATTTCCATTTGCTCACAATGAAAGTGAATGAAAATTTGAGAAAAAATAATCATACAATATTCACTTGTGGCAGTTTCAATAGCGTTTTAAAGTACCGTATTTTACGGACGACTCGTCAATGTGGACTACAAGTCGAATTGATCATTTTAAGCCAAAAATTAAAAAAAATCCTTAGATATGTCGATTCCAACGATACGTCAATCTAATCGCTTCAAAATGGCGTATCAAACTGCAGGTAACATAAACAGTGTATGATGCAAAGGACATCCCCGATATTGCTACCAATTATTATTAATGATTAACATTTAAACAATTACGTTTATAATATGCATGGTATTTTTAAATACCGGTAACATCTATAAAATTGCTTGCATGCAATTCCTGACATCGCATGTTATACAAGTTGTAAGAGTGTAAACTAAACTTAGTTGTTAAAAATATTTTATTCCATGTATTAAAATATTTATCCACTCTGACCACTATTCCTTGCAACAAACAAGTTATCGCCAGTGTATTCGCCATAACGTAACCAGCCACCTGTTGACTCGGTGCGTGGTCAATGTTTGTTTAACAATTTCCGGTGTCAGAAGCATGCACCTGTCTCGTGTCGGACTTCAAAGGGCGGTCTCAAATGCAGGAAGATTAGCAATTATTTTGATTCGATTTTACTTGTTTACTTTGTGTCCAGTTGTGCAGTTAAACATTATTGCTTTACTTAGACACTGTTTAAAATAGATCGATCATTTGTACGACTTGATAATGACGATATACGACATACATACGTTTCTTTACAATGTTTATTTAACAACAATAGAAGAATTGGACTATAATTAATCAGTGAAATATAAACACCCGTATAACGGTACACTTTATATACACATAGAGTCAATTCAATTCATTTATTCTCTCAAAACCATGAGTGAACACGTATAGATCTCAGTCGTAGGGCATGATTATTAACACAATCGGTGTCAGCCTACCGTGAATAAATGCAGAAATACCTAGGATAATTATCAATTAAAAGATGAACACTAATACAACTTACACACATTTAGTAATATGTAATTAAATATCTTTTATAATTAAACATTCCCTGGACTTACTGCAATAATTTGTTCCATTTGAATTTAGTTTCAATTTTACTGCGCAATGTTATCTTCCCACTAGTAATATATGGATACCATGTGACGATGTGTTTAAAATTACGGAACGGTAAAACTTTTAATTGATTGAAGACATGGACCATTTTTTTTTAATTACTGGTACAGAGGGTTCCGCTTAATCTGATAATCAATTTGTCAGAGAAAAATTATCAGATTAACCGATTATTAGATTAACCGATTTAGCATTTTTGTGGTCTTTGGATTTGGTATAGAATAAAATATAACTTGTTTCAAGACATAATTTATCAATGAAAAGATATAATCTGTATGTCAATAGTTTGAAATGAAATAATTTACCTTGCAATACAATGAAATAGCATTTTAGTCTTTATTTTGTTTGTAAATGCTCAAAAGAAAATGTTTCTTTTTATTACGATGGTTTCAAAGTGGCCGCCATTTTGACAGGAAGTAATAAGAGGAAATGGCTAATTGTCTGAACAGTCCCTCTTTTCACCTGGACAATTTATTTTAATTCTCTATCTGTTACATAAATTGCTCTTAAATAATTAATTATGCATGATAAAAAATTATCTGAATTTTATTTATTAAGTTTTCTACCCCGATGTAAAATTGAAAGTAATCAGAATTTCGTCTATGTCACATGTTCCAAAGCCAGATAATTTTGATTCAGAAATTACATGTTTAAATAATTCGTAATGGTGCAAGCCCTGCATGAAATTAACACTTGCAATTGGTAAATAAACAAACAATAAAATGTGTACACAGGTAAGGTCAGTCCTGTGTGCGGTCATCTGGAACAACTATCGATGTCGGTAGCTTTCATCTTACGAAGATGGAAGCCACCCTTGTGCGTTGAAGTGTAACTAATGCCCTGTAAAGAGTTACTGTGTACACAAGAGGGGTGTCAACCAATTAAACAAAGGAATATACAGGTGTAAGAGGCTGGGAAATTATTATTACACGGTCACAATCTTATCAGATTAACCGAAAATGACATTTTTTCCTACCAGATTATCAGGAAAAAATATAAAGGGATATATAAGAAATGGTTCGGTGTTTTGATATTATATCAGATTAACCGAATTATTCGATTAACCGCTATCAGATTAAGTGGAACCCTCTGTATTATTATGTATACTAATGTTAACAAATGAGTGAAAACGACAATAAATAAAGATGAACAAAGATTTCAACAAGGTAATATCCAATCACACAACCAATTTTAAATGATTAAAACCAAGATTTTTAATGCTATTTTTGGAATATTTTCCGATCTCGAGCCTTAGACAAGTCGATCTGAACGATAAGTCGGGTGTTCTGCTTCAGAGAAAAAAAATACCGTCGTATCGTCCGAAAAATACGGTACATTTGTTCTATTGTATTTAGCTTTAGATTTATTCAAATCATTTGAATGAATTCGGGAAAGTCACATGTATATTTTATCACTTCTCAGTACACTTTAACACGCATAATTTACTTTCTACATTAAATTTTTCAAGTAAACATACAGCAAAATATTTATTAATTATTCACCAAAACATTTGCTTTACATAAGGTCATAATCAGTTTCTTCGTTTGGAAAGCACATATTTGCTTTACATAAGGTCATAATCACAGTTTCTTTGTTTGGAAAGCACATATTTTTTTAATCTTGCATTTAATTTGCGAGATTTTAAAGAATTCTTTTTTTACCTTTTCATTTAAAAAAATCTGTGTAATGTCAGGAGTTTTCCACAAATATGTATAATTTTAACGAGGTCTTCAAATTTGCATCCGATTTGATTTTTTGCAGTAAAATAATATTGTTTATGGGACATGTCCATAATGTCATAATGTAATAAGAGCGTACAAGCAAAGGAGTCTTTGTAATAAAGTTTGACCCATGACCCTTGTGTACAAAGGTATGTCTACTTTATCAATAAGGATTCAAAAGATATGGACCCAGAGTAAAACTGTTTATATACATCTTGATTTCCAAAGCCATTTGATCGTTGATAAACGTCACAGCTGGCAGTTGGTGAATAAATTATCAATACTGCTTAAGCAGACAGGGTAACGGCTCATTTAAAATAAAACACAATTTCATACATTATTTAAATGTATGTACAAAATAATCAGCAGCTATAATGCTTAAAATATCTGATAAGATGTAAATTAGTTCTCAAACTGAAATCAACACGTCATAGGTAAAACATTACAGAGTTACTGTTCCTTATCTGCTAGGGTCCCCGTGATAAATACTCCTCCGGCCAGGATGGTAGCAATAGACTGTGGCTATTTATGTGCGACACAGGTGCCCCCGCCTCTCTCTCTCTCTCTCTCTCTCTCTCTCTCTCTCTCTCTCTCTCTCATGTCACATTAAACATAATTAAATACAATTGTCATGATTTACATGTAGAGGTATTGGTGAAAATGGTGTTTTGTAAATTGAAAATTTATCAAATTAGAATTAGTGACTGACTACTGTGCTTAAAAACATGGTTGGTCAATTTTCTGATAAAGTATTTTATTCTTGATGGTTAACTTTAAGAGTCTTATCAGACCTATTTATTTTTTAAAATAATTCAAGTCAATATATTTTTTAATTCTTAATTTAATTTCAACATATGATTAAAGTCTTTAGTAGCCTAGTTGAATTAAAAGCAATAAACACTCTGAAATAAATACTGTTTTTAGAAGTATACTGTGACCAAGTAACATTTCTCGCCAGTGCATTTTTACAACATTTATCATATATATTTTTTTTATGCGTCGATAAAATGACGTAACAATGCACTGGTGAGAAATGGTCTTTGGTGAATATTGGTTGCATGCTTTAAATTATTTTTCAGACATCCCCCATCACAGACAAGTTCTCAGGCTCTGTCCCAGACTACAGATAGCTCTGCTTTTCAGGATTCACTTGCAGAAGATATTTACTGGAGAGACCAGAATGACATTGATGAGGGAATGAGGGACTCCTGGCTGTTTTCCTTCAGGCCATGTCTTCCTCCTGGTATTCAGCTTATTTTTTTACTAGGTACAAATATTTTTAATCATCATAGTATACTTTATTCTGGTGAACCAAAGTCCCCTGCAGATAGAAGGGAGTTGACTTTTGACAGTGACCAACACCTCTCCACCCTTTCCCAGTATGGCAATTCTGTAACACGGTTACACTGAGAACAAAAATTCAAGTTCCTTTGAAGAGTCAAAATAGGGTGAGGTATAAAAGGTTATTCATTAGAAAATTTTAAAAAAATCAGTCTTGTCTGAAACAAGGTACTGTTAAAGTTTAAATTAGGGAGGGTGATTATTATATTAGTCTGGTTTCATTTGTAACCTAGTATAGATGTGCTGTACTGGGAAACTGTACTGTTTTCTTGCCATATATGAATGAATAATTATGAATTAGTTCAGCCCTCACCCTCTGTGAAAAGAATTAATTTAAAATAAGATTTAGTTCAGGGTTCTCCTTAATATCTCAAGTAGCAGGGGAATGAGAATAAAGTAGGAGGCACCAAATGTGAGCGCCGAATATAAGAAGCCATTTGAAGCAATTTCCCGCATTCCAGACACAAAAATGTAGCATACAGATGAGTAAAAAAAGAACAAAGTGTTTAAGAAGTGATCATTCAATACTGCATTTTACCAACTCATTTTATTGAGAATGCATGCATGAACGTTTTTTTTTTTTTTTAGGACAAATAGAATGTTGGAACCTATTCTTTCTTTTCCTTTGCAAGTTTCTGTTACTCCTCAGGTGAAGATCTGTTTCAACCATACACAGTTGCTAATGAAATGGAACCAAAAAGTTAAAAAATCCTGCTTATGTCTTCCAAAGCCTTTATTCAGTTTTTGATTTAAAGGATCTTTTATCAAAAGTTTCGGCAACACGGGGGTCGGTTGTTGGATAGTGAAGTTATATTATTTCTTAATTATTTGTTTCAGGAGACAGAATGGATTACAATTGTTAATCTTATGTGTTTTTCTGTTCATTGCAATAAAAACAATTTCTTTAAAGTGTATTCAATGTACATTGAAAAAAACGTAAAGGGACGACACTCGCGATCTTGGATTTATAGGAGGTCCTCGGTTCAAGCTATGTATTAAACATGTTTTCCAATTTCTTTTACGTTTTTAGACGAGATCTAGATTGAAAAGTCAATTGACTTGTCCCTATCGTCAAACAAAATATGTGTGCAGCATAATTAACACATCATGTTGAAATGTACAAGATACTCGATTGCCAAACTTATCGAAAGCAACGGAAGTTTACCTTTGAGTGCCGTAAATTCTCCATATAATCACGAAGATATTCCGAAAACGTATGATAAGTCTAGAGAGAGCAAAAAACCCGTGAAAAGACTTCTCTTGATTTATCTTATGCTTTCGGATCTCTTCGATGTGTTTGGTTTTGCGGCACTGCATAGGGATGCGGCACTGCATTGGGATTGATTTACTTTAAAAAAGTAACACTACGACAGAAGGAATCTGTGGAATATCATTACAGAGGGTTCCGCTTAATCTGATAGTCAATTTGTCAGAGAAAAATTATCAGATTAACCGATTATTATATTAACCGATTTAGCATTTTTGTGGTCTTTGATTTTGGTATAGAATAAAATGTACATAATTTATCAATGTAAAGATATAATCTGTATGTCAATAGTTTGAAATGAAACAATTTACCTTGCATTAGCAATGAAATAGCATTTTAGTCTTTATTTTGTTTGTAAATGCTCAAAAGAAAATGTTTCTCTTTATTACGATGGTTTCAAAGTGGCCGCCATTTTGACAGGAAGTAATAAGAGGAAATGACTATTAATTGTCTGAACAGTTCCTCTTTTCACCTGGACAATTTATTTTAATTCTTTTTCTGTTATATAAAATGCTCTTAAATAATTAATTATGCATGTTAAAAAATTATTTGAATTTTATTTATTAAGTTTTCTACTCTGATGTAAAATTGAAAGTAATCAGAATTTCCTCGATGTCACATGTTACAAAGCCAGTCACTTTTGATTCAGAAATTACATGTTTAAATAATTCTTAATGGTGCAAGCCCTGCATGAAATTAACACATGCAATTTGTAAATAAACAAACAATAGAATGTGTACACAGGTAAGATCAGTCCTGTGTGCGGTCATCCGGAACAACTATCGATGTCGGTAGCTTACATCTTACGAAGAAGGGAGCCATCCGTGTGCGTTGAAGTGTAACTAATGCCCTGTAAAGAGTTACTGTGTACACAAGAGGGGTGTCAACCAATTAAACAAAGGACTGTACAGTTGTAAGAGGGGGGAAATCATTATTACACGGTCACAATCCTATCAGATTAACCGAAAATGGCATTTTTTCCTATCAGATTATCAGGAAAAAAAATAAAAGGATATATAAGAAATGGTTCGGTGTTTTGATATTATATCAGATTAACCGAATTATTTGATTAACCACTATCAGATTAAGTGGAACCCTCTGTATATACTTTATGAAAGTTAAAAACTTTATTGTAGTTACAGTTATAGTAGGCGGCGAATTTGCTACAAGTAGGGGGCGAGAAATTGCTGGGTGCTGGCTCTAAAGGAGAACCCTAAAGTTAGGCAGTATGTGTTTGATTGACTTCTTCTATTGATATCAGTCAATTTGAATACATATTTATCAATCAAAGTTGTGTCTCAACTGTCTACAAGTGTTACCTGAAAGAATAGGAGACTGTTCAGCAGTTACAATATGTTTAATCTTTTTTGACTGCATACTGTTCTGCATTTCAATTTTTACAATAACTATCATTTTTCAGACAGGCAGTCAGAGTATTCCAAAAGCCAGTTGATTTTTTTCCTTCTGTTCCTGACTCAAGAAATAATGCTAGAGATTTGTATTGCCACCAACCATCACACAGAGGCTTTGATTTCTAAGGGCCAAAATCTTTCATATGCCAACAGCATGGGGGAATGGACAAGGGTCACTGTTGAAGAGATGTACAGGTAATTTAGTCAACAAAATACGAATCTGAAAAACAAAATCAGCAATATTGCTTATTTATTTAAAAAAAAATACTAACTCTAGCAAGGAAACTTTAGGTGTGGTTTTTTTGGTGCTTGGGCTGGGCTATGTACCTAATATTGCTTTGCATTGTACAAAAATTATCTATATACAAATTTAAAGAACAAAAACACATAAATTGTCAAAGGACTAAGTGTGGTATTATGCATTTTTCGCCCCCAAAATTAAAGTTTTATAAAGAGCTTTAAAAATAATGTAGAAGATAGTTAAAATCATATTGAAAATAAGGGTGTAAAAGGTTATCACCACAGTGATGTCATAATGTAGAAATGACGTCATGAAGATTGCCTTATTTTGATAACTTGACGTTTTGTAGCAAAATATGGGTGTTTTTGGATGGTTTTTCGACTGGGAAACATCGAGCGCAGGCTTGCTCAAGTACCATTTTTTAGTATGATGTGTATAATTATCTGAAGAAAAACATATGTTAAAATCGTACTTGAGCAGACATGCGCTCTATGCTAATGTTTGCAAAATATAAAGAAAAAATGAGAATATTTTCATTTGTTTGCAAATTTGCGGGAATTAGGTCATTTTGGTGACGTCATAGATAAACAGCGAATGAGCAATGATGATTAAAATCAAGATTAAAGTGATAGGCATCCTCTATACAATGATTTATAAAGATTTGATTTCTATACGATACTATTTAAATATTGGTTAAAATTGTGGGCAGATATTTGACCATACCAAATATAGTCCTTTGTTTATGATTTAATTGATATCTTAGATTTAGTTTATATGGAAATGTGAATTTGAATTTGTTGCATTGATTTTGTTATATTCAGTAGTATATTATCACTATATAACTCTATATAGACGAATAGTCAATAATTGTAATATTAGCTCATCCGAAAAATATTGACACTCACAGCAGAGTTATGGCTGTCAAGAATTTCGTTTCTAGATAAAAAAAAAAAAAAAAAAGTCAGGGAATTGTACATATTGACGTCAAAATAATCTGCTATCCTTTCAAATTCTAAACGCTTCAATTGCCAATTCAAGCTATCCCTATTATAATAAACACAACTAACATATGACATTATTTACAACGCTGGATTTACAATCATTTTTAAAAATGACTACAGTTCATACTGTATAGAAGTGAGAGGCCGATCTCGCTGCACAGCTTACTATGATGTCATCTTCCTCTTGATGTACTTTCAGCCAATGAAAATGATGAAAATTATTTCTTATATAATATTTATAATTATCATTGATAAATAAGCAATGCCCTGGCTAAAGAGTTACATTATGATAGGCTGTATCACACTCTTGCCTCTTGTTGAGAAGAATAAAAGTTATTAACCATAATGTGCTGCATATGATAGTTTCATATGGTTTGGTTATTTGAATCTCAGTTTATAGTGATTTTAATTTGTATGTGAATAACTAATAGTACCTGTTGGGTTTTTAGCTCACCTGAGCTGAAAGTTCAAGTGAGCTATTCTGATCACATTTTGTCCGTCGTCCGTCTGTCTGTCCGTCCGTCTGTAAACTTTTCACATTTTGAACTTCTTCTCTTAAACCACTTGGCCAATTTCAACCAAAGAACAAGGGACTTTATTAGCCGTATTTGGCCACAGAATTTACGATATTTTCAACTTCTTAGTTTTGTTTATTGATGTGGTGCATTGTACTAAGTTCGATACTGGCTAAATTCTTCAAGCACCAAAATGACGTCATTTTTCATAATGACGTCACAAATGTACGCTAAACATGGAGTGATCTTCAAAAATCATTATAAAATACAGAAATATGAATAATTTTTGCTGAAATTAGAACCTTTCACACACATTAACCACTTTTGTATTAAACATACTTATTTTCTGTATCATAACAAATCCATATACTTACAATGGTGATGGTTAATGACTGTGAACAATGTGAATTTTAGAAAAAACGATTACGGAATTGCACATTATACCAATGTAATTCAAACAACGTGATCCAATATTGAATTACTTGGCGGAACACGCGGTTTTTACCGGTGAAAGAGGGTTTAACTAATAAAAATCTAAAATATTCATTTGCGTAAGAGAAACCAAAGAAAAAGGAACAGAAATTGCAATAAATAAATTGATAAATAGAAAATTACAACACACATAACCTTTAGATGTAAATGCTTGTTACGGTGGATTTTGTTGAGATAAGAGCCAAATATAATCGCCGACATATTGAAAGACTTGATCAAAGCACTTATAATTTCCTCTTTAAGTAAACAGTTTATGTTTAAGTCCAATTGTGTCAGTACTATGTGATTAAAAAGTAGTTTGATCAATCATACAACCAGTAAGGACAGTAGACATATTGTCATATTGTCTTCGTCTTCTGTGATCTTTTCTTACTTTCGACTGGTAGGTCACATTGAAGCTGATGGTAGGCCGATTACATAAACAAGTCAGCAATTGCTGAATTTTCACTGTAACTTCGTGGGCATTGCTTCAAGTTATTGAGGAGAGAAATCTTCCGCGCCTGATCGCCGCTTATATATCAACCGATAGACGGTAAATGTTAAACGTAATCCGTATAAGGTCGTTTGTCCATCAGCAGATTTGTCAAAATCGCCCAAAAGACCAGTCGACCCTCGGTCAGTTTTCGATCATCATTTGGCCGATATTTAAGGAACCTCAAAATGCCGAAATGTCGATTGACCGAGCGATGACAGACATAAAAACTGTCTGCCGATGGTTGCCGATGATCGAGGTTGCTCCATGGACTATTGAACAACTGGTGGTTTAACTGAAGAAATCGGCCATCGACGCAGAGAGAGAGAGAGAGAGAGATTTTAAAACCGTGTATCCTGCTTTTAGGCTTAACTAACTTATATAACACATTTATTTAATCTAGTTGTCATATAGTATATCCTTTAATCATTACGATTCTAAAATAATGCACAATAACATTGTGCTGAAATTCAACTAAGCAGTTCCAGAGTCCACGTGCTATACTCAGTTGGCTGCACCACGTGCTCCTTGCACCAGTCCACAAGAAAAACGTGTTGTTCCTTTGTTTATCATGTCCAAAGATATAAATAGAACTATGATTAGCAATAAAGTTTTACAGTGTTTTGTTATGTTTAATATGATTCTTACACTGCGTGTGTTAAGTGTAATATGTTAATGTGTATATCAATGGCTGGCCGGGGTTCCCAGGTTTTTAGGTGTTTTAATACAGTTTGTAAGCTATTCTAGTTAGAATTGACATATCATAAGAATGATGAATAACAACAGAAACTGATTTGTCATTCTTTTTCTATAGGTCTTACATGTATTTTTTAAAACTTGATAACAAATCTAAATCCAGTGGTGTATATAACTGTGTTTAGACAGAAACCCCCCCCCCCCCCCTCTCTCTCTCTCTCTCGCTCTCTCCGAATGTATGTTTGTGTCAACAATTAATACTAACAGTAACTGAACTATTTAAGTCTTATTTGAATGAATTTTATTTAGTTTTAACAACGATCTCAACACAATGACTAAAAGTTTGTAGACGATCTATGACTCAAGTTTATAGGTTCTATATATTTCTAAGCACACATAATTAATAGGTTGAAAAAAACGTGCGTTGACCTGTGCTTTTCTAAATACATGCTAAACATTATAATATATTATTCATCTCTTTATTAATCAGTTTTCTTGTATGTTAATGTACAAGTTGGTAAATGATTTTTGCGCAAGTTATTACATGGTGAAATTCCGGCATGTATAGAGTTGTTGAATTGTTCTAGATCTATTCACGCGCATTGATTTTCTTAAATTACATTTAGTTGTTTGTGTATTAGATAAAATCATGAAAATAACACAGTAAAAGTAATATTATTAAACAATAAATTGCTTTCTTTGGTAATTAATGCAGGGTATGAAGAGTCGTTCAAAAAAGGCGCTGTGTTTAACGTAAAATTTATCATACTTACATTTAAGATATATGAATAAATCATATACAATTGAGTTTCGTTTTTCTTGGCTTTTGAAAATGGTATTTATCATTAGATTTTAAAACACGGCAATTTTTGGCCAATAACGTCCCTTGTTCTTTGGCACAAAGCATCCCTATGGAAAGGTGAATATAAATTGCAAAAATGAAAGGCCAGTTATCATTCAAAACTGAAAAAAACTCGAAAAAAAAATCTTCTCAAGAACTATTGAGTCAAATTCAACGTAATTTAGCATAAATGATATTTATGGAAAGGAAAATATAAATTGCAAAAATTAAGTGCTAATTATGTTCCAGATTTGAATTAATTACGAAAATGATAATAATGGAATGGGGGATTCAATCAGTTTATAACTTCGGGTTCAGTATTTCATATATCAAAAATGAAAGTTCTTTGTTTGAAGCAGCCATATTGGACGCAAGATAAACAGGTAAATATGATAAGGATAAATTTCTTTGTTGTGCAACAGTTCGCGTGCGAAGGGAATTTTTGAAACATGCAAGATATATAAGTGCCGATTTTGTGAAGTACATTGAGGTTAAATATTTCAATGCATTGACATTTTCACTACTGACGGTGGTTTTAGCTTGTTTTGATTTTTGTTTCATTTTCATTAATTATGCTTTTTAACTTGGGAACTATCGCCTGTATTTTGGAATTTTTATGTATCAAATCAAACATAGACTTCGGTAAATCAGACAGCTGATTGTTTACCTGCGCAAAATGAGCAAAATTGAAAATCTGATGCAATATAAACAACACTAAAATTTGGTATGATCATGATAAGATCATGATGATCTCTGTGTAATGGATGATTAATGCAATGTGTTTTGTTAAGATGCTCAGCATTTTCAGTCTAAACAGGTATTATTTTTGTGATGGAAATATGTAGGTATATAAATGATTCATTTTGAAAAATAAATTGTGCTCTTTCTTTGTCTGTTTTAATTGTTTACAATTTTCTAGTTACTAACCATATTTGAGTGTCAAGCTTCGAGTTATAAGCAAGATGCAGATGTTTGTACACAGAGCTGAGACCATGCTTTAGTTCGTTTACATTTTAAATGCTGAATAGGAAATACCAAGTTTAAAAATCTGAATTAAATGTCATAAACTCATGTGAACAAAAACATGACTCCAATCTAGCAGAATTGTGAGCTCTGTATCTTGCTTTTTAGTTTATGATTTATGCTGAAATTTTGGTTGATCATTATAAATGTCTCGCTAAACATTAAATACTTGTACAGAAAAATTAAAAGGATGATACGCTATAACTACATGTACTTTCTGGGGCCCCTTCTTGTACGATGAATTATATGAAATCTACACCTATTTTGATAGTTTTTCAAAAACGAGTAAACAAAAACAACATCTTTTAAACAGTTTCCATAGTTCTGACATCTTATTATTATGAGGATAATTGTATTATTGTTGTTTTTAAGAAAATATTGCAGCAGAAAATCATCTTTGTAGCAATTTGTTGTTTTTTATTACAGATGAAAATAATGGGTGGGCCTTAGTAATGTAATAGGAAAGGAGGAAATGAGCATATAAATACATTGAAAACATATGGCTGGACCGGGAATCAAACCCGGGACCCTTGTAACTCCAGGCTACCACTAAGCCATCCAGGCCGATATCAACGGTCTATGATATAGCCCCAACTACTACATTCCTCCTTCCTTAAATGATCTTTGCCCTCGAAGATCATTCATGGTTCTTTCCTTTTGCAGGAGTTCACCTGTTATTTTCAGGGGTTGGTTTTGGCACAAATGTAATAGGAAAACAGGAATGAGCATATAAATAAATTTGAAACATATGGTTGGACTGGGAATCAAACCCGGGACCCCTGCAACTCCAGTCAGGAGCTCTACCACTGAGCCATCCACTCATCCAGGTCCATTTAGCCCCAACTACTACAGTACATTAGAGTAATATGCCTGTCAATACATTGATTAGAACAGCTCTTTAACATACTGTAGAAGCAGAAATATTCGTCGAGGATATAATTTCGTTATTTTCGGTGGCAGTATTAATCAACGAATTCAAATCAATGACGAATTTTTAACCCAAGTATTCAATAATACAGAGTTGTAATGTTCCTTTTTTTATTGATACATAAACTTATTTACTTCGTACATAAGATCATAGTCACCATTGATATTGATGTACACGGATTATCTCAGAATATTCACATGTAAACGTTCGTTTAAATATAAACAAGTATTGAAAATGCAGGATAATAGTTTAACCATTATTACTAGTATCTTGCTGAACATAGATCTGCTCACGCTAATTAAGACAAGTTAACACCCCAGTGCCCCCGACATTCCGGGTGGGTTGAAACCCGTTAAGTATACACTCATTATCTTTAGACAAAACATCAAACGCGTGTAACAGCCAGTTGTTGTGGGCGGGTTTAATTTCACTGACACGCAGGTCAATACTTATTTTCTCCACAGGTACACCATCAGAGAGCTGTGAGGTAACCTGTTCAGAGTACCAGCTAACAAATTTTTGTTTTAGTGTCGACATGTTTTCCGTTCACTGACCAATCACATGGTTGCAGTTCTTCGGTAGTAGAAGGCGGAACAAATATCGTGCAGATTTTGTTTTTGTGAAGCAAGTTAATAAATTCCTTGTCTTGATGAGCTTTAAAAAATCGAATAATGCCAGCGCTGTGCACTTTTGTCTTCCCCCACATCCAATTTTCTTTTGACGAGATTCATTCTTCTCATTTTAGAACGGGCGTAATCACGGTTAATATCCATGTGTCCACCGTTTTCTTTCAAAAGCGCCTGGTTCTCAGCGCCGACTATTCCTTGGGCAGCGGCAACAACAATTGTTGTGTTGACTACACCTCTGGACGCACGTAAATTTCTAATGAACTGTTTTACTTTATCGTCAATTTTTTCGCCTAACATTAGTGAACGGCCTTGCACTTTTATTGCCAGGGTTTTAATTTCGACCGAAATTCTTTGTTCTAAATTAGTTTTCACTTTTTCCCAATAATCATTTCTCTACGAAATGTAGTTTCTGAAACTTTTTTCCCAATTTCCTGAGAAATCTTCCTTGATGCCCTTGTTACGCCAAATTCCTCAGCCAATTTTGCCCATTGTTCAGGTGTGTTGAGAGCCATATTACCCCCATTATGTTTGCCGGTTCTTGACGCCGATGATTTTGGTGAATCACTCAAGCTTTCGATTGCATTTTTGGCTGCAGTTATAGCAATCGCTTCCTTTTCGGTTGAAGCTCGACTGGGCGAAGGAAGTCCAGGAGATGAAGGTTCAGTTATTTTAGAACTTTTTACCCACTTCAACAAAGACATGTTTGCACATCAGGAATGATATACAGAATGACCGGGAATTTGATTCAAGTGTAAGAAATCAAATCGTTTTAACTACTCAGCTCACTACTGAATTTTGCCGAAGGGGATAAACGGAAAAATTGAGACACTCAAACCGGAAGAATTTATAATTCCACGCGCTCGGTTTATACGATACCTGCATAGAGAGTTAATGTTCGTTATGTACGTATTATGAACGTGATAAATCATTTTGACAACATTTTATAGATTACGATATGAGGAAATTAAATAAATAAAGGGAATTGGAAGTTAACAGTGAACCCCTACCCAAAATTTAGTCACAAATCTTGCAAAGGATTTTTTTATTTTCAGTAAAAATGGTATTCCGTAAAGGTGCATATGTCAAAGATTATTTTTATGGCACAATATCCTTTGAACACCCATATAAAGCCATTGTTGCTCAGGTGAGCGATGTGGCCCATGGGCCTCTTGTATTTGTATGAATATTTGATCTTCTTGATCTTGATGTTCTTGAAAACTGTAATGCTCAATATGTAATATGACTATAAAATCATCCAGGTACAAAAGGGGCTCAATGTTCAGCATAAGAATATCTGGAAAATTTTTTGAATTTTTTTTTATACAGGATACTAAAATATTTTGTATATGACTCCATAAAGCAGATTTAATCATGGCTGTCGTTGCTCAGGTGAGTGATGTGGCCCATGGGCCTCTTGTTTTTAATTTCTTTTTCATACAGATTTATAAATTTGGTATTTTTTTTCATTTTGCTGTTAGGTTTGTGGGAATTTTGATATACATGACTGTGGTCAATCTCCAAACTTTAGAGAGATATTGGTCAACTTGTCCATTGTACAACAACAACATGGTCTCAGCTGTCATGAGCATCACAAGATTTAAGGCTATTTTTTTTATCAGACCAGAGCTGACACTAATAAAGGTACGAATATAAGTTATCTTATAAGCCAATTATAATGAATGTGTAGGGGGGGGGGGGGGGGGGGTATTTTTATCCGTCTGTAAATCAGTCCTGCGGTTTTTCTTCAACACAACTCCATCTTAACCTCTTAATGGAATTTGATAAAATTTCGTATGTATTTATCAGTCCAAAAGTAGCGAAATTTTTTGTGTGCCATTAATTGCAATTTTTTACTATGGGAGGCAATGTAGCTCCCAGGTTGTCCATCCAAATTTTTTCAGACCGGGAGCTGCAGATCTACAGCTAATTAGGGTTCTGATGCTTATTTTTTGTTCTAACTTTTTCAATCAAATTAACTCACTAATCTTTGTATGTGAACTGAATATAAGTTTCAGTGAGGGTGGGTGGTCGGTCCAGAACACAACACCACCCACCCCCACCCCCAGCCCTCTACAGATCCACTTATGCGGCATGCCTCAGTATGCATTATCAACGGAAAATAAGGAATATAATTTAAAATCTTACAATGAAATAGAAGTCTTTTATAGGTATGTTATAATAAGTTCTATGTAACAAAGCTTTACCTAGCGACTCATTAGGGGACCTACAATCATGGACTAGGGGGTTCAGGTCACGTGACTTACCTGTGTAATTGGCAATGTTAAATTCACAGTTCATTGGTGATAATAAAATTCTTTTTTTAATATATTGTGATTTAATCCTAAAAAATGTACAGTCAAACTTGTTTTAAGAGGCCACCTCGGGGAAACTTTTAAAGTGGCCGCTTAAGACAGGTGGCCTCTTATTCCAGTTCGCTTCCCAAAAGTCATTCGAACATTATGTGTGTAGTAACTAAATTTATCCTTAGTTTATTCTATGACTCATAATAATGATTTTCCCAACAACTTTTTCAATGATACATATGTATAACTTTATAAAAACTTAAATTGGAAAAAAGTGAAAAAGAAAATCAGTTTAAAATACTGTATTTTGATTTTTATTAAAAATCGTTTACGTCGATATTGTTGTGTGGAATAACACAAGTTGTGTACGTTAAAGTCAACAAAAACACTTTCATGTTTACCGTATTGTGCCAAATGTGATGCATACTGTAGTTTATTTTCTATACTATATCTATGTGAGAAAGGGGTGCGTAATATATACCACACTGGATTTTTGGCACATTTTCCTTCCAGGAGAAGCACGGGCTGTTATACTGGAAAAACCTTTTATAGTTGAAACATACGTACACTTCTGTTTGTTTAACGCAATATTTAAACCTAATGTAATCTTTGTTAAAGCGTTTAATTGCAGAAAATGATTTGTTTATAATCTATTGATAGATAAAAAATCATTTAATAACTGGCAATTTACACTCAATTTGATCTATTTAGTTATTCCTCATTTAGATGTTTATTTTGACTGGCCACTTGCTGTGTTACACGAGTGGCCGCTCATTCCAGGACAAATATATAAGAAAAATCGTCCGGGGGAAATAAAACTGGACGCTGGTCAAGAGTGGCCGCTGATTTCAGGTGGCCGCTAAGACAGTTTTGACTGTATTTTGAACAATTAAATATTGTTTAATCTGTCATGCCATGTGTATACTTTGTTTATAACAAAACAAATACTCATAAATTCACCGGGTTGAAGTTGTGCTAAATTTGGAAGTCAGATTTCCCCTTTCCTTACATGACGCTTCATTTTAGCATCCGCGATTCAAATAGCGTCTTTTTCGATTGGCTCTCTGGGGTGTGTTTTTTTAAGGAATGCACGGTATTTAAATGACGTAAAAGCTTACATTTCGCAGAATCTTCTGTATGGTGTTGCATTATTCAGCAGATGTCACATATCATATATGTACTTTCAATTTGAAGAAAAGGAAGGCTGTTTATCACGGTAAGCAAATGGAAGTCAACTCAATAGCAGGGCTACCATTACAGTAAAACTAAAGGATCCGTTGTTATTCTTGTTCTAACTTGTTCTTGATGAAAAATATTGGGTTCTGAATTTAAAATTTTCTTGATTTCAATGATCATTTGATTGTATTTTTAGCTCACCGAGACGAAGTCGGGAGGAGCTTATGCTATACCCCCGGCGTCGGCGTCTGGACCTGGTTAAAGCTTTTGGTGCAGGTCCTGTATGTTAAGTTATTACTTGTCCCATCTTCACCAAACTTGCATGGATGATGCATCTGGATCTACGTATGAACTTGAAAGACTTGGATGCTGAATCTGGGCCATGAATTTCAGATGCTGGTGGAGGTTAAGGTTTTTGTAGCTGGTTAAAGTTTTGGAGCAGGTGCACTTTTATACCATTTCTAAGTTACTACTGGTCCTAACTTCACCAAACTTGCATGGATGGTGCGTCTTATGATACTGATGCACCTGACAGCCTTGAATGCTGAATCAGAACCATAGGTTTCGGATGCTGAAGGAGGTTAAGGTTTTTGGAGCTGTTTAAAGTTTTTGGAGCAGGTGCGCTCTGATGATTATATCTTAGTTATAACTGGTCCTAACTTCACCAAACTTTCAAGGATTGTGCATCTTATGATACTGATGCACATATCACAATATGTTGTGATATTGTATCATGTGATATTATAATATATAATATTGTAACATATGATATGATATTGTATAATAATGATAATGTAATAAATAATATATTATTGCTTCACATGATATTGTATCATATTATATTATATCATATCACATGAAACAATGTTGTTTCAAATTTTATTGTATCATAGGGTACAATATTGTATTATGTATCATATATGAAACAATATCATATGATAAAATATCATAATTTATAAAACGATATCATACAATATGATATCATATGTTACAACATTGTGAAGTATTATGTGATATGATATTGTATCATATGAATCTATATTGTATCATGTATTATGTTGTGATATTGTATAATGTGATCAAATACAATAATGTATTATAATAACATAATATAAATTCGATTCATATTATATGATATCATATCTTGATATGATGTCATATGTTACAATATCAGATTGTATCATTATAAATTACATTATCGAATTGTATATTATATATCATATGACACAATATTGTATAGTATCATAGGATACAATATCATATTTTATAGTAGTCTATTGATAAATCTTGTATCTTACAATACCATATGAAATTAACATATGATTATCAAACAATTTCTTAACAAATGATATATGATATTGTGTCAAACCACACTACAGTATTCATGAATATCCAAGATCATTAACTATGATATTAATATAACATGATAAAAGTGGTCTCATAAAGGTGATGCGTCATAAAGGTGATGCCTCGTCTCGGTGAGCTTTTAATTCTGATGGTTAAATTCATAATGTAAAATGACAGTTTCTCATTTTCAAATATAAATTAATGACAAAATACTACAGAGAGATTATGGTAATGGCATAGGCCTACATTATCAGAATACAAAATCCAGAGTCATTGGTAGGAAAAAATAAAACAGAGGTTTAGATTAGCTGACTCTTGAGAGGTTGAATGGTTCAGAGGAGAAGTGTTGTGCATTGACAGAGGAAGAAGAGGATATTTGTTGTTTCACATCATTGATTGATATTGAAAAGGGTGATATCTTTGTATGTTAAGTTATGATTGAAGGCATATTAAAGAAAAAATAATTTTGTTGATGTTGACGTTTTTCTTCCCATCTTTGAATATAGTTCACAAGTTATGATTGAAGTTCATATTAATATATATATATATATATATATAATATTTCATTTATTCTGGCAGCCATTTTGTCTATTAACAACCATATTGATACATAACCACCATTTATTTGAAGTTTACTTGTTGTTTATTTTGTCCCTTTTATCTTAGTCATAGCCAAATATCATGTTTTAAAACATGTCTTTAATTCAAACTGCCCGCCATTTTGTCTTTTGGCGGCCTTATTAGATTTATGGCGGCCATTTTGTTATTGGCATGTAAATAAAAATAAAAAGCTTACAAAGACCTTTCAGAAAATGTATGGTTTTCTACATTTCTGAATAAATCCTTACTTGAATCAATTGAAGATCGATAAATCTAAAGGATTTTTCTGCATCTTGCATGCCATTCATATACCACTACTGTGTACTACGTCTGCAGTATTCAAAACATTGAAAATACCATAACTTTTGACCTACTTTGATTTTTTTCACAAAGTTTTTTAAGTACCTTAAAGTTTCTATGTTCATGTTAGAATATACTTGTTCAATTGTGTGACATATATAATTTATGACTGAACCCCATACATGAACCTCCGAGAACATTTTTTAAATTGTATTTGGCATATCTGGTGATTTAAATGCAGGGGCTACCTGAAGGCAGCCACTGATAATCAACAAAAAATACACAAAATAGACACAAGATAGAATCTTACCACAAATAATGAAATAAAAACTGTTTGAATTTAGACTACGTTACCACTCTCAAATAATAATAAATCATATTAAGCAAAAAGACATTTTCAAAGATAATAGCATATAGCATGTCAATAGATACGAACATGTCAAAGCACACAGTAAACAATATGAAACTGATTTCAGTTTACAAATTAAAGTTAATGAAATTAAGCACATCTATAAAATTATTGTCTCGTGTTCACTGTTTGGGGAAAAGTTCCTTTCGCTCAAGTACTTCAGTAATTTTCCTCTTCAGTGCACGGTTTTTGCTCTCCAATTCGTAGAGGGACCATCCAAGTGCTGTAGTCGTTCCAAGCGCTCCTTGGCTAACAGGCGCACATGAGTGATGGGCAGTATAGCAAAATCGTCGTCACAATAAGAATAGGTCTATGTAGATTTGGACTGTGGTTGTTGTAAATAATCTTCCAAGGAAATTTTCTTCAAGTCGGTCTGCATTGATACAGTTGTAAGTTCCATCGTAGAGAAAGGAGGATCTGCTATCAAAGGAGATGGGTCCAACGAGGAAGAAGACGGGTCCAACGAGGAAAGAAGACGGGTCCAACGAGGAAGAAGATGGCTACAATGAAGAAAAAGACGGCTCAGTCATCAGGGGAGGAATGACCACAGTCCCGGGAGCAACATTCACCATCAAGGGGAATCCATGCAGGGAAGGAAGGCCGGCTGTCAGGGAAGTCTCGGCACGGCCGAAGTTATACCGGTACTTCAGAAGTCCGGGGTCGATGAAATTGGTGGCCCTCACCATTTGGCTGGTTGCCTTGGCAATGGTCAATCCAAGGATGGAAGGATTGATCTCCTTATGTATGAATTTTAGGTGGCTCTTCATGTCCGATTTCCTCCTGACCAGTACCTTACATCCTTGGTGAGGGCACACCCACTTCTGTACCTCCCCCGAAAATGACGCTCTTCCCAATGGCGCTCGAATTTCGCCTCGATGGGAAGGTCACTTGGAAGTTGCAATCTGCAACAAGGCACCCCATGTTGGCAACATAGCTAAACTCCTTAACGTCTAAGTTGAATATGCTCTCTTCGAAGTTGAAGTCATCATCAGCCATATGCATGATGTCCAATACATCAATACCTGCATGTGGCTCCATGTCCATGAGTAAACTTGACATAGTTCCTGACAAAAAATAATAGACTCTTAAGTTCATAAACTCGAAAAAACCAATAACCTATATCTTCCTGAACAAGACCTTTATCTAGTATAATGTTAATAATATCTACCATAACTCACTTCATATGAGTGTAAACACAATATATTTTTTTTTTAAAAATTGTCAACGAGTTCACACGTCTTATTCATGGACCCACTTGTATGTTCAAGGACCTATGTAAATAGATATTTATTACACTCTTAATTCTCTTGATGGAAATTACAACACCAACAACAAAGACTAACTTGTTAACTAAATCGCTTTAAATATTGATATTTAACGCATTTTATTATATTTATGAACTGAAAATAACTTTGGGTTTGAGGTGTCTGCTCCTTCTTTTGAATTTTTGTGATTTGGGTCTGGGTTCAACTGTCATCACTTTACTCATCAGACTCATTGTTATCATCATTAAAATTCACCCCGTGCCTCCTCCGACTCTAATACAATGTATCTGATTTACTACTAGTGACTTTAAATGGTCAACATGTACTATTTTTAGTTTCCCATCACTGCATCTTTTTCCTTTGTAAGTTATGGCGATGTTTGTCAATGATTACAAGGATGATTGGGATGAACATTTACCATTACTAACTATGGCCTACCACACCTCAGTACAAGAAAGCACTAAATGTACACCAAATATATTAATGTTAGGAAGGGAGATAGTGACAGTCTGTGCCATGTGGTCTGGAAGAGGATAAGCCTCTGTCCACTTAGTAAAATAGTCTCCGACCACCATGATACAGACCCTGATCATGAAACGTAAAAGCGTATGAGAAACGTGTGACTTTCATATCATATAAGAAGCGTATCGTATCGTGCAAGAAACGTACCGTACCAAACAAGAATCGCATCATTCCGTGCAAGAAACATATCGTATCGTTTCAGAAACATATTGTATGAAAAACATACCATATCGTATGAGAAACATCGTATCGTACAAAGCGTATAAGAACCGTATGAAAAGCGTGCGAGAAATTTAGAACTTGTTTATAAGATCTTTACTTCCCGGTGTCACATAATATTTTGATATCACGAAATATTGAACCCGGGTTCAATAAATTTTGCGATATTATGAACCGGGGTTCAATATATCGCTGCGAAATATTGAACCCCCCTATATATATTAAACCCCGGGTTCAATATATTATTGAACCCCCCTCTGCTTTTTTGCTATTAAGGAGGGGTTCAAAATATTATGGCCACGATATATTGAACCCCCCTCTTATTTTCATTGCTATTGGAGAGGGGGTTCAAAATATTATGGCTGCGATATTTTGAACCCTCTCCTAATTCCAATTCCAATTGGAGAGTGGGTTCAATTCCCTTTGGAGAGGGGGTTCAAAATATTATGGCCGCGATATTTTGAACCCTCCTCCTGCTTCTAATGCCCTTCGGAGAGGGGGTTCAAAATATTATGGCTGCAATATTTTGAAACCCCTCCTATTTTCAATGCCCTTTGGAGGGGGGTTCAAAATATTATGGCTGCAATATTTTGAACTCCGCTCCTATTTCCATTTCCTATTGCATTGGAATTGAAAGTAGGAGGAGGGTTCAATATATCGCAGCCATAATATTTGGAACCCCGTTCCAATAGCAATAAAAATAAGAGGGGGGTTCAATTAATCGCGGCCGTAATATTTTGAACCCCCTCTCCAATTGGAATTAGACGTAGGAGGGGGGTACAATATATCGCGGCCAAAATATTTTGAACCCCCTTTCCAATAGCAATGAAAATAAGAGGGGGGTTCAATATATCTCGGCCATGATATTTTGAACCCCCTCTCCCATCGGAATTAGCAATTTGAGGGGGTTCAATATATAGCGGCCATTATATTTTGAATCCCCCTTTCCAATAGAAATGAAAATAAGAGGGGGGGGGGGGGGGTTCAATATATCGCGGCCATAACATTTTTAACCCCCCTCTCCCATTGGAATTAACAGTTGGAGTGGGGTTCAATATATCGCGGCCATAATATTTTGAACCCCCTCTCCAACTGGAATAGGAAATAGGAGGGGAGTTCAATATATCGCGGCCATAATATTTTGAACCCCCTCTCAAATAGCAATGAAAATTAGAGGGGGGTTCAATATATAGCGGCCATAATATTTTGAACCCCCTCTCAAATAGCAATGAAAATTAGAGGGGGGTTCAATATATCGTGGCCATAATATATCGAACCACCTCTCCAATAGCACTGAAAATTAGAGGGGGGTTCAATATATCGCAGCCATAATAATTTGAACCCCCTCTCTAATAGCAATGAAAATAAGAGGGGGGTTCAATATATCGCGGCCATAATATTTTGAACCCCCTCTCCATTAGCAATGAAAATAAGAGGGGGGTTCAATATATCGCGGGCACAATATTTTGAACCCCCTCTCCAATAGCAATGAAAATAAGAGGGGGGTTCAATATATCGCGGCCATAATATTTTGAACCCCCTCTCGAATAGCAATGAAAAAAAGAGGGGGGTTCAATATATCGCAGTCATAACATTTTGAACCTCCTCTCCAATAGCACTGAAAATTAGAGGGGGGTTCAAAATATAGTGGCCATAATATTTTGAACCCCCTCTCAAATAGCAATGAAAATTAGAGGGGGGGTTCAATATATCGTGGCCATAATATATTGAACCACCTCTCCAATAGCACTGAAAATTAGAGGGGGGTTCAATATATCGCAGCCATAATATTTTGAAAACCCTCTCCCATCGGAATTAGCAATTGGAAGTAGGGGAGGGTTCAATATATCGCGGCAATAATATTTTGAACCCCTTCTCCCATTGGAATTGGAAGAAGAAGGAGGGTTCAATTTAGCGTGGCCATAATATTTTTAACCCCCCTCTCCCATTGGAATTAACAGTTGGAGTGGGGTTCAATATATCGCGGCCATAATATTTTGAACCCCCTCTCCAACTGGAATAGGAAATAGGAGGGGAGTTCAATATATCGCGGCCATAATATTTTGAACCCCCTCTCCCATTGGAATTAACAGTTGGAGTGGGGTTCAATATATCGCGGCCATAATATTTTGAACCCCCTCTCCAACTGGAATAGGAAATAGGAGGGGAGTTCAATATATCGCGGCCATAATATTTTGAACCCCCTCTCAAATAGCAATGAAAATTAGAGGGGGGTTCAATATATAGCGGCCATAATATTTTGAACCCCCTCTCAAATAGCAATGAAAATTAGAGGGGGGTTTAATATATCGTGGCCATAATATATCGAAGCACTGAAAATTAGAGGGGGGTTCAATATATCGCAGCCATAATAATTTGAACCCCCTCTCTAATAGCAATGAAAATAAGAGGGGGGTTCAATATATCTCGGCCATGATATTTTGAACCCCCTCTCCAATTGGAATTAGACGTAGGAGGGGGGTACAATATATCGCGGCCAAAATATTTTGAACCCCCTTTCCAATAGCAATGAAAATAAGAGGGGGGTTCAATATATCTCGGCCATGATATTTTGAACCCCCTCTCCCATCGGAATTAGCAATTTGAGGGGGTTCAATATATAGCGGCCATTATATTTTGAATCCCCCTTTCCAATAAAAATGAAAATAAGAGGGGGGGGGGGGGGGGGTTCAATATATCGCGGCCATAACATTTTTAACCCCCCTCTCCCATTGGAATTAACAGTTGGAGTGGGGTTCAATATATCGCGGCCATAATATTTTGAACCCCCTCTCCAACTGGAATAGGAAATAGGAGGGGAGTTCAATATATCGCGGCCATAATATTTTGAACCCCCTCTCAAATAGCAATGAAAATTAGAGGGGGGTTCAATATATAGCGGCCATAATATTTTGAACCCCCTCTCAAATAGCAATGAAAATTAGAGGGGGGTTCAATATATCGTGGCCATAATATATCGAACCACCTCTCCAATAGCACTGAAAATTAGAGGGGGGTTCAATATATCGCAGCCATAATAATTTGAACCCCCTCTCTAATAGCAATGAAAATAAGAGGGGGGTTCAATATATCGCGGCCATAATATTTTGAACCCCCTCTCCATTAGCAATGAAAATAAGAGGGGGGTTCAATATATCGCGGGCACAATATTTTGAACCCCCTCTCCAATAGCAATGAAAATAAGAGGGGGGTTCAATATATCGCGGCCATAATATTTTGAACCCCCTCTCGAATAGCAATGAAAAAAAGAGGGGGGTTCAATATATCGCAGTCATAACATTTTGAACCTCCTCTCCAATAGCACTGAAAATTAGAGGGGGGTTCAAAATATAGTGGCCATAATATTTTGAACCCCCTCTCAAATAGCAATGAAAATTAGAGGGGGGGTTCAATATATCGTGGCCATAATATATTGAACCACCTCTCCAATAGCACTGAAAATTAGAGGGGGGTTCAATATATCGCAGCCATAATATTTTGAAAACCCTCTCCCATCGGAATTAGCAATTGGAAGTAGGGGAGGGTTCAATATATCGCGGCAATAATATTTTGAACCCCTTCTCCCATTGGAATTGGAAGAAGAAGGAGGGTTCAATTTAGCGTGGCCATAATATTTTTAACCCCCCTCTCCCATTGGAATTAACAGTTGGAGTGGGGCTCAATATATCGCGGCCATAATATTTTGAACCCCCTCTCCAACTGGAATAGGAAATAGGAGGGGAGTTCAATATATCGCGGCCATAATATTTTGAACCCCCTCTCCCATTGGAATTAACAGTTGGAGTGGGGTTCAATATATCGCGGCCATAATATTTTGAACCCCCTCTCCAACTGGAATAGGAAATAGGAGGGGAGTTCAATATATCGCGGCCATAATATTTTGAACCCCCTCTCAAATAGCAATGAAAATTAGAGGGGGGTTCAATATATAGCGGCCATAATATTTTGAACCCCCTCTCAAATAGCAATGAAAATTAGAGGGGGGTTTAATATATCGTGGCCATAATATATCGAACCACCTCTCCAATAGCACTGAAAATTAGAGGGGGGTTCAATATATCGCAGCCATAATAATTTGAACCCCCTCTCTAATAGCAATGAAAATAAGAGGGGGGTTCAATATATCGCGGCCATAATATTTTGAACCCCCTCTCCATTAGCAATGAAAATTAGAGGGGGATTCAATATATCACAGCCATAATATTTTGAACCACCTCTCCAATAGCACTGAAAATTAGAGGGGGGTTCAATATAACGCGGCCATAATATTTCGAACCCCCTCTCCAATAGCAATGAAAATAAGAGGGGGGTTCAATATATCGCGGCCATAATATTTTGAACCCTCTCTCCAATAGCACTGAAAATAAGAGGGGGGCTCAATATATCGCGGCCATAATATTTTGGACCACCTCTCCAATAGCACTGAAAATAAGAAGGGGGCTCAATATATCGCGGCCATAATATTTTTGACCACCTCTCCAATAGCACTGAAAATTAGAGGGGGGCTCAATATATCATGGTCATAATATTTTGAACCCCCTTTCCAATTGGAATTGGAAATAGGAGGGGGGTTCAATATATTGCGGCCATAATATTTTGAACCCCCTCTCCAATAGTACTGAAAATTAGAAGGGGGGGGGGGGATCAATATATCGCGGCCATAATATTTTGAACCCCCTCTCCAATAGTAATGAAAAAATTAGAGGGGGGTTCAATATATCGCAGCCATAATATTTTGAACCCCCTCTCCAATAGCAATGAAAAAATTAGAGGGGGGTTCAATATATTGCGGCCATAATATTTTGAACCCCCTCTCCAATAGCACTGAAAATTAGAGGGGGATTCAATATATCGTGGCCATAATATTTCGAACCCCCTCTCCAATAGCAATGAAAATTAGAAGGGGGGGGGGATCAATATACCGCGGCCATAATATTTTGAACCCCCTCTCCAATAGTAATGAAAAAATCAGAGGGGGGTTCAATATATCGCACCATAATATTTTGAACCCGTCTCCAATAGCACTGAAAATTAGAGGGGAGTTCAATATATCGCGGCCATAATATATCGAACCACCTCTCCAATAGCACTGAAAATTAGAGGGGGGATCAATATATCGGGGCCATAATATCTTGAACCCCCTCTCAAATAGCAATGAAAATAAGAGGGGGGTTCAATATATCGCGGCCATAATATTTTGAGCCCCATCTCAAATAGCAATGAAAATAAGAGGGGGGGTCAATATATCGCGGCCATAATATATCGCGGGGTTCAAAATATTTTATGACACTGGGTTCAATATATCGCAGTATCAAAATATTATATGACAGCGGTATACAGGATCGACATGTATTATACCACATTGTCCAAATATTTTGTATTATGACTTCATTTAGCTTAGGTTTTTTTTTTATGCCTATGTTGTTCAGATGAGCGATGTGGCCCATGGGCCTCTTGTTTGAACAGGTCACATGTTTAATAGATAATTGTACTATTTCAAACTTTTATGGTTGATTTAACTATATAAATGAATCGCAGAGGTAGCTTCAGATACAGAGCATGATCTCCATTATCAAGGATGCTAAAAAAAAAAACCTCCTACCTCTCTCAAACTTGCTTGATAGATGTGTTTGATGTGTTGTAACATGATTCCTAATATATTGTGTGATATGATGCACTATTGTATCAAATGATACAATATTATATGATACAATATCATATCTTGATATGATGTCATATCATATGTTACAAAATCATATTGTTTCATTATATATTACAGTTTTATATTGTATCATATTGTATATCATATGACACAATATTGTAGTATCATAGGATGCAATATCATATTCTAAAGTAGTCTATCGATAATCTTACAATACCATTTTGAAATTGACTAAGGCTTCAAAATTAATTCTACATTGAACGCAGCCCGCGCGCGTAGGTTTCAGCAAAATTGTCGTTTTGAAAAAACAAACAAAACTGGATTTGAAAAAGTCATTCTGGTTTGGGTTTTCATGTAGCGACTTAATTCTACATCCTGTATGAGAGAAAAACATGCTCAAAAACTGCTTCAAGGTATTCATTATTTATAATATGAAGAACATGAGAGTCTACGCCACTATCAAAGTAAAAAAACAAAAGCATTTAAAAACAAACAAGAATGTATCAACACATGATCAAAGTTGACGGTAGAAATCTTATTTCGAGACTGTATAATGCCAGTTGTTAAGTCACAGAGCCTGAACCATGCTGAACCAACTTTCACCCAAATACGAAGTTTGTTGTATATATTTATTAAAGTAGTATCAACAACTGAAATGACTACCCATCTTAATAAAGAAGTCAAAATGTGTAGAGTGAAGTTATTAATAAGATTTTTGCATTTTTTTAAGAAAGGGAAAGCTTATGCAACTTCTTATCAACACTGTACTGAAAAGATGTGATAAATTTGTTACTATTTAATTTTTGTTCAATTTCAAAGGTTAATGAACCCTTTAAAATCATACTAAGATTTTAGTGTTCAAACTAACAATATTTGATTTTAAATGTGATAGTTATGGATGTAATACCTTGAACTAAAAGGCAAAGAAGAAATATGATTGAGTCCCAACGCTATGCATTAAGTCAGCATAATTTACTGATTAGAGTTCTCGCATGATAATGATTGCAAATCCCTTACATTTGAAATGTATCTACATTTTTAAAAACATGTTAAGAAATAAAAATAAATTCATACATAATATATAATAGGAAGAAACTAACAGGTGGCCCAGCTGAATGGAGGAACGGAAAGAAGAAGTAGAATACACTTGTAGGTGGCAGTTATTTCAAGAACCCTGTCTTGAGTTCTTAGAAGTAGGTACAGTGAATATTACAACACAGCTCTGATAAATTTTAAAATGAGTCATTATGAAAATGTATGAAATAATGTCAATATTTTGATTGTAGATAACCTGTGAGTCACATGTATTGAGCAACTTTTTCTACAAAAGGAGAAGTTTTCCTTTGATTTGCTATATTTGTAATGATGAAAATACATTGGATGTACCACTTGATGTGCTTGCAAGTCACTCCAATTCTCATCCAGTATAATGATGTACCCACAGAAAGGATCGACATAAAACAAAATTACACAAAAGTATTTGCTTGGAAAATGCAAAAATTAACATGGACTGAATCCTACCATATGTAATATATATATAACAGTGTTGATGTATTGGTAACTGAATGGGTGAATTTCAATAAATACACATTTGTTTGAAATTTTTGTATTTTGAATTTTTTTCCTCCCTCCCTCATAGGTTTTTAATTTTCATGTGACGTTAAACGTAGAATTAATTTTGAACAGCCTAATGATTATCAAACAATTTCTTAACATATGATATACGATATATATGTGTCACACTAACAGTATCCATGAATATCCAAGATCATTAACAATGATTTTCATATAATATGATTAAGGTGGTCTCATAAAGGTGATGCCTCATAAAAATGATGCCTCGTCTTGGTGAGCTTTGTAATCTGTGATTACCTATGTTTCTTATTACCGGTAATATGAACATCGTAAAAATGTTGGTAGCGTATTGTAATTTTGAAATTCAAGTTAATCATATAACCCATCTTCTATTAAAAGAGTTTCAAAAAATCAGACGGCAATGACTTCAAGTCCAAATATTATCAAATATAATTCCGATTGTTTCATACTGATATTCATTCTATATTCAATTGTATATTTTCAATCAATTTACCATTCAATTTTATCTTTTCCATTGCAATATTCTATTATTATTACATTTAAAATCATTATCACTGGATAATTCAACCATAGAGAATATTATATAACAATTTTTATACTACATTTCCATTGACATTTTGTCTTGTTAAAAATTGCTTGCATTGCATAATTTAGACTAGCTAATATAGCTTTTAAATTATTATCTTTGATCTCATTCAACATGACATTTGGTAAAAGTTTAATTCATCAAATTCTTTGTTCAGGATAGAAATAATAGATGGTCATCTATAACCTCTTTGTAATCATTTTATCTCATTCTAATTGTAATGAAAATGTACTGTACTTTGGTAATAGTCTAAATGTTATAAAAAAAATTTGGATTATAGTGAACATTGAATTAATATTTCTGGAGTTTTATTCTGATCACATTAACCCTCTTTCTCTCCCTGAACCTTTCCTTTTGGTATTAAATCTCCCTTTTCAATTTTCAGGGATTCAGCAATGTATCAAACATCTTCATTTCTATATAATATACACATAACAATACTTATTAATAATAAGTGTCAAGCCTCAGTGTCCATGAGGTTGTCATTTAAATCCAGTCCTGGTGTTTTCCCCCAAAATTAGCTTAAAATAGGTTCTTCCTGTATGATGTCTGCACTCAAATCATCTATGTATCAAATAAATATTTGATTCTTTTTCTTTAAATCATCCTCATGAATCATATAATGATCTGCAGGTTTATTTAATAATTATGGATGCCAAAAAACAATGCAATGGTAAAACTGTGTATAAATAATTCAAACTGTATATTTTACTTATTTTAAAAGTACTTTCAAATCAAGCACTCTATTGTTTGTTTGATTTCTTCTATTAATAACATATATATACAGTGTCTTTAGTCCAATTTAATCATCAATGCTCCTTTTTTCCTACATTCACTGTTATTTCAGTCATTAAACTTCATTACAACTCTAACTCAAATTTCATGTCTGAATAAATCTGCACAGACAATTGATATGACTCACAACAAAGCATGAATTGTCTTTGGCACCCCTGTTCAAATTCCAAACAGTAATCATTCTAATTCTCAAATATTTTATGGAATCAATTTGTCTTTCAAAAAATTAATGATTCTCCAAGATTATAGCTTCTTTTTGTCAAATTTCAAACTATGCACATCTTCTAATCTACTCTGTAATCAAAACACATGTAATGTAGACAATCATCACCAAAACACCATATACTATACCAGTAGTATAGAAAAAATATATACACAAGTTTCTCATCCCAAAATTAAAATTTCACTTCTTATGTATTGCTCCGAGAAACTCAATTTCTTGTTTAGTCAAGTGACACCAAATAATATTACTAAGATAACATCAGTGCTACTTATTTCCAACAATGTGCAAATTGATGCCTTGAATATTTCTTTATTACCATGATCTTCAATCTCTGATACATACATGTGCAGGTGAATTTGTCACTTTCATGTAATAAGCCAATTTATACATTCATAAATTTATCAAGACGGGATTTTTTGTAAAAATATGTGTCTATTTAATTTTACTCTGAATATCTTGCATCATGGAAATACATGTACCTTTGAAGTCAGTAAAACAACATTTGGGTTATAATGTAAAATATTTTGTGTCGTCCTGTTCAGATGTTCTAAATAAACCTGTACTGATTTAGTATTAATAACCTGACTGTTATTTTGTTTAAACTTTAGACCCTCGGTCGTTTTCTTATGAGCACGTGTAACTCTACACTACATTTTATAAATTCTAGGTTGTAAACCAATTTTTATTATCTCAATTACCAGTCAGCAATGAAGAGAAATTCTTTCTCTTGCCTCATTTATATCCCCGATATTGAGTCCAATATAATCACAACAAAATTCTGAACACAGCGGTGTTCTAATCATACTTATTCAATCAATACACTGCGTGTATTATACAACATGTGGTGTAAAACCAGTAAAATCATGACAAAATCTGAACAGCGTGTTCAATCAATACACAGCATGTATTGTAAAACCACATGAATCATGTGTAAAACGAAATGCACGGATTATCAATCCTTTCAACCAAGACTTCGTCTTGGAGAGATAAAATTCGTTTTCAAAGGTTTTACAAACCTTTTTTTTTAGACCACGTCTTGGAAATTTATTTAACACCGCAATAATCATATAATCGACAGGACTCATGTCCCGATGTCGCCAGAAAAATGTTTAGCACAATGGGCGCACTATTTATACGGTATGTGACGTCACTTCCAGGTAGGTTTTAAGCTTTTTTGAAGGGCGATCCCGAGCATTATAGCCAGGAAATATGCTACTTGATACTCTGATATGTCGAAGGCTGGATGAAAAGAATGGGATACGTTTTCATACGCTTACCTCTTTGATGGTGGTTTCCGATATGCTTAAAATAAATTTTCTTTGTTCCCAACTCTTGGTGTCTTAAAAAATTGCGTTATTTATTTATTTTGGTTTGTAGCTCAAACACAACAAATAGATAGCGGAAATCTTGTTGTTTTTAAATGATCGACATTAATGGGTACTGGGCAATAATGGGTACTTGCATGTTACTGTATCTGCTTCATGTTCACAATTTGAACATGTCGCTAGAATTAATTTTTAGAGTAATGGCAGATAAATTAAACGACAAATAAAAATCAATATATTAACTATTATGACACAAACTCTGGGAAAAGATGTGACTGGATGATTAATGAAATAAGTGTACAAAGTGGATATTGTTTTATATATTATTATTAAAATGAAATTTATCTTCATCTTATTTTAAATTTATTTCAGCTGCTAATTCATTATTTTGTAATTGATCAATATTTATAACAGATTAAAAGACTTATTACTTAATTTTGATTCTTTTTTATTGGCACATGTTGATTTTAATAATACCTTAGAAGCAGCTGGTTTAGATTCAGCTTCCTTACTGGCGCCAGAAGAAGGTACTGATGTTTGAATAAGAGCTGAAGTCTGTTTGCTGTTAGCCACAGTTTGTTGAACATTATACCCACTCAAAAACTGATCCATCTGTATATAAACAAAACAGGGAAAGAAATAAATTTGGTTAGAAACATCATGAAAACTTAATATTAAACTAGATGCTGTCATTAGACAGTAATACCCGCACCAAGTGTTAGCCTCTAAATAACACTCTCTTGTACCAGTTTTAGTCAAAAAGAAGGCCACATGCAATTTCCGGTACTTTTTAAAAATTATAATTTTCATAAATGATGAGTTCACATCCAATAATACACATATTGCCTTTATGAACAATTTGGGGTTGAACTGTTTGCATCTGTTTGTGATCTTCATATTATTTCCATTAAAAACCCGTTTTTAAATATGACACAAACATTCTTAGGATTTTATATTTGTATTTGTGCCCTCATGCAGAAAAAAATATGATAAAATTTAAAAAAAAAAATCCCTACCTACCTAACCTAATTTTTTCATCAGTGTTACCCTAAACACATAATTGTTTTTCTTAGGCCTAACTGTTAGGTAACATTATTTTGGGGGAAAATATTATATTTTATACACTTTATTTAATGTTTCGTTCAATAAGGAGTACATCACAATATGTGGGTGTCCCATACCACCTTAAAGCTGAAAATTGTGCTTTACATGGTTAATTACCTAGTGAAATTGTGCAAGGGGTTTTAAAGAATAAAGTTACGAAAATACATGCAATATGTTACAATTAAATGATCTTTGTCTGAAGTGACGTACACAACACAGGTCTACAGCTTGCATTAGCGGGTACTAGTTTTACCCAGCTCTTTGGTTTGATGAGTATCACATGGTGTACATGCATGTGTGTTTTCGATATGCAGAATAGGATTAATTAACACGAATAAACGTTTCTTTTGTGGTGATCAGCTAAAGGAATTCATATTGTGCTAATTGGATTATCATTATGATGTTGACCAATATTATTAATAGGTAAGTATAATACATGTAGTAGTGCAATATTATGAGACACCGGTATACAAAACAGTTAAGTTTTACTTTCACTTTCTAAAATGTGATCTCCCTTTGCCAGCATACTGTATCATCATCTTTATTTAAATAAGCTTATCTACAGTTTCTGTCATTTTATTTGCAGATTTTTTTTATTTTTTCATTTGTCAGACTTACACTATTGAGCTGACTCCATATTGACCCTATTTTGTATTAAATTTGGGTATTAAATATCATGTTTATATGAGTTATGATAGGGAGGAAGGGGAAGGGGCCTTAACCGTTCCCCATCCCCAGGATGTGTGGATTAGATATACATTTCTAGTGAGAATGAAGGCATGCTGCAGCTTTTTTTTCCCATTATACCCCCTACCCCATCATCATACACCAGTAATAGAAAAAGAGTTAATGGCTAATTTTCTTTTATTTTAAATTGCTTATTCTTTTTTGTCAAGAGATATGTGGTATGTCAAGATTTATGACTCATGAAAATTTGTGCATTTAAATCCTGATTGTTAACATACATGTATAATTATAAATAAAAAAATACATGTGATATTATACTAGGGATCATGCAATCAATTGCAGAATTGCCAATCGGTTATTTATAACTCATTTTGACTGATTAATTTGTTAATCATTTTGAAAATATAGACATTTCTAAATACATGTATAACATATTATCAATAGATTGATTTTGTAACTATTTAGGGCCCCACTCTGCAGATGCCCTATAGTGATCATTCTGTCCAATTCTGCTGATCATATGTCAAGATACATTAGATACATTTAAGACAAATTGGCCCCTGCCCCTTGGGTTATTCCCCCACCCCCTGGAGTTGTTTTTAAACAACCCCCCCCCCCTCCATTGAAATAGGAAATTATAATACATTTTAATAACTGTTGAGATCCTTACCCTAAACCATATTTATTCTTCCTCCTTGTGTCATTGCACATCAATTGGTATATAGGTTATGCCCCCTTTGAGATGCCCAGTGACTTTCCAGAGTTGGAACTAATCAAGTATTAATCTATCTTATTCATATGAAGTGTAATTTCTAGCCCTAGCCCAATGTTGACCCTGCTTTGTTTTTTACAGCAAGCTCTAGGTTTTTGTTGACTGACTTTACAATTTCTACAATTACATATCACATTTTGTTTATCTTTAAGATTAAAAAGCAATTTCCAAAATCTCTTTATGTACATCTGACATCATACAGAAAAATACCAATCAAGAAATGATTTTGCTACTGTAAAAATGTGAGAAGAGACTCTGAATCTCCCCACCCCCTGAAAACATGAATAGTTAAATATTTTTAAAATATCCTCAAAATCATCAAAATTCACACTCCTAAATCATATATATTTTTGTTTCTTCAACCATGACCATGTCAAGGCAAATCTTTTTGTGGTATTAGTAGGTCATGGCCTCTGGGGGTCACCTTAACCCCACCCCACCCTCCCAAAATCAGAAATGATCAAATAACTTGAAAAAAATGCTTGTGATCCCCACCCCTAAAGCATAATTTTATATATTCTTCCTCCTTATGCATCTTATGGTACGTTATTTCAATCACAAGATATAAGAGGTGGTCCAGGAATAAAGTTTTTTTATGGGACAGAACATAATTTTGCAGATAGTATTGACCCTCAGAATTAAATTTATATTTCTAAAACCTTATTGCATATCTATAGCTCAGCCCCTGTTATATCCCTATAAATGATGTGGCTATTCATTAAATCATGAGAGGAGTTCTAAGTAGGTTTTTTTAGGAGTGATAAACGTCAATTTTCAGCTACTATTTGACTCCCTGGATGAAATTTAAATTTTTAAAACCTTATTGCACATCTATAGGACAGTCCCTATCATATCTCAAGAGATGACATAGCTACTGCATCAGTTGTAAGAAGAGTTAATTATTCTGATGGTCCAGTAATCGGAAGGTTCAAAAGTTCGTCGGTTCATTAGTTTGAAGGTTTATATATATATAAAGGGTTCAATAGTCAGAAAATCCAAATAGTGTAAATTGCTGAAGTTTTGAACTACACCAAAAATATACTGACTTTTTGCGCATGCCCACCATGTAAGGCGGTTGGGAATTTTGAGGGGTGACTATTTCTGCCGAAAAAAAAACAATTTTAATGTATTCATTTAACTAAAGAAAGTGAAAAAAAATGTTGAGAGACTTAATTAATGACTATGTGGTGATTTTGTGGTGACTTTATGATAAACAAAACCTCTGGATTCAATTTTTCAACAAACTGAAGGTTCCTTTGTCCGGCCAAGGCGCGGTGAGTTAAACTCATACTAACATTCCAATGTCTAACTTACAAAACATAAACACAAAGAAGAGAGCGCTACGGGAAAGTATGGACTCTACGGATGAAAAAGAAAGCAGCAGTCCCGAAGGATATCAACTTCATGAGATTATGTCAGGCATATCCAATTCAAAATACCCTTGCAAATTTCATGTTAAGACTAGACAGTCAAGGTCGTCAAATGGATGAACTCGCAAAAGAAGTTCAGGGTCGAAATGGCATTCAAGAGCGTCTAGAGCTAGTTCAAGAACAAGCTAATGATACTGTTTATTCTGTAACTGAAATAAATAATTCACAAGAAATTATGGCCAGAGAGATTAGCCGCCTCAAAGACTATGTCATCAAACTAGAATTTAGAGTCAATGTACAAGAGAAACAAATTCTCGAATCAAAGTCTCGTTCAATGGAAAATAATGTGATAATAAGTGGGCTTGATGAAAAACCAAACGAAAATCTGGCAAACGTCGTAAGAGATGCGTTTATGCATGAACTGGGTCTAGACGAAAATGAGGTTGATTCACTCCATATCCTCAGTCTGTTCAGAATGGGAGAAAAAGACCCCAAGCGAAAATATCCAAGACCTATCTGTATCCAGTTTGGATATAAAACACACAAAGACAAAGTGATGAGCAGAGTGAGGGTTTTAAAAGAAAAGAAATCCCGTATTCGAATAGCTGTCCAGCAACCCGAAGAAATACGCGAAAAAAGAAAACGGCTGTATGATATCCAGAAAAAGTACTCAGCTAAAAATATAGAAACAAAGTTAAAAGGAGACAAATTAATTTTCACCAAAAGTGGAAATGTTTATCGAGACAAAACAGGAACCAGACCAACAGCCGAGGAGGTTATCTCAGGTAACCAGGTGAAGATAACGGTAAACAAAGGCAAACACATTGAAGACAACCAAAACCGGTTCGAGTCGCATGCCACGTCAGTGAATTCATACAAACAGGTCAAAGAGTCGCTGATCGAAATACTCAGACTGCCAACGATATCCAGCGCAAGTCACAATGTGTACACCTATCGGTTCGCAGGTAGTGACGGTACTGTACATGAGGGCTCTGAAGATGACGGCGAGCACGGGGCTGGGAGAACTCTACTTAGTGCCATGATCGACAACGGAATCCAGAACGCGTTGACTGTGGTCTCCAGATGGTTCGGAAACAAAATCGGTATGCGTCGCTTCACCCATATCGTCGATGCGGGTTTAAGTGCCGGGAAAAACATAAATCCGTCGTAGCCAAAACGTTTTGACTCTGAATGCAAGTGCGCAAACACTGCTACATGTATTTACATGTAAATAGTATTTTTCTCTTCGGCATTCTTTTCACTGCATATGATCCGGATGTATTCATAGTTTTGAATTTATTTACTAACTCATTAACTGGTTATTTATTTTAGTAATTTTCTATCTCTGAAATGTGTTTCTGATTTTTCTAAACATCCCGAAAATATGTTACTTAATTTTTATCTATTCCTGAAATAATTAATTTACTCATAAACTGAGATATTTATTTTTGTATTTTCTAACTGTGCTCCCGATTTTTTTTTTTGACACAAGTTCATCCCGGAAATATTCTGTCTACTATATAGTATACAATACATGTACTTTTATTTGATTTTTTTCTTCTTTTGTAATTAACATGTTTATTTATTATTATTATTATTTTTGTTTCTCTTATATAATTACTTACACATAGTATGTTTCTGTGGTCTCTGTACACTCCAGAAACATTATGTTCGGTTTAGAATTATTCCGGAATTATTTTTATCGATTCTATACTATTTTTACCTTTACACACCAACAAAGGGCATCCGGTTTGATTTGCTGTAGTAACGAGGTATGATGCCTACTTTTTTTGTCTGTTATGCATCTTTATTTGTTTATTAAGCTTCAAAAAATTCAACCACTAGTCTTTAGGTGGTAAGAAATGCATACCCTTTTTCTGATTTATTAAACGTCAGTGCTTTTATTTTACACTACATTTAGATCGATAGGTTGTAAGACTGTAAATTTGCAGCAGAGTTTGCACAAGAGAATATTATATACATTGCAGCCTGTCTCCCTTAAATATATTTTTATTTAGATAGGAGGGCATGTGTTGATATCTCCTGTCCGTTTCCATAAAATTTATTATTTTTCAAACTATTTTAACTCTACCTGATAATAACTTCAACTTATATAGGCAGTTTAATAGCATACCAATGTAAATAAATGATAAATAACACCAATTCATGCGCTGAATCAACGCCTTTGCTATGTCAAGGCACTTTTTTCTCTTCTATACATTGTTTATCTCTTTTAACTGTCTTCTGCAGGGGCAAAGTATTATTAAATAAATCTAAAGGTAATGGACAACAAAACACTTAATGAAAACAAGTTAAAAATACTATCAGTAAACTGCCAAGGGCTTAATGACTTCCATAAGAGGAAAGATGTTTTCAGAAATCTTAGAATAAAAAACTACAATATCTATTTTTTGCAAGATACACATTTTAGTGAAAAAGATGAAATGTTGATACAGTCTCAATGGGGATCTAAACCTTTCTTTAACTCATTCAGAACAAACTCAAGAGGGGTGGCAATTCTCTTAAATAACAATTTTGAGTGTAAAATACTTAATGTAGACAAAGACGAAAGTGGTAATTATCTTATATTAGACACTACTGTTGAAAATATGCACCTTTTACTGGTAAATATCTATGGCCCAAATTCAGATACACCAAATTTTTACTCAGAATTAAGAAATAAAATTGACTCTTATCTTAATACACATCATATTATAATTGGAGGTGATTTCAATTTGGTAATGAATAAAGACTTAGACTCTATGAATTATAAACATTTGAATAACCCGAAAGCAAGAATAGAAGTTTTGAAATTAATGGAGATATTTAATCTTGTGGACATATTTCGAGAAAATAATGCAAATTTAAAAAGATACACATGGAGAAGAAAAAGTTCTATAAAACAAGCCAGATTAGATTATTTCTTAATATCTGAAACTCTAACAAACAGAATACCACATGTTAAATTTGAAAATAGCTATCGTTCAGATCATTCTCCAGTAATTCTTGAATTTAGATTAAATGAATTTATGAATGGGAAGGGCTTTTGGAAATTCAACAATTCCCTATTAGTAGATACTGTTACAATATATATTAATTCTATAAAAAAGACAATTGGGGAAGTAAAAAAACAATACGTTTGTCCTATATACAATATAGATAATTTAGATAATATAAGAAATGCAGATATTCAATTTACAATTAATGATCAACTTTTTATAGATATTCTTCTTACTGAAATAAGGGGTAAATCGATTTCATACTCTGCTTTTAAGAAAAAAAAATCAAATGAAAGAGAAAAGGAACTAGAAAAAGAGATTACTTGTCTTGAGCAGAATATAACAGAAAACTCCTTAGATGTACTATCAAATAAACAAGATGAGTTACTCAACATAAGAAAAAATAGATTAAAAGGTCAATGTATCAGGTCAAAGTCTAAATGGATTGATGAGGGAGAAAAGCCATCCAAATATTTCATTAACCTCGAGACTCGGAACTACATAAGTAAACAAATACCAAATATTGAAAAAGATGACGGGTCAGTAATTTTTGATCAAATGGAAATATTAAAAGAAACTAAATCGTTCTATGAATACCTGTATAAGAAAAGAGAAATTATAAATGAAGGTAGTTTTCATGAAAAATTAAAAGAAGTAAAGTGTCCTAAACTTAATAGAGTAGAGTCAAATACCCTTGAAGGCCCTATAACTGATACAGAAGTTCTGAATTTCCTTAAGAAAATGAAAAATGACAAAAGTCCAGGCCCTGATGGTTTTACTAGTGAGTTTTTTAAATTCTTCTGGAGAGATTTAGGAACATTTATCACAAGAGCAATAAACCACTCTTTTAAAATAGGTAACTTTTCAGAAATAAATAAACTGGGTGTAATAACATGCATTCCCAAATCGGGAAAACCTAAACAATTTCTGAAAAATTGGCGCCCCATTACTCTATTAAATGTTATTTACAAACTAGCCTCAGGAAGTTTAGCTGAACGTATGAAAAGTGTTCTAGATAAATTGATAAATAAGGACCAGACTGGATTTTTGAAGGGAAGATTTATTGGGGAAAATATAAGACTTATTTATGACCTTATGTATTATACAGAGCAAAATGATATACCAGGCCTTTTAATGTTAATTGATTTCGAAAAGGCTTTTGACACCATCTCATGGAGTTTTATCTCAAAAACATTAGACTTCTTTAATTTTGGACCCTCCTTCAAAAATTGGATAAAAACATTCTATAATGGAATAAAGGCTTGTGTGATTCAAAATGGTATAATTTCAGAATACTTTTACCCAGAAAGGGGCTGTAGACAAGTTGATCCAATATCCCCATATCTCTTTCTTCTTTGTGCCGAGATTTTAGGAATATTAATAAGATATGAAAAAGACATTAAAGGTATACTTATAGATGGAGAAGAATACAAAATATCACAATATGCAGACGATACATCAATTATAATGGATGGTACACCGCAATCATATGATGGTAAAACTTCTAGAATCAATTTTGAAAATCAGTCTCTCTGAAATATGGAGAAATGGTCCAGATTATTCGTACAATATATGTAAAAACCTAGAAAATTCTTTTTGGAAAGAAGTGTTCCTCAGCTGGTTAAAAGTAAATGAGCAAACCCCACTTAGTAAACCCCAAATTGTAGATGAACACATATGGCACAATCCCAAAATTTTAGTAGATAATAAATCGATATTTTTCAAAAGTTATGTTAATACTGGATTTATTTTTGTTAGTGATCTACTTAATATAGATGGAACATTCATGAACTTTGAGGAATTAAAAAACATTAATCCAAAGACAAATTTTATAGAGTATGCAAGTTTAAAAACTGCAGTTATGATCAGACTGCATACACAAGATATACACTTACAAAACTTGCAAAACACAATACAATATGGACCAATTATCCCCAATCATATTTTATTGTTTATTAATACATGTAAAGGTTGTAAACCCATGTACAACTTACTATTAGATAAAAAAAGAGAAATATGTACATCTATATCAAAATGGAGAGAAAAGGGTTACAACTATTCACAAACTTCTTGGCATAAAATTTTTGAACTCCCATTTAAGTCTACACAGGAATCAAAACTACATTGGTTACAATATCAAATACTTCATAGGATTGTTCCTACAAATAAATATCTTTTTAATATAAAAAAAGCAGAGTCTGCTGTATGCACCTTTTGTAAAACAGATGAAGAGAGTATTATCCACTTATTTTATGAATGTAATATAGTAAAAGAATTGTGGTGTGATGTTGAAGAGTGGATTTTGACACAGTTTGAAATCTCAATTACATTTGATCTACAATCAGTTCTTTTTGGAAAATATAATAATAAAGAAAGTTATACATTATTTAACTTGATAGCTCTTATTGTGAAGCAATACATTTTTTCATGTAAATATAAAAGTAATCCACTACCTAATATACATGTATTGAAAAAGGTCATAACAGAAAGACTTTTGACTGAAAAATATTTGCTGTTGAAAAATTGTAGATATGAGGAATATGAAAGCCACTGGCAGAATATTTGTGAAAAATTGTAGTGATATAGATATGGTCAAGTTGTTTTTTGTTTTTGATGTTTTCCCATTTCTGGGAATCTTCATATCATTTCAATTGTCCTTAATTGAGTATAGTATGGTTTATACATGTATACAATACCTGCACCTCTCTCGCTCTCTCTCTCTCTCTCTCTCTCTCTCTCTCTCTCAAAATCAGCTTTCACTTCATATGAACTGTACAAATTATATAACCAATTAGCAATAATTTAAAGATATTATAAGATGACTCTACAGATGCAGCAATCACCTATTATGTCATGTGTGTACATATGTTGTGAATATGAAAACTCAATAAAAAAAAAAAAAAAAAAAAAAAAAAAAAAAAATATAACGACTAGAAAGTATTATTCTACGTAACTACAACAGTACTATATTTAGTTTTGTGTGGGCAAATTTCCATATATTGCTATTTTTTTAAGCTTAGTTTAACTCCTGCTATGGAAACTCTGATCGTTTTGCCCATATTCAGTGAGAACATATTAACTTCTAGGCCTAGCAATGAGCCCGAAGTTGAAAGACCTTCTATGATTATGTTGTGCTTCATTATAACACGTACAAATTCATTTTGGTAAAGGGGAAGAATTTTTAGAAATCTTAGATATAAAAATGTATGTAATTGAAATATTTCAAATATATGAAAATGTATCGTTATTGGTGCAATTTTCAATCATACATTTACTTTCCTTGGCAAATACGTATTCATTAGTTGCCAATGATATTTTGTACGTTTAAAACTGACCTTATTGAATTTGACTTTGTTCAAACCTTAAAGTCTATGGTGTATTTAAATGCAGCAGTCAACACTGATTTTATTTTGCTTAAATATCAAGCTTTCATTATCATATAGGGAATCACAAAATCTAAAGAAAACATGTAAAATGGTCAACTTCTGGAAATCTTTTTAATTAATCTAAATCACAAGCAGTCTTTCAATATACAGGAAATATTGTTTTTTTACTTAAAATTCCGAGAATTTTTTCATTACGGTCATCTGCATCATTTATGATTATTTTGATTGATTTACATGGGCTGTTACATTCAAAATTAATATTTTATAAAGAAAACACATTAATTTTTTTGTTTTACTTAAAGTTTAGGGAATTCTTTCATTGCAATTCCCTGCATCAATTTTGATTAACAGAATGGTAGATTATAAATGAATATTTTATACAGAAAATCATATTGTGTTTTACTTAAAATTCAGAGAACTCTTTTACTGCAATTCCCTGCACCAATTTATATTGATTTACCCGGAATGGTACATTATGAAATGAATATTTTATACAGAGAGCATTGCATTTTACTTAAAGTTCAGGGATTTCTTAATTGCAATCTCCTGCGCCAATTTTGATGATTTTCACAGAAAGGTACAAAAGTAAAAATTCAGAAAAATTCATTGCAATTCTCTGCATCTTTTTTTCATTTACACTGAATGGTACGCCGGTGCATTATGAAATTATTATTTTATAAAGAAAATATAATTTGAAATTGGTTTTGGTTGATGAACACGGAACGGTACATTATGAAATTAATATTTTAAATGACTTCTTTCGTTGAAATCATCATCCTTCATCGATTGTGGTTTATTAGGAATATTTTTTTTTTCAAGGACTGGTACATTTTTAGATTGATATTTTATATAGATGTTTACAGGCAATTTGTGCGTGCAATCAAACGTAGCTGTGCTATTCAGTTATTCCTAACATTGTCTTACATTCCAGTTATCATTCGGTTAGAAGGATAATACAAGTTCATCGTGTCATCATGACTTGATTTTTAATAACATTTAACATAATTATATCAACCAAGACGAACCGGAAAAGAATGAACCTGAACCGGAAAAGAATGACGACAATCATAGATCTAACAATTTCTTATTGTAAATGTATGTGCTTTAGACTCCAAGAAATAAGAATACATCCCCCGATACATATTTATAACATTTTGCAATATAACATTTTGCGTTGATCTCAACGAAAATATTATAACACAAAATGTGATCATTACTTATGATCACTCAAAACCTGTATCATGATAACAACGAATAATACACCAGTAATCAAGACCTTACCGATACTGGTACTGTACCAGTATGTCCATTATGTATACCAAATTAGAAATAGTTTAAATGTTTGCTTCCTATATCACCTCTTTCTATCAAGTTATAATATTATATCAATCATAGAGGACTTTGTACTTTTTCTAGTGCCACATAAAAATACTTGAGGGCCATTTTTCACCTATAAACTATTAAATGAAAATATTGCAAACATTAAATCAATATTCTGTCCCTGGACATTGGGTCCTTACCGTCAACTGACCTTGATCGTTTAATAAACTGTACGTGTACGCGTACATGTAAAACAATAAGATTCAACATTTTCAACATGTTCAGCTTACTCTCACTGTTTATGAAATAATTCTATGACTTCGATGAAACCAAAAACACAGTAATTCTTAATTTATTCTCTGCTTCACTTAATACAACGTCTGATATACACGAAGTCTATATTTTTATTTAAAAATGCTACAAGTTTTTACCTCCGTGTACTTTTTGATTCTACACATTTTGTACAACTTGTAGAATTATGGATTAAATTAGGGGATTCCCAATGTTACACGTACTCATACACGTACATGTTTAAATGCTTAACCTCTCTAACGTACTACATTTACTAGTTATTTTAAATATGACTGTTTAATCGGATGATTATATAATTTATCTATTATGGACATCATTGTACAATAAATATGAGGCTATAAGGACCAATGTCAAGTGATTTCGCCCGAAGACACAGAAAAGTGATATCGGCCTCGCCAGCTCAGTCTACATCGTCTCGGTCAACATCACTTGACATGGGTCCTTATAACCACATATCGAACTACAAAGAAGTCCATAATTAAAACAAATTACAGAGTGCTGTAGTTTACATTTATTATGTTTCAAAGTCACGGTCACGTTTACATTGAAATTGTTTTGATGTTGCATGTGCATAACACGACGTCACATTTTTATCCTGTTGAAATAGCTTTATTAAAAACGGAGAAAACCTCAACTTAGAACTGGTTTAAAGCAATAAAATTTCAGATTTGACAACTCTGAGATGTGTTTTATTCAATTCTTCAAAAATCTCAAAATGTGCAAAAAATATCATAAGCACCCTTTTCTCATGGACTCAATCATATATTAATGAAATATGAAGAAACTATTTCTGAAGATGGATGATTCAATCTGAGAGTCACTGAATTTTTTTTTTTCAACAACACAGTTTTGGTTATACAGTCATGTAGTATAATGGTACTCATAATTTATGAAGACTATCCAGGATAACTTGTCAAATTAAATGTTTATTGAAAAGTGATAACCAATTGTTATACTAATATACATAATGATTAAAAATTAGAATATTCAAATAGAGATTTCTGTGTTGAAGTGTGTAGGGTAATTACTAAACAAGAATTCAGACTTTAGCAGAAATTGTTTAGAAAATTAATATATATCTAGATAAATCAAAGAAAGAAAACACTTTCAAAGGGTTATATTCTTTTTTAAAGTTATAATTGACATTCCACATAAAGAGTTAAAAAAAATATACCTGTGAAAGATTCAGATTGGTGTCAATACTTATAAGTATCAGGAATGGCAGAACTTTGATAGCTAGCAGATCTTTTGTAATTCCAAGTTTGGCATGGGACATTGTGACTTGATATATTCCTGTAAGAAATTAATAATACAATGTCATATAATACAAATACAATATACAGGTGAATTGGGGTCTGATTCACTCTGTTTATAAAAAAAAAACCCACCCCTAATAAAAAAAAGCACCCATAAAATTCCAGCATTTTAATTCCTAGAAAATAGGTCCGATTTAATATCAATGGGGAAGAAAAGTGGTTCAAAATTTCTGCATTCAATTTTTTCACTTCAAATAGGAATTTGTTACTCCATTTCTAGGAGCATGTAGACAACTTTGCTTTGTGCCAAGTTTAGTTAAATTGGCCCAGTCGTTCTGAAGAGGAGTAGGAAAATGCGAAAAGTTAACGACAATGACAACCCCAACAATGCAAACCACAATGATGACAGTTAGACAAATTGGATCAGAAAAACTCACTTGAGCTTTCAGCTCAGTTGAGCTGAAAATTCTAAATAAACAAAGTTAATTGAAACAGAATGACCAACAGCCATAAAGACTATAGTCCCCTCTGGTTTCACAAGTAGGAGACTCTTCAAAGATAAAAATTCCAGTGAAAATGCACATCTACACACAATATGGTATGTCCTTGACTCCTTTTAAACTACAAAGTTTCATGAAATTCTATTCAGTAGTATAAGAAGAGTTGCAATGGCAAAAACAAGAGGCCCATGGGCCACATCGCTCACCTAAGCAATGATAGACATAACTAGATATGATCTCGTTACTCATAACGAGTAGGTCTTCCGTGCCATTTCTTTTTTAAATTATGTGATGATGAATAATTGATACAATTTCAGAATTACTCCCCCTCCCCCCTTACTTTCAGATAATGTATAAAAATTACCTTATTACGTAATAAATGGGCATGGCAATGATTTATTCAAACATATGTCAGGATCAACAACTTTGCATTTATAATGGATTACAAAACTTTATTGTTTTAAAGTTATTTGTAGTAGAATTTACGAGTCATTTGGCCCCTAATTAAAGGGGCCAGCCCCTTTTTCTTGATTTGGAAAGAACTTTTGATACTCTACCACTTTTGTTATATATGTCTTAACAAAATATCAACTGATAAAAAGATGCAGACCAAAACGTATGAAAATTTTGATTCAAAATTCATACCCAATTTTTGTGCCTGGGCGAGCTCTAAGAAATGGCACCACTGACATAAAACAACTTAACAGGGCACAACTTCAAACTATAGTCTACCTATCCTGAAAATTTCATAGACATATCTCTGATAGTTTCTGAGATCAGCTCTGCACAAAATAGGTTGTAAAATGTACTAAATGGCCGATAAATCGGTACCAGGAAGTGACGATAGGAAAAATATCAAAAAAGTATTAAGTCCCATTCTGTGAAAAAATGGTTGAAATCGGTCGAATATAGTTTTCCAAAAATCGTTTGCACAAAATTTGTGGAAAAAAAAACAATAATAAGAAACAGTACAAAAACAATAAGGTCTTCCGCTGAAAACGGACGACCTTAATAAAATCAGCTTTATGGAGTCATATACAAAATATCTGAACAATGTCGTATAATAGATCCTGTACATAAAAAATTCCTCTGCATATTCTTATGTTTATCATTGCCCCCTTTTGTAAAACGATGATTTTACAGTCATATTACATATTGAGCATTGCAGTTCTCGAGAAAATGATCAGATTTAAACAAATGTTTATATATTTATTATAAACCTACATCAAACTTTGAACCCCTTGTGAGGCCAAAGAATTGTCTAGGGGCCAGAGTCTAAACAATTTTAAAAAATCAACAATAATTCAAAATGCTTGCCTATAAGTAAAACCATATATAATAACATTTGAGTTTTTGTGGATAATTTAAATGTTTCCCTTTGTAAAATTGGACACCCCCCCCCCCCCCCCCCCCCCCCATGTGGCCCAACCCTAGTCCTGAAGATTATGATTTGACAAATTTTAATCTACACTATCTGAACTGACTTTTCTAGGCAAATTTCCCTATATATTCCTATGCAAAAGTTTGAACACCCCCCCCCCCATTGTGGCCCCACCCTACCCCCAGTATCACAATTTGAACAAACTTGAATATTCCATACCTAAGGACGCTTCCACACAAGTTACAGCTTTTCTGCCTGATCGGTTTCTGAGAAGATTTTTAAAGATTTTTCTCCATATATTTCGATGTAAAAATTTGATCCCCCATTGTGGCCCCACCCCCTACCCCTGGGGATCATGGTTTTATCAAACTTAAATCTACACTACCTGAGATTGCTTCAACACAAGTTTCAGCTTTTCTGGTCGATCAGTTTCCAAGAAGAAGACTTTTAAAGATTTTTCTCCATATATTTCCTATGTAAAAATTCGCCCCCCCCCCCCCCCCCCCCCCCCCCCCAATCTTTTCTACCTGAGGATGCTTACACAAAAGCAACAGCTTTTCTGGCTGATCAGTTTCAGAGAAGAAGATTTTTAAAGATTTACTCAATATATTCCTATGTAAATATTCAACCACCTATAGTGGCCCCACCCTACTCCCAGGGATCATAATTTGAACAAACTTGAATCTACACTACCTGAGGATGCTTCCACGTAAGTTACAGCTTTTCTGCCTGATCAATTTCAGAGTAGAAGATTTTTAAAAATTTACTCAATATATTCCTATGTAAAAATTTGATCCCCCAGGAGGCCCCACCCCCCCTGGGGATCATGATTTGAACAAACTTGAATCTACACTACCTGAGGATGCTACCACACAAGTTTCATCTTTTCTGGCCAAATGGTTTTTGAGAAGAAGATTTTTGAAAATACCAACAAATTTTCAATGATTTTTTAATTATCTTCCCTTTAGAGAGGGCGTGGTTCTTCATTTTACCAAACTTGAATCCCCTTCACCTAATAATGCTTTGTGCCAACTTTGGTTGAAATCAGCGCAGTGGTTCTGGAGAAGAAGTCGAAAATGTAAAAAAATTATGGACAGACAGACAGACAGACGGACGGACGCCGGACAAAAAGTGATCAGAAAAGCTCACCTGTAAATCATCATGAAAATAACTGGATAAATATAATAATAATACTATACTATACTTAATGGGAAATGTTCATTTGAAACATTTCCCATTTTAAATCTACGTAAGAAATTTGTTTTCGTTCCTGTGAATTTTTATTCATGAAAAATGAAAAAGTGTCAATGAAAATATTTTGGACATTTTCCCTTTTATCGATTTCAACTGTATTTCTTTCACAGGTATGTGTATTTTCATTAAAAATCATCAAAAAGTGATGGAAGCAATAACTTGGGACAGACTATATAGCAGAAAATCGCAGAATCGTTCCGAAACGATTTTGGAGAAAATTAATGAAGTTGCATTGAAAATAACAGTCAAATTAATCATAACAAAACTTTTTGAGAATGTAAATACCTTTCATCTAACAATTTGATATATATAATGGAAGAATTCAACACTTTCTCACCAACGTTTTTCACTCGCTTCAAATTTACACACCATGTTGACATTCGGAACTCTCGGGATTTTTCATAGTAAATGTACTGAGTTAGAGTTATCTCCCGTATGTTCTTTGCTACAGAGACAATAGAGGGGTACTACTAAACCGAGAACTCTAGAGAACGTAAGAGAACTCTAGAGAATCCTAGCGATTTTTTAATATTTATAAGCATTTACAAAGTATTTTTGCATTTATATGATGAAAAATGTTGTATTTCAGTTAAACTATATATTTAAATTATTTGGTTTTAAGTAAATTTCACACACAAATTATACTTGTTTCCTATCATATCGCGGGTTCTATGGTATCGTGGTATTTTTGTTTACGTAAAGTAGCAAGCGCTGAAATTGACATTTGACGTCGGGATATTTTTAGACATAGTTAACAGAGGCACGCTAAACATCCCTGAGGTATATGATGGAGGAAACTTACAACAAGAGGCCCATGGGCCACATCGCTCACCTGAGCAATGATAGACATAATAAAATCAGCTTTATGGAGTCATATACAAAGTATCTGAACAATGTTGTATAATAGATCCTGTATAAAAAAAAAATCCCCTGCATATTCTTATGTTTATCATTGACCCATTTTGTAAAAGAATGATTTTACAGTCATATTACATATTGAGCATTGCAGTTCTCGAGAAAATGATCAAACTTAAACAACTGTTTATAACAAGGTATTATTTTATTTCGGAATAATTATATTCCTCGGAATTCACCTTTTCCTGATGAAAAATTGTAATTGGCCCTAATAGCCTTAGTTACATGAAAAAAATATAAATCGTTGAGATAGTGTGACTTTAGCAGTGGCAAGGGTAATGGAGAAAAATACATGATTTGCTATGCTCTGAATTTATACCAGTATTTATCTTATTTATTTACTTGTTTTAATTTATTTTATTTATTTGTTTTGTATTTTGTATTTTGTGTGTTTGATCTTTATTGATAAATTTTCGTTTGTATGAATCAGATTTGTATGACAAATATCCTAACATCTTCCGGTAGAAAAGGGGGGGGGGGGGGGGGGGGGGTTAGTTTTTCACTGAAAAACTAACCCCCTTAGTTTTTCAGTGAAAAGCTACCCCCCCCCCCCCCCATCCGCGTAAAATCCAGCTGTCTTTCAATTTAGACATGAATATTTGATCTGTAATACGTAAATCATCTCCACAAGCTGTAAATTCACCACTAAAACATCGTAGATGTTGACTGGAAGCAACACTCCTCAAATCTAAACTTACAATGAAACGAAGTGAAGGCTCAAGCATGTGACAATGCGAGGCACCGAAATCTTGGCTAAAACGCAATGACTACGATCGAGACGTACATAATCCAAACTGCGGTCGCGGCAGTTAAAAAATTCACCGATTTCCGAGTTACAATAAAACATCATAGCTGTAAGCTGGACATTATTTACATGACAAGATCCACCAGCACGACATCCTTTGCTCCAGAAGATTTACAGCTCCGCGTCACTTCCGTGTTTGTGACGTCATATTCTTTGTATGCACTGAGAGTTGAAATTGATCGGCGGATCATGAATTGAAATATCTACGAACTTAAAAATTGCATATCTTATCAGTCTCTGGCGACATGAAAATAAATATAATTTCTGCGTGATTTACATGCTAAGCGTTTACACATTACTTAAAGTAGAAATACTAACGTAAAAAATATATTTTCTCATTTTTTACAGGTACTCTAACAGTACGATATAAATAACGTATATATCTTGAACAGGTATTTATATGTGTTGAACAAGTTGTATTCGTTAATTTGATATTTGAATTACCATTTTATTTCAGTTTCTGCATGTGGGTTGTTTTGGATATTAAATTGATGTCTGATTACAGTACAAGTAGTACGATTTTTTATAGGCATCTCTACCGTTAGGAATGATGGAAGTTATGAATGCATGTTTCTTCTTCAGTCAAACTACACAAATAAGCAATGATGTGTAGACATGAATAAACGTCTTTCTATATATAACGTTACAGAAATAAATTTTATCTGTTGAGTTCATCATTTCTTATAAAATTTTCTATAGTAATCAATATTATTTTAATATTTACTGACAATAGGATTCTCCATTAACCAAGTAAATGTATACACCAAGATCCCCTAGAAATTTATAGTTGTTACGCATTAAAACTAACTTTAAAATTTTGAAATTTCTGGATCCGCCTCGATGTTTTAGCCACTGTTAAGAAGCACATATTTAGTGTGCACTTCTTGCAAATACATCCAAATATGACGTAGTTATTACTGTTACGTCATACAGCTGAACTTAGAAGAGCTTCAACAGCATCCAGTGTCAGAAGTTAGATCTTGGAAGAAGGGGGGGGGGGGGGGGGGGGGGGGTGGGGGGGGGGGTGGGTGATAGGCGGAATAATACAAATAGCAATATCAAAAGCGACAAAAAAATTAAAAAGGGGGCTTATTGCGTTCAAGAAATTAAGAAAAACTTCATACATGTTAACATTTAGGTTTTAAAATTTTCATAAATGTCCCGGATGAAGATATTTAAGTGTTCACGCAGTCTGATCCCTTCATGCACTTTCTTTATCCTTCTTTAGAAAAGCGTATACTGCCCATTTCATTCCAACTAATGTTTCTAGGCTATCATTTTTAGAAGTCATGCAAATTTTTAAACGGAGGTGAATTTTTAGTACGGGCACATGCCAAGGCGGAAAAACGTGTCTGTCCCAGGATATATATATATATATATGCAGCACATTTGTGCGATTTGTAATAAATACATGTATGTATTTATAAAAATTATATTATTATATATATGAGAAAAATATATAACGTTAGGTGCCTGTGAAATACACATACCTGTGAAAGAAGTGCAATTGAAATTGACGAAAGGGAAATATCCAAGATATCTTTATTGACACATTATAAAGACACAATGCAAGTGCGCTGTGCGATTAGGTAGAGATCTGTATTTTTTGCACTTATGTAGAGATCTGTATTTTAATCAGATTGCGAGTTTTAACTCGTAAAATTTTACAGGAACAAAGCAGAGATTGAATATTGAAGAAACAGAGATTTATACTGCAAAATGTTGACATCTTTTCTCCATTCGGAAGTGACACGGAAAACCTCGCACAATTTTTTAACGATATCATCCGGGTACTTTCATCTTACTTGCAACGCAAAATCCCCTTTGAATTTTTATTTTAAGCTGCGGTATATAAAAGATTTTCCCATACTACTGAATGGACATCATTTTTATAAATATGAATACATTTATAAGAAAATGTGCTGCAAAATTATCTTGGGACAAAGTAAAATATTGTCTTTATTTTTAAACAGTCATTGATATTCACTAGCTTTGTTAGATTTCTGGTTTAACAAACAAAAGTCAGTAGATACAGGTATGTATATATAGAAAAACAAACACACGTAAGACAATCGACACGGATACTGGATAGGACCACTCAGCAGGTGTACATGCATACAAACGGTTGTTTCAAAAAGCACGATGCCCACTTTTAACTTGCGGTCAAAACATGATTTACATTACTGTACAGAAAATATAGATATATGAGACTGGGGATATGCACACTTTCATATACATGTACACTAAATTATTTTAGTCTAATATGCGTGTTTGAAATAAAATTAGTACCTATAAACCTGATGATAGTTCTCGATCGATTGATCGATTGATCGAGAGAGAGAGAGAGAGAGAGAGATTTTGTTTTGACAATATAAATATAGTATCATACAAATCAATCTTCAAAAACTCGTTACATTTGTAAAAGCATCAAGTTCCTCAGTCTTTCCAGACGGGCGAGGTGATAAATGTAAATGTTTGTTTATAAATTAATATTTACATTTTCCAGTGTCTGTCTGTGATAACACTACGAATCGATTTTGTAGTATACCAGGCCCAATAACTTCAAAAGACGTATTGTTGGGGGCGCAAGCGGGTTTGCATAATTAATATAATAATATTTCATCATACAACTGCTGAAAATTATTTAATATAAGTAATAAGGAATCATTCTTTGAATACTATGAGGTGATAATTTCGGTCGGGGCGTGATCAAATCTATCATAAAGCCCTTCGGGTTTTATTGGATTTGATCACGCCCTGACCGAAATTATCACCTCAGTCATAATACTCAAAGAATGATTCCTTATTCCTTAAATATATTACGTACAATGATTAAACACATGTTCATTTCCTTCAATACGTCAAAATATAACGTTTAATTTGTCTACATTACACAATCATATCCACATACGAAGTAGACAAAGACTGCAGAATGCATAATTAGGCTAACATTCTGGCGATAAAATTATTTTGAAATTTTGTGGAGAAGCTACTAAAAAACTTGTATTTCGTGGTACTATCATTAATTTTGATTTCTTACATCTGTTACCTAGTTACATTTGTGAAATTTAACGCCGGTTTATTTCATTTGCCAATTCGCCGGTCACATGATCGGCGTACGCAGATATGGAACAAATGAAGTCCGCACAATGTTACCAAAGGTCATTCGGAGTACGCCAGTTAGATAAATGAAGTCCTACCAATTGTTTAGTAAATAGAGCGGATCCACCTTTCATGTTTTAAAAAGGTGTATTAAGATTTATTTTTTTTTATTGAACGTGAATACTAGGAATATACCATGCAGCAGCATATTTCTTTTAACTTCACGCATAAGCTTTGGATTTCTGGGTGGAGATGGTAGTTGGTTTAGTTAAAGTCATTACTATAGAAATTTTTTTTCCATTCCATTGAAAACAAGTAGTGAAAGAAACAAACTGGAAAAATCTTTTGCTTCTTGGAAAAAAATTATACCTAAAAAATAATTTTGTTTATAGTGTTTTAATATGAAATAATCTAACAGCTGTTTTAAAAACAGCTTGGACTTTGGGCAGTGCGTGTCGGACTCAATCAGATAAAGGCTGGATCTACTACTCATGGTTGTACTCCATTAACTGTTTCTCCAGGGGAAAATCAACGGAATTCCAGACGAGCGGATCGGAATCGTTGTTCTGACGCTGTCGGAACTGTTCCCGCCAGATGAGTAATGCAGATGGAATCAAACTGGTGGAAAAGCAGAAGACAATTTATCTCATTCACTCTTGCTTACGATATATAATGACGTTTCCTTCAGTGGACATATTTGACGGGCATAAATGTACACAAAGAAATAAAACAATTTCCAGTTAAGAAATATTCATTTTGAATTTGATTAAAATTAAAATTTCTTTTGCTGAAAAATCAACAGAATTCCAGACGAGCGGATCGGAATCGTTGTTCTGACGCTGTCGGAACTGTTCCCGCCAGATGAGTAATGCAGATGGAATCAAACTGGTGGAAAAGCAGAAGACAATTTATCTCATTCACTCTTGCTTACGATATATAATGACGTTTCCTTCAGTGGACATATTTGACGGGCATAAATGTACACAAAGAAATAAAACAATTTCCAGTTAAGAAATATTCATTTTGAATTTGATTAAAATTAAAATTTCTTTTGCTGAAAAGAAAAAAAAAATTCATCGGACTGTTCATAGACATTCTAAAGTTGTTTTGTTGACCAAAATAATTTAGGCAAAGGCCGAAAAATCAGTAAATTAATTGAAGTTTGAATTTCCATGCACACTGCTATCATCATCATCATCATCCATCACTTCATCTAAAATCGTGTTTCGTGCCGCAATCTTCCAATTCTGTTTCATTCTGGAACAGCTGGAATCGTCCTGACTGTATTTAGAGCGGTTCCGGAACTGCCCAGTCGAGCGCACCCCAATAGTTAACTGTCCCGTCATTGGCTTATAGATACGACTAAATTGAGCGCAAAGACACTTGTTCGACTTCATCCCGGGGTGTACATTGTCAATTTTACACAACAGAGCAGGTTTTGGTTGTTTTGTTTGTTTGTGGGGTTTTTTTTTTGTTTTTTGTGGGGTTTTCTTTCGTTTTTTTTTTTTTTTGGGGGGGGGGTCCGATTTTGACAGTCTATGACACTCTAATTATGAATATTAATGAGCTTATCCTTACTAATTAAAAGAAAGGATGTAAAAATTTGACGGCTTGTTTTTGATGAGCAAACAACATAATCCACCGAAGTCGAAAGTCCAAGTTCTATAGACAATATCACGGAAGACATATCAAATACCAATTGATTTTACACTATAAAACTCCACGTATCACATACATGTATTATAGTAAAAACATAATTTTTCTCAATTTAAAACTGATTATGTTCAATTTGAGAAGTTACAATTGTTTTGAACAAACCTTTAGATTTGATAGAAGTGAAAGATAAAAAAAAAAACCAACGGTAGACATTATGTTTACCACTATGATTCTACGCGCTGTGTAGATTGATCAAACTACATCACATATTCATAAAGTAACATGTGTGTATTCGTTTGATATCTAAAAAAAGCATGGTTTATGCTGTATATATTACTCCGATTCGCTAATTCTAGTGGGGACTTATAAAAATTGAATTATCATAGAGTTGCGCCCCCCCCCCCCCTACACACACACACTTTTTTGGGTATGTAAAAATGGAAATTGAAAGTAAGGAAATTAAGTTATAGGTATACAACGATTGAGTCTTCACCCCTCTGCCACTTTAAAAAAAAACGATGCTACGTGCCTGACGTGCACTTTGGGTTAAGGCTATAGTGCACTACGCCTATAACAGAAAAAAATATATGACTGGATTATACAGACTATAGCCAGTATAATTATATAATGCTTACATATAATCATACTCATTAAGGTACAAAGCTTTTCATTCTAAACTTTAATACCATTCCTTCATCGTGTCCCGAAAATAGGGGTCGGACACCCCACACTACTCCGAAGATACATATAATTATATACTGACAGAAAATTTGTTGATATCAGGTTGAAATGATTTTTATTTGATATTTAGTGTATGCTCCATCTTAATTTTTAAAAAATGATTAAATCATAATCATATACAGTATATGTACATTCAGTCTAAATCAATTTCACGGGTTTGCCATGAAACACTAAATTTTAAGCAAAAGGTTTACGATGAAATTGCGGAGTATACATTTCAATGCCAGTTCTTGCGTCAGATGTTCTGCCCAACAGAATTCTTGTCACAAAATTGAATATTATGAATTATCTATACTTCACATTATTTTTAATAAGTATTTGTATTGATTTAAATGATAATTAATTGCTCCAAATAACCATCTAAAATGAAACGCTCATCAACGTTTTTCACAGTCGTCAAAAACCCAAGTCTCGTATACTAGTCATTTTTTTTCCAGGGGGGAGGGGTCTGAAGGATAATTGTGTTTGCCGGGGGTGGTAGGTCTGAGGCATATTTGCGATAATTTTATTATGTAAATAAAAAAAAAATCATTTTCCGACCCCCCATCTAGATCCGCGCATGCTAGTACGCTTACTTACACATGCCTTATTCCGACTGCATGGCTACTATGCACTTTTGTGACAAATATCTCAACAATCTTGCTCTTAACGGAATGTGTTCAAGAGGTTTACGATTTCATATCTTCAAAAACAAAAGAACTTTGCTCTTTTATGGGTAGATCAGGAATAATAAATATCCACCAAAGCGAGGAAAGTTTAGCAAATTTTCCAATCAACTCTTAATGTTGCAAAACCAACAATCATTCACTTTATAGTGGCTTGGTGTCAAAAGTGGGCCCAGGGCAGCGCCTTATAGGTATAGAATAGATCAGGGGCAAAGCCTATGTTGTTGCTTCCATACTATTTAAAATTTAATTTCAACATATGAATTTAAAGATTTGTACAAGCGTCGTTTGAAAAGTAACACATTCAGCCTCAAACTTTAAAAAATTATTCATGACCCAAATAAAACCAAAAATTGTCCAAATGAATGTCACACAATCATATTGCTCCACTTTCAGTAGATATCAAATGCGCAGATATAAGGGGAGGGGGTCCCCTGAAAATACGAAATTTCTGGGTATTGCAATATACATGCAAGTTATTAATCTTACAGAGTAAAATTACAGATAAAAGGCATTGGAACTTGAAAACCTTCCCCGGAAATAAAGCAATTACTTTCAACCCACCTGGGTGTATAGATGTATACAGATATATATGTATATACCTGCCGCACATGTATCAGTACCTGACAGTTATAATACCATGCGCATATCTTGTCAGATTTTTATTTTTTTTGCAATTATTTTTCATAGGCGATTTGTAATATGTAAAATGTTCACGTTATGCGCTACACGTAATAAAAAACTTAACCGTATTTTTCGTCTTACGTGTACGTGTACCTGTAAGTATTTCACTACGCGTAAACATGAAGAAAAAACTAAACCTCTCGAATGATAATATTTTGTCATCATGTTCTTTCTTCGTTTGGTCAAGATTTTTTTTTTTTCTGATAAACTAGATGATATCCCGCCCAAGCGCGGGAAATAAAACTTTACATATTCGTGGGATTTTTATGTTGAACCAGATATTTTTCTCTTTTGGGGGAGGTTATGTTCATATCTAGACGTAATCGACACAATCCGTTAACGGTTCACAAATTAATATACAAGATTTAATCTATCAATGGTATTAAAAATGTATGAAATCTAAAAACGCGAGTGCATGCAATTTTATTTGTATATTATTAACCAAAGTTGCCCAATTCAAGGTATCTCCCCGATGCATGATGAACTGCCCAACACTTTCCGGCATTGTGTTATTTGTCAACCCGCGTTCTTGGTTACGGCATTCTGGAAAGTACTTCCTATCAAAACAGAAATCGTTCATTCAAGAAACGAACTGGCTCATTTTATTCCCCATTAGTCAAATCTTAATATTTCTCTGTACATACTCTAAATAAATTTCCGTGAAATATATATATTCACCCTTTACATATTAATTATTCATTGGAATTCGCCCAGTCTTAAATTTGCCAGCTGACAACGAGGGCGAAAGGGGCGAAAATAAAACGGGGGCGAATATTTCCCTGTATACAGTAATCGGATTAAAACTCCCACTGCATTGGATCCATCAAAGCGTGTCCACCACCTTACTCTCATTTTTGCTTTTTCGGGCTGTTTTATGAATTAATTTCACAGATGCAACTACTTATCAGGTATAATTTAATCATAGTTTCCGACTTCATCTCACAAGTCTTGAAATACCAAATGTGTAAGCAGTTACTCTGGTGCAGGCGTTTTGTAGTTAATTGGAACAATGTTACATGTAAAGATAATATATATAAAAATTAATTGTACAGTAAAGCTGAAATTGCGGACTAATGGCAGCCACGTTGAAACCTCAACTTTTTTTAAGAGTGCAGAATGAATGCATAAATTAAGGGTCAAATGACGTGATATGATGACATTTTCCCGGGGATACCGTTCCTTGTAACCCATTTCCAGAAAATTATGCAGAAAAGCCTGAAAGTAAAAGCATATACATGTATCATACAATAAACATGTAGAAGGTTTCATTTAAATTCATAATCTCCTGGACTAAAGTAGGACATCGAGATTCTGACAAAATCATGGAAGTCTCAATCACCCCCCCCCCTTTTTTCTTCAAGATTCTTGACACTGGATGCTGTTGAAGCTCTTCTAAGTTCAGCTGTATGACGTAACAGTAATAACTACGTCATATTTGGATGCATTTGCAAGAAGTGCACACTAAATATGTGCTTCTTAACAGTTGCTAAAACATCGAGGCGGATCCAGAAATTTCAAAATTTTAAAGTTAGTTTTAATGCGTAACAACTATAAATTTCTAGGGGATCTTGGTGTATACATTTACTTGGTTAATGGAGAATCCTATTGTCAGTAAACATTAAAATAATATTGATTACTATAGAAAATTTTATAAGAAATGATGAACTCAACAGATAAAATTTATTTCTGTAACGTTATATATAGAAAGACGTTTATTCATGTCTACACATCATTGCTTATTTGTGTAGTTTGACTGAAGAAGAAACATGCATTCATAACTTCCATCATTCCTAACGGTAGAGATGCCTATAAAAAATCGTACTACTTGTACTGTAATCAGACATCAATTTAATATCCAAAACAACCCACATGCAGAAACTGAAATAAAATGGTAATTCAAATATCAAATTAACGAATACAACTTGTTCAACACATATAAATACCTGTTCAAGATATATACGTTATTTATATCGTACTGTTAGAGTACCTGTAAAAAATGAGAAAATATATTTTTTACGTTAGTATTTCTACTTTAAGTAATGTGTAAACGCTTAGCATGTAAATCACGCAGAAATTATATTTATTTTCATGTCGCCAGAGACTGATAAGATATGCAATTTTAAGTTCGTAGATATTTCAATTCATGATCCGCCGATCAATTTCAACTCTCAGTGCATACAGAGAATATGACGTCACAAACACGGAAGTGACGCGGAGCTGTAAATCTTCTGGAGCAAAGGATGTCGTGCTGGTGGATCTTGTCATGTAAATAATGTCCAGCTTATAGCTATGATGTTTTATTGTAACTCGGAAATCGGTGATTTTTTTAACTGCCGCGACCGCAGTTTGGATTATGTACGTCTCGATCGTAGTCATTGCGTTTTAGCCAAGATTTCGGTGCCTCGCATTGTCACATGCTTGAGCCTTCACTTCGTTTCATTGTAAGTTTAGATTTGAGGAGCGTTGCTTCCAGTCAACATCTACGATGTTTTAGTGGTGAATTTACAGCTTGTGGGGATGATTTACGTATTACAGATCAAATATTCATGTCTAAATTGAAAGACAGCTGGATTTTACGCGGGGGGGGGGGGGGGGGGGGGGTAGCTTTTCACTGAAAAACTAAGGGGGTTAGTTTTTCAGTGAAAAACTAACCCCCCCCCCCCTTTCCTACCGGAAGATGTTAGGATATTTGTCATACAAATCTGATTCATACAAATGAAAATTTATCAATAAAAATCAAACACACAAAATACAAAACAAACAAATAAAATAAATTAAAACAAATAAATAAATAAAATAAATACTGGTATAAATTCAGAGCATAGCAAATCATGTATTTTTCTCCATTACCCCTGCCACTGCTTAAGTCACACTATCTCAACGATTTATATTTTTTTCATGTAACTAAGGCTATTGAGGCCAATTACAATTTTCCGTCAGGAAAAAGGTGAATTCCGAGGAATATAATTATTCCGAAATAAAATAATACCTTGTTTTATATATGGATTATAAAACCTACATCAAACTTTGAACCCCTTGTGAGGCCAAAGAATTGTCTAGGGGCCAGAGTCTAAACAATTTTAAAAAATCAACAATAATTCAAAATACATGTACTTGTATATAAGTAAAACCATAGATAATAACATTTGAGTTTTTGTGGATAATTTAAATGTTTTCCTTTGTAAAATTGGACCCCCCCCCCCAACCCTAGTCCTGAAGATTATGATTTTGTCAAATTTTTATCTACACTATCTGAACTGACTTTTCAAGGCAACTGATTTTTAAAGATATTTCCCTATATATTCCTATGTAAAAGTAAAAGTTTGAACACCCCCCCCCCCCCCCCATTGTGGCCCCACCCTACCCCTGGGGAGCATGATTTGAACAAACTTGAATCTTTCAAACCTGAGGACGCTTCCCAAAAGTTACAGCTTTTCTGCCCAATCGGTTTCTGAGATAAAGATTTTTAAAGATTTACTCTATATATTCCTATGTAAAAATTCAACCCCCCATTGTGGCCCCACCCTACCCCTGGGGATCATGATTTGAATAAACTTGAATGTACACTACCTGAGGATGCTTCCACATAAGTTACAGCTTATCTGGCCGATCAGTTTCAGAGAAGAAGATATTTCCCTATATATTCCTATGTAAATGTAAAAAGTTTAAATACCCCCCCCCCCCCCCCATTGTGGCCCCACCCTACCCCCAGTATCACGATTTGAACAAACTTGAATCTTTCAAACCTGAGGACGCTTCCACACAAGTTACAGCTTTTCTGCCCAATCGGTTTCTGAGATAAGATTTTTAAAGATTTACTCTACATGTTCCTATGTAAAAATTCAACCCTCCATTGTGGCCCCATCCTACCCCCAGGGATCATGATTTGAACAATCTTGAATCTACACTACCTGAGGATGCTTCCACACAAGTTACAGCTTTTCTGGCTGATCAGTTTCAGAGATGAAGATTTTTAAAGATTTACTCTATATATCAGTATGTAAAAATTCAATGCCCCATTGTGGCCCCACCCTACCCCTGGGGATCATGATTTGAATAAACTTGAATCTACACTACCTGAGGATGCTTCCAAATAACTTGCAGCTTATCTGGCTGATCAGTTTCAGAGAAGAAGATTTTTAAAGATTTACTCAATATATTCCTATGTAAAAATTCAACCCCCAATTGTGGCCCCACCCTACCCCAAGGGATCATGATTTGAACAAACTTGAATCTACACTACCTGAGGATGCTTCCACACAAGTTTCAGCTTTCCTGGCTGATCAGTTTCAGAGAAGAAAATTTTTAAAGATTTACTCTATATATTCCTATGTAAAACATTTGACCCCCCCCCCCCCCAATTGTGGCCCCACCCTACCCCCAGAGATTACGATTTGAACAAACTTGAATCTAAATTACCTGAGGATCCTTCCACACAAGTTTCAGCTTTTCTGGCCTAATGGTTTTTGAGAAGAAGATTTTTAAAGATATACTCTATATATTCCTATGTAAAAATTCAACCCCCCACTGTGGCCCCACCCTACCCCCGGGGATCATGATTTGAACAAACTTGAATCTACACTACCTGAGGATGCTTCCACACAAGTTTCAGCTTTTCTGGCCAAATGGTTTTTGAGAAGAAGATTTTTAAAGATTTACTCTATATATTCCTATGTAAAAATTCAACCCCCCATTGTGGCCCCACCCTACCCCCGGGGATCATGATTTGAACAAACTTGAATCTACACTACCTGAGGATGCTTCCACACAAGTTTCAGCTTTTCTGGCCAAATGGTTTTTGAGAAGAAGAGAGATTTTTGAAAAATACCAACAAATTTTCAATGATTTTTAATTATCTCCCTTTGAAAGAGGGTGTGGCCCTTTATTTTAACAAACTTGAATCCCCTTTACCTAAGGATGCTTTGTGCCAAGTTTGGTTGAAATCAGCCCAGTGGTTCTGGAGAAGAAGTCGAAAATGTAAAAAGTTTACGGACAGACAGACGGACAGACAAACGGACGCCGGACAAAAAGTGATCAGAAAAGCTCACTTGAGCTTTCAGCTCAGGTGAGCTAATAACAATTGTTTCTGGAAATATTTCCATATTGATAGATTTTTCGACAAAATGATTTAACTACCGCTATATCATAGGACCGTCTCATAGTTGGGGGAGACTAAATTATTCTAAAGACCTCGATCCCAGCAGTTTACACAAGCATTACTCTTTTTGGAGGTAGATATTGCATATTGCCAAACCATTAAATTGGTAAATGGGAAATTACAAACCTACAAACAGAGACCGGGCCACGGATACAACGTGCATGCAAAAATAAACATTTTTTTTTAAAAAATTATGAACCAGGAAAAAAAAAATTAAAGTCAGATAACAACAAGGTACAAAAGAAAAATAATACTGTATTTACACTTTACACTTTTTAAAACACAAATTACATTTTACAGACTGATCAATTTTCTCCAAAAGTAAAGAATGTTTTTAGGGGGAAGCAATTTTAAAGTCTACGTATTTTGTAAGAATTTTTTTAAACTTAGAAATATTATATAAGTATTTCAACAGATAGTGTATCCACTTTTGACCTGATAATTATTATTCTGCTGGTTGACTTTCTTAGCTTTTTAAAAAGCTAACCTTGTACTACTATATGTTATATATGTCTCTGATATTGTGGAAACATAAACTAAAGGCAAAGAAATATTTGATTCCATGCAAAAAGTTCACATTATATTTCTTAAGAGAGTGTAGATAACATGTTTTACGGTGCTACCGTTGTGGCAAGCTCAGAATGAATTACACATACCTTGCATCATTGTCAGCCTAGTGATATTTTGACAGTTATCAACTAACATCAAAGAATTTGAGAGAGAGAGAGAGAGAGAGAGAGAGAGAGAGAGAGAGAGAGAATTATATAATATTTCTAAGTTTAAAAAGGTGGAAAGTGTTGCTAATGAATGTTGCTATGCATACGTAAATACTTCTCTTCTGAACGTGCTGAGCAGAAGATAATTTAATGGCGACAGGAAGACACATCGATTTTGAAGCATTTTTAAATGAGTTTGCAGCAGATGAGGACAGTGATTTTGAATTTGAGGGTTTTGATTTAAATGACATAAATACTGTGAGTAGGCCTACAGAAAACTTCGAAAACTTTATAGATGCCGACAACTGTGTGGCAGGAGACAGGGAGCCCCCATCCCTTGAATATACAAAAACTCCTGGATTGAAACAAGCAATTTACAACAAAGGTTCACCTCATATATTTTTCGATGACAGTGATTATGAATTTCTTGCCCAACAGACAAATCTCTACGCAGAGCAATTCTTGAGCTCTGCTCAATTGAAACCATGTAGTAGGTTTCACAAATGGCATGGAACAAATTCCTCAGAAATGAAACAATTCATATCACTTCTCATGCTGATGGGACTTCTGCATCAACTCGATATCAAGGAGTACTGGACAACAGATCCACTGACTGCAACACCGTTTTTTCCAAGCGTCATGCCAAGGGACAGGTTTTTGTCTTTGATGACTTTTTTTCATCTCAATGACAACTCTGAATATGTGCCACGTGGAGAAGAGGGCTACGATCCTCTCTTTAAACTGGGTCCATCGTATCAAAAGATTTTGGACAGGTAAAGAAAGTGTTTTGCATGTGAAAAGTCTGATGATATAGAACTTTATTTTTTATACTAACCAGAAATGAATTAGGGGCGTTTTAGAATCACCTTGTCTGTCTGCATATTTGTCCAAGGACATAATTTGTCCAGACCAGTTCTATATTCTGTCCCAAGTTTTTGCTACCACTATTTTTTGCTTAATATTTAGATAATCATAAACACTAATATAATTGTGCCCTACTGGTAGATAAAGATGTATAAAAGATGTAAGATTTTCCCATTATAAATTCTTGTAAGAAACATCAAATGTTGTGCAGCATATAACTTAGTGGTCAAAAGTATTAGATCAGTAACCAAAAGGTTACTTGTTCAAAACCCTCTGTGGTCGAACTTGACCTGAGGTTGTGCCATGTCCCTTAGATCTGAGTTATTCCCTGAACCCTGAATTTTATTTATTTTACAACGATTGATAAACAAGTTCTACAACTTATATTAATATCTCTCGTTGGCACGGATGTTAGCGCGAGGGGGTCATTAATGTGGGAAGAAGCCGGAGTACCCGGAGAGAACCCACGTGTCCAAGCGGGCGACCCCCATGCCCTATCACATACAACCACTGTCCATCACGGGGATCGAACTCGGGTCGCAGCGGTGAGAAGCGAGTGCATTGTCCACTACGCTACTTAAAGTTATTGATCAAGTCATGGTCACATCACAATCAAAAATCAATTTTACAGAGTGTGTTAGTCCTTTTCTTAAAGATATACTTTAAAAATGGTCATATCAAAAGAATTTGGTTTCTGAAATAGATACTGATTTTTGCTTACTTGATTCTTCAAAGGTTTGACACAGTGTATCAGCCCCATCAAAATTTATGCATAGATGAAGGCATGGTCCCTTGGAGAGGAAATCTACATTTTCGAGTGTACAGTCCAGATAAGCCAGACAAGTATGGGCTTAAAGCTTACATACTTTGTGATGCGGAAAATGGGTATTGTTTGAAAATGAAGTTGTACACAGGGAAACCTTCAGTACCCCCCAGTGACAAAGGTGCAACTTAAGACTTGGTTATGTCACTTTTACGAAACCACTATGCTTGTGGACACATTCTATACTGTGACAATTACTATTCAAGTCCACAACTATTCATGGATCTATGGTGTCTCGGAGTGGGTGCCACTGGTACAGTCCGTCCTAATAGACATGGGATACCCCAAGAGATTAAAGAGGTTTCCGAACTATTTTCAATTCTATAGTCATTGCAGCATTCTACTTTCCTATTTTGCATAGACCCTCTGCAGGCGCCCTATAGTGATAAGTCTGTCCGTCCGTACATCAGTCCATTTATCATGCTGTCCATCTGTCCGAGATCTCTTGTTCGGAGCATATCTTCTCTCTCCTTAGTGGAATCTGGCTCATACTTGACCCACAGAGTGCCTTTGGGTAAAGGGTGTACAGTGGCCTTGAACAATGTTTCTAGGTCTAAGCTTAAGGTCATAGCAGAATTATATGAAAAATCCTTACAAGTCTGAAGCATATCTTCTCTCCCTTTGGTCCGATATGGCTCATACTCCACTCACAGAGTGCCTATGAACAAAGGGTGTGCAGTAACCTTGATTGATGTTTGTAGGTCAAGTGTAAAGGTCATATTGAATCACGCAAAAACTCTTTTTTTCAGATCATATATTCTCCACTTAGCCCTATTTGGCTCCTACTTCACATAAACAGAACTTTTGGGTTAATGGTGTTCAGTGACTCTGAACCAAATCAATGTGAAGGTCATAGCAGATCTCTTTAAAATCAGTTTTAGACCGTAGATTATTTCCCATTTGTTTAATCTTGATCAGGTTGAAAAAAATGCCTGTATGTATGGGGTAATGAGATTGAATTAAAAACTTTATGCCAGCTGGAAAATTTCTAAGTTATAGGTCAAGGTCAAAACAAAATTCTTTGAAATGCTTTTCATCCTATTGTCCATTATTTAAGTGGGGCCTTTTGAGATGGTCACCATGTCAATGTTGTCTAGTTGATAAGCAGTTTTAATTCATGAATTGTAATCACTTTCCAATCATGCATATGGAAAGTAGAATGTATCAAGGACTCTTGAATTGATCTTCAATGTACAATTGAAGGTCAAAGCATGCACAGTAATATTAAATTGCTTGAAATACAATGTTCAACTACTATCATGATACCCAATATCAAAAACTGCTTGCTTCAATTTTATGACTCCACGAACCATAAACATTTTATATAAATAGTCTAATATTCTGAATACTAAACCTCACCTAAATGTACAATAATGCATAATGTGTGGTTCATCAAATCCCTTTTAAGGATAAAATAAATTTCAGATCCATCTTGAGAATAGAGGGGAGGTGACAGTGCTATCAAATGGTCCCCTCAGTGTAACTAAATACCAGGATGCTAAACCTGTCTACTTGATCAGTACTGTAAGCAAATCTACCTTGGTGACCACAGGTAAAAGAAATCACCAAAATGAAGAGATAGTGAAGCCACTTGTTGTCCACAGTTACAACAGCAACATGGGAGCAGTGGACAGGCTAGATATGGTTGTGTCAGCTTCAAAGCTTGCAGTAAAAACTTTGAAATGGTGGAAAAAAGTATTTTTTCACATATTGACACTCATTATTTCAAATGCATATGTCCTATACAAGGAAAATTGTGAAGATTTGACTCCCCTGAATCATAGGCTTTTTCGGAGGAGACTGATCCATGAGCTTCTCAGCAACTCTGGTGGTAATATTTAATTCATTGAAATGCATACAAATAATATACCAATAAATTTAACTGTATGATAGCTTTATCATACAATCTTGGCCATTTATTCAAGTTCCAGGATTGTGCTTTGGTCCAAAAGTAATATTTCAAATATCATTTATAGAGTTCCACACAAAAGTAACAGGCAGACCAGCAGCTGGCAAGTCCCTGGAGAGGCTTAGTGGTTGCCACTTTTTAAGAAAAATTGTTGCAACCAAGACTGTCTGCAGACTCTGTATTGTATGCAGCAAAGCGTGCAGACAAGTTGAAGGGAGAAAAAGGCCAGGGAGGCAGACATCGTACGAATGTAGCCAATGCAATGTGGCATTGTGCATAGAGCCATGCTTCGAGATTTACCATACCAAGCAGGACTATGTACTTGCCTATAAGAGACTATTAGGCCAGCCCACTGAGGAGTGAACTTGCATCACTATTAAACTGTCCACAATTTATCTGAATTTTATCTGAAATTATAATTTATTTACATTAATTGACATTTGATATTCATTTGATTTTCATACATTTAACGCATGCATTCAAATGATTTTTTTGAATTGATTTCTGATATTTTACCAACAATTTTTTTTATTTTCTTGATTTAATTTCTCAAAAGTACTTGTACTATAAATATTTTTTAATTTAATTATGGGGAACTTTGATTTTATCCCCATAATAAAACATTGAATTTCCAAAAATCAAAAAATTTTCATTTTACTTAATTTATGTTGCCATGGTTACCGAAAAATAGGCATAAATGTAAAAAAAAATCCACCTTGATTAATTTGTGTCAGAAAGAGCTGATATTAAACAACATCTGTGACAAATTTCAACAGCGTAAGTTAACAATTAATGAAATAATTGCATGTCAATTGTGATTTGCTACTAAACTTGCTGATGATCTTAAACAACTCAGTACTGGGGCATAAGTTGCTGTAAAACAAGTCAGCACACACATAGTCACGGATTTTCTTCATACTTTACAATTTGATAGACTTTAAAGAGTAAAAACACTATTTAGTTGTCGCTATGTGGTCCCGTTGCCATGGTAACAGAGGGTAAAGATGTAAAAATGGCATTTTAATGCTTATTTGAGAACATACTGTGAGTAATGTGCACAACTTGGGGTTTCCAGGGTAGAATATATCATTAAAAATAGTTGTCATTTTTCAAAAGAAAGAAAAACATTCATGGAGAAACGCATATTTCTAGAGCGTTTCCATGGTTACTAAACAGAAATTTAAAAATATGTTTTCTTCATTTAATTTGAATAAAAAGAGAAAATCTTGGATATTTTGGTAAAGCTATTATGATTGTGCAATTAAGAATTTTAATATGAAAATTGAGATCCGTTGCTATGGTAACAAGCTGAAAAATAAAGTAAATTATAATATTTTTAGGCATTTTTAAATGGATATAAGTCACATATAATGAATAAATATATAAAATCAATTGGTGAGAAAAAAATCAAGTATGTCCTTAACCTTAATGACACTTGAAAAAAATCTGACATTTTCAAAAAATAACTGCCGTTGCTATGGACTTTTCAAAAAGTAAGAATTTCTGTGTGATTTTCTAGGCAACTTAATTTTCCATAGCAACAATACTTCTCTGTTCCATAACAAAGCTTTTTGTGATATATAATAAAAATTAGGATATATTTTTACAAGTTTCAATGAAAACAATTGCTAAAAATTTCTAAAATCAGGAACTATAGCATATCAAAATCATCTTCAATTTCTCAGTTTTTCCTATTTCTTGGCCTTGTTACCATAGCAACGGATGTCAGTTTTCATAATAAAATATATATTGCATGGACATTGATAATGAAGTAAAAATTTATTACTTTCCCATTTCGGTTTAGTAAAAAAACGCAAAAACCTGATTTCAAAAATTTTTAACGGTTTCCATGGTAACATTTGAAAAGTATCGGTTTCTGTCAATTTTCTTATATAATATAAGAATTGAAAATATGACAAAGGCTGTTTTATGTCTTTGACAGTTTACATTAGTGGGCAAAACCTTCTTATATAGCTTCAAATTAGGTAAGTTTTGCTATTTTTCCATCTTTAGCCTCAGTTACCATGGCAACGGTTACCCCCCTACAACCGACTTTAAGTGGTTTTTTGCGTTTTACACCTAGGTGTGTCCATGTATGAAATATAAGGAAAATTGGTGACTATGCATGGCCAGACCTTTTTATAAATCATTGATTCTTACATAGAACTGGTCTTAAGTCTATGCATTTTGTAAGAATTTTTTTAAACTTAGAAATATTATATAATTCTCTCTCTCTCTCTCTCTCTCTCTCTCTCTCTCTCTCTCTCTCTCTCTCTCAAATTCTTTGATGTTAGTTGATAACTGTCAAAATATCACTAGGCTGACAATGATGCAAGGTATGTGTAATTCTTGCTGAGCTCGCCACAACGGTAGCACCGTAAAACATATTATCTACACTCTCCTAAGAAATATAATGTGAACTTTTTGCATGGAATCAAAAATTTCTTTGCCTTTAGTTTATGTTTCCACAATATCAGAGACATATATAACATATAGTAGTACAAGGTTAGCTTTTTAAAAAGCTAAGAAAGTCAGCCAGCGGAATAATAATTTTCAGGTCAAAAGTGGATACACTATCTGTTGAAATACATAAATTATATATAATTTCCAAAACAATCAAAACCTGCGGGTGTACAATTAGTTTGCACACTTATTTCATAACTGTATGTGAGGAGACAAGTGTGTAGCTGTTTATCTTTTATAAAGTACAGCAACTGTGCATGCTGTATTATTAAAATGTAGCTCTCTGAAATATAGGTCCCTCGTCAAAAACCACTGTTATTATATATCCTCTCCATTTGCATTTGCAGTTTCATCCTAACTTAATTAATCAGCCCCCGGACTGACTAAATAACGTTATACGTCCCTGACAATATCACATTTGCATGGATATACTCAGAAACAATAATACAAATACTTGTAAATTTTCATTGGAAATTTGCTATATATTCTGTTCATGTATATTTATTTCTTATGAAAGAAATTATAAAACTAGTGCAAAGCTCATTGCAAAGCAACGAGTGGGTCTTCCGTTAATGTCAAAAGTAAAGCTAGAAGTTCCACTAAGAAGCAGAGTTCATAAACTAATAACATGAGTAACTTAAACAAAAAGGAAAAAAGGAATAATTCTTGGTACGAGTTAACAAAATCTAAATGATTCTGAGTACAAATTAACAAAAACCTTATTGATTTCAAGAACGACTTAGCAAATAAAAATCAGAATGTGTTTAAGTACGATTTAACAATTATCGAATTTAGGTTCGAGTTTATTTAACTTTGAACTTAACACTATTTTCTTAACCAAGAATGCAGAATCAAAATTTCCAGAAAAATCAATTTTTAAACCCCAGTATCTCTGTAATGCATCGTCCGATTTTGAAATGGATTTCAGTTTTAAATTAAGCTTCATAAGCTCTTTTTTGCTCTATTATTAATAACAAATTCTCGCTCAGTGCTCAGAAAAGAGTTATTTAAAAAGACTTTGTAGCCCTCCTGGCCCCTAATTTGAGGGGCCAGTCCTTTTTTATATCAAATAAAAGGTCTTGTGAATATAAACATATTTTGTTCAACAAGTGTTCACAAATTGTTAACGTTCTAGAGATATCTGAACAACTGTGTTTTAGGGGCCGACCCTTAAACTCCTTACTGGGGCTACCACCAACAAAATTCTAGGTATCATATTGTTAAAAACATTATTCTGAGCAACTTTTGTTCTACAATGCTTTTAAAAATATTTCTCCTTTTCTAGATATTAATGATCAGAATTTTGGACTTCTGGCCCCTTGAAACCCCTAATTACGTAACAAATGACTTAGGTTTGGCACTGTGTAGATAAACAGCCGTACAATGAACATTTATGCTTCTATAATTAATGAAAATTATTGTTCAGTAAAGAGTTATTATAAAAAGACTTTAGAGCCCTCTTGACCCCTCATTTGAGGGACCAGCCCTTTTTTTTATATATATATCAAATGAAAGCCCGTGTAAATTGAAACAACTTTTACAATACATGTCTTAACAAAATATTTATACATCAAAAGATATAATAGAAAATGTGCGAAAATTTTGCTGCAAATTTTGGTGCCAATTTTCGAGCTCAGGCAAGCTTTATCGCATTGCGTGTATTCTACATTAGAATATACTTAGGATCATCTACAGTCATTCATATTTAATGCCTGAAAGTTTTGCTTTTTTATTACGATAAGTTTCGGAGGAGTTGCGTGGACAAAATCACCGGTAAAAAATCACAAAATCATCAAAATCTCATACTGGAAGTGACGTCATTAGCTCAACATTTATTAATCTCAAGTAATAACTATGACTAATAAGTCCTGAAAATTTGGTGCAAATCGGTCGATTAGTTTTCGAGAAATAACACTCTATAAAAGTCAGAAAAAGAACTAGAAACGATCTCGTTGCGAGCAACGAGGAGGTCTTCCTTCCAATTTTAGAAGTTGAGATACATGTATGACCTTTATTTTGCTATTTACCAGCTAAATGATTTGTAAAAAGAAAAAAAAAAGATCTCTTGATTCTGAACAGACTATTTTCTTCTATTTCTTTATCTTTTTTCATTTTTTTTTCAGCCCCTTTTTCTTGATATCAACTGAAAGATCTTATTATTTTAAACACATTTTGTTCATTAAGTGTTCAGAAATGTGTTACCGTTCTTGAGATATTCGGGAAAGATTGCTTTAGGGGCCGACCCTTTATCTCCCTGTAGGGTCCATTTGACGAAACTTTGATGGTTAAATTTTATTACGAACACTATTCTAACCATCTTCTCTTATATAATGCTTTTCAAAATATTTCTCCTTTTTAAGATATAAATGATCAAAATATTGTACTTCTAGCCCCTTAAAACCCCTAATTATGTAACATATCCGAAAACTTTTAACATGCGTAGATAAAGAGCTAGAAGATTAACATTTTTGCTTCTATAACACATTACAAAATGTTTCTTATTAAAGAGATATAGATAAAAGACTTTAAACCCTTCTGGGCCCCTAATATGAGGGGTCAGCCCCTTTTGTTTGGTGTCAGTTGAAAGGTCTTGTTTATATAAACTTTTAATGTTCTACATATGTTAACAAAATATTTATGACAAGAAAGATATTCGTGATCAAATCTCAAATTTCCCAAAAAACTGTCAAAAAAGTTAACATCAACATTTTCAGGTTCAGGCGAGCTTCCAGGACAATGACTTCTAGTCAAATCTAAAACAAGCATGCAAATCTACCATAACCACTCTATCTTGCATATAAATTTCAAGTCTTTAACTATAACGGTTTTTGAGGAGATGCGTGGACAATATCATGTCCCAAAATACATGAAAAAGGGAGATAATTCAGAAGCAGAATTGAATTTTCAGACAGAAAGTTGTATGCAATGAGAAGTTCACCTAAGACATCATCCCTGTAAAAATCATTAAAATCGATGGAGAAATGGCTGAGAAATTAAGGGTGTCTACCAAGAAGAATATAGAAGAATGAGAAACAGTAGAAAAACAGTAAGGCCTTCCGCTGAAGACGGAAGACCTTAATAATATTAGAGAAGAAGAATCCTAAGAAAAACAGTAGGGTCTTCCATTGGAAACTGAAGACCCTAATAAAAAGAAACCGTAGAATAACAAGAGGGTACGTCTTCCGTTGGAAACGGAAGACCCTAATAATAAAAAGAAACCGTAGAATAACAAGAGGGTCTTGTCACTTGACACAATCTTGAAGATGGGTACATGTACTATGAAAAATGAAATATGCCAGTACAGGAATTAAACATGTACATTTTAAACAAAAAAGCTCTTTCTGAGAAAGCATGATCGAGTTGTCTTTTGTTAAGGGTCAAAACTGCAAATGCTCGAAAAGATTGAAGATAATTTAAAAATAGTGAAATACTACGAAGAATAGAGATTCGATCCATATCGACAGATTTTTTCTAACTCGGTCATGTTGTACCAAGGAAAAAGGTTACATATTACCTAAAAGTGTCTGTAATTTTGAACTTTCGATCCATACATTTTTAGCAAATAAAATACATTTAAACACATAAGAACATCTTTTAATACTGATATTTGATACACAGGATCTCTTATTAGCCTATAAGGGCCATGTATCACCTCAATGACTGTTTATCTAAGCTCAACAAGTGATAATGTGCAGTTAGTCTTAAATCCAGGGGAGATAATCTGAAGACATGATCTAGGAATGAGAGTACCAAATCCCTGGATGTTTACATCAGAGAAAAGTTATAGAACATTGTAACACGGAATAAATGGATAGGCATTAGGCGATTGGCTGAATTCAGGTATGTTATTATTTTCATTTTAAAGCCAAAATATAAAAAAAAAAATAAAAAATAAAAATAAAAATACAGAAAATAAAGTAAAAGCGGGGGACAATATACAACATGGAAACAAAACAAATTCTAAAGAATCTGCATGAACTCAAGTCGAATAGAAATAACTAAAATAATAAAATTTAAAGACAGTGAAAAACAAAATAATAAAAAAATGTACAAATGTTTAGAAGGGGAAAATATACATTGTATTTTAGAAGTAACATGGGAGTTTGTTTATCTTAAAGTAGAAAATACAGATTTCAAAGGGGGGTTAAAACGTTGTTCTACATGTACTTTGAGACTCTTAAAGTTTTGGTATTAAAAATATACTTAATTCAATATTAACTGGTTAAAATTGAATCATTTTAGCTACTTTTCTTTTGTTTAGGACGAATTCTTATGTGAAAAATTGCTGCATGGAAATAATTCCGAAAAGATTTCTCAAACTAATCACATGTGATGCATTCGAACTAATGAACCTCCAGACTAGTGGGCCTTCGGACTAGCGGGTCTTCGGGCTAATGAACCTTCGGACCATTAATTCACCCTTTATAATTCTTAAAAAATATCATAAGAAGGAAAAATCCTTATCAGATAATGGTTACACTCTTTAAACTAACACATCTTATACTTATAAATTAAGACTTTTTGCAAATAAACTAAAAAATGCCTGCATCAAAGCAACTGCTTACACTTCGGTATTTCAGCACGTGTGAGATGATGTCCGTAAGCTATAATTAAATTAAATTTTAACTGATAAGTAATTGTTTTGAAATTAATTAAAAACCTACCTTCATTTTCGAAAAACAAGCACGAAATAGCAAAAATGAGAGTTAAAGGTGGTGGACATGCTTTGGCGGATCCAAGTCAGTGGGAGTTAGCATCAAAATATATGCTTGCAATGAAATAATATTGAATGATTACGTAAACAATGAATAAAGTTACTAAAGGAACTTACTTGGATTATACATAGAAGTTAAGATTTGACAAATGTTGAATAAATGAAATAAGGCAATTCGTTTCTTGATTGCATGATTTTAGATATGATAGATAGAAGCTAGCGAAATGGTCATGGTGAAAAGTGTAGGACGAGTTCATCATGCATCGCGGGCAGATAGTCATACCTTGGATGGGACTCTTTGGTTAATAAAAAAAAGTTAATAAACAAAATGGAACAATTTGATGCAATTTTAGTTTTAATGGAAAGAATTTTTTTCTAGAATGAGTTGCTCAGGAACGCAGTTTGATTAATTTACATCATGGCGGAAAGTTTGGATCTGACAACTTTGGTTTAAAATATGCAAATAAATAAGCATGTCTATATGAATAAATGATGTATGCATTAAACAGGGAAATTAAATTGAGGGGGGGTGACCACCTTCCCTTAATTGGTTTTTTTTTCAAACAGTCTTTATCTGAAATTCTCATTTGGGACAGTTATAATAAAAATTATTGTGAAATTTGATCTAAAGAACAAAATTTATAGACGTACCCACTCACTGGTTTAAAAAAAATTCATTGTTATCATTTTCCACTCAGCTGCAACAAAAAGAATTAAGGCCACGTACATGCATATCATCCAATTCAGTTTAGATTTTTTATCCGTCATCTAAATATCCGGCCATTCAATAGGTTTTTTTTCCAAAAAATCGGACACAGTATATACGAAAATGAAAAAAAATATATGGTTCAACAGTTTAGCATTGTGCCATTAATGTGTAAAGTGTTAATTCCCGCGCTTGCACGGGATATCATCTAGTTAGTGATAAAAGGATAGGGATACACCAAGTGTTGCAACTATATGTACACATGTAGCATGTACCCAAATGCAGGCCACATTCAAACATGCCCCGCTCCAACAGAATCCATTCCAAAACAAACCATGGAGAGCGCAAAGGATATTTCCAAAAGGGTCATCCAACAACATTTCTTCCCCATATATACAAGACAACATGATTTAATTGTCACTGTACTTGATACTTTTTTCACCTTGCAATGGACATTCTATCAAAATTACAACTACACCTTAATTCTGTCTTCATAAAAAATCATCAATTATTTAATCTGTCATAATAACCATGTTTACAGTTCTCACCAGAGCTATGACAAAGAATCGGGATATCTTAGGAACAGCAATTCTCCTAAATCTTGGCTGGTACTCCTTCCTGACTTTCCAACCCAGATAGTGTTTCCTGATCACATTGGCAGACTCTATTTCAAGTTTCTCACGTTTCAATTTTCTAAGCAATGCTCTAGCCTGCAAAAAATATGGAAAGAAAACCTTTAAACTAAACACAAAAAACTTCATAACCTCACACAACCACCATTAGTGTGGATATATGTAGTTTTTCATTGTAGATTTTTGCAATTTCCAAATGAAATGCATTTACTTAAGAAATAAAGTACGAGTTTTCGTGAATGTTGCAGAATAACCGAAGCCTCGGCTTTTATATTTCTAAACAACATTTCTCGACCTCGGAGGTTATTCTGCAACATTCACGATAACAAGAACTTTATTTCTCTTCTACTAACAGCTCCGACTATCAGCTATTCGGTTTATCGATAGAGAGAGGAAGTAGGTCATATTTTCAAGCGAGATGAATCTGATTGGTTGAGACGGCTGTTCCGCGTAACCCCAAAGGTTTTGTTAGTAATGTTTGTTTACAAGTACATCGATCGCAGACTATCGATCGATATATTTTTCGATGAATGAAATACACACTTAAATTATTTATGAATTTTATTTTTATTAATTTAGATTAATGAATTCGATAATCAAAGTATTAATTTGTTTTTTTTATTTGGACGAACAAGCAGTGAAAATGTGTTGGGGGAGGGTCTTGGAACAGCCGTGATTAGCTCTTTGAAATAAACATTAAAGGGAATACACATCGCTCTAAAGGACACTAACCGTGTTATCAATGTTTTTTTATAAAGAGCTAGTTTTTAAGTTATAAACTCATGATCGACTCGAGTTTGGTATGTGTTTAAGATCTGATAATTTATTGAGGACGTTCGTGGTATATTGGAGAATAATGGCCGCGGCATCTCTTTGATCTCGGCAATAACTGTAGTAGAATTGCTTGTGATTAATTTGGAATGAAGAATTGAGAAAATTATTATTCATCATATATTGCAGTACATAATGTAAAGTTTTGCTCATCAAAAAATTATTTCCATTTTACAATTTCAAGAAGAACTACATGTGTTTTAAAATATTAATGTATAATAATATAGCAAAAATGCTATTATAGCTACCCTGGATGTATGTAAACATGAAATACAACACATGACCACCTTTTCCCCCTTTAAATATATTGTCACATACCTTCCAACCCCTTCCAAAAAACTGCAGCACAAGAGTGGCTGACTTGGTTTTCTTGTAGACTTTTTGTCCCTAATAAAAAAGATATTGTAACATTTAACAAAATATATATGAAGCCGTCATGAGAAAAGAGCCTTTAAGGTCAAAATTTCACAAACTCACTTTTTTGTCAATTCCGATTAGACAACTCTTTCTGAATACAAATATACAATGATATTCAAGATATTGTGTGTTTTAAGCATTTTATGACAATTTTAGTATGACATGTTAACTCTACTTTGACGTAGCTCGTCGAAAACGTCACGTCACGAAAGTCAAATTTTGTTTTGCATTATTTTTTTTCTTCATTTCTTCCTTTAGCCGTCTTTCATTGTTTTAAGAAAACTTAATTAATAATTATCTACAATTGTAAATGTCTTACAATATGAACAAAAAGGAACAACACATTTTGAATATCCAGATATAGCTACAGTTTTGCAGTTAATCCAGATACACTTTCAGCGAATCCACATGCGATAAATAAAACCCCCAGAAAATATGATATAATAGATAAATAAAGGATATTTAAAGCAAACACATATTAAATTTTTCCCCAACCCCTTTAAATAAATCAAAGTAATTTAAGCTGTCGAGAAACTAACTAGCAAACATGTTTAAAAAATGCAGGGACAAAGATAGTCAAATTCGATGCCTATGTTTCCACAATTTTAAGGTATTATTAAAATGACGTACAAGTGTTTATTTTCAAAAAGAGAAACGTTTATTCCTTTCGATTAACTTTTTACACCGACATATTATCGCATATTTGCCGATATTACTTTTTCAGTATCTTTATTGTTCTGAAGCAAGTTTAAAATAAATAGCTGTTTTTGAAATTTACAAGCAATATTATGATGAATTATTTCCCTAATTTTTCTTTTCTTTTATTAGTTATCAACACTTCTTATAATTACCGGTGAAAAAAAATCAGCTTTGACTGCCTCACTGTTATTAAAAAAAAAACAAAAATGAGGACAGTTTAAAAGAAAAAATCTATCTTAAATGCCTTCTTATTTTTATAAGTTTATTTAAACAATAAAATGCTCTCTTTGGTGATTCATCCGGGATATGAATTAGTGGGTTATGTAATTTTTTTCTGCAATGATCGCTACCTTCATAACCCACATGAATCATCAAAGAAAGCATTTTATTGTTTATATCTACATCCTTCTTTTTTCAAATCAATAAATTGATTGTTAATAGTAAGTAAAATTCACTACTTAACTTTTAATGTAGATCAGTACGTTGTTAGCCAAAAGCTAAAATTCTCCTATGGGAATTTGAGTCTGACTTTATCATGATTATTTTAATGCAGTCCGTGATTTTTCTTAGGTCGCTGTAGGTTTTGACCTACTAGTATCCATAAACGGGACGTGTAGATTTCAGTCCTGTCTGTTTCTATAGAGCTATGAATTAACTTTGTTACCGTAAGAAATAGAGGGAATCATACTCGGTATATGTAAATTTATTTACATAATTACTTCTATTTCTTATGAAAATTGATTGTAATTCACAGCTGTATAGAAACTGACAGGACTATAATCTACACGATCCAGTTCTAACCTGTTTATCGATCGGTCCGTCGAAACCATCAGCAACCTAAGAAAAATCACAGGCTGCATGAAATTATCATGATGATGCCAGACTCAAATTCCCATATAAGACGCTTTGGCTATTTCCTTTAGTCTAATGCACTGATGTACATTAACAACAATTTAGTTCCTTTTACTTACTTTTTACGATCAATTCAATTGATTAATTTATTGTAAGAAATATGTAAATATAAACAAAAAAATGTTTCTTTAGTGATACATGCAGGCTATGAGGGTAGCGATCATTGCAGAACGCGGGTTTTGTTGATATTTTCGGTATTGATCGCTACCTTTTGCTAATGTTCATTGTTTAAATTTACTCATGCACACTGAATTAAGTGTATCAAATACGACAGACCAACAAACTACAAAAGCCACCCCACTAGCTGAATCGACACTTCTATTCAATCAAGTCATCGCCTACATGTATGCATGCATGCTTTAGATATTTTTTAGAACTCTCCAATAATCTGTTCAAGCTCGCCCATTCTATGCACAAATTGTTCACAATATTTATTTTTGGAATATTTTCATAACAGTTAACTCTTTGCTCCCTGATAACGTCTTTAGGCGTGCTTATAAAATTCACTCATAGCCTAGTCCCGTCTGTAAGCGTGTTTGTTTACATGCTTTCATAGTCGGATCACGTCTCAAAGCGTGAATGACGCTAACTGTAAAACGAGTTCTGATTTGCTGAATCCGAGGTAGATAAGGAATCCCAAAGAATATTAGCCAATGAAAATAAGTCTTACAAACCGAATAAGGTAAACACTAGGGGGTTTTACTTCCTTTTATAGTAATAAAACGAAAGTAAAACGACATCAATACCGCATGGTTGAAAACAATGGAGTCGAGCAGTGATAGTGGATCAGAATTTGAAGGATTTGCCCCGGATATCGTGGAGGCAGCACGAAAGGAATTGTTAGAATTAGTAGAAGTAAACCCAGAGGACATTTCTGATGTGGATATTTCAGATATATCGGACATTGAAACCGATTCTGACGGGGAAATCGGCGAGGACCCCCTACCAAACATTGAAGATGGCGACCGACGCGCATGGCGTGAAGAGCTGCAGAATATCGATTTACAAGCTTTCACGGGAGTTCCTGGACCAACAACAGTTCTTGATGGGACTGCAGTTGAAATGGACTTTTTCCATTTAATGTTTCCACCCGCATTGTATGAAGAAATCACCAGGGAAACTAACAAATACGCGGACCTAGAACAAGAGAAAAATGGCGTCGACCCGAGATGGCGAGCAACAACCCCCGACGAAATTCGTGCATACATCGCAATTCAAATTGTTATGGGCATCATTGTAGCTCCTACACAGGATCTGTATTTCTGCAAAGATAATCTCTTTAGACCAACGGGAATAAACGAGAGATTTACCAGGGACAGACTGGATAAACTAAATCAATACTTCCATGTCGCCGACACCTCACAAAATCCACCCCGTCGTCAACCAGGACATGATAAACTTGCACATGTCAGACCAATTATGGATATTCTCCTAAACAAAACTAAGACTGAATATTCACCACACATGGAAGCCTCGGTAGATGAAGCTATGGTTGCCTACACTGGACGGTTGGGATTCAAACAGTATGTCCCCCTCAAGCCTACCAAACGAGGTATCAAGGTTTGGATGAGAGCGGACCCAAATAACGGGTATGTCAACGACTTCCAAGTTTACACTGGAAAAGAAGGAAACGTCGCAGAGAAAGGTCTCGGTGAACGTGTAGTGAGAGACCTCACCAGACAAATTTGGGGAAAGTACCATCACATCTACTGTGACAACTATTTTACATCTATCAACTTGTTTCAGGATTTGTTTGACAATCAGCTTATGCTTGTGGAACAATCCGCACTAATCGAAAGGGGATTCCACCGGCTATAGCAAAAGCAAAGCTGAAGAAACAGGGTGATATGATTCAGCGACAAAAAGGGTCCATGGTTGCCACTGCTTGGCATGACAAAAAAACTGTGACACTATTATCAACAAATTCCGATCCACGTGACATGACAGAGGTGTCTAGGAAGCAAAAGGATGGCTCTATTGTCAATGTCAGGTGTCCCAAAGTTTTGAAGCAGTATACACAGAATATGAATGGTGTGGACCGGGCAGACCAACTGAGGTCTACCTACAGCATCTGCAGGAAAGCTGCCAAGTGGTGGAAATACCTGTTTTGGTTCATGGTTGATGTTGCGATCTGCAATTCATTTATTCTGATGAAAGAATCGATCAACCACTCTATCACCACTAAATCTGGAAGACGCAGGGAAAGGGTTCAGTTGGAGTACAGAATGAAGCTGGCCCATCAGCTTTTGGGAGATTACTGGGGGAAAAGGAAGAGGGAATCCATTGGAGATCATCAGACGAGAGGACTTATTCACTGGCCAACAGAGATGGACAAAAAGCGCACCTGTAAACAGTGTTCCAAGAACAAAATTCGCAAGGAAAAGATATATGGCTGTGAGCAATGTGGAGTGAACTTGTGCATAACATGTTTCAAGCCATATCACAAAGAAAAACACCCAGAACTGTTCAATTGAGTGTGATTTGAACAAATTTGCTGAAAAAAAACATGAAAACTGTAATTTGTATTGGAAATTGTATGCCTAAATATTTTAAAATTGGAATTATTTTTACACTGGATTATGGTTCAGTTTATTAAAAATCTAAACTGAAAATTTGGTGAGTTTTTATTCAGTATTAACAAAGTTATGGTCATTTATATAATGCTCACTGCAATCTTCAGCCAACACAGCTGCTGATGTATAATTGCCTCCGGGCACACACTAGAGATAAGAGCTTAGGGATGTAAACAAAGATGGCCGCCAGGGATCAAAGAGTTAAAGTGACGGTCACAACTTCTTTAGATTGGTGAATTGAGTTTCACTCATCAACTGTTTCTACATCACTGTATTACATGAATCGTGACGGTATTATATTTTTGGAGGGTTTTTTTTTTTTACAACATTTAAATCGCTTTGTTAGTTAATACGTACCGTTGTTTTTTTCCTGATTTTTATAAACCATATTTTTTTTTTCAAAATGCATGATTACATATAATTTCCAATAAAATTTCTGCTTTAATTATATTCATTTTTTGCACTAAATGATATTACGAGTGCTGATAGACGTAGCTTATACTCAGTGAGTATTACGTTTTTACATTACATGATTGAATACATCAATATTTATCTCCCTCTCCCCTCTCTCAATCTCAATCTCTCTCTCTCTCTCTCTCTCTCTCTCTCTGATTGAATACAAATATCGGCCAAGTATTTATTTTTTTAATTGTGAAAAATTAAAAAGTAGTCGTTTATGGAGTACATACAGTTGCATAAGATATTTCGAACTGTGATGCAATCTTTCGATTCTCGGAATTTTATTTAATGCTGTACATTGTAACAAACACCCATAAATCATTGACTGTCAATATCAGCAAAATTTGGTTTGTTGCATAAAAAAGGAAAAGATGAAAAATAGCATACAGGCAGATAAATTGTACGTCCATGCATATTAATTATAATTGTAAATGTCTTACATGTAGTGTTCATATTTATCGATAAACATGAAAGTTGTTTATTGATAAAACAGCTATTTTATCGACTTGATATCAAAAATATAATAGCATAATACTGCATTCGCAAACCTGTTGAAGGAATTTTGAATCATGTACGTTACTGATTTGAGATGAATATAATTACATAAAAATGCTATAAAACTGTGAAAATGTGGTGAATTTTTAAGCATGTTATGACTGACTATGAATCTAGTCAAACAATTTTTGTGTATGTAAAATAGCTCAAAAAGTACACACACCATGTGGAATTGTGCTGTCAAATTGCATAAAAGAACAAAATATGTTGCGTTCAAATAATCACAAGTATTTCATTCTTACAGTTATATAGTTTAAGGTCATTTCATTAAAGGCATTAAGAATAAGATTTTTCAATGAAATCAAATGCGAAGTATCATACTAGTAGTACATTTTTACAATGTGAAAATATTTCTCAAACTCTTCGAATCCTTTGGTTACATGCGTTTTGATACATTAAATAATTTTAAAAGTTGATTGCAAATTCTTTGATAACAGAATCATCCGAGAATTTATTTTGTATGTTGGCAGTAGCACTATAATTGATCATACATAACTGCTTCGCTCGTGTCCCTACCGACTCATGTGAAAAGTGTAGAAACTTCTCCTGTGAGGTGAACTTCCAAACATACAGATTAAAGAAAATCTTTTGAATTATTTTACTTCTATTGTTTCACATTAATTACATGCGAAGATAACTGTTAGATTTGAAAAAAAAAAATAATGTTGCATTGATGCGGTATGTCTCAGCCTTCCACCCCTCTAATGAACAACGCGTATGCAGCACTGTATTTTTTTTTACTTATCAAAGGACTATATGCGTTATAAAGTGTTTTTATGCCCCAAAATTCAAAGTTATGAATAAAGCTTTAGAAATTCGTAAAAAAATATGTTTACATATATCTAGTTCGGGTTTATAAAGATGAATTGTCTAATTGATGTCATTACAGAAATATGATATTTTAAAAATGCACTAATATAACAAAAATTACGTATTTTAGCCAAAAATTGGGTATTTTCCAACCATTTTTTTAAAAAAGGAAACATCGGGCGCATGCTTGCTCCAACACCATTTTTTGATATAATATGCCAAATAATATGAACAATAAAATATGTAAAAATGGTTTTGGAGCAACGTTGCGCTCTATACCTCCTACTTTTGAATATGAAGAAAAACTGAAGAATTTTTCATGCTTTTGAGAAAATGCGGGAAATGGCCCATTACCGTGACGTCATAGAAGCATGAGGAATGATCAATGTTGTAAAACGTCTAGATTTCTGTAACTAGCATATTCAGGTTTATGTTTTATCAAAATATCTATATGATATGATGTTTTTTCAAATCTTAAAAAAATGGGGGCAGAAACTAGACCTTATCGAATATGGTTCTTTAATCGCTGTATCATACATGTAAGGCTTATGCAAATGAAAGCTGTAGAACTTTATAAATCATTGTCGGAAATCCCCGACCAGTCTCGCAGTCAATTATACGCAAAAGGTAAGCGTGTGCGAGACTGGCAGGGGGTTTCCGTCGTTTTCTGAGCATTGTGACGTCAAAAGATAAGGGCCCTTTTCTAGTGACGGCAGTCATATTATTTATATAATACTTCAAAGTCCATGATTTGGACAAATCATACATATACACAAAAGATTTAATCAAAATGAATTTTAAGACTTCATTAAAAAGTTTTCTTGAAGGAAACAAACTTAAACTCTATATTCATTAAGATATCATCAGTCAATACAATTGTGAGACATATCAGACCACATAAAGAGTGGATTTCATCCCAACTTTTCTTCCTAGATTTAAAATTCCACCAGCATTATCTCTAATACACGATTACCCAGCATTCCCCTTGACATTTACCCAGTATCCTCTGAACCGAGCACTGATGATGATTTGGCTTCTCCTCATCAGTAGATAGAGGGTCTTCTGTTTCCAACCCTTGTACACACTCTGGATTTTTGTCGCCAAAACATGCATGTGCTGTCTGCGCTTTTCCTCCATGTCAAACAACTACAACAAGTTAAAAAGAATTACTCTTCATTGAGAAACAATATTTTCCATGATACATTATCATGGTAATTGATTAATTCTCTTAGTATGAGTCTATTAATTTATGGTAAGTCATTGTATTGACCTCAAAACAGCAATAATTACATAAAGTAGTTCGAAATGTTAAGGAAATAGAGATTTCATTAATTTTGTTCAGCAAATTCAAAGTTAGATAAACATTTCAAGGAAAAAGTAAAAAAATCTATTGACTTACAGTTTTAGGATTTCGAATGAATAGTTTGGTTTTGCCGAAGGCATATTCGTCTTGTGGGACTCCTTGGGCCTCCAGGAGAATTTTGACACCCTCCTGGGGCTTCCCTCCCCACCGTGGCCAGGTGGGGCCCGCTAACATCTTGTAACGATACAGGAACTGGAAGTAGACCTGTCAGAAGGCATAGCCAGCTCGCTTCACATGAACATTTTCCATAAGGCTGAAAAAAATGAATACAATGTACATTAATATTTTTTTTTCCAGATTCAAGATCCTTATCACAATGATGAAAAAAAAATTCCTTAAACCTTACCCTAAATATCTGACTTGAAATCTGACTAGATTTTCATCAAAGTTGTCTGCTGCTTTCAAATTGTTTGGCTGAAAAAAACAGACACAATTCAATAGACTGTTTATAATTACAAAGGGTTCCGCTTAATCTGATAGTCAATTTGTCAGAGAAAAATTATCAGATTAACCGATTATTAGATTAACCGATTTAGCGTTTTTGTGGTCTTTGATTTTGGTTTAGAATAAAATATAACTTGTTTCAAGACATAATTTATCAATGAAAAGATATAATCTGTATGTCAATAGTTTGAAATGAAATAATTTACCTTGCATTAGCAATGAAATAGCATTCTAGTCTTAATTTTGTTTGTAAATGCTCAAAAGAAAATGTTTCTCTTTATTACGATGGTTTCAAAGTGGCCGCCATTTTGACAGGAAGTAATAGGAGGAAATGGCCAATTGTCTAAAGAGTCCCTCTTTTCACCTGGACAATTTATTTAATTTTTTTGTTATATAAAATGCTCTTAAATAATTAATTATGCATGATAAAAAATTATTTGAACATTATTTATTAAGTATTCTACCCCGATGTAAAATTGAAAGTAATCAGAATTTCCTCGATGTCACATATTCCAAAGCCAGTCACTTTTGATTCAGAAATTACATGTTTAAATAATTCTTAATTATGAAAGCCCTGCATGAAAATAACACAAGCAATTGGTGAATAAACAAACAATAAAATGTGTGCACAGGTAAGGTAAGTCCTGTGTGCGGTCATCCGGAACAACTATCGATGTCGGTAACTTTCATCTTACGAAGAAGGGAGCCATCCGTGTGCGTTGAAGTGTAACATATGCCTTGTAAAGAGTTACTGTGTACACAAGAGGGGTGTCAACCAATTAAACAAAGGAATATACAGGTGTAAGAGGGTGGGAAATCATTATTACACGGTCACAATCCTATCAGATTAACCGAAAATGACATTCTTTCCTATCAGATTATCAGGAAAAAATAAAAAGGGATATATAAGAAATGGTTCGGTGTTTTGGTATTATATCAGATTAACCGAATTATTCGATTAACCGCTATCAGATTAAGTGGAACCCTCTGTATTGCACATACATGTAATACAAGTAAGTTTTGGTTATCTGTGTTTTTATATTTCAGTCCAGCTTGACAAATAATATATTCTATTCAATTTTGGAAAAAACTATTCAATTTTTTCATCATGTGAATCTCTTACATATTAATACACATATTGCTGTTTCATCATTATTCTTTAACGTCAATTCTTTTGGATTTGATTGTTTAGGTGATCCAAACAATTAAATACTCAACAAAGTAAGAAACTTGAACAAAAATTTAGCCTATATTTTCCATGACATAACACATCCTCAAACCATAAAGTTGACAAAATCCATTAATTGATGTTCACGACTATGAATGACACAATTTTTTTTTCAACTATTTCCTACACACTGTAATTGATATACATGTACATTCAGGAAAAAAGACAAACCTTGACACATCTGATGTAGTTTGGATTCTTAGAGAGCAAATTCTTCCTCAGTTCTGTTACAGATATCTGTAAATAACAAACACAAAATTGTAAGTAGTTTAATCGAACAAACAACCCATCTAAAATTTCAAGAACTAACAAGAGGCCGATGGGCCACACCGCTCACCTGAGCAACAATAGACATAATAAAATCAGCTTTATGGAGTCTTATACAACATATCTGAACAATGTAGTATAATAGATCCTGTATTAAAAAAAAATCCTCTGCATATTCTAATGTTTATCATTGAGTCCCTTTGTAACAGGATGGTTTTACAGTCATATCACATATCGAGAATTGCAGTTCTCTTAAACAACTGTTCATATATGGATTATAAACCTACATCAAACTTTGAACCCCTTGTGAGGCCCAAGAATTGTCCAGGGGTCAGAGTCCAAACAATTTTCCCCTGGGGATCATGATTTGAACAAACTTGAATCTACCCTAACCAAGGATGCTTCCACACAAGTTTCAGCTTTTCTGGCCAAACAGTTTCTGAGACAAAGATTTTTCCTTATATATTCCCATGTAATAATTTGACCCCCCCCCCCCAATTGTGGCCCCATCCTACCCCTGGGGATCATGATTTGAAGAAATTTGAATCTACCCTACCTGAGGATGCTTCCACACAAGTTACAGCTTTTCGCCAGATCGGTTTCTGAGAAGAATATATTCAAAACTTTTTCTCTATACATTCCGATGTGAAAATTTGACTCCCCACTGGTGGCCCCATCCTACTCCTGTTTTTTTTTTGAAAAATACCAACAAATTTTCAATGATTTTGAATTATCTCCCCTTGAAAGAACGCATAGCCTTTCATTTTAACAAACTTGAATCCCCTTTACCTAAGAATGCTTCGTGCCAACTTTGGTGGAAATCGGCCCAGTTGTTCTGGAGAAGAAGTCGAAAATGTAAAAAGTGTATGGACAGACAGACAGACGGACACCAGACAAAAAGTGATTGAGCTTTCAGCTCAGGTGAGCTAAAAACTTGTGTGTGTTCCTGTATGTGCTACTAAGTAAAAGCTAGAAGGCACTCACAATGTATTGTGGTGTTTATAAAGGTAGCAAGGAGATACATGTACAAGGTGATGGTTACCTTATATTGAGACCCTGCTGTGGCAGGTCTTTTTAGGGACTTCTCTGAGGGATTTCCTGTGAAGACAAGCAGAATATTACATTAGATTCAACAGATCTACATGAAGGATATTCTTTAACAGAGAGACATAGAACATCCTCGGAAAACCACTGTTGGTCCCGCTTTTCTTTTCGATGATGGGCATAAACTGATAAGTTTTCTCTTGATAGACATAGATTAAGAAGTCATATTCTTGAAAGATTTTCTACTCAGTGGAACAAAAAAATTATAATTCCATGCATATATAAAAACATAATGATATCAATGTAGTACATGTATACAGTTTATGTATACAACAACATGATATATTACAATAAGACCAACAAAATGAATACATAATTCTGGAAGCTTAATTACCTTCAGTAAATAGTCCTTTCATGAGACAGTATTTACATTGGTACATAGCTTGAGACAAATGACGGAACAGCAAGTCGTTGTTCTTGTCCAGATATCCATCTACTTTGTAGGTCACCTGTCAAAAAAATTAAAACTTACCCATAACAATGGATACATTGTATCGAAAGTAAATTATCATGCATGTATTAAACTAAAGGACTCTAAAATTATGGAAATTATGCTAAGTCAACCATTAGGTTTATTTTTAAGTCATTTGAACCTCTCCCTCTTTCATTTGCAATTTATTTTTTCAGAAAAAAACCCAGAAAAATCTCATTGGTGACTAGATGACTAGCCAAACTTATTTGAAGCAGCAAAGAAAGTAAGGAGCCAGAAAAGTGACATATAAATTACATTTCCAGCGTAATGCTCGAGTCGGAACGTGCCATGACTGAGCGTCTTGTCATTCTGACACTTTTAGAGGGCCTTGCTCTCGAAGTGGGGGTGGTTCTGACATGCCTGGTTGAGCTTCTCCAGGAAGGTCAGGTTGGTGGGGTTCCCCGGCCTCAGGCACTCCTCGTCCAGCAGTGCCAGGATACCAATGTTAGACTGAAAACAGATTCACATACAGCCTACTTAGAATAGCATACACAGAGCAGCCAGGGCTGCATTTTACAAAACAACTGATGGCGAAGTTGTACTTTCCATCTTATGGATTGATTCTACATAACAAATTTTTTTATTCCTAATGATCTTAATTTCTGTTAGTTCATTTTATTGGTTTTAAATTGAATTGTCTGGCAGCAGATGAATAAAATTAGAATTCATAAATTTGGTTCACTGCAATGATGTCAAACTGAATTTGACGTAATTACTGTTGAAATGACATTACTAGAATCTTTTGCATTAATTTAGAAAAAAGAAAATATTGATATTAATTGGGTTAAAGCATGTGTAAGCAAGAGGCCCATGGGCCACATCGCTCACCTGAGCAATGATAGACATAATAAAATCAGCTTTATGGAGTCATATACAAAATATCTGAACAATGTCGTATAATAGATCCTGTATATAAAAAATTCCACTGCATATTCTTATGTTTATCATTGACCCCTTTTGTATAAGGATGATTTTACAGTCATATTACATATTGAGCATTGCAGTTCTCAAAGTTCATATATGGATTATAAACCTACATCAAACTTTGAACCCCTTGTGAATCAACAATAATTCAAAATGCTTGCATATAAGTAAAACCATATATAATAACATTTGAGTTTTTGTGGATAATTTAAATGTTTTCCTTTGTAAAATTGGAACCCAACCCCCATGTGGCCAAACCCTAGTCCTGAAGATTATGACAAATTTTACTTTTCTAGGCAAATGATTGTTAAAGATATTTCCCTATATATTCCTATGTAAAAGTTTGAACCCCCCCCCCCCCCCCAATTGCCCATTGTGGCCCAACCTACCCCCAGTATCATGATTTGAACAAACTCGAATCTTCCATACCTGAGGTTGCTTCCACACAAGTTACAGCTTTTCTGGCTGATCAGTTTCAGAGAAGAAGATTTTTAAAGATTTACTCTATATCTTCCTATGTAAAAATTCAACCCACTATTCTGGCCCCACCCTACCCCCGGGGATCATGATTTGAACAAACTTCAATCTACACTACCTGAGGATGCTTCCACACAAGTTACAGCTTTTCTGGCTGATCAGTTTAAGAGAAGAAGATTTTTAAAGATTTACTCTATACATTCCTATGTAAAAATTCAACCCCCATTGTGGCCCCACCCTACCCCCAGGGATCATGATTTGAACAAACTTGAATCTACACTACCTGAGGATGCTTCCACATAAGTTACAGCTTTTCTGGCTGACTGCTTTCTGAGGAGAAGATTTTTTAAAATTTCTCAAATTTTTTTTATAATTTCTAATTACATGTATCTCCCTTTGTAAAAGGGTGTGGTCCCTTAATTCACCTTAACTTTGAATCCCCTTTACCTAAGGGTGCCTTGTGCCAAGTTTAGTTGAAATTGGCCAAGTGCTTCTGGAGAAAATATTGAAAATGTGAAAAGTTTATGGACAGACAGACAGACAGACGGACGACAGACAAAATGTGATCAGAAAAGCTCAGTTGAGCTTTCAGCTCAGGTGAGCTAAAAACCTGAAATCAATTATGACATTATGTAAATTTTGACGTTATAGCTGAAATAAAGGGTAGTTGGTGTTACATCACAATGAAAATCTGTGAGTTATCTCCCTGTAACTGCAAACCTTACCTTAAAAATGGAGAATTAAAATCAACATAATTATCTAAATTGACAATTGTGAAGAAAAATATGTTTCATAAAAAAGAAAGAGTTTAAAAGAAGTATGCATATTTTTCTCTGTCCCTTGTTTTCATTTTTCTCACTTTATGCTCATTTGATAATACACATAACTATCAAAGAAAACCAACTGAAATCAATTGAATGAAAAAAGTCTACAAATTCTTCACCAAAATTCTTCCCTCTTTTTAATTGGAGAAAATGGCACTTTTGTGAATAAATATCATACTAAGATTTATTCAAATATGGGGAAAAATCTGACATCATTTATCAGCTCAGGTTTTCTTGATACACCTCAAACAATTTTTAATATGACATTTTATTTTTAAGTTATAATACCATGATTTACTGTAGATTCCTAACTAAATGCGAGGAATTAAAATCCACGTAAAATCGCCAGAAGAACATCTTGCGGATTTTAAAATCTCCCTTGTATTTTTCAAACAGATGTAAACTTCCGGTAAATGAAACTATGAAAAAAATTTGGCGTTCATGATTTTATATTCTCATGATCTGATGCAAAATGTTTGAATTGTAGAATTAAGTACTCGCATAAAATAAGGAATCTACAGTATCTAGAATAAATAATATTCACTTTAATTTTCTTGTTGCTCAAAACTTTTTGAGATGTCTAGCAAAAAGTTGTGATAACTCACAATGACCACAACAGATTATGATCAATTAAGCCCTGTTAAGTTGAAAAAATAACCCACTTATAGACTTACACAATAGACTAACCTCATGGCTGCAGGAACCAGCCCTATCCATAACTTCTGCATCATTGAAGACTTGGAGAGTTCAAACTGCTGCACAATACCTGCAAATAACGATCATCTCTCACTACAAGTTTTACTACACTATAACCTACCTTTTTAAATCTTTATGCCACAGTGGAAAGACCTATTGATTTTGGTCTGTTCAGTGTTCATTGCTTTCAGGTTGAAAACTTGGAGAAATTTCTGTTAATGATTTTAAGGATTATCTTGATCTGTACTCAGGGGATACCTCATTTAATATGAAAAATCAAAAAAAAAAAAGTTCCGAGAGATGCAAATAAATTTAAGACACCGGTACTGGTAAACGGTAGAATTCTCTCTTGTTATACCCTCGTACCCACATTAAACGCCAAAGAATGCATTTTAGGTTAATAAAGGACTACATATGATACGAGTCAAATTTGGGCCCCAGAATTTGCCATTTTTCAAAGTGTTTCAAATACATTAAATTGTTATTTATGTTATTTTTACGAAGGGTTGATATAAGATATATTTTCCACCTATTTATTTGATTTATTTGCACTCACTGGCAGTGTGTATAGGTAGATAGATAGATAGATAGATAGATAGATAGATAGATAGATCTCTTATGAAAATATTTTGTTTCTTCAAGCATGCACTCAATATTTTCCGAAAGAAAAACTGCTTAAAAACAAGCCGTTTCATGCTAAATATGCGAAAATGGCTGGAAAAGGTTAACTTTATGATGTCATATTTCTAAATTGTGGGCACTTGAATCAAAATGGAAATTATGAAAAAACTTTACATGTATATCTGTTCAAAGAAAACAAAGAATGACTAAAATGATGATGTTCATTTTAAAGGGCTGTTTTAGGCTCATATCATATATTGTCCTTCTGCATTGTAGCCATGGTGATAAACAAAGATTACAGTAGTTTTATTACAGCCTTCCATCACATTTTGTGTTAAGTTCTTAAATGATAAATAAAATTCACCAATAAACAGTTTTAAAATTAAGAATATAGGACAGTCCTAGATAAAAAGTTGGCCTTTTGAACCATGAGCTGTCTAAATTGTTTCAATTTCATAGCTGACTACCTTGAATATTGAGGGGAGGCATTTTGATCAAGAGAATGCTCCCCTCATTGCTACTGAGAGCAAACAGGGCCTGGCCCTCCGTGTTCTGAGAGGAAGCAGCCGCCTGGATCTGTGACGAGAAATTCCCACCATGGTTCGACAAATATTTACTCCAGTGACTCTCCAAGTCTGATGCATAGTTGAAGATTGATGGCAACGGTTGACTGCTCTGGGTGTATCCCATGTTCTAAAATTAAAATGGATCATACTGTTATATTTACATTCGGTGTATATTTCCCCTTATGTTTGCATTGGAAATATACGGCGTTCAATTTCCTGTGAATACACTTAGCCTTTTCATGCGCCATGAGCACAAATATAAACGTCATCGTGCGTTTTGAGTATATTTATTATTGTAAGATTAAATGAAACGTTCAAATTTACATAACCAATTTGATATGTACTTATGAAAAATAATCATTAAATCATATCTAATTGTTAATAAAAAAGATTTTTCTCTACAAAGTCTCTGGCACTAGAACTAAATAACATGTTAACATGGCTGTTCCATGTATGTTTCATATCCCTGACTAAGAGCGTATATAAAGGCTTTAAAGCAAAGATACACATATATTTCATACTGTTACAAATAAACATCGATATGAATATAAATACAGTAAAACACGCTTATAGCAAACTTACAATGAATTGACCCTTATAGTGAAGTGATATTCATTCCCCATGTGTTTTAAACATATTGTGAATCTAACGAACATAACGAATCACGTTTATAACGCAGTAAAATTGACAGTCCCTGCAAGGACCAACCTAGAGGGCGACTTGGGTGAAATAGTCGCTTTTTGATCAGTAACTTCGCCGGAATTTCCTCCGAAAGAGAAGTTGAAGTCGCCGTGTATTCTGAGTTCACAATCGTGTAAATTAACCCCAAAGGCAATAAAATGATAAAATTAACTAATTCTAAAGACGTTTTCACAGCCTCAGTTAGAGCTTGTTTCAAAATACCGTCGATTTTCCCACTAAATGACAGTCTTGTTTTCGTCCACAGCTCGCTAAAGCCAGACGCCCGTCGCTTTGCCGGCATCAAAGACATGCCGCCAAAACATCGACGCAGTATGACCGCATTAGAGCTGGCCGGGTCGCTTTGCCGGCATCAGAGAAGTGCCGCCATCTGTGCAATTATTATGCATGTTAAACTGTTTAGTATTTATACACATAGGTACATGCATGCATATATCTATGTGTTTACTGACAAATTCTGTATATATATTGTTTTCCTGAAGACTGTATTTACATGTTTGAATCGTATCGATACATTTACTTCCTTAGCTCGCTCTCTCTCTCTCTCTCTCTCTCTCTCTCTCTCTCTCTCTCTTTCTCAAGTCACGAGCGATGAATGTCTTAACTTCGCCTACTACAATCTGACTGGACAAGAGTCAGTCAACATTTTTCATCAGCGTAGCCCAGAAAAATGTCGATACTAAGTAAGTGCACTCTAAATAGCACAATAAGCTGCAACTGTAACAACATCAATTATTCAGTGTGCTAAAAATTTAAACAAAAACCGAGGAATCTTTTTAAAATCGGATGAAACCCTGCTTCGCTCATCTTCATGTCTAGTCCGAAATATCTTATGTTTCCCTGGATTTTGTGACGATTTTGTTATTTTACATGCCAGTCCGAAATATTGACGTTTTCCTGGCTTTTTTTTTAACGATTTTGATATACATGCCAGGAAAACATCAGAACCGGCACCATTACGAAAACTGGAAATGTTTCACTCACAACCAATTAATGAAAACAAAATTTTACTGCCCATTAATATAGCTTTTACGGGTCCTTACATTCCATAAACAGGCTGTTGAACACATTCGATCGAACAGCTGAGATTTAATTGTTTTGCATTTTTGAAATGCGAGAATATAAGTCAACAACACTAATGTTAATCAGTGTGATTATCAAATTGTGCAGTAAAATTATATTCTAAGCTGTATTATTGAGTTTAAATATATATATCTATTTAAAATTGCCATGTCCAGCTGGACCTGCAGTACTCTATTTTTAATGCAGTTGCACCGTTTCAACCACATGCGTTTGTTGTGGCGGCGGCATGTCTTTGATGCTGGCGAAGCAACCGGCCGACTGAGTTTAGCGAGCTGCTGACGTAAACATTGACTCTCACCAAGTGAGAAAATTGACGGTATTTTGAAACGAACTCTAACCCCTGTTGTGATTAATAACTCGAGTCTGTCTTATCTTTAGGGGTTATAAATACGGGTGATGTTGCACATACTGTGCAACCCATGTTTATTACCGGTACTTTTAGTGTTGATATTATAATTAGTTTGTAACTTGTAATTAGTTAATAACTCTGCCAAATTAACGCTAAAATAATCATAAAACCGTTTGTTTACAGTTATCTTAAAAAAAAAGGTCCTCTACATAACGGTTGTAATTGGGTCAAAGGGTTGGACTAATACCGCCAAAGTACACATAAATACAGAGACTGATTCTATTTGTTATTTAGTTAACACAATTACAAAACATTTCATCTATAAAATGTATGAATACATCAAATAAATTAAATCTAATAACTTGGATAAGTTTTTTAATTGTTTAGATGTTGTTTTATTTTTTATTAACTTGCTTCTAATCTAATTTAAATTATTAAAGTTTGAATCTGTGTATATCATCATTAGTGTTATGCCGTTGTCAAGTAATAAAAGTCTCCCTGATTTCTCAAACTTCTCCCTACTTTTCTGGTAGGGAGAACTGAAGTCTCCCTAAAATTTTGCTCTAGGTTGGTCCCTGGTCCCTGGCAGTTTGTTATAAGCGTGTTTTACTGTATAAGCAATGAATGCTTATTTTTGGATGTCGTCGGTCCTACAACACACCAAGGCGGTGCAGACAAATTATCATACTGCGTTAACGCACGGTATTCAATTTGTCTGCACCACCTTGGTGTGTTATAGGACGACGACATCCAAAAATAAGCATTCAATGCTTAAATGCATTACATTTTACACATTTCAAAATGATTTCAAATATTGAACAACTGGAATTTTTTACTGCTGTTCATTTATACTTCATTGGAAAACCGACTGTTTAAATTTTTTATGCATTATCCTTTTTTACAAACTTCATTTATTTTTACTTAACTCTAGAAGATTCTACCTTTCAATCTCATTTATTTTTTAATGCTGTGAATATTTGTGTTTAAAGTCTAAAATGTTGAAAAAATAAGTAAATCTTAGCAGCATTTTAAAAATACTGTTAGACTGTAGTTCAAACATAAATTATTGAGCAACACAGAGTAGAATTAAATTCAAGCCTAAAGACATTGCACTGTTAACCCTGCCCATCCCATAATTTTTTGTTAAATGAACTGAAAAGATTCTTAAAGTCTCACACAAGAAATTAATTTCACTATATGTTACTATATAGCTTTAATTAAGTTAATTGATTAACTATACTCTCAGCATATAATTCATGAAAGAGAAATTACAGTTAAATGCTTCAAGAAAAATTTTAGATCAGAAAAATAATGCCTTATGTGGCTTCTAAGAGAGATAATTGATAGTAAACATACCTACCCTCAAATACACGTGGGTTTCACATGTTGACAAACAGATCAGCACCATCCAGGAAGTTGCATCATGCGCATCTAAAAAATAGTTCCATTGAAATCAGTGTGACAATTCCACTAAAGTAACAATTTTCCTAGCCACTGAGTCCAAAATCAATACTGTAGGCCTAAAATAAGGTGCCAAAAAAGGAAGAAAGAAAAGAAATTGTCTCTATATATATGGAACTACAATTGACTAAGTTCAGTTTGATTGGCTATTTCCTTGCGTAAGTAAAAGTTCATGAAATTTAATGAAATTTGCTGAAAATGTCTAGTAGTTATCTATCTCCTTTATGGTAGTGTATGAAAACCTACTTTTGACCCTAAGGGATTAAAAAGTAGGAGATAACTCTTCTTAACAGATTGCTGAATTCTGGAGTAAATTTCTGTTCAAATTCATCTACAGTGCATGATTTCAAAACTCAATAAAATTTAAGCATTGATTTGTTGAGAAAAGAACTTTGAATGAAATGAAACCTGAAATGTTAGAGTTTATGTGTATGTGCTTTAAAAAAAATTCAACTCTAATTAAAAGACATTAATTAACTAAGAAACAGGAAGTTTGCTTAAATATTAGAATTAATTAGCAAAAAGTTGTTTATTTTAATTCCAAGACAAAGGAAAAAATGGTGCCAGAAGAGTCTTCAATAATGTACCCTGGAGCTTTGATAACGCTGGTCTCTGATTAATGGCTAGTGATTAAGATAAGAGGTTCTTAAGCAATGGGGGGTGATGAGGCTTTTCCATCAGTCATCAAAGATGGGGTTCCTCTTAGAAGACATGGCAGCTCTAAAATAAATAAACAGTATGAAAGTTTACAATACTTAAAAATTTGCACCACACACAACATCATATTCTTAGAAAAAGTCTACAAGTGTACAGTTCAATATAAATCATGCCAAAGAAAGGACCAAAGTGGCTGCATCAACATCAGTACAAAAAAGGAAGCATTCCTCACAACAAGGGCCAGAAAAGTACAGGGACCACCAGCCCAGTCCAGTGTCTATGTCCTATAAGAAGGCTGAGTAAAGAAGAGTTTCAGGACATTGTATAGCAGCAGAAGAATGGAATATTCACAGTTAGCGATGCTGAGCGTAGAAGCAGTCAAATGAAGATTTTGCGACCCGGGCCGAGTGAAGTGCAGCCGGTAGACTCCTACATGGATGCAGAGTCACCGAACCCCAATTCCAAACTTTACAAAGTACTCCATCAAGAGGAAACTGCTAAAATATGGAACCATGCATTTAAAGAGCACTCACAGAAATTCCCGGACTGTGACGGTTCACTGGACTGGAACCAGCATGGGGAGGAAAGGCGAGGCCTGGCATGGATCCTTTCCATTCAATGTAAGAAGTGCCATTACACCAGTCATCGTGAAAAGCTGTACAAGGAAGTCAGTCGATCAGGAAGGGGACGAAGAGCCGCACAGCTTAATGTGGCCATGGCTGTCGGCCACTTGGGTACCAGCCTTACAACAGAGGGTATGCGTGGTATGCTTCTTGGCGCCAACATTGAACCAGCATCAGCCACCAACATTCATCAGACCTGAAACAAAGTAGGCAAAATCATCACTGATGTGAACAAAACCAGCATGAAGAAAATAAGGCAGGACATTCAAGAGCTTAACGAGAAATGTGGACTTGCCAATACACCTATAAGAGCAGAAGGAGATGCCCAGTATAACAATGCCACCTTCAGTGCGATCGAGAAAACACCATTCCAAGCTGCCACACAAGTGACATATACTTTAAGTGAAAATGTTACCAAGAAGAAGAATGTTGTGGCAGTGTTTTGTGGCAATAAACTGTGCAAGAAAGGCACCCATCTTAGGGCCAAGGGAAAGGAAGTTACCTGCCCAGGATATGAAGACTACACTGCAACCATTCCTCCAGAGACCACCATTGGAGATGAAAAGAGATGGGCTGCGGAATGCATCGGTGAGCTGCAAAGTGATGACCGTCTACTTGTCATTTCCCATTTCACTAGTGATGGGGACAGTGCCGCTGCTTCCGGTGCATCTGAAAAGCAAGGGCATATGATTGAAAACCTCAAAGACCTGCGCCACTTCTTTGACTCTCAAAGAAAACAGACTGCTAAGGCTCCATTCAGCAGTCACATGTTTCCTGGAAAAACAAAAGCTATGAGAGAATCCATGCAGAGAAGATTTGCCCTGGATCTGAAGCTTAGATGCAGGACCGAGTACGAAAACTGCTACAAACACTACTCTGGAGACTTACCTTTGATGAAACAAGCTATGTCGACTGCTGTCGGTTCCATCATCAGCTGCTACCAAGGACAGTGCGGAAAGTCCTGCCAACTTCATTCCTTCTCCTGTCGCGGACTGAAAAACAACAAGTGGAACTCTTCAGTGTTGCCCCGTAACTTTGAATTAAGCATGACAGAAGAAGACTTGTTAAAAGACTGTATAAATTTGACTTTGGGACCTAATAATCTTGATAGAATTAAATATCACACTTGTACACAAAAATCTGAATCTGTGAATAGGGCATATTTAAAATCAAATCCAAAATGTATTACTAGTAGTAGAAATTTTGAAAGTAGAATACATAAAGTTGTGCACTCACTCAATCGGGGTCATGGAAATTCAACATTGGAACTTTGTGAATCTGTAGGGGCACCTGTTGTAAAAGGAAGTAGAGTGGTCCATCATCTAAAACAACAGCAAAATAGGCAAAATTACTTGAAAATGAAACAAAAACTATTAAAATATAAATTTCAAAGAAAATTCTACAGATCTTAAAGATATCAGCTCTATGATAAAAAGTCTGAAGACACTTATAGTAAATCACTAACAGATCCCAAATTAAACAGGAAGTAGCTAAGTGTGAGGGGGGGGGGGGGGGGGGTCATCAGGGGTGGGTGGGGTAGGGGGTGTATGTAGTTAACATGTATGAAATGTTTGTTATATTATACCTATCGTGTGAATTTTGTATTACATTTAACGATGGCTATATTTTAATAATGTGCACTGAATGTATGGTAACGTGTGAATGATGAGCATGTGTCAAATGTGACATGTCCTTTTATGAGGGACTCTGTTCATGTAAATATGTTATATTTTTCATTGTTTATCTTATTAAAATGATTTCAAACAATTATCTTGATTTTCTTACCTGTCTGATGTACACAACAAAGAGGACATAGACGATTGGTAGAAATACAGGTATACAGGTGTCAAATTTCACCGTTGATGACAAGACAGCATCCCGCATTGTTTATCTGCCATTGTTGATCTTTAACAAGGGAGACAACTCCTGAAATTAGAAAAAATGCAGTTTAAATAAAAGTTAAATGTTTCTCTTAAGGTCTCACATAAGGAATTAATTTCACTGTATGTTACTATATAGCTTTAATTAAGTTAATTGATTAACTATACTCTCATCATATAATTCATGAAAGAGAAATTACAGTTAAATGCTTCAAGAAAAATTTTAGATCAGAAAAATAATGCCTTATGATATTGATTGGCTTTCTTGCGCGAGACCTTTAAATGTATAAATATAATAGTATAAACATCATAATGTAATTCAAACATATTATGGAAATGCAGATGTGCAGACATCAAATTAACACTATGTTTAATGTGAATTTTTGCTTACATTTTTTATCAGTTAACTTGGGTGAGGAAAAACCAAACGGTGTACACTGATTGCCGTGACAACCAATACAATCACATTTTCATGCGATTCGTGAATGGAAATTCCCCCAATAATCTGAGTGTCGTAGAAGTGGATTCGAATCTGTGACCCAAACAATTTATTGTCCAGACTCTCCTCCACCAGATCCAAGATGTTGCTGGTTGTCCTACTATTCATTGAAACAATAAATAAATTCAGAGGTTTGGAAATATAAGCTATTAAAAACAGATATTGTATGTGAAACACATCCTTCAGTGTTTTGTTCACTTCTATAGTGTTTTTTTTCTTCAGAATTTTCATTTATGATCGCTCTTTATCAAAAAATGGGATAGCATTTTGTGGAATGCAAGCTTGCAGGCTCTTAAATACATACTAACCAGTATATAAATCTGTTTGTGACTCCGCCTTCTGTGAAAGTGTATCCCCCACTGTTATCCGTGACTTTGATGTCCTGAAGGGTTCTCACCGAAGCCACTAGAAAAAAAAACATCTTTAATACATGTACTTGTCAAAAACACAATTTTTTTATGCTGTTACAAGAACCTAATAAAAATGAATCAGAGTTTTTAAAAATTTAAATAAAAAGAATTCCTTTCGTTTATAAATAATGTTTCCAAGAAATTATTGTCACTTTGTATAAAGAAAACAAAAATGTCTGGAGTAGACTATTGGGCCATCCTTAAAAAAAATGTTTGTTTCGAATTGCGGCCCAGAGGTTTCTAGACCCAGGAGGGAGGGAGGGAATTTTTTTTAATTTTTCGTTTGTACAGCATGTGGTTGCATCACCCGTATTTATAACCCCTAATGATAAGACAGACTTGAGTTAACAGGAGTTAACTGAGGCTGTAAAAACATCTTTAGAATTAGATTATTATCATTTTATTGCCTTTTGGGTTAATTTACACAATTGTGAACTCGGAATACAGGACAACTTCTACTTCTCTTTCGGAGGAAATTCCAGCGAAGTTACCGATCAAAAAGAAAGTATTTCGCCCAGGTCACCCCCTAGGTTAGTCCTTGGGTTGTAGTTAAATTACGGTAATTTGTAGAATCTATGTCCATTAGGAAATAGTGCTTTTATTTCTATTCTATTTACGGATGTCGTAAAATGTGATTCTGACAAGACTGTTCAGTCTGTTGTTAAAAATAATGCTTGCATGCGTCCTGCGGTTTGTACTGGGCATGATACATGTATATGCCACAACTGATATTTCACACTTTTTAAAAAAAAAATTCTTTATTCTATATGAATTATTTTACCTTTATTACAGAAAAATGATGTGCACATTTATTTTTTTTTCACACGACCAGTCGGACTAGTACACAGACATTTTACCTCGACAGGACTTTACTAGACTCAGTCGGTCGGATGTGCCTTAGTGTCAAACTCTGGAATGTGGTAAATCATGAAAGAGCAACAATGTAGATATTCGACACAATCATATTAAAATTAAGACATGATACAATACAATATTTTGTTTCATTTGTTACAAAGCGTATACAAGGGACGAATTCAATCCTTTAACTCGGTTCGTGGAACATCTGTCACTTTAACGATATAACATTTTATAATTGCCGTTTTAATTAATGAGCAAAAGAAGGTGGACTATGTTATCATGGCGTTATGAAAGATTTAGGGTATCTATCATAAAGATTAGATATATTTGTGTACATTTCCTCGTCTGCCTTACCGTTCAATAGAGACCTAATTTATCTTCAATCACTATAATAATACCGAGCGCAGCGAGAGGCGGGCGAAGCCCACCTTGCGAAGCGAGGCTTAATGGTAACACATATATATATATATATATATAAGAATATCAGTGAAAATTGAGAGTTGAATCAGGGGTACTAAGGGCCAAAAAAATTTCTTCCAGCCCTGGGCGCCGCCATATTGGCCGCCATTTTGTTGAAAAAAAAGTTAAGTCGATCATTAAATGACTGCCGCCTGTCGACGTTCTTTGCGCCGAGACTCGATCAAAAGCTTTCTTATGTTTAATTGAAAGGAATTAAGATGAAAAAAATTGACTGTGCAAACTATTTAACAGTGCTTTAAACAAGAAATACGACTAGTTTCACGTATGTCTTATCAAATTATTAGATAGCAAATAAAATCATAAACATCGAGGAACTGATCTTTTAGAGACTTAATAAAATTAAAAAAAATTCAATTAATCAACTTGGGAAAATTACAAGCATTGAAAGAAGAAATACAAAATTCAGGCTCGGAATCAAGAACTTTTTTCAGCTATTTCCGAAGACAAAACTTTTACGTTTTACGTATTAAACATGACGTCATAATGAAGACTGAGCACGCGATGTTTAGTTTAACTTTGGCTTATGATTTGAGTAGATAGGCGGATCCTAACTGTTTCAAATAAATTTTGTTTTACAAAAAAAATCAAACTGCACTGTGTTAAATCTGCGCTCGGTCCAACGGTCACACCGTTTACATATTAAAGTTAAACTTCAAAGGCAAATAATACCGGTTCACTAGCCACTATGAAATGATGAATTTTCGTCAAAATGAAAAGAACAAAAGTACACCACCAGCAATCCATGTTGATTTTGCACACCGTTACCTGTATTGATATGTCTCTCCTTCCATTTAGATCCCGAATTCGAGGGAACAACGACTTCTCTAAAATAACTAATTCTTGAGTTTTCCGCCATGAGGATGACATAGAACCTCGAGCCCGACTGAAACTAATTAATAGCCCCTCTTGAAAGTTTACGCTTAAGATTTAAAAAAAAAAAAAAAAAAAAAAAAAAAAAAACGTCGTAGGCGGCATTTCAAATATCATAAGTCTTTATAATCTAGATCCTGCTTATGATCTGATATTCTTAATTCATATTACCAAAGTGCAGTGTGGAATTCAAGTGGATGGCCAACAAAATTAACCATCAGATATACCTTAAATTTTTGGATACGATTTGTTAAGCTATAAACCATTATTTAGTCAAGAAAAAGACTTTAGAGGGCGTTTTCTTTACAATAGGAGCCGTGTTACGGCTATACCTTAGTTCGACAGATTATGTCTTGGATTAATGACATGACTTATATAAAGAGGAAAATCGCCTTTTCCTATTATTTGGCCTACACTATAGCGCTTTTGCAAACATCAGCTATTTTCAGTATTATACAATATTTAGTTAAAATATATTCAAAGAAACACAAATTACACAATTGCCATGTTAAAGGGAACTTAATTATCTTACACGACATCATTAAAATCTTCAAGTTTTGTAAGGAATGTATAGGAAAATTGTTAGTATGCAATAAAATGTTGGATATATTACTATTTGAACCATTTCAAATCAAAGAAATCTGATTAAAATTATGTTATATGGGTATTGTAGTAAACGTTTACACTGAATTGATTTTGGTTTAACGTGGTATTCGTACTGAAATTTAGACAAATATTTCAATTAGCGACATATATTTTCTAATACATATATACATGTAAATAGCCATACATATTGGAAAGACATCCTATTAAAGTGTTATATGCGTGGCCTAGTGGTAACGCAAAGGTCCTTTTGATTTTGCGATCACTGGATCGATTCCATCAAGCAGCTATAGTAAATTTGTGTTTCTTTTCCCTTTAAGAATGAGAAGAAAAGCGATTTAAATTACATGTATCTAATCTGATGGATTTTTTTTTTAAATATCTTGTTTAATTCTGAGTATGAGCACACCTAATATAAACAGATCTTTTCAATAACACTATACAACTATATATATATATATATATATATATATATATATATATATATATATATATATATATATATATATATATATATATATATATACTACACTCTATTTATACTTATATTAATTCATTCTATTTGGCTGGAAGTTATCACGGTTCAGAATATCAACTGTCTTCAGACACGCAGTTCTATATATTCATTTCTCGGTGCAGGTTTCCTGAATTTATGACAGGTAATGTTACAGGTAGTTGTATCTATTTTTAGTAACAGGAACTTTCCGTTCAAACACATTCAAACACGGGTGTAGGCAAAATAATGGGAAAAGGCACTACACCTCTTTCCCAAAGGTGAGTAAGGTGGCTTTCCATTTCCCTCTAGCTGTCTCGTGTATTCTGCCTTGGCTTGCAGATAGTATAGCCAAACTCAATAAAGGTGCCTGATGATATTTATTGTATCATAGTGGTAAAAAATATATAAATTTAACATTTCCTTGCAATAATTGACATCAGTGTTCAAAGCAGTCATCAATAAATTTAACAGTAATTTTTAAAATTGTATATGTATATCACTATTTAAACATAAATGTAAAATAAATGTAAAAAATTGTACATAAAAGCAACAAATACTTATTATGAAATTTAGTAATAATCTAAAGATAAAAAGGTTCAAATCAAATATAATGTCCAAATTATAAAGTTTTAACACAAATGAGTTTCATAGAAATTTTTTACAACAGTATGTTTCTTTCAATATAATGGTCGATTATAACAGTAACAGTATTCCATTATTTTTAGAGAGAATGAGTAATTCATATTTTGTTTTTGTTTCAGTACTTTACCACTATGATACACTGTACAAAAAACAAAGCACCTTTATTAATGTGTTTGAATGGGTACTCTGGGTCAGTTGAAACCCAGGTACTAATGGTCTGGAGTTTATAGCACTTGCTTCTGCAAAGAATGTAACAAGGGTTTCGTGTGTCAACTTCTTCACTGTGTCCATAATCAACAGTGCATCTAGGATCTGTCTTGTAAGGTCTATCATCCTCTCCCAAGCACCACCCATGTGGGATGAGTATGGTGGGTTGAAGATCCATGCTGTTCTGTTGCCGAGAAGAATCTTTTTGACAGGTCCATCTTCCACGTTTATAGCGTTGATTCCAAGGCTTTCTGTTGAGCCCACAAAATTTGTGCAACAATCTGATCTAAACTCTTTAACACTGCTTTCATGTATAGCGACAAATCTCCAAAGTGCATTAAAGAAGGATGAGGAACTCATCTCTTCGACGACTTCAATGTGAACAGCTTGCGACGAGAGACATGAAATCATTACAGCCCAGCGTTTTGCACGAGCCAGTCCTCCTCTAGTTCAATGTGCAAAATTTCCCAGGGTTCGAAGGTATCCACTCCAACACTTGAGAACAGAAGTCCAGGCGTGATTTGATGTTCTGGTTTTCTCCTCATTTTTCTGCAAGTCACACAGCTTTATATCACTGTGATCTTCTCACACTTTAAAGCAGTGAAACATTTGCTGAATATCGGACATAACTCCAATGTTATCAAGTCTGAACCACATCAAAACACCAAGTAGACTATTCGTCAGGTCAGGGCCAGATAGTAACACGTTCAATGACACCCCATTACACTGAGCTGAGGAGTTAAACACCATTCTGACTTGATCAGGTTTCTTCTGATGGTTTATGCTGAAGATTGGTAAGAACCAGAACTCTTCATCTTCCTTTAGTGGTGGTGCTAGTTCTGCATGTTCTGCATCCAGAATGCGCTTCATAAAAGTTACTGCATGTTCACACTTGACTGGGTTCTTTCTAAGGTTAGCATCTAAAATGATGGCTCTTCTTGATAGTGCTTGTTGTCTATTATCTGGAAGTTTGCGTCAAGGTTCTCGGAACGATAATGGTGCAACCCACTGTCCGCTTTTGTCACGACAAAACTCCTTATCCATAATTGCTAGAAATTCTTTATCTTCCACAGACAGTTCTGGCTTGTCATCATCATGAGATGTCTGGAAAATATTCTGTCCGATTGGTTCATTTCGTTTTGGATGTTTGAAGACTGCATCACACTGTATCTACTTCGGTAGGTTCTCCTTGACAATGATATTGTTTGGACAAGGGGTAGATAAGGTAGTTCTTCCATCAGACATAACTGCAACTTTGCTTGCCACTACAACATCTGGTCTGTGAGTTCTTCCAAGACAAACTTCTCCTACAATATCGCATCCAAGATGAAGTTTCTGAGTGTATGGAGCGTTAGGAGGTCCAATTTGTTGCTCAAGTACATGATGTGCATCACCAAGGTTACGTCCAATCAAAAGAAGAATGTTGATTCCTGAATCTAGTGGCATCAGGTGATCGGCTAAGTCCTGTAGATGGATATATTTATCTGCTACCTCTGGGGTTGGTATCTCACCTCTGTTGTCAGGAATTTCATCACATTCGATGAATGTTGGGAGGTTAAATTGACAGCTTCCATCAAGGGCTTTTAGTACTAATCCATTGACTCTTCTTCCGCTACAAGTAGATTGTCCGCTGCATGAAAACACTGATTCACTCAGCATGAATATTGAAAAAGTCAAATAATTGGGATCTAACGAGTGTTCGATTGCTCTGTTTGTCTATGACTGCGTACACCTTGATAGTGTGCTCACAATTGTCCGAAGGATATACACAAACAGTTTTCTCCCTGCCGTCAGCGAATCCAGGGTTATTGTTTGCATGACTTTATCCCATTTAACTTTAGGCTCAGAATTTCTCTGATCAATATGCATAGCTGTAGGATGACGAGAGCTTCCACATTAAATTCACATTTTATGGTTGCTGTACAATTTCTCGATAAATGTTTGAATTCACAACATTTTTAACAGAAATCCATTTCTCGTAGGAGATCTTTCCTCTCTTGTAAAGGTTTAGATTGGAAGGATCCACAATTATTCAACGAATGGTTGGCCTTGGGAATAGGACATCTTGGTTGTCATTCTTGTTTGATTCCATCATTTGTTGTTAGTTCAATTTTTTGACTGTGAACAGGAAAAGTTGGTTTTGTTTTGTAAGTTCTTTTCTCTGTTGTTGATGTCAGAGTTCTTTTCTCTGTTGTTGATGTCAGAGATCCTTCAGTTTGGAAAGCTGAATCATTTTTCACAATGCTGAGTTCTCAGATGGATTTCACAATGAAGCTGAATGACCGAAATGGGACACAATAGTATCTCTTATGCTTGGACGCTTGAAAACACCCACTTCTCTTGTAGACCTTGAGGTAACTTGCTGATGATAGGATTGAAACCAGAGGATGAGTCGTAGTAAACATAGGTAATCACAGATTACAAAGCTCACCGAGACGAGGCATCACCTGTATGAGACCACCTTTATCATATTATATGAAAATCATAGTTAATGATCTTGAATATTCATGGATACTATTTTGACACAATATTGCATATCACATGTTAAAAAATTGCATGATAATCATATGTTCATTTCATACAGTATTATAAGATACAAAGTTTATCAATACAATAACATAAAATATGATATTGCATCCTATGATGCTTACAATATATATCATATAATACAATATTATACTGTAATAAATAATGAAGCAATATGATATTGTAACATATGATATGACATTATATCGTGTTATACATTATTGTATTTGATCACATAATGTAATATCATAATCTTATATATGATACAATATAGAATTATATGATACAGTATCATATCACATACTACATCACAATATTGTAACATATGATATCATATTGTATAATATAGTATGATATTGTATTGTATGATTATCATATTGTATCATATTTGATACATAATATGATATTGTATCATATGATATAATATAATTTGATACACCATTGTATCATATCATATGATACAATATCATGTGATATAGTAATATATTATATAATACAATATCATATTATACAATATCGCATTATATGATACAATATTATATATTACAATATCATATAATACAATTTCATGTGATAAAATAAAATATTATATAAACCAATATCATATTATACAATATTATATCATATGATACGATATTATATATAATACAATATTATATGAAACAATATCATGTGATAAAATAATAAATAATACAATATGATGTTATACAATATTGTATCATAATATACAATACTAAACATAACAATATCATGATACAATAGCATATCATAATGTACAAAAAATTGATACAATATCATATCGCATCATTTAACTTTTTACAATATATTATATGATATAATATTGTATCATATAAAACAAAAGTGTATCATATCATACAATACTATATCATAAGAATCATGTTATATCATTTAACAACAAACGCATCTATCAAGCAGGTTTGAGTGAGGTAGGAGATTTTTTTAGCATCCTTGATAATGGAGATCAGGCTCTGCATATGAAGCTTCCTCTGCGATTCATTTATATTATAGTAAAATCAATTAAGCAAGTTTGAAATAGTACTATTATCTATAAAACATGTCACCTGTTCCTAACAAGAGGCCTATGGGCCACATCGCTCACCTGAGTAACTGTACTAGACTTAATAAAATCAACTTTATGAAGTCATATCCAAAATATTGGGACAATGAATGAGTAAATATAGATCCTGTATTAAAAGATTTTCAAAATTTTCTCCAGATGTTCTAATGTTGAGCCCCTTTTGTAACTGGATGATTTCATAGTTATAATCACATATTGAGCATTGCCATTCTCAAAAAGATCTTAAACAACTGTTCATATAAATAATAGACCTACATCAAAACTTTGAACCCCTTGTGTGGCCCAAGAATTATCCAGGGCCACAGTCTAAACAACTGAGAATCAACAAATGTCAATATGTTTGCATATTAGTAATACTATATACTATATATTTTTGAGAATGATCAAATTTATTTTCTATGTAAAAATTTGACCTCCTCACCCCCAATTATAGTCTCATTCTTTTTTATTTGATTTTTAAAGATTTTTTATCTATATATATTACACTACCTGAAGATTCTTCCAATCAAGTAACAGCTTTTCTACTTAAGAAGATATTTAGGGTTTTCCGTTTCCAACGTCTCTTTGCATATAACTTCCTGTTTGAAAATTCATCTCCGCTTCTGAATTATCTCCCTTTTTCATGTATTTTGGGACATGATTTTGTCCATGCATCTCTTCAAAAACCGTTATAGTTAAAGACTTGAAATTTATATGCAAGATAGAGTGGTTATGGTAGATTTACATGCTTGTTTTAGATTTGACTAGAAGTCATTGTCCTGGAAGCTCGCCTGAACCTGAAAATGTTGATGTTAACTTTTTTGACAGTTTTTGGGAAATTTGAGATTTGATCACGAATATCTTTCCTGTCATAAATATTTTGTTAACATATGTAGAACATTAAAAGTTTATATAAACAAGACCTTTCAACTGACACCAAGCAAAAGGGGCTGACCCCTCATATTAGGGGCCCAGAAGGGTCTAAAGTCTTTTATCTATATCTCTTTAATAAGAAACATTTTGTAATGTGTTATAGAAGCAAAAATGTTAATCTTCTAACTCTTTATCTCCGCATGTTAAAAGTTTTCGGATATGTTACAAAATTAGGGGTTTTAAGGGGCTAGAAGTCCAATATTTTGATCATTTATATCTTAAAAAGGAGAAATATTTTGAAAAGCATTATATAAGAGAAGATGCTTAGAACAGTGTTTGTAATAAAATTTAACCACCAAAGTTTCGTCAAATGGACCCTACAGGGAGATAAAGGGTCAGCCTCTAAAGCAATCTTTCCCAAATATCTCAAGAACGGTAACAAATTTCTAAACACTTAATGAACAAAATGTGTTTAAAATAATAAGACCTTTCAGTTGATATCAAGAAAAAGGGGCTGAAAAAAACCCCAAAAAAAGATGAAAAAAGATAAAGAAATAGAAGAAAATAGTCTGTTCAGAATCATTTTTGAGATCTTTTCTTTTTTCTTTTTACGAATCATTTAGCTGGTAAATAGCAAAATAAAAGTCATACATGTATCTCAACTTCTAAAATTGGACGGAAGACCTCCTCGTTGCTCGCAACGAGACCGTGACTAGTTATTATTAAGGCTTCCGTTTCTAACGGAAGACCTTATTGTTATTGCTTTGTTTCTTTTTCCCTATTATTATTCTTGTTTTTTTTTCTTCCGCATTTTTGTGCAGGCGATTTCTCAGAGATGGCTCAATCAATTTTCACGAAACTTTCAGATCCGAAAGGTGTTCATTCAAACTTAATACATATTCTTTTATTTTGATGACGTCACTTCCGTTTTAGAGTTTTTGACGTTTAAGCGATTTTTTAAGGGTCAGCTTGTCCTGGAAAATCCTCCTAAACCATAACAGATAGCAAGTTCAAACTTTCAGGGATTATAGACAAGGGATTGTAGATGTGTCATTAGGCATTCATTTTTGTCTGGCTCAAAAGGCGTTAAAGCTCGCCTGGACCTGAAAATTGAGAATAAAAAAGTCTCGATTTTTCGTGGTTTTCTTTGTTTATCTCTTTTCTTAAAAATATTTTGTTAAGACGTGTAATGCAAATAAAGTTTATTTTTAAAAGAGCGTTTGTTTGGTATCAAGAAATAAGGGCTGGTCCCCCAAATTAGGGACTGAGAGGGATCTAAATTCTTTCATCCATAGCACTCTACTGAGGAATATTTTGTAATACACTATAGAAGCAAAAATGTTAATTTTGCAGTGATGTACCTAATCAACATAATGATTTTGTCATGTGTTGCGTAATTAGGGGTTTTAAGGGACCAGAAGTCCAAAACTTCTATCATTATTAACTCAAAAAATATAAAATATTATTTTGTAAAGGAATATTAAAAAGAAGATGCTTAAGATAATGTTTATAACAATAATCAACCATCAAAATTTAGTTAACTGACCCCAATAAGGAGAGAAGGGGTTGGCTCCTAAAACGTTCTTTCCCAAATTGCCCAAGAACGGTAACGAATTTCTAAACACCTGTTTAACTAAATGTGTTTAATATTCAAAGGTCCTTCAAATTAGGGGACGAAAGGGCTCTTACGTTTTTCTTCCATAGCACTGTATTGATAAATATTTTGTAACATGTTATAGAAAAAAATGTTCATCGTACAGTTATTTAACCATACATGATAAAAACTTTCTCACGCATTACGTAATAAGGGCTTTTAAGGGGCCAGAAGTCCAAAACTTGTGATCACTCATATCTCAAAAAGAACAAATATTTTGAAAAGCAACAAAGAGAAGAAGATGCTTAGAATGATATTTTAAATAATATTCAACCATTAAAATTTCGTAAAGGGCCCCCATAAGAAGATAAGGGGTTGGCCCTGTAAACGTTCTTTCCCAATTAGCTCAAGAACGGTAACGAATTTTTAAACACATGTTGTACAAAATGTATTAAGTATCAATAAACCTTTCATTCAATATCAAGAAAAAGGGGCTGATCCCTCAAATTAGGGTCCAAAAGGGATCTAAATTCTTGCTTCCAGAGCACTTTACTGAGAAATATTTTGTAATATGTTAGAGAGGCAAAATGTTCATCGTACAGTTGTTTAACTATACACAATAAAAACTTTCTCATGCAATACGTAATTAGGGGTTTTAAAGGGGCCAGAAATCCGAAACTTCTATCGCTTATATCTCAAAAAGGGTAAATATTTTGAAAAGCAATAAAGAGAAGAAGATGGTTATAATGATGTTCTGAACAACATTCAGCCATATAAATTTCAATAAAAGGTCCCGATAAGGAGATAAGGGGTCGGCCCCTAAAACGTTTTTTTTTCATATATGCCAAGAACGGTAACAAATTTCTAAACAGTTGTTGAGCAAGATGTGTTTAGAATCCGAAGACCCTGAATTTGAAAGGGGCTTGCACCTTAAATTAGGGGCCAATAGAGGTCTCAAACTTTTCACCCCCCAACTCTTACTATTGATACTAAATAACCTCTGACCATTTGAATGAAGGCTGTGCCCCATTTTAGATTAGGTTTTGTTGTCGAATATTAAAGTCAAGGTTTTATTTCACACTCTGAAAATCGGACGGAAGACCTCCTCGTTGATCGCAACGAGATCATGTCTAGTTATTATACTTTTTCTTTTTTTTCCTGACTCCATTTCGGCTTCATAACTCAAAGAATTTTCATCTGATTTTAATAAAACTTTCAGAGATTATGTGCAACTATTATGCCTCAAAGATGTTAAAGTTAACGACACTTCCGTTTTGACATTACGTCATTTTTAAAATTTTAAAACCAGAAGTGAATCAAATTTTTCGAAAATTTGAATTTTTTGATTAAATTAAAAATGTATACGTGTTTTGTAGAGCTCAGTAGGCTGAATCTAACACTGAAAGCCGTTTTTAAATCGGACAATGCATTACAGAGATATTGGGGTTTAAAAATTGATTTATCCGGAAATTTTGATTCCGCGTTGTTGGTTTTAAAAATAGTGTTAAGTTAAAAAATAATTCGATAATTTGTTAAGTCGTACTTAAACATATTCAGATTTTTTTTGTTAAATCGTTCTTGAAATTGTAAGGGTTTTTGTTAATTTGTACTTGAAATCATTCGGATTTTGTTAAGTCGTACCAAGAATTATTCGATTTTTTAAATCTTTTTGTTTTAGTTTCTCTTGTTATTAGTTTATGAACTCTGCTTCTTACAGGAACTTCTAACTTTACTCTCGACATTAACGGAAGACCCACTCGTTGCTTTGCAACGAGCTTTGCTCTAGTTATTATTATACTTTTTTTTTCTGTCTCCTTTTCGGCCTCATAACTCAAAAAGTTTTCAATCGATTTAAATAAAACTTTTAGAGATTGTTTGAAATTAGCGTCACTCACAGATGTTAAAGTTTCAATGATAACGTCACTTCCGTTTTGACGTCACGTCATTTTTAAAATTTTTAAAAAGTCATTTTTCCGGGGCTTTTCTCAAAGAAACTTAAAGATAGAGCTTGCAATTTTCCATGGTTATACATTTGTCATTTTACCTCTGTAAAAAGGCTAGAAATGAAAATCCGTCATTTCAGGTCGAAACCGGAAGTGAATTAAATTTTTCGAAAATTTTTCGAAAATTTGAATTTTTCGATCAAATTAAAAACGGATACTTGTTTTGTAGAACGCTTCAATCGGACTATGCATTACAGAGATATTAGGGTTTAAAAATTGATTTTTCCGGAAATTTAGATTACGCGTTGTTGGTTTAAAAAATAGCGTAAAGTTCAAAGTGAAATTAACTCATACCAAAAATAATTGTTAAGTCGTACTTGAACACATTCGGATTTTTTTTTGTTAAATTGTTTTTGAAATCGGAAAGGATTTTGTTAAGTCGTACTTAGATTCATTCGGATTTTGTCGGAAGTCGTACCAAGAATTATTCAATTTTTTAATCTTTTTGTTTTAGTTACTCTTGTTATTGGTTTAAGAACTCTGTTCCTTACAGGAACTTCTAGCTTACTCTCAACATTAACGGAAGACCCACTCGTTGCTTTGCAACGAGCTTTGCTCTAGTTCTCTTTACATTCCTATGTAAAAATTCGTCCCCCCATGGTGGCCCCATCCTACCACCGGGGATCATGGTTTGAACAAACTAGAATCTACACTACCTGAGGGTGCTTTCACACAAGTTAAAGCTTTTCTGGCCAATTGGTTTTTGAGAAGAAGATTTTTAAAGATTTTTCTCTATATATTTCTATGTAAAATTTGTCCCCCAATGGTGGCCCCTCCCTATCCGCGGGGAACATGGCTTGAACAAACTAAAATCTTCACTACCTGAGGATGCTTCAACACAAGTTACAGCTTTTTTGGCCAACTGGTTTTTGAATAGAAGATTTTTAAAGTTTTTTCTCTACATATTCCTATGTAAAAATTCAACCCCTGCAGTGGCCCCACCATACCCCCGGGGATCATGATTTGAAGAAACTTGAATCTACAGTACCAGAGGGTGCTTTCACACAAGTTAAAGCGTTTCTAGCCGATTGGTTTTTGAGAAGAAGATTTTTAAAGATTTTTCTCTATATATCCCTATGTAAAAATTTGTCCCCAAATGGTGGCCCCACCATACCCCCAAAGATCATGGCTTGAACAAACTAGAATCTCTACTATCTGAGGATGCTTCAACACAAGTTACAGCTTTTCTGGCCAATTGGTTTTTGAGAAGAAGATTTTTAAAGATTTCTCTCTCTATATTCCTGTGTAAAAATTTGACCCCCAATTGTGGCCCCACAGTACCCCCGGGGATCATGGTTTGAAGAAACTTGAATCTACACTGTCTGAGAATGCTTCCACACAAGTTACAGCTTTTCTGGACAATTGGTTTTTGAGAAGATTTTTAAAGATTTTTCTCTATATATTTCTATGTAACACTGTCTGAGGATGCTTCCACACAAGTTACAGCTTTTCTGGACAATTGGTTTTTGAGAAGATTTTTAAAGATTTTTCTCTATATATTTCTATGTAAAAATTCGACCCCCCCCCCCCCCCCCCCCCATTGTGGCCCTATCCTACCCCCGAGGATCATGGTTTGAACAAATTTAAATCTACACTACCTGAAGATTCTTTCACACAAGTTACAGCTTTTCTGGCTGATTGGTTTTTTTGGTAGATTTTTTAAAGATACCAACAAATTTTTAATAAATCTTAATTATCCCCCTTTGATAAAGGGCGTGGCCCTTCATTTTAACAAACTTAAATCCCCTTTACCTAAGAATGCTTTGTATTAAGTTTGATTGAAATCAGCCCAGTGGTTCTGGAGAAGAAGTCAAAAATGTTAAAAGTTTACAGACGGACGGACAGACAGACAGACAGACGCTGGACAAAAAGTGATCAGAAAAGCTCACTTGAGCTTCCAGCTCAAGTGAGCTAAAAACTAAACCTCCAGCATCCCAAACCTATGGCTCAGATTCAGCATTCATGCCTGTCTGGTGCATCAGTATCATAAGACTCACCGCCCATGCAAGTTTGGTGAAGTTAGGACCAGTAATAACTAAGATATAATCATCAGAGGGCACCTGCTCCAAAAACTTTAACCAGCTTCAAAAACCTTAACCTCCTCCAGCATCCGAGACCTATGGCTCAGATTCAGCATTCAAGCCTGTCAGGTGCATCAGTATCATAAGACCACCATCCATGCAAGTTTGGTGAAGTTAGGAACAGTAATAATTAAGATATAATCATCAGAGGGCAACTGCTCCAAAAACTTTAACCAGCTCTAAAACCCTTAACCTCCTCCAGCATCCAAAACATATGGCTCAGATTCAGCATCCAAGCCTGTCTCGTGCATCAGTATCATAAAATGCACCATCCATGCAAGTTTGGTGAAGTTAGGACCATTAGTAACTTAGAAATAGCTATCAAAGGGCACCTGCACCAAAAAATTTAACCAGCTCCAAAAACCTTAACCTCCTCCAGCATCTGAAATTCATGGCCCAGATTCAGCATCCAAGTCTTTCAAGTCCATAAGTAGGTCCAGATGCATCATCCATGCAAGTTTGGTGATGATAGGACAAGTAATAACTTAGATACAGGACCTGCAACAAAAACTTGAACCAGGTCCACGCCGATGCCAGGGGTATAGCATAAGCTCCCCCCGACTTTGTCTTGGTGAGCTAAAAGAAGTGTAATGGTTTTTTCTATAATACCCATGCAGGTTTTGCAAATTTTCCAGTCACAAAAAGAAAAAGAAGAGAAGAAAGTAGATGTCCATAAAATGTCTCTCCTGCATGTAATGTTACTGAAAATGGTTCCGTCATGCCCAGGGAGGGTTCAACCTCAGTGGACGATTTTACACAAATTTCAATTTCCCCGTTTAATTAGGAATCTACATTAATCAAAATTTCCTCTGGTGGAGTATTTTTTATTTCATAAAACCTGATACATGTACTATGATTAAAAATATCGGACCATGGATTTTTTATAATGTGGTCATTATACAATGAATTAAATTTGTTGCTAATTAAGATTCAGCATCCTTGTCTCTTACTAAGTATCTACTGAGCAGAGTCCATGCATGCAAGTTTTGTGGAGTATAAGTACTAGTAATATCTCTAACACAGCAGCAATCTTTTTTAACATTATGGTTTTTCTAATCTTTATGATGACAATCATTATATATTTTGCAATAATTTTAAGTTTCCAGATCAAAATAGGTAATACTCACCCTGACCAACTCAGAGTCTCATTAGAAGAAATAACAACCTCCACAAGAATTTGAATGCAAAAAGAATTTGTAAGAACAATTTGTCAAACAAATGCTTGTGGGGGCAACCTACAACCAAAACAAAGCATGGCAAAAATTTAAACACAATTACCATGATACCGTATATCTGATTATTTTCCAATAATATAACTTTCACATTTTTTTTCAGAATCACAGAATGAAATAATGAACGCAGAAATTAATTGCTATTAGAATCTTTTTAAATCATAAAAAAATTACTGGTGCAACAATTCTTTTTCTTTTCCAGATATATGGTATCATCAATGCATTTTATTGTAAACTATGAAGTACACTCATTATCAAGTAGTTTACACATCCACTTGTCACACAAATCTTTGAATGTATTATTTCCTCACTGCAAGTATTTTTTCATCTCGAGTGCTCTCAAACTCTTTGGATGCAGTATAATCCATCGTTGGCCCCCCTTTATGTTGCTCTCCTCAATCTCTTTGTGCTGACATCCTTTGGATGCAGTAGTCCATCGTTGGCTCCCCTTTAAATAGCTCTCCTCCTACTCTTTGTGTTTACATCCTTTGGATTCAGTAGTCTATCATTGTCCCCTCTTTATGTTGCCCTCCTCCAACTCTTTGTGTTGACATCCTTTGGATACATTATAGTCCATCATTGCTCTCCTTCCACTCTTTGTGTTGACATCCTTTGGATGCAGTAGTTCCATCTTGGCCCCCTTTACAATGCCCTCCTCAAACTCTTTGTGTTGACATCCTTTGAATGCAGTAGTCCATCGTTGGCCCCCCTTTATGTTTATCCTCCTCCAACTCTTTGTGTTGACATCCCTTGGATGCAGTAGATCATTGCTGGCCTCCTTTTTGTTGCCCCCGATAACTCTTTGCGTTAACATCCCTTGGATGCAGTAGTTGCATCGTTTGCCCCCTTTTCATTGTCCTCCTCAAACTCTTCGTCTCGACATCCTTTGAATGCTGTAGTCCATCATTGGCCCCCCCTTTATGTTTATCTTCCTCCAACACTTTGTGTTGACACCCCTTGGATGCAGTGGTTCATTGTTTGCCCCCTTTATGTGTGGATGCTGTAGAACATTTTTTGATCCCTGTTGATATTGTCTTCCTCAAACTCATTTGAATATTTACCGGAAAGTAGAAATTAAGATTAGGTTAGAACATGAAATTTAAAGTCCACAAGGGCTGATTACTACTAACCCTAACCTAAATTCTATTTCACTAACCAGAGGCTCATGAATAGAATTCCCTAACCAAGATGGGAGGAGGGCAGGGCGGGGCAGGGCGGGGCAGGGCGGGGCGGGGCGGGGCGGGGCGGGGCAGGGGGGGGGGAGGGAGGGGGAGGGGAGGGGAGGGGAAAAAATATAAAGAAAAACATACTGACCAAAAATAGCTGGAATCCAACGTTGAAGATGGTGATGTTGATCAGCGTCGACTTCAATCCATGGCTGCTGCTCTTCTCGGACTTCATCCTGTCGGCTTCATATTCAGATGCTCCAGCCGCTGCCACCGGTGTGGAATCCAATATTCGCCGGTAAGTAGAAATTGAGAATAGATTAGAAACATGAATACAATTTAAGACATGAGACAAAATTCAAAACACCATGTTCCCCATTTAGTCGCCTCTTACGAACAAGCATGGAGCGGTGCTGAGGACTTATTCTTTGATACCCACCCCAGTCCTCAGGGGTGGGGGAGCTGGAATCCAACATCGAGGATGGCGATGTTGATCTGCGTCGACTTCAACCCATGGCTGCTGCTCTTCTTAGACTTCAACCTGACGGTTTCATATTCAAATGCTGCGCAACCACTGCCGCGGGGCAGCAAAGAATATTTACCGGAGAGTAGAAATTGAGAATAGGTTAGAACATGAATTTTAAACAAGATATCTGTGAGCCAATGCTCACTAGTAATACCCCCTCTCTGATTTGAATATGCAAAATAAACAAAGTTGGCATTTAAAAGGAAGTGCATCCGACTGGTACAAAATTCGATCCCACGATATGGTATGCCGAAACAAATAGTGTTAAAGTTTCAAGCATCTGCGATAAATAGTTGCTGAGATATCTTTGACGAAAATTTGTTTGAAAATTTTGGCTAAAAATAAACAGGAAGTTGATGTCCAATCGGTACAAAAATATATCCCACGATATGGCGTGCCTAAACAAATAGTGTGTTAAAATTTCAAGCATCTGCGATATAAATAGTTGCTGATAAATCTTTGACGAAAATTTGTTTAAAAATTTTGGCTAAAAATAAACAAAGTCATCATTTAACAGGAAGTTGACATCTGATTGGTACAAAAATACATCCCACGATATGGGTTGCCTTAACAAATAGTGTGTTAAAATTTCTTCGAGCATCTGCGATAAATAGTTGCTGAGAAAAATGCGACAGAAATTATGTTACGGACAGACAGACAGACACACAAGGGTAAAACAGTATACCCCCTTCTCCTTCTCGGAGCGGGGGTATAACAAAGTCCACAGGGGGTGATTACTACTAGCCCTAACCTAAATTCTATTTCACTAACCAGAGGCTCATGAATAGAATTCCCTAACCAAGATGGGAGGAGGGCAGGGTGGGGCAGGGCGGGGCGGGGCGGGGCGGGGCGGGGCGGGGCGGGGAGGGAGGGAGGGGGAGGGGAGGGGGAAAAATATAAAGAAAAACATACTGACCAAAAATAGCTGGAATCCAACGTTGAAGATGGTGATGTTGATCAGCGTCGACTTCAATCCATGGCTGCTGCTCTTCTCGGACTTCATCCTGTCGGCTTCATATTCAGATGCTCCAGCCGCTGCCACCGGTGTGGAATCCAATATTCGCCGGTAAGTAGAAATTGAGAATAGATTAGAAACATGAATACAATTTAAGACATGAGACAAAATTCAAAACACCATGTTCCCCATTTAGTCGCCTCTTACGAACAAGCATGGAGCGGTGCTGAGGACTTATTCTTTGATACCCACCCCAGTCCTCAGGGGTGGGGGAGCTGGAATCCAACATCGAGGATGGCGATGTTGATCTGCGTCGACTTCAACCCATGGCTGCTGCTCTTCTTAGACTTCAACCTGACGGTTTCATATTCAAATGCTGCGCAACCACTGCCGCGGGGCAGCAAAGAATATTTACCGGAGAGTAGAAATTGAGAATAGGTTAGAACATGAATTTTAAACAAGATATCTGTGAGCCAATGCTCACTAGTAATACCCCCGCTCTGATTTGAATATGCAAAATAAACAAAGTTGGCATTTAAAAGGAAGTGCATCCGATTGGTACAAAATTAGATCCCACGATATGGTATGCCGAAACAAATAGTGTTAAAATTTCAAGCATCTGCGATAAATAGTTGCTGAGATATCTTTGACGAAAATTTGTTTGAAAATTTTGGCTAAAAATAAATAGGAAGTTGATGTCCAATCGGTACAAAAATATATCCCACGATATGGCGTGCCTAAACAAATAGTCTGTTAAAATTTCAAGCATCTGCGATATAAATAGTTGCTGATAAATCTTTGACGAAAATTTGTTTAAAAATTTTGGCTAAAAATAAACAAAGTCATCATTTAACAGGAAGTTGACATCTGATTGGTACAAAAATACATCCCACGATATGGGTTGCCTTAACAAATAGTGTGTTAAAATTTCTTCGAGCATCTGCGATAAATAGTTGCTGAGAAAAATGCGACAGAAATTATGTTACGGACAGACAGACAGACACACAAGGGTAAAACAGTATACCCCCTTCTCCTTCTCGGAGCGGGGGTATAACAAAGTCCACAGGGGGTGATTACTACTAGCCCTAACCTAAATTCTATTTCACTAACCAGAGGCTCATGAATAGAATTCCCTAACCAAGATGGGAGGAGGGCAGGGTGGGGCAGGGCGGGGCGGGGCGGGGCGGGGCGGGGGGGGGGGGAGGGAGGAGGAGGGGAGGGGAAAAAATATAAAGAAAAACATACTGACCAAAAATAGCTGGAATCCAACGTTGAAGATGGTGATGTTGATCAGTGTCGACTTCAATCCATGGCTGCTGCTCTTCTCGGACTTCATCCTGTCGGCTTCATATTCAGATGCTCCAGCCGCTGCCACCGGTGTGGAATCCAATATTCGCCGGTAAGTAGAAATTGAGAATAGATTAGAAACATGAATACAATTTAAGACATGAGACAAAATTCAAAACACCATGTTCCCCATTTAGTCGCCTCTTACGAACAAGCATGGAGCGGTGCTGAGGACTTATTCTTTGATACCCACCCCAGTCCTCAGGGGTGGGGGAGCTGGAATCCAACATCGAGGATGGCGATGTTGATCTGCGTCGACTTCAACCCATGGCTGCTGCTCTTCTTAGACTTCAACCTGACGGTTTCATATTCAAATGCTGCGCAACCACTGCCGCGGGGCAGCAAAGAATATTTACCGGAGAGTAGAAATTGAGAATAGGTTAGAACATGAATTTTAAACAAGATATCTGTGAGCCAATGCTCACTAGTAATACCCCCGCTCTGATTTGAATATGCAAAATAAACAAAGTTGGCATTTAAAAGGAAGTGCATCCGATTGGTACAAAATTAGATCCCACGATATGGTATGCCGAAACAAATAGTGTTAAAATTTCAAGCATCTGCGATAAATAGTTGCTGAGATATCTTTGACGAAAATTTGTTTGAAAATTTTGGCTAAAAATAAATAGGAAGTTGATGTCCAATCGGTACAAAAATATATCCCACGATATGGCGTGCCTAAACAAATAGTGTGTTAAAATTTCAAGCATCTGCGGTATAAATAGTTGCTGATAAATCTTTGACGAAAATTTGTTTAAAAATTTTGGCTAAAAATAAACAAAGTCATCATTTAACAGGAAGTTGACATCTGATTGGTACAAAAATACATCCCACGATATGGGTTGCCTTAACAAATAGTGTGTTAAAATTTCTTCGAGCATCTGCGATAAATAGTTGCTGAGAAAAATGCGACAGAAATTATGTTACGGACAGACAGACAGACACACAAGGGTAAAACAGTATACCCCCTTCTCCTTCTCGGAGCGGGGGTATAACAAAGTCCACAGGGGGTGATTACTACTAGCCCTAACCTAAATTCTATTTCACTAACCAGAGGCTCATGAATAGAATTCCCTAACCAAGATGGGAGGAGGGCAGGGTGGGGCAGGGCGGGGCGGGGCGGGGCGGGGCGGGGGGGGGGGGGAGGGAGGAGGAGGGGAGGGGAAAAAATATAAAGAAAAACATACTGACCAAAAATAGCTGGAATCCAACGTTGAAGATGGTGATGTTGATCAGCGTCGACTTCAATCCATGGCTGCTGCTCTTCTCGGACTTCATCCTGTCGGCTTCATATTCAGATGCTCCAGCCGCTGCCACCGGTGTGGAATCCAATATTCGCCGGTAAGTAGAAATTGAGAATAGATTAGAAACATGAATACAATTTAAGACATGAGACAAAATTCAAAACACCATGTTCCCCATTTAGTCGCCTCTTACGAACAAGCATGGAGCGGTGCTGAGGACTTATTCTTTGATACCCACCCCAGTCCTCAGGGGTGGGGGAGCTGGAATCCAACATCGAGGATGGCGATGTTGATCTGCGTCGACTTCAACCCATGGCTGCTGCTCTTCTTAGACTTCAACCTGACGGTTTCATATTCAAATGCTGCGCAACCACTGCCGCGGGGCAGCAAAGAATATTTACCGGAGAGTAGAAATTGAGAATAGGTTAGAACATGAATTTTAAACAAGATATCTGTGAGCCAATGCTCACTAGTAATACCCCCTCTCTGATTTGAATATGCAAAATAAACAAAGTTGGCATTTAAAAGGAAGTGCATCCGACTGGTACAAAATTCGATCCCACGATATGGTATGCCGAAACAAATAGTGTTAAAATTTCAAGCATCTGCGATAAATAGTTGCTGAGATATCTTTGACGAAAATTTGTTTGAAAATTTTGGCTAAAAATAAATAGGAAGTTGATGTCCAATCGGTACAAAAATATATCCCACGATATGGCGTGCCTAAACAAATAGTGTGTTAAAATTTCAAGCATCTGCGGTATAAATAGTTGCTGATAAATCTTTGACGAAAATTTGTTTTAAAATTTTGGCTAAAAATAAACAAAGTCATCATTTAACAGGAAGTTGACATCTGATTGGTACAAAAATACATCCCACGATATGGGTTGCCTTAACAAATAGTGTGTTAAAATTTCTTCGAGCATCTGCGATAAATAGTTGCTGAGAAAAATGCGACAGAAATTATGTTATGGACAGACAGACAGACACACAAGGGTAAAACAGTATACCCCCTTCTCCTTCTCGGAGCGGGGGTATAACAAAGTCCACAGGGGGTGATTACTACTAGCCCTAACCTAAATTCTATTTCACTAACCAGAGGCTCATGAATAGAATTCCCTAACCAAGATGGGAGGAGGGCAGGGTGGGGCAGGGCGGGGCGGGGCGGGGCGGGGCGGGGCGGGGGGGGGGGGGGAGGGAGGAGGAGGGGAGGGGAAAAAATATAAAGAAAAACATACTGACCAAAAATAGCTGGAATCCAACGTTGAAGATGGTGATGTTGATCAGTGTCGACTTCAATCCATGGCTGCTGCTCTTCTCGGACTTCATCCTGTCGGCTTCATATTCAGATGCTCCAGCCGCTGCCACCGGTGTGGAATCCAATATTCGCCGGTAAGTAGAAATTGAGAATAGATTAGAAACATGAATACAATTTAAGACATGAGACAAAATTCAAAACACCATGTTCCCCATTTAGTCGCCTCTTACGAACAAGCATGGAGCGGTGCTGAGGACTTATTCTTTGATACCCACCCCAGTCCTCAGGGGTGGGGGAGCTGGAATCCAACATCGAGGATGGCGATGTTGATCTGCGTCGACTTCAACCCATGGCTGCTGCTCTTCTTAGACTTCAACCTGACGGTTTCATATTCAAATGCTGCGCAACCACTGCCGCGGGGCAGCAAAGAATATTTACCGGAGAGTAGAAATTGAGAATAGGTTAGAACATGAATTTTAAACAAGATATCTGTGAGCCAATGCTCACTAGTAATACCCCCTCTCTGATTTGAATATGCAAAATAAACAAAGTTGGCATTTAAAAGGAAGTGCATCCGATTGGTACAAAATTAGATCCCACGATATGGTATGCCGAAACAAATAGTGTTAAAATTTCAAGCATCTGCGATAAATAGTTGCTGAGATATCTTTGACGAAAATTTGTTTGAAAATTTTGGCTAAAAATAAATAGGAAGTTGATGTCCAATCGGTACAAAAATATATCCCACGATATGGCGTGCCTAAACAAATAGTCTGTTAAAATTTCAAGCATCTGCGGTATAAATAGTTGCTGATAAATCTTTGACGAAAATTTGTTTTAAAATTTTGGCTAAAAATAAACAAAGTCATCATTTAACAGGAAGTTGACATCTGATTGGTACAAAAATACATCCCACGATATGGGTTGCCTTAACAAATAGTGTGTTAAAATTTCGAGCATCTGCGATAAATAGTTGCTGAGAAAAATGCGACAGAAATTATGTTACGGACAGACAGACAGACACACAAGGGTAAAACAGTATACTCCCTTCTCCTTCTCGGAGCGGGGGTATAACAAAGTCCACAGGGGGTGATTACTACTAGCCCTAACCTAAATTCTATTTCACTAACCAGAGGCTCATGAATAGAATTCCCTAACCAAGATGGGAGGAGGGCGGGGCGGGGCGGGGCGGGGGGGGGGGGGAGGGAGGGGGAGGGGAGGGGGAAAAATATAAAGAAAAACATACTGACCAAAAATAGCTGGAATCCAACGTTGAAGATGGTGATGTTGATCAGCGTCGACTTCAATCCATGGCTGCTGCTCTTCTCGGACTTCATCCTGTCGGCTTCATATTCAGATGCTCCAGCCGCTGCCACCGGTGTGGAATCCAATATTCGCCGGTAAGTAGAAATTGAGAATAGATTAGAAACATGAATACAATTTAAGACATGAGACAAAATTCAAAACACCATGTTCCCCATTTAGTCGCCTCTTACGAACAAGCATGGAGCGGTGCTGAGGACTTATTCTTTGATACCCACCCCAGTCCTCAGGGGTGGGGGAGCTGGAATCCAACATCGAGGATGGCGATGTTGATCTGTGTCGACTTCAACGAATGGGTGCTGCTCTTCTTAGACTTCAACCTGACGGTTTCATATTCAAATGCTGCGCAACCACTGCCGCGGGGCAGCAAAGAATATTTACCGGAGAGTAGAAATTGAGAATAGGTTAGAACATGAATTTTAAGCAAGATATCTGTGAGCCAATGCTCACTAGTAATACCCCCGCTCTGATTTGAATATGCAAAATAAACAAAGTCGGCATTTAAAAGGAAGTTACATCCCATGATATGGGTTGTCTTAACAAATAGTGTGTTAAAATTTTGAGCATCTGCGATGAATAGTTGCTGAGAAAAATGCGACAGAAATTTTGTTACGGACAGACAGAAGGACAGACAGACACACAAGGGTAAAACAGTAAACCCCCTTCTCCTTCGGAGCGGGGGTATAACAAAGTTCACAGGGGGTGATTACTACTAGCCCTAACCTAAATTCTATTTCACTAACCAGAGGCTCATGAATAGAATTCCCTAACCAAGATGGGAGGAGGGTTGGGCTGGGCTGGGCTGGGCTGGGCTGGGCGGGGCTGGGCGGGGCGGGGCGGGGGGGGGGGGGGAGAGGGGGAGGGGGAAAAGGAAAAAATATGAAGAAAAACATACTGACCAAAAATAGCTGGAATCCAACGTTGAGGATGGCGATGTTGACTTCAACCTATTACTGCTGCTCTTCTTAGCTGATTTCTCGGACTTCATCCTGTTGGATTCATAATCAGATGCTCAAGCCGCTGCCACTGGGACAGCATCCCATATTCGCCTGTAAGTAAAAATTGAGAATAGATTGGAAACACGAATACAATTTAAGACATAATTAAGAGACGAAATTCAAACACCATGTTGCCCATTTAGTCGCCTCTTACTTACAAAGTTTTTTAAATTTTGACTTAAATATTACTTTTATATTCACTACATGTATTAAACCTCATACTATATTAAAATCTTAATTGAATAATAGTTCAAACTATAAATATTTGTTTGATTTCTTCACATAATCAATTTCCATGCCAAATTTTATCATCATTTCTGTTTTGGGCCCCATATTATAAAACAAAATGGCATGTGACATGGGTCACATATAAAATAGATGAATAGTTTAAGTCCCCATCTTTATATCTAAATGGTTTTCGGATGATTGACATTACTTGTAGTTCAGGTGCCAACCTCCTTAAGCCAAAGTCTTTATTTTTAAGGTCAGAAAAGACCTATCTTCTATTTTTCTAATTATACCCCCGCAAACGAAGTTGAGGGGGATATATTGGTTTCACCCTGTCTGTCTGTCTGTAGACTGTAGAATTTTTCACTACTGCATGGAAAAGTTTGAAATTTGTACATATGTTAAACACTATCTGAAGATGTGCACCTGCAATTTTTATTAAGATCAGACAAGATTTAATGATTTTATGACAGTTTTCATTTTCCTTATCGTATACATTGTATATTGATGTTGAAAAGTAAGGGAGGTAATCCTTACAGATTTTATTAATTACTCTGACTAAAATATATTTACATAAATACATCCAGATTGAGGGTTTTTGTCTGTATTTCTCAACCAATTTTATGTTTTATAAGTATTCTATCAACTGACAATGAAAACTTTTTGTTTGTCAATGATAAATTCTTAGGAGCTGATAAGAACATCAAAGACAAGTGTGGCTGAATTCATTTGTCCCAAGCAAGGGGGCCATTATCTGAGCCATGGTTCAGATGAAGTATGTGATTAGGGAAAATTGATAATCTGTAAAATGGGCAGTTGTTTTGGGGTTATTTTAATACTATTTCATATGAACCAAAAGTTTCTATCATTATAAGGAAATAAATTATATCATTAATTAAGAATTTAACTATTTTTAAAAGCTGTTTAAATTTATTAGTCAAGCAAATTGATGAAGTGACCCTATAGGGCACTAATGTAAATGAAATTTAAAATTATTGATATGATTGTGGTGTTTTGGCAATTTTAAAATTGTTTGTAATATTAAATTCTCCTTTTTACATATTTCTAATAGTAAGCTTATTATGATAATGTTTTGGAAGTTTATCCAAGATTAACAAGCTCATCAAAGAAAATAAGAGTCCTATGGGATAAATTTTCTGATATGGAGTTGCATGTACCATAGGAGAAAGTGAATAAAATTTGAAACAAATAATTGCATCTGTCAAGACTTTAATATTAGAAACATCCACAGAAGAGCATTGCTTGGCTATTTTGATTTACTGTAAAGGGGTGTGGGGGGGGGGGGGGGTATTGTCACTTTGTTGTTTTTTCTTAAAAACGATTAAATAAAAAAAAAATATCATCGGATACAGAAATTTATAAATGTATTACATATGTATTTACAGTGAAGTTCTGACAATTTTGATTTTTTTCTTTGTTTACTAAATTTCTTTTTACAATTCTAGAATTCTTTTTATTTATGTGTCGCATTCCTTTATTATTCAATTCAATTATTTGTCCCATTTGAAATTAGCCTTACAGGGGTATTAGTCCCATTTGGACAGTTCTAGGTTTTTTTTTCCTATTTCCACAATGTGAATATTTCCATTACATAATTCCATAGTTATATATCATGTTATATGATATTTTTCTATTTGTTTATATAGTTTCAATGAAAAACATACACTATGACTTTATTCATATGCATTCAATTGCATTTTGCATTCTATTATAGGAAAAAGCAAAATATTCTAACTCAAAATAGCCTGTTAATGTAGGCTGAACTTTTGGGCCTTAACAAGTTTAAATGCAAATAAATAAGGAATAATCTTTCATGGAAAATTATCCAAAAAGCAGTGAAGCAGGCAAGTAGCATCAAAGGGGGTGGGGGGGGGGGGGGTTGGGGAGCCTTTCGCAACATAATTTTTTTAAAAATTTACTAATTAAAATTTAAATAATCATGGAGTCCCCCCCCCCCCCCCCTTTTTGGGAGCATGTAATAAATAGAAGTGAAAATAAGGATGTTATATACGATATAACATAACTTGGGGCAGTTACTCTCAGTGATGACGTCAATCGAATAGTACTTCTACCAGATTGCGGCCACCATCAACCACTGATGATACTGCCACTTTGGTGCGCATCCCCAAAAATTAAAAAAAATAAAAATATGTGCATTTTCTCGGACATGCGCACCCACTGGTTTTATTTCGCTTGTCGGATGCGCCCGATGGCGATTACAAAGTAGATATTTATTCCAATTCAAATTCTGATGTTTTGGGGCCTTTCTGCCGATATTTGATATATTAAGCTTTAAAAAAAGTTTCGATTGGAAAAATTAAGTTGCATGTAGGTACAATGTCTTTAATAGCTAAAATAAAAACAAATCTAGTTTAACGCCCCCCCCCCTCCTGCGGACCTCATTGAATTCGCCGCCCCAATATGTAATATCCTCCTGAATACGGGAACACTATTCCATCTTTCCATACTAATGTCAGACAAGGCCGATCTTTTAAGGGGGGTGGTGGCAAATTTAACATTGTTAATTTAATTACATTAGCTGCAGATAAGATGTGCTTCTCGTTTATTAAAAAAAAAATTGAAAACAATACATATATCAATAATATTAGAGAAAGAATTAGTTAACATTTATGCATACCTGATGTACAAAGTTTTAAAACAATGAGGACTTTCTTTGGCGGGAACTTCTGCGACTTTGCAATTGTTACCTTCACCGGGTCAATGCTCAGAAGAAAGTGCGCTTCAATTATTGGTCACGTGGTCGGTGAAATTCACTGTGAGGTGAGTTAATATCAGTCAATGACAATGAAGGTCATGAACTATGATTAACATATATACCTTTATTATAAAAATTCACACTAAGACCAATAGCGTAGATAGCCCTGTGGTTGAGCACTGGATCATAAATCCTGTGGTTCCTGCTTCAAATCACAGATACCTCACTATTATTTTTCCTCCCACTCCCCCTTATTTAAAAAAAGTGATATTAATAATCTTTTTGGTTTCTGCTGTAGAATTTTCATTAATTTTTTCTCAGCATGAGATTAAAAAGAAATCTTTGAAATGATAATACAGTTTTGATATCATTATTTATAATTAGTAACTAATTAACTATAGGCAGATCCAGAAATTTCCGAACGGGGGGGGGGGGGGTATAATTATCTTTTTGATGGAGAAATGGCTTCTGGTGTAGAAATTTCACTCTTTCTCAGCTTTATTTTATTTGAACAATAAAATACTTTCCTTGGTGCATGATTCATTCGGGATATGATCATGAAGGTAGCGACATTGCAGAAAAATACATTACCCGCGTTAGCAAGTGTCAAATTTGAATTATCATTTGAAGGAAAGAATTGAAATTGTTTGATGTTCACCCTTCCCAAATTGGCGACCTATTCAGCCATTAATTTGTTAAAGAAAGATGTAAAGAATATTGGGGATAAATTATCATCATTGACAGAAAAAAATAAGGAGAGAAAGAGAGAAAAGAAAGCGAGAAAGAGAAAAGAAGAAAGGGAGAAAGAGAGGAAAATATGACAAAACAACTGAAGAAAATCAGTAAAAAATGTCAACTGAATATGTAACAGTATTAAAGAAGTAAATATATTTCGAATGATTGCCGATTTTACTTAAAAGTATATAAAATTGGCAAAATCAATTTGATTTTTGAATTCAGTTGAAAACTTTCTGAGCTTTCAGGCACGTAGCACCATGTAGCATCACGTTTCCTCGCAGCAACCATTTTTCTTAAATTTACATATAAAAAAAATTGAATTATCATGGAGTTGGCCCCCTCTTTTTTTGGAGTATATAAATAAGAAAATGAAGAGTGAAATTGAAGTTATAGATATACTATGCACCCCCCCCAATGGATTAGGATTTTGAAGGTTTTCACCAGTTGTATTTTTTTGCTTGTCAAGATTTTTTGGATGAGTCTGGCCCCCCACTTTCAAATACGATGCTACGTGCCTGGCCTGTACTTAAGTTGCAATAGAGAGAGAAGAGAGAGAGAGAGAGAGAGAGAGAGAGAGAGAGAGAGAGAGAGAGAGAGAGAGAGAGAGAGAGAGAGAGAGAGAGAGAGAGAGAGAGACAGACAGACAGACCAAAGGAGAAGGAAAGTAAGAGATTGAATATTTGAAATACAAAGGACAAAAATCAAACAGTCAACTAATTGTCTATGCTTAAATTAGGAATTTGTTTTAATTTTTAATATTTACATTTTCCAGTGTATCTGTCTCTGATAACACTACGAATCGATTTTGTACTATACAGCCAAATAAATTCAAACGACGTATTGTTGGAGGCGCAAGCGGGTTTGCATGATTAATATTATAATATTTAATCGTACAACTGTTGAAAATTATATAAGTAAGTAAGTAAGTAAGTAATCATTTATTATAGTGACATGTGTATCTTTTACAACTGAGTAGTATACAATTACATAAATCAAACACCCGGCCCATTGGACCTATAAGTCACTGTAAACACTAAGAAATAATTGCGCGAGAATTTACTTTGTCTTAATCTATATGCAGAGTGTATAAAATTTGCAGTTTGTCTTGGAAAATTACAAATGAGAGTTTGAAATAGGTTGTCTTGTTTTTGATATGTAATATTTGGAAAATTAACATTTTGATAAAGTTCACTTCTGATATTGTTATATAGAGTACGTTTTAGAAGAAAGTGGAGTTCGTCCTCTATATTTATATATAAGATATAAGTGATAAGGAATTATTGGGCTTATTGGATTTGATCACGCCCCGACCAAAATTATCACCTCATAATACTCAAAGAAAGATTTCTTATTCCTTAATTAAAAATGTATAATGTTGAGAGAGAGAGAGAGAGAGAGAGAGAGAGAGAGAGAGAGAGAGAGAGAGAGAGAGAGAGAGATCCTTACATGGACAGTTTACATATATAATTTTACAACCAATGCTAGGAAGGAATTAGGACTAATGAAAAAGCTCAAATTTAAACTTAACCGCAAATTATCATCATTATTGTATACTTCTTCTAGGTTTCGGTTAGAATATACATCTGATGGGGAGGATTTTCTTCTATTAGAAAAAAATACAATTGGTTGCAGCAAGAATAGTCACTGGTCTTATAAAATTTTGCTTTTAAGGAATCACTTTATTTTGAAACTGTGTAGGATACATTATGTAATAGAAGGAAAGCTTCTAGATTAAAAACAATGGCTGACCGAAATTATTTACCTACCTATGTCACGGATATTTTTTCAAATAAGCGTTTTAATTCATCTAATTATCACACTAGAAATGCACAGAATTATTGTACATTGTATACCAAAATGTCTACAATCCTAGGAATCTTTATTTGATCATACTTTACTAGTATACATGAATGGAATCCACTTCCATTGGATGTTCGTCAAATCGACTTCATTCGTTAAAAGAAACACCCATGCGAATGTTATTGTCATTTAAATTTAGACCACGTGGTTTTATTTGACCCTTTCAGTTTCGCAGTATTATTGCCTCGAGGTTATAATCTATATACTATAACCTAGGTCTATATCCTATAACATAGGTACATATATAGTCAAATATAAAATCTAGACATGTATTGATTTTAAACTTTATCTTCATTAATTGGTAGATAAAATGAGTTCTAGAAATAAATGTGACAATAGAAAATATAACTATTTCTTTATGTTGCAACAATTAACATGCTTAGTAGCGACCCCCCCCCCCCCCCCCCCCTAAAAATTAATTGTCGATCCGCGCCTGACCTAGTAATAGCATCAATAGTGAAACAGACTATACTATTTTATGCAGAATGTTCCTTGACAATGGCTCTATATACTATGTTTTTTACATAAAACAGACGCCCATTCTTTTTTTAAAAAGCATGGTATTGCACACGAAAGCATCAAACATTGTTCTGATGTTATCAAACAACCCAATGTTTATATATTCAACCACGTGTAGAGTGTTGAACACGAACGATAACTCTGTTCTGAATATCATCGTTTAGTTTAAAAAACCACTAGATGATAAATTAAGACATAGATCTTAATAGATTTTCATGTTTTTACATATATCAAAGTAAGATATGATACGAAAAACGACCAGTACTTACGTATTTTGAGAATATTATCCGAACACTCTAACTTCCGCTCAAAATTTCACATGAACTGAGCAAATCTCGGGAAAGTCTCATGAACTTTCATTCGGGCACCTCTCTATGTATTACATACTTGGCAACGATAAAGAAAACATTCCGAACACATTCGCAGGGGTGAGAAAGGTCATGTGGAAAACCTGAAGATATTTATCACGATTTATCAAATGTGTTAATGCTTTGTTTAACGAAATATTTCAAATTCTAAATTTAAATATTGTAAACATTCATGTTTAAATACTTTGGGATGACAGTCAATTAAGTATTAGAGATACATGTACATGTAACAATCATTTATTTTTATAAGTTCGTAGCCATACTTTAAAAATAGTGAAAGATTTGCCCTGTCTAAAATTACATGTACATGTTTACGATGCTAACGCGGGTTTAAGTATTTTTCTGCAATACCGCAACCTTCATATCCCGCTTGAATCATAAATAAAGCATTTTATTGTTTGGATGCACTCAGCTCATATAAGAATTAGAATCCGCATGCAGTTGTCAAATACATTAATATCACAATATGCTTCATCCACGCAAGTTTGGTTAATATTTGTAAGAACTTCCATGAGGACATCACAGGGACCCTTTAACCTGCTCAAAAGCCTTCTAAAAGCATTAGTATCAAGAAGATGCCTCTACCACCCAAACATGTTCCATGACCAGCACGATATGGCCATCCAAAGATATCTGCACCAGAATCTTTAACCTGCTCCAGCATCTGAAAACACTGGCTCAAGACTTAATATTCAAGTATGTCGAGACCATACATGTATCTATCAAAACATGGATCTACAATCTACATGGGACCAGTAATAACCTCATATAATTGCCACCACATTACACCTGCACCAAATATACTCCAGTCTACAGCTAGCGTCTAAAATTAATGTTTCAGATTTTGCAACCAAGTCTGTTTAGTCCTTAATTATCCCCAGAGAGACTATTAAAGCAAGTTTGGTCATGTTAAGATCAGTAATAACTTAGAAATGGGTTTATGCTTCCAGAAGGTCCTTGATTGGTAAAATATGGTTGAATATAACATTACATAACTATATCATGTATATATTTATTGTCATGAAGAGTATACAAAATACAACTTACTGAACTTTGTATGGTTATCTTCCACATATATATGTTTACAATTTATTTTTATTTTTTTTGATAATGGTAAATTTGGCGAGTTTAGATCATCTAAAAAAAATTGATAGTCGTTTCAAAAGTGAGGCATTTGCCTCCATTGCGCTACGGCCGTGGTATCAAGGATAAACAATATTGGACAAGGAATTATGATGAAAGGCGAAACGTAGCTTAATGTGACCTTCTTTTTAGTAAAGATATCTTAAAGAAGGAAGATTCCCCAACTTACAAAGTATGATGGCCCTAAGCCTGATTATATTACAGATATATTTGACTATGAATAAACAGATAAATACCAAAAGTAGCTCACTGTGTACTAGTTTTTCATTGAAACCCTTAAATATGAACACAAAAAGAGTTTTTTATTTATTTCACAGATAATTTTTTTTATTTAAATAAAAAGATGTCGTATTGGCATAACTGGCCATAATTCATTAGAGATTAATATTATGTATTTATTGAGAGCAAATTTTAAACTCTATACACTGTCTTCAATGAAATTATAAAAGTATGTCAAATTTTGTATAAGTTTTCATTTCTATCCTAACAAAACATCTTTTTTTTATCAGTTTATATAAGAAAATAAAAAATGTAATTTGACTCTCACGTAATATTTCATTGAAAAACATGTATTTAAACCTTGATTTGATTGAACAATGTATTAATAAATGTGTTATAAAAAAGGGAGTACAAGTATACATGTACATGTACATAAAATTTACATTCTACTGTGTTTTTCCATTATATTACATTCTACTGTGTTTTTCCATTATATTACATTCTACTGTGTTTTTCCATTATATTACATTCTACTGTGTTTTTCCTTTATATTCGATGATCTTTAAATGCCCCTAAATGCAACCCAATCACTGCGTATAAATTTACATGTAATTTACATAAGTAGTTTCTAAACATTGATTTCTATATTATCGGTTTAAAAATATGATTCATACATGTTGTTAACACCGTGTTCTACAATTGTTCAACAATAACGTTGATTCTATTGTTAATAGCAAAATTTCAAGAGTTATTTTTGATGGATTATATTTTCAAGGCTCATTTCAACAGTCTATGTGAAAACCAGTTTTATAAACAGCTGTTCTTGCTGTTACAAATTTACTCCCTCTGTGATCTCCAATTTATACCAATTTATTTAATAAAGTAATACATTTCATCAATAAGGGAATGTAAATATAAGCATTAAATGATTTATTTTTGATGTCGTCGTGACAATAAGTGCCGTCAGTTGAGCAGACAAATTGTATTATTATACTTCAATATGATTATTCTATATAACGCGTAATCTGATTGGTCTAGAGAGTCACGTGACAGGGCGAACAAAACGGGCATAGCCCTCGGGAAATATGATTTTTCTTGGGGGAATAAATCTTCATATTTCCCTCACCATCATGCAATAAATGTATATTGTTATATTCAGTAGTATATTCTCACTATATAGCTCTATACAGACGAAAAGTCAATAATTGTAATATTAGCTCGTCCGAAAAATATTGACCGGTCAACATTTTTTTTTTAATATTGACCGGCTAGCAATAACATCTAGAGAATATTCCTTCTATTTCAATATATCGCTTCTGATTCGTTGATTCGTAAACGGTGACGTCAATAAGTCTTCGCGACTCCAAAACAAGGTGACGTCATAATGAGCAGTCATTAAAGGCACGGACCCGCAATGCGACGGTTTGCTATCATAACGGATATAAGGATTTGCTAATTATTATTATTTACTCTGCATTTAGAAATGAAAATTCCCAAGTTGCCCCCAGTTTAGATGATGACGATCAATCTACAACTGAGGAAGCTTCAGCAGCTGGTTCAGGGGAGGACGCTTCCCGCCAGGATAGAGAACAAGAGAACCAACCTGAAGAGGTCATCAATGATGATGAACCAGAGGATGATGTCAACAATGATGATGATGAGAATATCATCAATGATGATGTTGACAGTACTGATAATGATATCAATAAATCTGATGATTCCGAGGATGAAATGCCTTCCAGGGAAAATGACAATACACCTATTCCAGCCCCAAGAAGATCTACCAGACAAAGGAAAATGCCAGCATGGACAAAGGAGTTTGTCATGATGAACCAAACACAACCAGATTGGCTGCAAAGAGCAGTATTTGTGAAAGGATTGATGAATGATGGTTCACTACGAGACATTGACCAAAGTAGATGCCAGATGGTTTTACTTAACATTGTGTCTGCTTCTACATGTTCTAATACATGAAATTTTAAATTGTAAATATATGTATTTCATGCCGTGATACTTTTCAGATTTATGTAGCTTCCCAGTTGAATGTCATTCTGCGACCGGGGGGGGGGGGGGTAAGAATATGAAAATTGTTGATTTAAATAAATAAATAAAGTTATTGTAATTAAAATACATCTAAACCAGTATACACAGAGTAAATTTAGATCCACCCTTTTTGTACATATATCCTAAGGGCAGTGGCCTGATCATCATTTGGTCAGTTGATATTTGTGATCTTGGTTTTCATTGGCTGTTTGTAACAGGTTGAATTTGGTTGGTTTGTATATTTTGCTTTATATGTTTTACCGCCAAGTTTGACAACCTTTGTCTGGACATTGACCAGAGCAGACCTATATTTTACTAATTTTATTGACTTACAATTGAATTCTGGACCAGAACTTGCTATTTTCTGAGTCGATGTCAATGTCAATTATATTATCAATTAAATTATTATAATATTATCTCACCAAGCATCCAGTGTCATGAGCCTATTCCCATAGAATGGGCTTATATGAATATGAATATAGTAAAGTCACTGTGTCGCAAATAAATTCATTATTATAACGAACCTATACAAGCATCTTTGTTATCGTTCAATGAAACTGTAACAAAAATCAGGTACATCTGTAGCCTAATTTCTATGGTCGGCGGATCATAACTAGAGACCGTTTGATGCCGACGATATTTTGGAAATAGACTTTGCGCAAAATTGAATTTGTGAATTTTAAGTTGAGCTGAGAAAATTACAGCGATCTGTTTTCTATAATCATTTTTTTTTTTTGTTTCTTCATATTGACTGTGTTTTCGGGCAACATTGATTATATTAGCCCCCTTGGGACGAACATATTGCCCTCTGCTTCGCGTCGGGCAATATTTCGTCCCTCGGGGGCTAATATAATCAATGTTACCCTCAACCCCAGTCAATATTTGTATGATATTTACATTTGTAAATATGCATCCTTATATGAACCTATAGAATAACGAAAACGTTAAATTCTGTGTGAATTTTTTCATGACGTCACAATGATTATCGCACGCGCTTATCGCATGCATTATATCAAACGTAAAAACACGAATATTTACATTCTAGTGTGTTTTTCCATTGAATTCCGTGATCTTGAAATACCTCTAAATGCAACAACCAAATCACTGCGTATGAATTTACATGTAATTTACATAAGTAGTTCCCAAACATTGATTTCTATGTTATCAGTTAAAAAATATATTTCATACATGTTGTTAAAACACTATGTTCTACACTTATGCATTAATAAAATTGATTTTATTGTAAAAGCAAAATTTCAAGAGTTATTTTTCATGGATTATATTTTCATGCTCATCTCAACAGTCTATGTGATAAACAGTTTAAATCGGTTCTAAAAACAGCTGTTCTTGCTGTTTCTAATTTACTCCCTCCGTGATCTGCAATTTATACCCATTTATTTTAATAGAATAATTGATTTTATCAAAAAGGGAATGTAAATATAAGCATTAAGGTAGAGACGGATAGCAATCACGTCATTGACAGATTTCGCTAATTAGCACGAGCCGTTTTTCCGGATTTCTGAATGCCGTCAGATAAATATCTCCGTTTACACATTATTGTCTATCGTAACAAAATGGCCGACGGAGCAGACGATTCAGAGTCGAAACAAATACCACGAATAAAAGGCAAGTTTGCAAGTCGTATAAAATCATGGCGGTCATCTAGGTTAAAACATATGAACAAGAAAAGGGATGTAGGTGAAATACAGAACGACCATGACTACTTCTATGACGAAAATGCCGCCTGTCCACCGGCCCTGTCGCCGGTCGATGTGCCTGACGTTGCTTTGCATTTGGATGTCGAAGACCACGATTCAGGAGATGTCAGATGGTAAGATGGAAGAAGAATTGAGGAAATTAAACATCTAGCCGATCAACTATATTGTTATAAATGCCGGTCACCTTTACACCTCTCTGACATACTGAATGAAACAAGATATATGGACTCGGCAGCGTGTTTAGCATTATCTGCAAGAATGACTTGTGTTGCCATACGAATCAGGTGTCTACTGGAAAAAGGAACAGCAAAGGTGCTTTTGACATAAACACCAAAGTAGCCATCGGTTAGTATTCAGAATCTGGTCATTATTTTTCACCATCATCTTTTGATCGTATGATTTCAAAGATTCTCTTCAATTAATTGGGGCACATGCATACTTCATACATACAAGTACATAGATTTATGGGTCCAACAAATCTAACATTATGCATCCGCATTATTGATAATTTGTATATAACCTACCTAGTAATCTTAGTTATTCATAATATGTAAACGGTGTGACCGTTGGGCCGAGCGCAGATTTTTATGGTTTGAAACACAGAAAGTAGGATCCGACTGCCTACTCAAATCATAAGCCTAAGTTAAACTAAACGTCGCGTGCTCAGTCTACATTATGACGTCATGTTTTAAACGTAAAACGTAAGTTTTGTCTTTGAAATAGCCGAAGAAAAGTACGTGATTCCGAGAATTTTTTATTTCTTCTTTCAATGCTAATTCATTTCATAAGTTGATAAATTTTTCTTTGAATATTTTATTTAGTATCTAAAAGATCGGTACCTTGTCGATGTTAATGTTTTTTTTCATCAAATAATTTGATAAGACATACGTGAAACAAGTCGTATTTCATGATTAAAGCACTGTTGTAATTTATCTGGTTTGTAAAGTCAATTATTTTCATTTAAATTACTTTAGTTTGAAACCTTGAAAAATTTTTATTAGAGTTTAAGGGCAAAAAACATCGACAAGCGCCACTGATTTAATGATCGAGTTAACTTTGTCGAAGAAAATGGCTGCCAATATGGCGGCGCCCAGAGCTGGAAGAATTTTTTTTAGCCCGATTCAACTCTCATTTTTCACTGATTTTCTTATATATACGTGTTACCATTAAGCCTCGCTTCGCGAGGCGGGCTTCGCCCGCCTCTCGCTGGGCTCGGTAATATCTATATTTGAGAATAATTAAGTCATTCACCTTCCTCTAAATAGTGCATGGTCGAGTATGCATGTGTATTGCCTTGCTATATATACAATGTTTATTACAATTTCTCTGTGTTAAATCAAGGGTATATTTGAAAATATTTAAATCATTAAACTGTACAAACTGTAAAAAAAAAAAAATGAAAATGCTGAAGGGGCGCTACTTGTATAAAATTTCATTTTTTAAAAAAAAAGATTTAATTATCACAAACTGTATTTATACAATATTGATACATGTTTTTTCTATTCTTCCTTTTTTTTTTTATCACAAATGAATTACTTTTACAGACATGATTCATTCTGAAATGGGTCCATCTCATGTTGTTAGCTTTTTTAGTGCATGCAACATCCCACCAATAGACCCAAGTACAATCAAGAAGAAATAAAAAGAAATTTATCCTTCCTTTGAAAGACAGGCATCAGAGTCATGCAATAATGCATTAGCTGAGGAGTGTGAAGCTGTTGAGCCAGATAAGCTTGAGTGCAGTTTTGATGCTGGGTGGCAAAATAGGGGATCTGGGTGGCAGTACAGTAGTAACTCAGGTATGTGATAAACCAAGGCTTCTGTTATATATGTTATATATGAATTAGATACAAGATAGTTAACACTATAGGGCTAGCTATTACATGTATAAGTGACAGTGAGATAATGCTTCATGCAAGATATTCATGTCATTAAACAACAACTATATTCTTCAATATGTACATTTACTGTCAACTGTGAGAAGCCTTGTCATGACCATATACAATAACATGTGTATATTTTATATTAAATTGTATTAATTATAATAAAAAAATGTTGACATTCTGATTTTAGTACCTTAAAAATATGTATATTTTTGCACTTGAGGATGATATAAAACTAAGCCCCCCCCCCCCCTTGACATCACATTTATGACATGAATAGAAAAATCTGAATAAATCTTTCTGTGACGCACAAAATTATTTATTTACTTACTATAATTTTAATTTCATGTGCATTGTCACGGTGATTTTACTCTCTTTTAAGGATTTCAAATTTTATTGAAATAAACACATGCTGTATGTCAAAATTTTTTGTACAGGTCTTACGGAAACACATGCTCTTTGGCCAGTCGAGTATCAGCAGCAGTTTTACAAAAGAATATTGGATTTATGTATGTCAGTAAGGTATCTAAATCATTAATTTTCTTTAAGGTTAAATTGTTTGAAATGCATAGGTACACATGTTGATAAGCAGTCTTAGGCATTTTGCTTTGTAGCTGAATTGTTGCCTGTTCAAATCATCATGGCTGCTTGATTTTATTTTGTATAGACATCTCTCTTTCTCTCTCTCTCTTTTCTCTTTCAGTCAGCAAGTAATTTCATTTATTTCACCATAGAATTACACCTCATATTGTATATATACAATTTACAGATCAATGAAGATGCAATGCTATCACCAGGAAAAGTAACAAAGATAAAAGGAATGGTTATGGACAAAAGAAAGATGTGGCATAAAAGACAGAACTCAAAAATGCAGACGCCTGCAGTTAAAGGTACGTACATGAAAATCTGAACATATGAATATTATTTTTAAAACATAAGTTATCAAAGATTTCTGATTACAGAGCTCATGCAAGATGAGGCATCTTAATGAGACCACCATTATTATATTAACCCAAAAACATTGTTATTGATATATATTACAATATTGTGCTGTATGGTATGATACAATATCATAATATGTCAAATGAACAATATAGTACTATATGCTACAACATAATATCATAAAATACCAATTGTATTATATATTATACAATATGATATTGTATTTTATTATACGATATACAATATAGTATTGTATTATATGATAAAATATTATACAATTATAGCCTTTTGATAAGGTCAATACATGGTTTATAAACCTGATGAGAGAATATGGACCGAGGACAAAGTTCGAGGTTGATATTCTCTCATCAGGTCTATATAAAACCATGGATTGACTGATATTAAAAGGCTGTAATTGTTTTTTTATAATCAATCATAAACCGATTCTCCTCAAGAGTATAACACTTAATTTTGCTTCATTTGATTTCCTTTTGTGATATTTACAATGTCGCACATGCCAAAACCAGAATTTTGTCATGAAAATCTATTTTTAGTATATTAAGGTTTATAAAATTTCTATTTTTAGTATAGTAAGGTTTTAACAAAATCTATATATTACTTTTCAGAAAAAGAATTTCCAACAGGAGACAGTGAAGACTGTAAAGGAGGGACAGACGTATCAGACCAACGCAAGTGCTACAACGTCTCCAGACATTGAATCGATTCCATCCATAGCAACTCTCTCCAAGACAACAACATTTGTTGTTTTCGACATTGAAGCAACAGGATTGTCACGGTCCTCGGACATTACACAGCTTTCTGCATATGATGGCAAAGATTCCTACAATGTTTACATTGATCCGCGTCAGCCTATAGGCCAAAAAGCATCCGATATCACAGGGCTGTCTTACTGTTTCCAAAAGAATCAAATGTATCATTATGGAAAAGAGATAGACAGTGTTCACATCCATCAAGCCTTGCTTAGTTTTTTAGATTTTCTTAAATCAAAGAGCTGCCCTGTCCTCATAGGACACATCATTGTATGATGTTACAATTTTGTCCAGATTACTGGAAGAGTTTGGACTTCTTGCTGCATTTCTACAGTTAATCAGTGGATGCATAGACACTTTAAAACTAGCAAGGAAAGTTTTCTCCAAAAGTGAAATTCCAAACTACAAACAGTCCACTCTGGTTAAAGCATTTCTTGGAAAGGACTATGATGCACATAATGCCTTAGAAGATGTGAAAAGTTTATACCAGTTGTTTGAAGGAAAACTGAACAGTCATTGCAGAAATATAGACATATTTCCCTTTCATTTGGCAAAATTGGAAGCCAGCTATGCATCAGTGGTTTTAGAAAAGAAAATTTCAAAGGCTGTAGCAAGACGGCTTGCAAACTCTGGACCTTGGTTGAACAATTTACATCTTCCATTCAAGAGAGATCGGAATGGTGTTAAAAGTGTTCTTCGGGAGCGTGGTTTTAAAGGGAAGACCATACATTGTATCCAAACTTTCTACGAGGACACACATTCAGAAGAATAAGATTGTTTAATTGTTAAGGCCAAAGATTACAAAATATGTGTACAGTCTATATAAACTAGTACTGGGCCTTTAATTCTGATGTAGAAAACAAAATGTTTCAAATATTTGATGAATCTTGAAGTACTTCTTTTGAAAATTGATAATTTTGATCTTTTGTTGACTTGAATTTTTTTATGATTCAATTTTATATTGCAAAATATCTATAAACTACAAGATTAATTTAAATTACATGTTAAAGTTTTAATTTTTAATCTATTTTGACATTTCTTTCATTTTTTTTGGCGACAAACAGTGTAGTTATCTGAAAATATGGAATAATTATTATATTTAAGCTTTTAAGTGCAAAAAGGTCACAATTTTTGGGTTGGATGATAATTATTAGTTTTACTTAACAGTAAATATTGTATTTTAAATGATTTATTACACAGAATTTACATATATTTGTTGCAAATTTTCCAATCAATTCTTTGTATTTATAATTGATAACAGTAATTCTTCAATAATGCATCTAGTGTTGAACAGGGTAAGGGTTCATAAAAGTTATGGCAGCCTTGGATTGAACTCCATTTGGGGGTATTATTTTTTCATGAAATTTAAGATATGTTTTGACTAACTATATTGTGGAGTAAAATGAGAAATTTGATGAATATTTTTCTCTCAATCCAATGAAAAGCTTGACTTTAAGTGTATTGCAGATCTGATATTTCATGCAAATTTGACCATATAACTTCGGTACGGTGTTTCATATTTTTCATACATATCTTGCCAAATATGAAAATGATATCAAATTTTAACTCATATTGAAGGACTTTTGAAAATATATATGACAAATGATCTCAAGTGTTCCAATAAAAGTTTTACAGCCATTCTTATACGGTCGTACCGACTTATTTTATCTGACTTTAGTTTTTTAGGGGTTGGAGGAGGTCATATTGAAATTAACTAATTTTCTAAATCTAGCTTGATGACTTTGCCTAAGATTCTAGTATAATTTAATACAATGTTTCAGTTCATACTTATATAAAATCTAGAAAATTTCAATGGGTAGTTTTTTTGGTGGCAATCTATCAATCTCTACCTGTTGTCGTATCAATAACTGCCGTCAGTTGAGCAGACAAATTATCATAACTCGCGTTATTCAGTTTGCTCAGCTGACGGCAGTTATTGACACGACGACGTCAAAAATAAATCATTTAATTAATGCTACTCTAAATGGTTTTCCTTTTTCAAACGTAAATATAAGTAATAAACAGCAATGTTAAAGAGTTCACCTGGATATGAAGTTGGTTGGTACGTGATCAAATCTACTGAGAAGCCCTTCGGCTTCACAGGTTTGATCACGTGACGTGTAACGCGCGTTATTCGATTTGTCTGCTCACCTGAAAGCAGGATATCATACAAATAATTCTAAGAGTAAAACATTACTTTTAAATTATTAAATAACAAAAAACTTGCTATGTAGGGACCCATTTTAATATCAAAACTGTACTTGAAGTAACAGTACACTCATAATGTTATGTTTTACATATTTACTAACAAAAAAGCACACATTATCTGGGTTTTTTAAAAGAAAAAGAAAATCCTCCCTTCCCCATCTATTTTTGAAAGAAAATTGGTTTACAAAGCAGAGGCTTTGTGTGGCTCAAGTAACTGCTACTATTGTTAATATTACCCTTATTAACTCTCCTTGTTTAAGGACTACAACCTTACTTTTGGCAAAATAAATGAAAGCTCCTGGACTAAATGAGTGTTACAAGTTTGACAAAATTTGGTTATGGTTTCATAATTAAGATATTGCTCATGTTCCAAGCTTAGACACACATCATAAATGGCCATAAATAATATATAATAACTATAAATAATGTAAAAATGAAATCGCTAAAATCAATCATGACAATGTCCTTTAAAAGAAAATTATGAAAACTTGTAGTAAAAGAACAGCTACCTATTTATAAACAAATCTATAAATACAATCAAAGGACATTTACATTCATTATTAATTTTGTTAGAGGCCAGAGGCCTGAGTCACTCATGTGATGTCAAAAGCAGGTGAGCTAAAATGACGAAAAAATACCACTGTTCTACATCATATTATTTTGAATAATTAAAACAAGAAAAAAGTCTACAACTAGACCGCAAGCTGCCACAAGAATTCCACTCAAACAAGTACATCCACACTTCATCCACACTGATAGCACCAAACTCGGAGAACAACACATTCCTAAGCAGTCTCCCCAGCGATCCAGCTGGCTAGTGTATATAGCTGGCACTTTTTTGTGTTTTCATATATACATATATATAGGACTATAATGCTGTAAATAAAGAGAATAAACTATACACATGAATGACGTGTAAGTCAGCGACTTTGTATATTATAGTTTCTGAGCAGATCTAAAAGTCTAATATTAAGTGAAAAAGTTCTATGATGTTTCATCATAATATTTAACTAAAGTACAGCAGTCGGTGAATTGGTGGGATTTTGTGCATCAGCAGTGTGTCACACAACTCTAGCTGTCCGTCCTTGAATCACTAGAATTTCAAATTCAAATGTATAAATACATCATGCTTGATATTTTCAAGCTCCAGGCACCAGCTGCAGTGAATCCCATAGATCTGTTTCAATACTCCAAGGAGCATGTCACAGAATGTTGCTTTATAGACATTTTTCTGTAGTATGACATGGAGTTAGATATTTCACAGACTTTAGCATGCATACACATAACAGCTGTTATGTGTCAACTGGTTTGTAGGGAACATCTGGGGTTAAGGCTCTGGCCTCTTTGGAAATTTTTGGTTTGAACATTCTCTTGTTGACCACCCTGTGAGGCGAGTGCTGGGAGTGGCTGGCACTGTGTGTGTCCACTTGAGTGACCAGGGCCACTTTCTCGGAGTTCTTTATCCCTTTGTCTTTAGATGGCAAAAGAAATGTCACTTTCTCCTGAAAATAAAATGATGCATCAAAAGTTAAATTCTATTTCAATAGAGAATTTTTAATAAAAAAAACTTTACAGCATGATTTCTTGCTATTTGCAGTCAGATCTTTTATGCTTTTGTACTATTTGGTAAACTTTTTAAAGAAAATTTTGTGAAACTTATACAGTACAGTTTAAATTTTAAATTTTAAATACACAAGTATCTAGATTGATTCTTGTTGGATATAAAATCATTGTATGATTGCATGTTGAAAAATGTTTCTACTGTAGAAGCACATATATTCATTGGGTTAAAATTTCGTTGTTTTTATAAACCAAATAATATTTCGTTGGGATTTAATTTCGTCATATCGTAGTCTCTAAAATATATCACATATCAACTCTGTATTGAAGAATACAGAATTGGGTTAAAAATTCCTCATGGATTTAATTTCGTTGATTAAAATTGCTAACGAAAATAACGAAATTAAATCCTCAACTAATATTTCTACTTTTACAGTATTTTTGCAAAAATATTCACATTAACAAACACAACAAGTTTCATTGCTTGTAATGAATTAAACATATCAATACTTCACTCAGCCCCCTCTCCCAAATAAATCTGACCTTTTTTTGGTTAAACTTGAATATTTTCCGGATTCTTGCGAGCCTGAAAGTGAGCTATTGTCCACATTAATGGTCTCTGTGCTTGTCTTCTGGTATGTGGGGTTAGAGTATGTAAGGGAGGAGAACTCACTTTGCCCAACTTCGTATGTTTGTCTTTTTTTCCTGTAAAAATATTTGAATAACTTTTTTAATAACACAAATGTACACATTTACTACCGGTAAGAAATATCCAAATATCAAACATTTATTTGTCAATTATAAGTTACATATGTGCCCAATGAGGAACATTCTTCTCCTTTCACATAAAGATTTTGACAAAATACACTGACCAACCGAAGGAGAAAAATGTACCTAATTCTGGTCGTGTACTTTAAGGGCTTTCAAATGTGGGGCAGAGCTATGAGTCTACCAAGATTAAATGTGCAACCATAAATACTAGTAACTATGTTCATGTATATCTTCCATGTGCTTGTTTTATCTTGGACAAAAAAAAGGGTTTGTAGGAGGGTACATACAGTATAAAAGTACATGCAAAATGAAATAAAAATTTTCCTACAATTAATAGGGGACAATATTTCAAATCATCCTTGTTTTTAATGACATTATGCATTTAATTAAAATGAGGAATAAAATTCATATTTAATGCTGTGTATGACAAATCCTTAATCTGTACCATTTTGCAGGACATTTTATCATAATTTGGTTTATGAGCTAGTTCTTCTTTCTGAGGTGTGTTCAATGGAGTTGACCATCTAGTCAACTCAGAATTTTGTTCAGTTCAAAATTCATACTTTCTCCTATATCTAACCACAACAGCAATGATAAAAAAAATTCAGGACTATGATCCCCAATGCCATGGCTATCATCGCTTTCTTTGTCACATTCTTTGAAATTACAAACAAAAAATATCCAAATTAAAATCACATTTTACATGCTCACAGTTCACAAAGTTCATGTATAACATTTAACACTGGTATACTGTAGATTCCCAATTCAACGCGAGGAATTAATATCTGCATAAAATCGTGAAATCTCACTTTTACTTTTCAGACAGGTGTAAACTAAATGAAACTAGATAAAAATTCAGTGGTCGTCGTTTTATATTCTCGTGATTTGATGCAAAACGGTTGAATCGCAGAATTAAGTACTTGCACAAAATAAGTTATGTTCTTATTTGTTCACACTCACACGAACATAAATAATTTATAAAATAAATAACAACACGTATATAGATGCAGAAGCACTCTCAGAAGTGCAGTTCGAAAATAAAGAAAAAAAGACATTTGAATTATAACCCCAGTTGTTTGGTAACAGACAGTTTAACTTGTAAATTTTTGTGCACATAACCATCTTTGGCATTTTCAGATTTCCAACGCCCGTGTTTTTTAAAAAGACGATCGCTGACACCTGCTACGGCTGCAGCAGTTGCCCCACCCGACCTCAAACTATGAACACCATATTTCTTTGAATCTAAGCCTAGACTGTCCAATGAAGAAAACACTAATTCTCGTACTCTCGTATATGACAAAGGTTGTTTATTATTTCTAAGCTTGTATGACTTATTTTTCTTGCAAAATGTAACTTGCCTAAAATTAAAGTCTTCTGACTTTTCATCAATATCTGATAAAAGTAAAATCGGAGAAGCATTGATACAGGACAAGTAGAAGAGTTCGTACGAGATATTCATAGAGAAAATCTTGTTTGTAAACATCTGTTTTGCTTTTTGCAATAAACAATGTTAGATGAGTCACTAAAAACTAAATGTGACCTTCTTATGGTTACGATTTTGGAAAAACGCAAAAAACACTCTTCCCAAACAACAGACAATATATCTTATGAAATCGGTTCTTTCTTAACGATGGGGTGACTATGTTCTCTGATACAACCTTCTTTCACAAACTTAACAAAGGTGGAATCACAAGGAGTAGGGAATCCGGCCATGTCATGAGCCCATGCGATTGCATGAGTAGCTTCTTCTATCTTCGAAGAGGAATCAAAAGTATTTGCGAGATAAGCTAAATATATTGCGACATATACATCGGAGGCTGGTAAATGATCGATAGTTGGTTTAAATGTTTTACACCTCTTGGAAAAGTTTTTGAATGCGTACCTATATTTCTTTACTGTATTTTCGGCTTTTGACTTTAGGCAGTAATTTCGGTAAGGTCTTCGCAAGCTTCAAAAGAGATGGATCCTGAGTGCTGCCAAATAAAGACGTCCACCTGCCGACAGAAAATAATTCTGCAAAATGTATAAGACAGATAACCAATTAAAAGAAACTGTTCAATCAAAATATCTTGAATATCACGGTAATTCTAATTAATGCACATTAACCAAACAACTGCAATACAATTATGTACCAGGATCTTAAATTAAAATATATCAAACATCTGCAACACAATTATGTACCAGGACCTTTTATTAAAATAAAACAAACATCTGCAGTACAATTATGTACCAGGGCCTTAAACTATATCTATATACATGTATATCTATATTATTCAGCAGTACACTAGTGTACTAGTATTTACATCAACGTCTGAAGTACCATTCTCAGAGTACCAGGTCCTACTGTATATATACACGTCTTATGATATATGTATCATTATATCACAAAAACCTTGCATCAAGTCTTTTAGCCAATACTGGAGATACAAATCGGTTAGAACCAAACACCGTGGATTTGTTCTGACCTTGCACATAAATTCCTGATGCCTCACTGAACTCTAAGATATCTGTGATATATTCATAAGTAGAATATTATCTTTATAAATGTAAGGCCAAAAAGAAGCAGATCTCCATTTTGGTCGATGAAGGTTCCCACCACCTTGCTATTAATGAGATATTTAATGCTTTTTGTCACTAAAGAAATGGGCGGAACAAACCAATTGTTTTCTGTTCTCCAGTCTTGAGTAAATGAATTTACAGCTTCCGTAGCTGGATTCGAAAACAACAAAATAAATCAAGGCAACTTTTTGTTTTTTGAATTAGCAAATCTGTCAACGGAATGTGGACCATATAAAGAATCAATGAAACTGAAAAAATCTTGAGACACCCCCCAGTCTTCATAATCAACAAGTTTGCTTAAATAATCAGCTTTCTGATTTTTGTCTCTGGGGATCCACTGAATGTTGACTGAAATGTTGTGTTCCCTGCAAAATAAGAATATATTAAATGTTATATCTTGTAAATCTGCTTTCATGCTGCCCGACTGCAAAATATTCACACAGCTCTGGTTATCTGTAAACCATTTGACGCATTTGTTAAATAACGTTTCGTTAAATGATATCAAAGCCAATTCTATCGCTTTCATTTCTCGCCATGTCGAACTTTTGCTCATTTCATTTCATTCCACATTTGATGAAAATTACATTTTTCATCCACACCCACATTAAGTGCCCCAGCGTCTACAGCGCTAGCATCTGAAAAAACTATCGTACTTTCTCTTTCTGTTACTGTTAGTTTTTTGTCATTGTATTTTCGAACATGTATTAACCAGAACTTTAATTTGTTTATTGATTTGATAGCAAATTTGAAATTCAGTGTATTATCCCATAACACTCTGAAAACTATTTCCATATAGCAGTATCTTGTCATTAGTCTACAAACATTACCGAAGACTGGTTGCAATGAAATTATTTCCCCCACAACTCTGGCCAGCGCCCTAGCTGAAACTTTTGGTAAATCTGAAAGAAACTGAACAATAGTAGACTCAACATCTTGGATTCTTCTCTCTGGAATGGAAATGCTAAATCTTACTGAATTCCATCTAATCCCTAACCATTCAATATCTTGAACTGGACTGAAAATAGATTTTTCTTGATTAATTAATAATCCAGCATCCTCTAGTGATGATTTGAAATTCTCTGACTTTCCTCAAATGATTCTGCCATAGCTAGCCCGTCATCTAAATACAGAACAATTTTTATAGTGTTAGATCTCCAATACTTGACCATAGTTAAACACTTAATATATATATAAGGGGCTGTAGACAAACCAAATGGAAGTACTGTAAAGCAATAATATTCCCTTTTCCACTCAAAACCAAGAAATGTTTGACATTCCTTACAAATATCTTTATGGTGGTAACCGGATTTAAGATCAAATTTAATACAGAAACAATTTTTCTCAAAATATTGTAAAGCCAGTTTGTGATCCTCAAACTTTATCTTTTCTTTTTTCAGAACACATTTAACATACTCAAATCTAAAATCAAACGCTTCTTTTCTCTGTTTTCCGCGACGCTCAATGGACTTACAACAAATGGTCTGAAAGGAATTTGCATGTCGCAACCCGATTTTACTAAGTCTCCAAAGCTTTCTGTAACAAAAGAAAAGTTCTGTAAAGCTGACTTATTATTTTTCAAATAAATCCTTGGTGGGTTAACTGCAAAAGGAATGTTATAACCAGTTTTGATCAATCTCAAGATATCTTCAAATGCCCCCATCTTTCTCCAAAATTCATAATGATTTTGTAAACTATTTTTCACACCTGTGCATGATTGATTTGCTTCTATGATAGATAATAACTTGCAATGCTCATTCATTATCTCATTATCTGTTATTCGTTCGAACATATCTACAGATAATACATGTACATACTTATCATCAAGATCACTTGGAATTTGAACTTGTGGAGAGGTTGAGGGGACATCTGGTCTTCCAATGCCCAGTCTGGAAGCACCTGTAGCAGATGTCGCTGGGCTGTGTGGGTGCATCTACTACCTGATCGAATGGGCTGGTTGAACGAGTTTGAGGCACCAGTATTGGTCTGCAGAGTGTTGGTCTGTTGTAGAGCAAGGGCAGACAACTGAGCAGCAGAACCGACAGCAGCAGAGGGTACGGGTTTGAAGTACGGTTGGAAGCATGACTTTTTCTTTTTACTGTTCCTGAGAGCTCTGGTCTCGGCGCTCCTGATCTTTTTCTCATCGTCCGAGTCGTCAGCGATATCATTGCATTGGTATTCCTGTACTGTTTTCCACCCTGCAGGGGATCCGTCTGCCATCCTAATATACTTTTTGTCTAGTTTTAAGTTTATCATTAATTCTTTTGACAACATTTCATTGTAATTCTACAAATCTTTGAGTTTTTTAAGTTCATCTAATATTTCTTCATTGAACAAATATTGTACCTTATTCCCTTCGTACTTCAGTTTTCCAGCTATATTGTCTTTGAGTTTCTTAGAAAGTTGCTGTGCTGAGGATTTGTTATCTTTTTGTAACTTCTCCGTTAATTGTTGAAACTGTGGAAATAGCCGTAGAAAGCAGCTTAACTGCGTCAGTCAAGGCGAATGCATTAGCTGTATTCTGTTCTGCAGGCCTAGGTGCAGTATCTTTTTCCATTAATATATCGTCCTCATGGTCTGCATTAGCCATAGGTAAATACTAAGAAACCTCCGATTGCACTGAGAGAGAGCCTTCTAATGACTTAAAACTCAATTCTTTACCAAATTGGGCGCACCTTACGAGAATATACCTGTAGAACAGGTTTTCTATGAATATAATAACCAATCAAATTGGTAGTCTTCATAACAAACACCAGGTAAACACGTGTTCCATCGAAACATGTGTTGTGATACCTTCAATAAATACATGAATCTACAGTATACATGTAGATAAAGTAAAGTTCATTGAAAAGGAAACCATGAAGATCCAAAGAAGTGACAATCCGATGCCATACCTTCTGTGGTGGGAGCTGTAGGAGAGGGTGTATCACATAGGCCATCCTCATCAGAGCAGCTGTAAGACAAATACCATACTCTGATGGTAATATACCAAATATCTGAAGTAAACTTTGTTCTTCACAGAAGCCTTGAGAGTTGCCACTACCTTACTGTTAAATCTTACCTTTAAGGTCTTTGCAAGGAAATAACTACTCAGAATGAACTTACTGGTCAACTTTAGCTCTTATACATGTAAGTATTGACAATTTCTGTTGAAATTTGGTTTTTTT